>CM033475.1:194228769-194828769 GCA_019447015.1 Hymenochirus boettgeri
CATTCAATAATTATCCCATGAACGGCTCGCGGGTTTGATGACATTTAATTGACAGTTTACTCGCGGATTCGATACTCGCGTATAGGTATAATAGACATTTTACTCGCGGATTCGATGCTCGCATATAGGTATAATAGACATTTTACTCGCGGATTCGATGCTCGCGTATAGGTATAATAGACATTTTACTCACGGATTCGATAGTCGCGTATAGGTATAATAGACATTTTACTCGCGGATTCGATATTCGCGTATAGGTATAATAGACATTTTACTCACGGATTCGATAGTCGCGTATAGGTATAATAGACATTTTACTCGCGGATTCGATACTCGCGTATAGGTATAATAGACATTTTACTCACGGATTCGATAGTCGCGTATAGGTATAATAGACATTTTACTAGTGGATTCGCTGCTCACATATAGGATATCATGACATTTACTCACGGATTCGCTGCTCACATAGGTATAATAGACATTTTACTCACGGATTCGCTGCTCCGTATGGTATAATAGACATTTTACTCGCGGATTCGATGCTCGCGTATAGGTATAATGACATTTTACTCGCGGATTCGATGCTCGCATATAGGTATCATAGACATTTTACTCGCGGATTCGATGCTCGCATAGGGTATCATAGACATTTTACTCGCGGATTCGATGCTCGCGTATAGGTATAATAGACATTTTACTTGCGGATTCAATGCTCGCGTATAGGTATATTAGATATTTTACTCACATATTTGCTTGCCTTGAACATTCGATAATTATCAAGTCCGGAAAATATCGAAAATCCGGGTCTGGGATAGTTCGAAAAGTCCGAGTCTTTTCGAACTCGAATAGTTCTGCTTGAACTTACGTTCAAGTTCAGTTCATCGCTAATTAAAAGTAGTATTTTTGGGTGGACATGCCCTATAAAATTAAAAAGTGCATTATTCACAGTATAATTTAGAGCAATAGTGTTTTTTTTATTAGTCACTTCTATTTCACAATAATAGTGACATAAAACAGTCACTGACCATGTGACCTAATGTCACAGACTATGGGACCACTGAAGAACCATGAACACTAGCAACTAAAATAATAATGATCACACGTGGAATGCAGAATATTAAAAAGAATAATTAAAGCTCAAATTGAAAAAATTCCCTCTTCTGTTATGTATGGTCATGGAACTTCTGAATAACACAATATCCTTAATAATATATCCTATATAATATTATACAGTAAAAGGACTATTCATTCTTACATATTAATCCCCTATTACCTAGTAGGCTCTACAAAAAAGCAATCATGTATAGGAAAAAGTTTCACGCATTAATACATAAAACTCTAGGTAAAGTATTATACGGATGTTTTTAAGCTATTTTTTTTCGCCCTGTTGAAGGATTTATTTCCTGAAATAACCTTCAATTTTTTTTCTAGATTAAGAGGAAACGTAAGATGCAACTTTAATTCTAATTAATGTCTGAGGTTTCAGGGTATTTCCTCAGCCAATGAAATGTATTTTTAGCAAGCAACCTAGCTAAATTGAGAATTGGGAAAATATATTTTATATTATCGCGCATGTACAGAGGTCAATGTTATTATACTGCTTGCCTGTTTTTAAATACTGATTCATGTCATCCATGTATTTGACATGTAGCTTTAATCTTCCTCTTTCTTGATCACTGCAAAAAACACCCATAATGTCTGTATATGAAACTGTAACTGTTCCCTTTATGTCCACTGTTTTAGAATTATTTACTGAGATGGTCACTTTCAGACCCCCCTGAATTTTCAACATGCCATATATTTTAACAGCATCTTAACTGCTGGCTATCAAGTTCTCAACTATTAGGTCTCCCTATTGAAACCCTGTTTTCTGTAGCCTTTTTCTTCTTTTAACCTGAAGGTCTCTACAACTCGGCAGTTTTATATAGGTCACAGAGCTGACTGCTCATAGTAATAGAAAGAGTGAATTTTAGCAAAGGTTATATTGGATAAGATCAGACTGTACTCTGACAAAGGTTATGTTGAAAATGGGCATTGAACAACATCCATTATTCCTTTTACATGACTGTCCTCATTGGCCTTCTCTAACACTTGTCTAAACTCTACAACTTTTTTTTTTAAGATTATCTCCAATCTACTGGCTTTAATGCAGCATTCATTTCAAACTTGCAATTGGCTAAGCCATAATACACTGGCTCATCTGTGATCTTCTACCCAACCTGCTCTGCAGTAGGGAATCCTTTCTGTATTTCTGCTGTGCAGTTGGGAATGATGAAAAGGAGGTGTACAATCCTAACTTTGTAATAGTTTGTTATTGGGGTTCCCTTCCATTAGGAGGGGAATCAACTGTTTAGATCTTAGTTGTCTTTAAATCCTGCCTAGGATTTGCCACTTTCCAACAGAAATCTGTTTTCTAAACTGATTAAATGCAAAATGTCACTAATCAACAGGGTACAGGATAACACATTTCCTGCTAAACATTAAAAGCATGTTAACCCCTTTCACATAACTTTATACTTGCCCTTGCCCACCCCCTGAAAACTCTGATGGTGCAAACCTAAACTGAAATACCACCTACACCTAACACTCCACCGGCCTTTTCACTGGTCTTTTGGGTTCAACCTTGCACAGCAGTTAATCGTGGCCAAAATGGATGATGTCACATCATGGGCAATTGATAACGGACACCGGAGTGTATGATGTGTATCTTAGGTTTTGGTGTGGGATGGAAGTATAAAATTATTTGGAGGGTTGCACTGCCCATAAAATATGATCAAATATAATACTTATTTTACAATAAATATCTAACTATAATATTTAGAACTTAAAATGTCTATTAAAGCGCATAGGCAGGTTTGTTATATACTGTATTTGTTGCCTAAGTTTTGGCAAATTGGTTTACATTTTTCAAAGCTTTATAGATTGTCACCTTTTATGCTTTCTAACTATTTAGCCAATGAAATGTCTTCCAAATATTGTCTAAAAAATATTTTACATTTTGTAAATATTAAAAACTCTTATAAACCTTTAACACAAGGGATTGTGTCACAATCCCAATCGGCAAGACTAATTTAAAAAGTGCCAGGAAAAGCTAGAATGGAAAGGCCTCTTTTAATTGGCTAATATTATGTGTGTGTGTGTGGTGTGTATATATAATATTATATATATTATAATATATATATAATATATATTAGCAAAAGTGTGCCCGCTGGTGCACAGTGGGAAATATGTGGGTGTATTTTTAGCTATATGTGGATACAGATGATATAAAATCTTTATACACTAACTATACAATTTAGGGATTTGTATAAAAAAATAAAAGTAAGATGTTAAAAATAAAAGAATCCTATGAATCTTGGTTCTATTAGTGTCACATTCCCTAAATTAATATTTTACACAATATACAAGCAGAAGGGAACCTATTGGGTGTACCACAATAGGTATTAGAGGGGACATATATAGTGTGTTAGTGCTTTAGAAATACATGTTAAATATACTAAAGTGCCACGCTAACATCTAGATAAGACAGACATTACCCATCTTAAATTTTTGTTATATAGAAACGCTCACAAAGACGTGTAGAGGATATAAATGGCTAAAACGTATAAAGTTTATTATCAAAGTAAAATCAAAAAAAGATCACATGAGTAACAAAAGTACACTATAAGTATATCAAGTATATCAGAGAAATCACAATAATCACATAAATCTCAAACGCACCCCCTCTTTCCACACCGTACTGTAGTCATAAGTCAGGTAGTGTATCTAAAGCCTAAGATACTTAACAGTCACGTAGACACCCCTTTCTTTCTGCCCCCACCTACTAATTGGATACCTTGTGATATGTGGCCTTGATACACATTCCCTTTGGTGAACCGTGCAAGGACTTCCACTCATTCCCCGACGTGACTGTTAAGCATCTTGGGCTTTAGATACCCTACCTGACTTATGACTACAGTACGGTGTGGAAAGAGGGGGTGGCGTTTGAGATTTTTATGATTTTTGTGATTACTCTGATATTACTTGATATACTTATAGTGTACTTTTGTTACTCGTGTGATCTTTTTTTGATCTTTTACTTCTTTGATAATTAACTTACGTTTTAGCCTTTAGCTATACGTTTTACCATTTATATCCTCTTCAAGTCTTTGTGAGAGGGATCCCTATTGGTCAATGTGTTAGAGAGGATCCCTATTGGTCAATGTGTTAGAGAGGGATCCCTATTGGTCAATGTGTTAGAGAGGATCACTATTGGTAAATGTGAGGTCCTATAAAGAACCCAGACTATCCTGTCATGTTTCAATCTATTACATTTTATCAGTTCAGGACACAGGTTCATGGCTTCTATGGGTTCGATTGCTTAATAATGTAATAAACCATTAACTACTCACTTCATTGTCTCAGAGAAGTGGTCATGGAGATGTTTTCTCTATCATATATCTGACCCCTATCATAATAAGCAGGGATAAGCACCCAGTAGATCTCCAATGTTTGAAAACTACAACTCCCAGCATTCCTCTACAAGCACTCTGTAGTTAGGGAATTTAAATTACAACTGCCAGCATTCCTACAGCACTCTGTATAGAGAATTAAAATTACAACTCCCAGCATTCCTCTACAAGCCACTCTGTAGTTAGGGAATTCAAACTACAACTCCCAGCATTCCTCTACAAGCACCCTGTAGTTAGGGAATTCTGGGAGTTTGTAGTTTCCAAAACATCTGGAGATCTACTGGTTGCCTATCCCTGATATATAGATATCTCTACTGTCCAGCAACAGCAGCTCTCCTTTGTTTCTATTGAGAGGGGAGGGGTGGGGTGAGAGACTGTCACATGTTTTACAAAGGAAGCAACATATAAGTCTTGCAACTTCCTACAACACTTCCTACTAACCATCAGAAAATGTTTTGATTCGCTAACACTGCTGTCAGTCTAATATTAAGCACACCATTGGATCAACACTAAATGGAAAGTCAGAAATATGTTCCTTTGTAAGCTTCCATTGCCTACCTGTAAAACTTCCTAGGTGTGGCTTAACAGTCCATTTTGAAGATACCATTACAAAACAGGTGTGGGGACTATGCAAGTAATTTTATTTATTTATAGATTTTGCACCAGTATGTAATGAAATTCCAATGGCTACCAGTATGAAATGAAATTACCATGGCTACCAGTATGTAATGAAATTCCAATGGCTACCAGTATGTATGGATACCATTATGTAATGAAATTCCAATGGCTACCAGTATGTAATGAAATTCCCATGGCTACCGGTATGTAAAGAAATGGCTACCAGTATGTAATGAAATTCCAATGGCTACCAATATGTAATGAATCCAATGGCTACCAGTATGATATAAAATTCCCATGGCTAGCAGTGTGTAATGAAATTCCAATGGCTACCAGTATGTAATGAAATTCCCATGTCTACCAGTATGTAATGAATTGACTAGCAGTATGTAATGAAATTCCTATGTCTGCAGTATGTAATGAAATAGACCAGTGTGTAATGAAATTTCCATGGCTACCAGTAGTAATGAAATTCCAATGGCTACCAGTATGAAATGAAATTCCCATGGCTACCAGTATGTAATGAAATTCCAATGGCTACCGCAGTATGTAAGAAATTCCATGGTACAGTATGTAATGAAATTTCCATGGCTACCAGTATGTAATTAAATGGCTACCAGTATGTAATGAAATGGCTACCAGTATGTAATGAAATTCCAATGGCTACCAATATAATGAAATTCCAATGGCTACCAGTATGTAATGAAATTCCCATGGCTAGCAGTATGTAATGAAATTCCAATGGCTACCAGTATGTAATGAAATTCCCATTGCTACCAGTATGTAATGAATTGACTAGCATTATGTAATGAATTCCTATGTCAGCGATGTAATGAAATAGCTACCAGTGTGTAATGATGAAATTTCCATGGCTACCAGTATGTAATGAAATTCCAATGGCTACCAGTATGAAATGAAATTACCATGGCTACCAGTATGTAATGAAATTCCAATGGCTACCAGTATGTAATGAAATTCCCATGGCTACCAGTATGTAATAATTTGGCTAGCAGTATGTAATGAAATTCCATGGTACAGTATGAAGAAATTATTCCATGGCTACCAGTATGTAATGAAATTCCAATGGCTACCAGTATGAAATGACATTCCCTGGCTAGCAGTAGATACCAGTTTGTTAGGTTAAGCTAGGTAGATTAGTTAGGGCACTGTTGTCTAAAGTGTCTACCTTGACATGGTGGCCGGCTTACATATCTTTTGGCCAAAACCTTTTATTACACATGAAGTATGGTGGGTCTGGGGTGGGGATACTATTTTAGAGGGTGGGTCCATTAATGTATTGTAAATAAATAGAATTGATATGTACATACAATGATTATGACACAAGTTAAATCAATGTGTATAAAGTCCCCCCACTTCTAGGCAGCCACATTTCAATTGTAAAACCACACCCTTCTGGCGGCAAGGAGAGGGGGGGTAGCATTTGAATTTTGTGTCAGGTGCTAAAAAGTCTAGAGACGGCCCTGGCTGATACGGGTCTGTAGTTGCGGCTCTGGTTTTCCTTTTAGCTTGTGGAATGCTGTATAAAAAAACTTTTATAGGTATAGCTATCCTGAAAGATGCCATGAAAACATGGAAATTACCCAGAATTCTCTGTTCCTTATATTTATTTGTCAGGGCATCATTCATTAATCCACTGGACGGATCAACAAACGACATCCGACAAAGCGAGTGGCGTAACAAGGAATCACTGGGTTCCCCAGCAAAACTATAATGGGGCCTTTAATGGGGGGAGGCGAGTTAGCGAGTTATCAGTAATGTAGGACAGCGGACGTAAATGTAGCTGCAGTCATACATTTACACCGAACTTTCATTAATTAACGAACATTCGTCATAGAATGCCATGCTGTAGTAAACCACCGCAATGGTATTCTATAGGAATCTTAAATCTACGATCGCGTTTATGTAGATTTATGATCAATAACCGTAATTTACGTTAGTTATTGTTAATTTCCAATAACGATTGGAAATTAATAATCGCTAAAACCGCTCGGAAATTAACGATCGTTTAACAGATCGTTAAAGGTGCCGTATTGTAAAAAGTGTTTTGCGCCTATATTGTCATAGGAAAAATAAGAAGATGGGCCCCTCTTAACTCTTCCCCACCTCCCCCTGCTCCCTGGTAGTTCCACCCCTGCTGGCTGTCCGGCACAAAGCCACATGGTAGTAAATGTACCCAGTGCAAGGGAAAGTGTAGTGTACTGATAATAATAGATGTTGGAATGAACAAAAATAATAAAGTCAACTCATCTCACTACGCCTGTATTATCAAAGGTAGACCTTAACAGCATATTGTTCATTCACAATTAGTGGTGTAAGGATATCATTATAGCAACCATAGCAACGGGTATTATATGCTATTTATGGGTGCAATGCGTCCAGTACATATGTGTATTGGAACGCATGCGATATGCGCAAAAATGTATGTATGCATTGCAATAATGGTTCAGAGCGCAGCGCACATAGCGGAAACACACCAAGCCTCACTCCAAATCATGTGGTGATGTACCAATCACTGTGGTCAATGGAATGTACCAGTCACTGTGGACAAGTTGTATCTACCAGTCACTGTGGGAATTGTATGTAACAGTCACTGTGGGCAAGTTATATTACCAGTCACTGGGGCAACTTATTGTTCCAGTCATTGTGGGCAAATTATATGTTACAGTCATTGTGGGCAACTATATTACCAGTCACTGTAGAAAATGTATATTACCAGTTATGTGGTCAACTCAGCCCTCCAGTTTAACAGCCATGGTTAAGTCATTGGGCAGTGGTGGCAAACCTATGGTATGAGTGGCAGAGGTGCACAGCAGAGTTAAACCAATGTGTAACATCCGTCTGTAGCAGAGGTAGGTCATGTGAACATCAGTCTCTCCTCTCAGCTGCTTTGCGCATTCACATGCACAAACAATAGTAGGGGTAGGGGGAGTGCAGTAAGTGAGAAAATGCTATTCATGAGCTCTCGTCCCGTGGCTGCCACAGCATGCAAAGGAGTGGGAATATCAAAAACTCAGTTTAATAATTGTGTCTATATCTTCTGCATAGTTGAAGAGGACTGGGATGTTCTTACTGCCTGAATAAGCTATTGATTCCATCCACTAAGTTTCATATAGGATGGGGGCACCAGACAAGTCAGGGTAAATGGGATTTCTACCACAATTAAAGTACATAGGGGGAGATTCAATATGGCCCAAATCCATCTAAAACCCACGTTAACCGAAGAAATTCCGGGAGTGGGCAGGGTCACATGGGGCTGTAAGATAATGGGCCGTGGGGGGCCTGCAACTGGAGGGACCATGGGGTCCATGGAGGGAGGGACCAGGGGGGCTGCAAAGGGAGGAGGAGACACGGACAGATGACTGACAGTTTCAGAGCAGGAAGCAGGAAGTACAGGGGACCTAGTGATGCTGCTGCCATATCAGACACAAAAATGTAAATATCTTCAAAACTATGCAAAATAACAATGGAAATAAATTGCAGGGGAGCAATTCCAATCAATTTACCTCAATTTACCTAAAGTCATTTTTGGACCACAGTTCCCCTTTAAAGTTTATCTCTGCTTGAGCCACTGTTTTAGATCTCAAACTCTTGTGTGGTAATATAGAGGTTAGTATAGTATTTCAGGTTGAATAAAAAGCATACGTCCATCCAGTCCAACCCATCTAGCAATACCCTGTTGATCCAGAGGAAGGCAAAAAAAACACCACCAAATTTATGAAGGGGGAAAAAATTCCTTCCTGGGTTTGGGTTGCAGCTGGGCACATACAGGGTTATTCAATAAAAGTTCTTATCGTTTAAAATGGTGCTAATTTGCCCCCACCAATCAGATGTTAGCTTTCAAATGTTAAATAAGATCTGATTGGTTGGGGCCTGAAGAGGTAAGAAATATACCATTAACCAGAGATTAATGTTAGGATGGAAAGATCACGTAAGAGGTATGTGAGAGAACAGACTACACCACACCAAACCACTTGAGGTAGAAACTGCTCTGCTTTATTGTCATATTGTAAGATTATTTATACCATTTGTAATTACAGCATATGTCATTATAATTAGTTACATATGTCGTCATGTGATTACATTTACCAATCAATGATTAGAATTCAGCTCCAGATCACGAGATTTAAAACCTTGTTCCCCTATTCATCAACTTAAATTTGGACTTTCCAACACTATTGTGCACTTAACAGGGAGATTCAATAAAAGTTCTTATTGTTTAAAATGGTGCTAATTTTGCCCAACCAATCAGATCTTATTTAACATTTGAAAGCTATCATCTGATGGTTGGGGCAAAATTAGCACCATTTTAGGCGATAAGAACTTTATTGAATAACCTTAACTTTATTGAATCTCCCTGTTATCTTATTTCAATCACCCTTTATGACAGTTATCACTTCTGACAGTGGTCTTATCATCCTTTATAAGCTTACAGATGTCAGTAGCTGTAATTTAGAAGTCAGAATGACCTGCTATTAATATTTAGCTTACTCTTGCAATTGTAACTCTAATATTCATTATATATATTCTAATATATATATGAATTATTGTATAACCAAATTTAACTATAAATGAAAAATAAAACTCGCCTTAAAGGACAATTACATTGTAAAAATTAACTTAAAAAAAAGAAAAGTATTACTACCTCCTGATATTTTTTTTGAGAAGCTACAGCAATACAGTTTTCATCTGCCAGGTTATGGCCTTGGCATTCCTGTATTAAAGATAGTGTTGAAGCATTCAGGAAGTCTGGCAGAAGCAGTTTTCTGTGCTGCCACTCGTCAGAGAAATTATATTGGGAGGTAGACATTACCAATCCTATCTCCCTGCTCCAGGCTTTTCATTTTAACAGTTTTCGAAAAAACACAATCACACTATAGTTCTCCTTTAGACACAGAATCCACATAATTTTAGAGCCCTTTTTACATCTCCTTCTAAGTCTCTAAAAGTGTAGAATTTGTGGGGGTATTTTTGTTCATTTATAATTGTGAGGTGTGCACACGCATTTTATTTACCTGTAAAAATGAGCTAGTTGATGTTTTCATTTGGGGCATCCAAAATCGGTATCGCGTGGTATCGATAATGTACGACTGCAGCCGTAAATGTACAGCCGCAGTCATACATTTATGCCAAACGTATTACCATGTGGTAGTAAACTACTGTAATGGTGGCCCATAGTTATAAATGCGTGGAATCGCTTTTTAGCTTTGACGATCAGTTTAACAATCGTGAACTTCCAATTGGTTTAATTAACGATAATGATCAGAAATCTACGATAATGTGATCGTGGATTTACGATCCCTATAGAATGTGGTATTCTACAACCGAACGTTCGTTAATTAATGAATGTTCGGCGTAAAGTTTGACATTTACGGCTGCAGTCGTACATTATCAATACGCTCGGTATCACTAAATTGCGATACCGCACTTTATAAATATTGCTCTTAGAGACAAATGCATTTTTGACAAGTCTATGAGTAAGGGTCTGATGGCCCGAAAACCGATGGACTAGTTCTAAGCTCCGTGTATACTAATGTCAATATTTTAACTTGTATTCAATATTTTTTTTAAACTTTTTTTTTGATGGACCGTGACTGATCTTTCTTTCTATGGGGCTGTGATTGATGGACCGTGGACTGATCTTTCTTTCTATGGGGCTGTGTGTGGGACTTTCATGGGGCTGTGTGTGGGAATTCTGTGGGACGTGTAAGGGACTTTCTATGGGGCGCTGGTATGGGACTTCTATGGGAGTGTGTTGGACTTTCTATGGGCTGTGTTATGGGTTTCTATGGGACTGTGTATGGGACTTTCTATGGGGCTGTGTATGTGACTTTCTATGGGGGCTGTGTGGGACTTTCTATGGGGCTGTTGGTGGGACTTTCTATGGGATGTGTATGTGACTTTTTATGGGTGGGGCTGTGTGTGGGATTTCTATGGGGCTGTGTATGTGACTTTTTATGGGGCTGTGTGTGGGACTTTCTATGGGGTGTGTATGTGACTTCTATGGGGCTGTGTGTGGGACTTTTCTATGGGCGGTGTATGGATTTCTAGGGGCTGTGTGTGGACTTTATGGGCTGTGTGTATTGATTTTTAGGGGCTGGGTGTGGGACTTTCTATGGGACTGTGTGTGGGACTTTCTATGGGGCTGTGTGTGGGACTTTCTATGAGGATGTGTATTGGACTTTCTATGGAATTGTATGGGACTTTATGGGGTGTGTATGTGACTTTCTATGGGGCTGTGGTGGGACTTTCTATGGGGCTGTGTGTGGGACTTTCTATGGACTGTGTGTGGGACTTCTATGGGGCTGTGTATTGGACTTTCTATGGGGCTGTGTATAAGACTTGTATAGGGCTGGTATGGGATGTTTATAGGGCTGCAGGGGTGTTACTAGGGTTTTTGACACCTGAAAAACACTTTTAAATGCTGCCTTTTAGCACACAGGTGGTGGCACAATAAATGGGTATGGCTTCATCAGGGAACATAGGTGTGGCTCTGACTAAGACATTGTTGGACTGGTGCTGAAATTTAGTGTTGCAGAAGAAAGATTTTTTTAAAGGCCGCCTTTAAGTGTTCTTAGGGGTGTGCTGAGCAAATGTTTCAGTTTGCTCATGGTAGGGGCACCCCTGTAGGGCTGTACATTGGACTTTGTATGGGGCTGTGTATGGGACTTTCTATGGGGCTGTGTATGGGACTTTCTATGGGGCTGTGTATAAGACTTTCTATGGGGCTGTGCATTGGACTTTCTATGGGGCTGTGTATTGGACTTTCATGGGGCTGGTTTGGACTTTCTATGGGGCTGTGTATGGACTTTCTATGGGCTGTGTATGGGACTTTCTGTGGGGGCTGTGTATTGGACTTTCTATGGGGCTGTGTATTGGACTTCTATGGGGCTATGTATTGGACTTTCTATGGGGGTATGTATTGGACTTTCTATGGGGCTGTGTATGGGACTTCTAGGGGTGTGTATGGGACTTTCTGTGGGGCTGTATATTGGACTTTCTATGGGGCTGTGTATTGACTTCTAGGGGCTATGTATTGGACTTCTTTGATGGGGTGTGTATGGGACTTTCTATGGGCGTGTATGGGACGTTTTGGGGTGTGTATTGGACTTTCTATGGGGCTGTGTATGGGACTTTCTATGGGGCTGTGTATTGGACTTTTATAGGGGCTGTGTATTGGACTTTATATGGGGCTAGTATTGGACTTTTATTGGGCTGTGTATTGGACTTTCCAAGGAATAGGTGATTGGAACTGTTGGTAAATCACGACCGGTTTGCGGTTCCCTATGCTGTCGGTTCCCTATGCGGTCGAGCATGTCCACTATTGAGGCGACCAACAGTCATTTGTCCTGCCGAGCAAACACTAGTCGCAAACTCTCAGTTGGGACAAAAACTCAGTTGGAGTGTATCTAGCCTTATGGTCTGTTCCCTGTGTTGATAAAGTTGCTCAGTAGAGCTCTGAGCTGTTTGGCATCCAACAGCCAATCAGTAGAAATTACTGTTAGGAACATTCAAGGAAGTGGAAGTAGGGAAGTAGGCTGTATAAATTAAAATGAAAGCTTACGACTGACCACAGCATAGCAAAGGCTATACATAGGGGTTAAAATAAGCAGACAATATGTAGAATAGTATATGTTGTGTAATATAGATATATAATTGAAACAATATTTTTCCTACTGAACTTCCTCTTAAAGAAATTTATTAAAGGGCTTGTCTATCCCCACCATGAGTTTTAACAGTAGCTTAATTAATTAAAGGGTCAGGGACCTCCATTTTAAAGCAAGGAGTCAGGAACCTCCATATAAAAACAAGGGGCCAGGAACCTCCATATAAAAACAAGAGGTCAGGAACCTCCAGGGGCGTATCTAGGGTCTAAGAAGATCAGGGGCACTTTTGGGCACTCCATGTGCGAAAATTTATTAGGCCACGCCCCTTTCTCCGCCCCCAATTAAGCCACACCCACTATGTACTTATAGAGATTACCAAAAAGATACAGACAGATAGACAACCACAAACATAGACACACAGCCCGATAGTGATAAAACAGACAGAAAGACAGTGAGATAGACAGACAGAGATAGAGATCAGAGAGTTGGACAGAGAGACACAAATTAATGACACAAAGGCACAGTAAACTGGCAAATTTCATTATATACTGGTAGCAATTTGGTCATTTTAAACTTACTGTTGTGTCAGTTGTAGTCAGAGCTGCCCACACCTTTGGCAGGGAGATCTTCTTGTACCTTCTATTGGATCTCTGCCCATCTATCTATCTGTCTGTCCCTCTCTCTCTGTATATCATCTCTCCTCTCTCTCTCTCTGTTATCTATCTCTATCGTCCCTCTCTCTCTCTGTATATCTGTCTATCTGCCTCTGTTTATCTATTTAACTATGTCTATCTGCTTCTTGTTATCTCTCGGTCTTATCTATCTATCTTCTATCTATCTAACTGTACATTAACTGCTATCTATCTATCTATCTATCTATCTATCTATCTATCTATCTAACTGCTATCTATCTTATCTTATCTATCTATCTATCTAAACTGCTATCTATCTATCTATCTATCTACTTATCTATCATCTATTATCTCTATTCTATCTATCTATCTATCTAAATGCTTATATCTATCTATCTAACTGCATCTATCATCTATCTATCTATCTATCTATCTATCTATATATCTATCTATCTATCTATCATCATCTAACTGCTATCTATCATCGTCTATCTAACTTCTATCTATCTTTCTAGCTAATGCTATCTATCTATTATCTATCTATCTAATGCTACTATCATACCTAACTGCTATCATCTAACTGCTATCTATCTATCTATCTAACTAACTGTATCTATCTATCTAACTGCTATATATATATCTATCTAACTAACTGCTATCTATCTATCTATCTAACTAACTGCTATCATATCTATCTATCTATTTATTATCTATCTATCTAAATGCTATCATAGCAGTTAGATAGATAGATAGCAGATAGATAGATAGATAGATAGATAGCACTGCTACCTATTATCTATCTAACTCATACTATCTATCTATCTATCTATCTAACGCTATCTATTATCTATCAACTGCTATGATAGCAGTTAGATAGATAGATAGCAGTTAGTTAGATAGATAGATAGATAGATAGATAGCAGTTAGATAGATAGATAGGTAGCAGTGCTATCTATATCTATCTATCTATCTATCTATCTATCTGCCTCTATCTATCTAAATGCTTGATAGCAGTTAAGATAGATAGATATTATAGATAGATAGATAGATAGCAGTTGTTAGATAGATAGATAGATAGATAGCAGTAGTAAGATAGATAGATGATAGCGTAGAAGATAGCAGTAGATAGATAGATAGCAGTGTGATGATAGATAGATAGATGTCAGATAGATAGATAGATAGATAGATAGCAGTTCGATAGATAGATAGAGAGATAGATAGATAGCAGTTAGATAGATAGATAGATAGATAGCAGTTAGATAGATAGAAGATAGCGAGTTAGATAGAAGATAGATAGATAGATAGAGAGATAGATATAGGTGATAGAGAGATAGATAGATAGATAGATAGCAGTAGATAGATAGATAGAGTTAGATAGATAGATAGCAGTTAGGTAGATAGATAGCAGTTAATAATAGATAGATAGATAGATAGCAGTTAGATAGATAGATGATAGATAGATAGATAGCAGTTAGTAGAAGATAGATATAGAAGTTAGATAGCAGATAGATAGATAAAGATAGATAGATAGATAGATAGATAGATAGCGTTAGATAGTAGTTAGATAGATAGCAGTTAGATAGATAGATAGATAGATAGATAGATAGATAGCAGTTAGAGTAGATAGATAGCATTAGATAGATAGATAGATAGATAGATAGATAGATAGATAGATAGCAGTTAGATAGATAGATAGATAGATAGATAGCAGTTAGATTAGATAGATAGATAGATAGATAGATAGCAGTTAGATAGATAGATAGATAGATAGATAGATAGCAGTTAGATAGATAGATAGATAGATAGCAGTTAGATAGCAGTTAGGTAGATAGATAGCAGTTAGATAGATAGATAGATAGATAGATAGATAGCAGTTAGCTAGAAAGATAGATAGAAGTTAGATAGATAGATAGATAGATAGATAGATAGCAGTTAGATAGATAGATAGATAGATTAGAAATTTAAGGATAGCGTTAGAGAGATATAGAGTAGATAGCTAGATAGATAGCAGTTAGATAGATAGATAGATAGCAGTTAGATAGATAGATAAGAAGATAGATAGAGTTCGATAAAGATAGATAGCAGTTAGATAGATAGATAGATAGCAGTTAGGATAGATAGATAGATAGCAGTGCGTATCATGATCAATACCACTATCCTCATAGTTACCAGTATGTAATGAAATTCCCATGGCTACCAGTATGTAATGAAATTTCCATGGCTACCAGTATGTAATTAAATGGCTACCAGTATGTAATGAAATGTAAAGGTCGATTGTCACTCCTTATATAAATTTCTTTGTAATGTACACTGCCTGCC
This sequence comes from Hymenochirus boettgeri, assembly GCA_019447015.1. NCBI lineage: Eukaryota > Metazoa > Chordata > Amphibia > Anura > Pipidae > Hymenochirus > Hymenochirus boettgeri. Next base: position 194,244,415 of record CM033475.1, read on the forward strand.
CCCATAACTGTACCTGGCACCTGAACCCCCTAAGGAATATCTCTTTCCTCCCATGGATGTGGCTAAAGACCGGCGCAAAAAAAAGCATCATTTAAAAATTCAAAAACGATGGGAGTTAAATTAATCAGAACTTTTGCATTTTTTAAGGTGTAAGTAGTGAAGGGTGGGTATACGCTAGCGATAAATGGACAATACTGTGGTACCGATGGTATCGGCTGAGGAAATTACAGTCCAGAGTGTTCTCACATATGCTTCACATAGGGGGAATGCTCGGGACTGAGTAGTGGGATTGTTAAAAAATGACAGAATCTTGCAGATCATGCAAGTGTGTGCCCAGCTTAAGTTGTAGAAAATAAAACTCTCATGTACGGTTTCCGTATCACATTTCGATAATTTCCTAGATTGCACAATATACTTAAACTCTCCTCCAGTCCTTTCTTTAGTTGCTCTGATCCAATCTTGCCTTGTTCTTGGCAATACAATATGGTATTGCTTTATTCAAAGTGGCTACTTTGCCACACATGTTTTGAACCACAAGGGTCTTTTGTCAAGTGTATAGTGCTTAGTGATGCAGCAGTGACATCATTTCCTCTTCCTTAGCTATATTCAACCAGCTTGGGTTTTATCAATATATTATATGTTTTATGAATAGAATCCACATTCCATTAAAAACATCCAATTGTGCTCCATATTAATCTATCTAATCTATGTTCATTTCATCACATGTCCAAATTCTTCAATAGAATAAGTGTCTTGTGCTTAATGGTGCTATAAGCTATAAAGTGTCTCGTTGTTAATTTGTCCCATAAATGAGTGTCCATCTTTGTTATTCCATCCATAATTATATATGTTTCAATCGGGGTGGCCCATCTAATGGCCTACCCGGAAACTTGAGACTTATTATTTCATGCCGATGCATTGCTTTACTATAATCATATGTAGTCTATCTCATGGGTATATACTTTATTCATACCACCTCATCTGATCTCTGTAAGGACATTATTCAATTCTGCATTAAGCTCTAAAATATGTTTATTAAGACCCTTAGGATGAAATGCATCTAATTTCCTGCTGTCCAAGAATTCTGTAGTCTCCCCTGTGTTCTTGTATCCTGTCCTTTATAGCATATAGCTTGTCTGTTCCGTATATACTTTTCCAAAGGGACATTTTAGCATAAATACAACAATCTCTTTACAAGTGAAATTGTTCCTTTGTTATAGAGGGACAATGTTAGACATTAAGGCTTACCCTTTAATATGTGTTTCTGTTCTGGGAATGTCGTTAATAGATGTCTTATTTGGGATCTGATTGAACAAACACCATTTTTGAAACCTATTCTATCTCCTATTGTGGACACAGTATTTAGCTAAAAAGAGGTCAGTCGGCCGAAAAAATCTTCTGGTGTGTACCCAGCATAAATGCGGTAGTGCCTAGTTAAGTCTCTTCATCTAGGATACAGACTTTCCTCCAGATTCAAAGTAGTGTTCAGATTAATAAATTGTGATTTGATATCATTATTTTAGACCCGTATCTCTGTTTGACTGTACATTGCCATATAAGGTGCATTTTGCTTCTTCCCATGTTTAGCAAGCAATTTGGGCTTAAGTATGATTGGTGTAATATATAAATGAATCTATTATGGGACGTAACTGCAGGGGCCCAGGCCTTCCCACGACATGCAGGCCAGGCCCCTGACTCACCCCCTCGCCAGCGCTAAAAGTCCACAATCAGCTTGAGAAGAAGGGGATACATTGGTATGGGATGCTGTAATGTCCATAACTTGTTCCATGTTAAGGAGGGAATATGAGGCCATTTAAGATGCAGCTAATTCAGCTCCTCATTTGCTGATAGCTTTGAGGTATTTATAAAATTGGGAGATAATGGCCCTGCTCCCGCTCATACATAAGATGCATAGGAGTGGAGGGCTTTAGTTTGGATTTCTTTATTCGGAAAGTTTGCATATAAGCAACGACGGAGTTGGAGATATCTAAAGAGATAAGAAGCAGGTAATTTGAAGTTGATGGCTAGTGTTTGAAATGGAGAAGAATGTGTTGGTTCTATTAAATGACCAAAGGTGTACATCCAGTCTTCTGCTGTGAAAAAGAGCTCAGCTGTGTGAAAGCATGATGGTCTCATAGAGGCAAGTCTGGGGAAATATCCTGGTATTAGTATTTGGTTCAATTCCAATTAACGTGCTCTACCTAGGTCAAAATTTGTAGACTGGAGCATGTTAGTACATAAGCGTGTGTCCACTATGGTACTAAGCATCTGCTCCGATGCAGTAGGCAAAACTGTTTATATACATTAGGCTAGGCATTTTCAATGGGGAGGTGCAGTGGCGAGAATCTGTACTACACTCACTCAGTGATGTCACTGTATTCCATGTCCCTCCCCCGTCTCTCCCCCTCTCTGTATTTACAGTATAGGAATACCTGTTTATTTATGACAGACGAGTGTTCGGTCCTTCTTTCTCTTTTCAATAGGAACAGTAATTAAATTTTTTTTACAGTAAACAGGGATTCCTATATAAATGACTGGTACAGGAAGGGGGAGAGTGTCTGTTTTTTCTTTTTTTTTTTTTTGCTGGCTTTGTGTATTATAAGAAATAATACGCTACCTACAGTGTAATATACGGATGTGCTTCACACTAGGAGTTCCATGCCCTATTTAAAGCACTTTACCCGCAGCCTTGTGCTTCTTGTGGTCATGGCGTAATATCCTTATATTACACTGTAGGTAGTGTATTATCCTATTATCCACCCAGCATCTATACCTCAGTTGGCTCACAGTAGTTGTACCACCCCATTTATGTTGTTTCTTAAGCTTCGTACAGACGTATGATTCTGTCGGACCCCATGGGGGACACGGCCATGGCGGATTAACGAACAACCCCCGACGAAACAAACTCACACTAAGCAATCTCACCTGGTGCAATCCTATCCCTCAAAATAGCTTCCTGTTGCTTACATAAATAGAATAAACAGATAATGTTGCCATTATGCTTTGCTACTAAATGTTGGCTGCAATCCCAGCAACTGTATGTTCTTTGGCATTGCCATAGCACAGAGCAACACTTTACTTCAAACCCTTTCTGCAAATAAGATTGTGCAACTATAAGAAAAACCTTTTGTGTTCTCAAACCATTTATACATTTATCAAACCACCTGTGCAAATCATTTTAAAGGGCATGTCCACCCCAAACCCAAAATCCCCCCCACTACTGGCCCCAATGTGGAGTGCAATAAAATCCTTACCTTACATCCCAACTCCAAGGGTTCTCCTGTAATCCCCCAAATTCCAAAAAACTGCCCACCAGGAGGAGAGCAGAGTCCATATAGAATCTGTCTCCTGTCTCCCCTCAGGAGAATTTTGCATGCGCAGTGCCCTCCCACCCACTCTGGTCTCCCTCCCCTAGACATAAATCCCTTTATTTATATATAGTGAATGTGCCCCCTGCCCCAACCGCTATATAATTTTCTTAGAAAATCTCCAGATAGTTACTTACCATGCCTCGCTCTTCACCGCACTGAGAAGCCGGCAGCCGCGATGATTGTGCTCGCAGCCAATCACAGACTCGTCTGCCAGTCCCGCCCCCTGCTTGCATTTCCGGGACTGGGGGGGAGTGAGGCGAAGGAGCGAGGCATGGGAAGTAACTATCTGGGGACTTTCTAAGAAAAATTATTAGCGGTTGGGCTGGGGCACATTTACTATTATATACTAAAAATGTTAAAGGGTGGCATCCTCTTAAAGGGCATATCCCCTTGCATTATAAACTTTTAACATAATGTATGGATAATTTTATTTATGAGCGCCATGTTGTACGTAGCGCTGTGCACTATAAAATACAGAGTATACAAACAAGGGGATAAGTGCAAGACATAAGGATAAATAAAAAATTCAATTAATTTAAATACAATTTCATACATCGGTTAAGAAAGCATATAATAATAATGCATAAATTATGTATAAATTGCGAAGAGCTACAATCTAATTGTAGAGAACCTAGCCCACCCCCAACCGCACGGATTGTATATTTAAGGTGGGTGCTGACCCGCGTCACACGATCTGTACAAACGGCAATTGGCTGATAATCGATCCGTGCATGGACACTTTATCGCGGGCGGATCTCCTAACAGGCGGCCGTTTCGGCCGATAAAGTGCCACACAACGGGGCGATTATCGTTCGAATGGCTGTTCATACACATTGTGCATGCGGGTCGGCACCCACGATCGCGTGTGTGACGAACCTTTACAATACTTTGACCCCTGCTCTGTGTCTCAAACTGGCAGCCATTTTTTCTATGGCAGCAATCAGACGTGGCTACTGAAATACAGAATGCCGGGGGAACATAGGATTGTAAGTAGAGTTCTGGCAGCTTTTTTTAACAACGCACTTAGCGGTTTGGGGTGGGCTAGATTGCCCTACAATATGTTAAGAGCATTTAGAGGTTGGGCCCAAAAATTTTAGTTTTGGGGGTGGACATGCCCTTCAAAACAATAAAGGCAGAATATCCAAGGAATTTTTTCTATTATTTTAGTTTTGTTTTGCTTGTGGTTCTTTCCAGTATTTTTGTGGGAAAAGTCCAGTAACACGGATTGTTACGGTAGACAGAGGGATTAAACGTTTTAATAAAGGAGAAATGACCTTTTATATTAGTATTGTAGGTAATCCTTTTCTCTAAAATAAACAGCAAACAGAATGCTTTTTTTTTATTACGTGGGCCTATGAAATGCTGGTATACTGGTAAATACCAATGCTCTTGTGTTACAAAGGTATGGTGTGTATTTACAAAAAAAAACCTACTAAGCAGGTTTAAGTTTGGCTCCATACTCGGTTAGTTATGTTCAGCGGCACGCTAGTGTTTTTTTCCTGGTGAGACAAGGGATTCAATAGGGGTCTTTTACAATGTATTAAAGGGTAACTGTGGTCCAAAATGACTTTAGGTAAATTAAAGGAATGCTTTCCTGAGGATTTTTGTAATTTCTTACTTTCATTATTTATTTTACATAGTTTTGGATATTTACATTTATATGTGTGATATAGGAGCAGCATCACCAGACCCCATGCACTTCCTGCCTGAAACCATGTGAAGTCACTTCTCCCGTGTCTCTCCTCTCGTGGGCCCTCATGGCCCCTTCCACTGTGGACCCCGTGGCCCCTCCGACTGGGCTCCTTGTCCGGTAGCCCCTCCCCTTGCAGACCCATCTGGTCCTTCCCTTGCAGCCCCCTTGGGCCTTTCCCTTGCAGCCTCCTGTGGTCCCTCCCACTCACGAGCTCCAATGACCACTCCCCCTTGTGGGCTCCCCATTGCCCCTCCCCCACTTGCCCCTCAAAATACCCCCCTTACAGAAACTGTAAAAGCAGCCTTTTTAGCAGAGAAAGAATCGGCAGTTTAAATTGTTGATTTCTTGCTTTTACACAGTGTTCTGTAGGGGATAGGGCGGTATTGGTCTGAGGTGCAAGTGGGGGAGGGGGCCACAGGACCCACGAGTGGACAGGGCCACAGAGTCCTGAGTGGGAGGGGCCACAGGGGGCTGCAAGGGAAGGGGCCAGGTTGGGTCTGCAAGGGGATGAAACACAGGGCTGCGAGTGGGAAGAGCCAGCAAGTGGGAGGCATTAAAAAAAGCAGTGCTGTGGGTTATGCTGTTCTCTCCACCCCTCCTACCCTTCAGTATGCACTGAGCATGTGCTAACTGCAGATTAAAGGAGGAAGTAGTATTTCTGACCGCAGATAAGAACCTCCAACCCTAACTTTGATCAGTGATTTCTTCATATTTTGGGCTGTGCAGCATGTAGAGAGGTGGTTGATAGCTCATTTTAAAGGTAGGAACCTTTCATTTAAAATAAACTTGTTGGAGACCAATATATAAGTGATATCATTATTTTTGATAATGAAGTGTTATCCATGTCGCCATAAGGACAAATGACATATTGATTGATTTGGTGGGGAAATAGGAGTTATAGAGCCGCATGCATTTTGTATGCATCTTTTTGGTTGAGGGTTGCAATAATAAGCTGGCCGCTGGCACACCACTAGGCAGACCTGAGATAGATTAGAGATATGTAATGTTTAAAGACCCCATTTTACAAGCAGCGTTTTATTATTATGAGAGAATTCATTTTGCCCATTCATTTTATAATGCTAAATTGATTGTGTAAAGAATGGGGCGGGGTTCTTAGACAGATTGGACATTTGTCTAATGTCTAAGGTGCCCATACACTAATTTAGACATTTGTATAGACGTATGTATATAAGAACTGCCTAGCCCGTTCTTTTTTGCAATCAACTTGAGATCACAAAATAATTGGGCCAAATGGATTATCTCAAGGTTAGAGATGCTGCTTGTAACATGCAGTCTTAAGACATTAGATAGATTAGATAGATTAATGTCTGCCTAGTGTATGACCAGCCGGTACACACCATGCAATTTTCTGTGTATCATTTGATTGGGTCAAAAACATTGCATGGCTTTTTTGGCCAAACATGACCACTGTCTGACTGTGCGTTAGGACGCGTTTTCGAAAACCATGGCCTCTATGGACCACAACTCGGTTGCGGCAAACTGTCTGCTGAGGATGCTTTTGCCAGCCATCAGTCCTTTGTCCTGGCTGACTGGTCAGAAGTGCCCAACGGTGGGATGAAGAAATTGCAGGTTTACTCCAGTTTATGTAGTATATGCCCTAAAATCTACATGGCCAATTAGTTAGTAGCAGCCAGCCAACCACATCTTTATAATACTGGCCAATAATCAGCAGATACTGGAAAAGCTGTTGAGAAAGAATTTAATCTTTTCCCAGCCCATTATCAGAATTGTGATTCATCTGAACCTTAATCCGTTTAATAACTGGATAATATTTTATGTTTGTTCACATTTAATCCTTTTTACAATTCTGGTTTTGCAAGTTGAAGTTTGGCAGGCAGGACAGACCCATAATCCTCACTGTAAACATAATGAAAGAATAATTCCCAAACTGTCCCACCTATGTTTTTAAGTGAAAGTCTATTGAAAACGAACATAGTTCCATCCCACGGCGTCCTTTAAAATCAATTATGACAGAATAATCTATGTACAGTTTGGTTTTCACATATGGAACTTTTTTTTTAATAGGCCTGTGTTAACAGCTTTAACGTTTGATACAAGAATTATGGAAGCACTCCAATTAGGCTAATTTACAACTACATTTAGCGGAAGTGCTACTGATCTGGTCAAACATTTATACAAACATAGAAAAGATAATCAATGCACATTCCCAGGCCCCATATAATACATTATATGCACACTGGCATACTTTATAAACAAAGGGTTTTAGTATACATTACTGTGATCACATGAATGAAAAGCCTTCCAACCACGTCAAGGTAACCCCAGTCTGGAAGGTCCTAACTTCTAACCTTTTTTACTACAATTACCATTAGCAAACTTTTGCATTTCTCATAGTTGTGCACGGATCCATATAGCAGGCTTTCTCACTTCCACCCAGCCCTTTGGCTTTTTAAAATGAGGGAAGAGGCTATCCATCCAGTGCTTTATATTAAAGGCATAGGACCTCCCCTAAAAGGGGCGTGTTGGGGGTGCTTACCACATGGAAGCGACCAAGCCTCCCATAGATACATACAATACCAGGCATCCCCAAACTCCCGTGACCCGAACCTACTTGAGAGTCCGCCTCGGAACGCCTCTTTCTTCTGGCCACACCTCCTATGTGACGTAAATTACGTCACAGGGCCAGTTACGCCCCTAGCCACGCCTCTAACGTGACATAATTTACGTATGTTAGAGGCGTGGACTAGGGGCGTAACTGGCCCCTCAACTCCGCCCACCTCACGTCACTCGGCCACGCCTCCTTCTCCCCACCCTGCCAGAAGCCAGGTTGGGGGTGGGATGCTCAATACAAGGATTGTGGAAGCACTCCAAATTCCCTTTGTTTATAAAGTATGCCAGTGTGCAGATAATATGATATTGTATGGGCCTAGGAATGTGCGTTGATTATCTTTTCTATGTTTGTATAAATGAATTTAACATTTGGACTTTATTCAGATGACAGTTTTTCACACTAGTCTGGCCAGCCCTTGGGTGCTTTCTAGGTTTATTTTCTAGCTGCAATATTTCCTACAGCCACAAGATGGCGGGGGAATCAGCCTATTTATACAATGCAAACTATTTTATGTGCAGTCTAATCAAACAGTGCTGTTAATTAGGAATTATACCATAATGTCACAGTACAGCAGTGCCTTGGCAAACACAATTTAAGGTGGTTGTTTGAGCTTACGTATATATACCATAGTATTGGTTATCCGTAAATTGTGGTAGAATAGAGCGAACATTAGAATATGGCTGCTTTTCTGGTTTTGACACTTTATTAAAACCTGCAGTGTAATCAAGATGACCCTAGAAAGTGTTGCAAAGACTATCAAATCTGAATGGAGATAGAAGTTTGTGTAGTGCAGGAAATATTACAGTTTGAGTAGGTGACCTTAAGGATACTTCACTTGGTGAATCACGGACAAATACCCGAGAGCAGAACCATAATCTCTATGCGGGTATCTTGGAGCTGTTCAGCAGTGCACACATGCATTAGCATTACCTCAAGCCTGCTATGAAGTGTGCTGTCCATTGACTGAGGGGGGAAGGACTGGAATATGCCACCTGAAGTGACCTACTTCGGGCTACCTCATGGCGCTCTGCTATATTTGTGTATATGTGTGGATAGGTCAGAATATTATCACTACTGAAAATAGTAATTAAATGTATGTATGGGTAAGTATAGTACATAGATGTTATAAAGCACCAGACACTAACTGATGGGGGGGAAATCTTTTAACTATGGCCATTGGCACAAGGATACATTTGGATATGGGCAGGTGATCACACTGGTGATACCTTAAGGAATAAGGCAAACATGGAGTCAAATTTGCGCACAAGCAGAGAAGGCTGTCCAACACACAGATCCTGCTTCCTGGGACATATTACCAGTTTACATATTTATTAAAGTCAAACCACAACTATCCAGGATTAATACCATACTTCAGAAAATGCTGCAGCCTTTACAATCTGACCACGCAGTTATTTCTGTACTTTTCAGCCTTTTTTTTTGTTTTAACGATTTTATAAAGAGGCAAAAATTCTCTGTGAAAACTTTTTCCTCTGCACTATACCATTAACTGTATTTTCTACACTTTAAAAAAACCTCCAATAAAAATTTCTAAGCATTTGTAGTTAATTAATAGTATATACATTAAACACGTGTAGTTGTGTTTACATCTAGAAGGAGAATCCTGTCATGAGGCTGGTTGAAAATCCTGCTCAGGACACAGGCACCACATGCCAATGCAAGTAAATTGGGTGAATATTATAAAAGTGGGGTATTGGATAATTGTGATACTGAATCTTTAACATTGTCATTAAATACCAAAAAGTATCAACAATGTCGGTAATAGCTGCCCACTGTGTCATCGAAAGGCTGTCCACTGTGTATTTTCATTTTGGATTTATCTTGTGGAATGCTGTAAAAAAACATTTTAAAGGTATAGCTTTGCTGAAAGCTGCCATGGAAACATGGAAATTACCCAGAAGTCTCTATTCCTTATTACTTATATTACATGTACTGAAGGGGATCTGCAAAGCCTATTCTCTCCCTATTTTATTAATTTATTAGTGACGTCTGACTATAAGCGCTTCACACTTACTTCTATAAGGCCTGCACCACACTGATGATGGCTCAATAAAGCCAAAACCAGGGCCGCCTCCATAATGATGCAGGGTGGTGCAGCAATTACAGATCGGTACCCTGTAGGGAGCGGCCATTTTCTACAAGCTGCAATACCACCTTTGAACAAATGGTGACAGTTATCTGCTAGAAAGTAACAGGAAATGTGGGCAAGGGCTTTACCAGCTTGGACTGTGGAACGGAGATCACTCTTCCTGCCTGTTAAATCTTGACGTAAGTACAGAAAATGGACTTAAGAGAAGCACAAAGATGGGTGAACTTACATTAACATTCTGTGTGTGGGGTATATTAGTGACAGTATGGGGCATATAAGTGACTGTGTGGGACACACGGGTAGGTGATAGCCACATATCCTAATACGCCATTACCTACCCCATGTGCAGGGCAATACACTATTAGTGCAGGCAGTGGCAGCACTTAGTATTAATATACTCTTCATATCGTGGTGTACATTACCAAATGCTGCCACGCCTGCACTAATATAATGAGTGGATTGCCCTGCACATGGAGTAGGTAATGGCCTACCCCAGTAAAGTATATGATGAAATTGCCAGTTTGCTGCCATTATGTGATGACTATGAGTCATGTGATTAAATTGCCATGGCTACAAGTGTAATAAAATGTCTACCAGTTATATAAATTCCCATGGCTACCAGGATGTAATGAAATTCCATGGCTACCAGTATGTAATAAAATTCCAATGGCTACAGTATGTAATGAAATTCCAATGGCTACCAGTATGTAATGAAATTCCCATGGCTACCAGTATGTAATGAAATGGCTACCGGTATGTAATGAAATGGCTACCAGTATGTAATGAAATTCCAATGGCTACCAATATGTAATGAAATTCCAATGGCTACCAGTATGTAATGAAATTCCCATGGCTAGCAGTGTGTAATGAAATCCAATGGCTACCAGTATGTAATGAAATCCCATTGCTACCAGTATGTAATGAATTGACTAGCAGTTGTAATGAAATTCCTATGTCTAGCAGTATGTAATGAAATAGCTACGATGGTAATGAAATTTCCATGGCTACCAGTATGTAATGAAATTCCAATGGCTAACAGTATGAAATGAAATTCCCATGGCTACCAGTATGTAATTAAATTCCAAGGCTGCCAGTATGTAATGAAATTCCCATGGCTACCACGTATGTAATGAAATTCCCATGGCTACCAATATGAATAAAAATCCCATGGCTACCAGTAATTAAATGGCTACCAGTATGTAATTAAATGGCTACCAGTATGTAATGAAATGGCTACCAGTATGTAATGAAATTCCAATGGCTACCAATATGTAATGAAATTCCAATGGCTACCAGTATGTAATGAAATTCCCATGGCTAGCAGTATGTAATGAAATTCCAATGGCTACCAGTATGTAATGAAATTCCCATGGCTACCAGTATGTAATGAATTGACTAGCATTATGTAATGAAATTCCTATGTCTAGCAGTATGTAATGAAATAGCTACCAGTGTGTAATGAAATTTCCATGGCTACCAGTATGTAATGAAATTCCAATGGCTACCAGTATGAAATGAAATTCCCATGGCTACCAGTATGTAATGAAATTCCAATGGCTACCAGTATGTAATGAAATTCCCATGGCTACCAGTATGTAATGAAATTCCAATGGCTACCAGTATGAAATGAAATTCCCATGGCTACCAGTATGTAATGAAATTCCAATGGCTACCAGTATGAAATGACATTCCCATGGCTAGCAGTAGATCCAGTTTGTTAGGTTAAGCTAGGTTGATTAGTTAGGGCACTGTTGTCTAAAAGTGTCTACCTTGACATGGTGGCAGGCTTACATATTTTTGGCCAAAACCTTATTAAACATGAAGTATGGTGGGTCTGGGGTGGGGATACTATTCTAGAGGGTGGGTCCATTAAGTATTGTAAATAAATAGAATTGATATGTACTACAATGATTATGACACAAGTTAAATCAATGTGTATAAAGTCCCCCCACTTCTAGGCAAGCCACACTTTCAATTGTAAAACCACACCCCTTCTGGTGGAAGGGAGGGGGGGGGGTAGCATTTTGAATTTGTGTCAGGTGCTAAAAAGTCTAGAGACGGCCCTGGCTGATTACGGGTCTGTAGTTGGCGCTCTGGTTTTCCTTTTAGCGTGGAATGCTGTAAAAAAAAACTTTTATAGGTATAGCTATCCTGAAAGCTGCCATGAAAAACTGGACTGTAAGTAAGAAAATGGACTTAATAGAAGCACAAAGATGGGTGAACTTACATTAACATTCTGTGTGGGGGTATATATAGTGACAGTATGGGGCATATAAAGTGACTGTGTGGGACACACGGGTAGGATTCGCCACATAGCCCTAATACGCTATTACCTACCCCAGTGCAGGGCAATACAATATTAGGTGCAGGCAGTGGCAGCACTTAGTATTAATATACTCTTTCATATCTAGTGGTGTACATGACCAAATGTGCCACTGCCTGCACTAATTAATGAGTGGATTGCCCTGCACATGGAGTAGGTAATAGCCTACCCAGTACAGTATATGATGAAATTGCCAGTTTGCTGCCATTATGTGATGACTATGAGTCATGTGATTAAATTTCCAATGGTTACAAGTGTATAATAAAGTTCTACCAGTATGTAATAAAATTCCCATGGCTACCAGTATGTAATGAAATTCCATGGCTACCAGTATGTAATGAAATTCCAATGGCTACCAGTATGTAATGAAATTCCAATGGCTACCAGTATGTAATGAAATTCCCATGGCTACCGGTATGTAAAGAATGGCTACCAGTATGTAATGAAATTCCAATGGCTACCAATATGTAATGAAATTCCAATGGCTACCAGTAGTAATAAAATTCCATGGCTAGCAGTGTGTAATGAAATTCCAATGGCTACCAGTATGTAATGAAATTCCCATGTTACCAGTAGTAATGAATTGACTAGCGTATGTAATGAAATTCCTATGTCTAGCAGTATGTAATGAAATAGCTACCAGGTGTAATGAAATTTCCATGGCTACCAGTATGTAATGAAATTCCAATGGCTACCAGTATGAAATGAAATCCCATGGCTACCAGTATGTAATGAAATTCCAATGGCTACCAGTATGTAATGAAATTCCCATGGCTACCAGTATGTAATGAAATTTCCATGGCTACCAGTAGTAATAAAATATTAAAAAAATAATTAATTAATAAATTATATATTAATATAATATAAAATATTGAATAAAATGAATATATGATAAAATATGTTATTAAATGGCTACCAGGATTGTAATGAAATAAATGGCTACCAGTATGTAATGAAATTCAATGGCTACCAATATAATGAAATTCCAATGGCTACCAGTATGTAATGAAATTCCCATGGCTAGCAGTATGTAATGAAATTCAATGGCTACCAGTAGTAATGAAATTCCCATGGCTACCAGGATGTAATGAATTGACTAGCATATGTAATGAATTCCTATGTCTAGCAGTAGGAATGAAATAGCTACCTGGTGTAATGAATTTCCATGGCTACCAGTATGTAATGAAATTCCAATGGCTACCAGTTATGAAATGAAATACCATGGCTACCAGTAGTAATGAAATTCCAATGGCATTACCAGTATGTAATGAAATTCCCATGGCTACCAGTATGTAATAATTTTTGGCTAGCCGTAGGTAATGAAAATTCCCATGGCTACCAGTATGTAATGAAATTCCAATGGCTACCAGTATGAAATGACATTCCCATGGCTAGCAGTAGATCCAGTTTGTTAGGTTAAGCTAGGTTAGATTAGTTAGGGCACTGTTGTCTAAAAGTGTCTACCTTGACATGGTGGCCGGCTTACATATCTTTTGGCCAAAACCTTTTATTACACATGAAGTATGGTGGGTCTGGGGTGGGGATACTATTTTAGAGGGTGGGTCCATTAATGTATTGTAAATAAATAGAATTGATATGTACATACAATGATTATGACACAAGTTAAATCAATGTGTATAAAGTCCCCCCACTTCTAGGCAAGCCACACTTTCAATTGTAAAACCACACCCCTTCTGGCGGCAAGGAGAGGGGGGTAGCATTTTGAATTTTGTGTCAGGTGCTAAAAAGTCTAGAGACGGCCCTGGCTGATACGGGTCTGTAGTTGGCGCTCTGGTTTTCCTTTTAGCTTGTGGAATGCTGTATAAAAAAAACTTTTTATAGGTATAGCTATCCTGAAAGATGCCATGAAAACATGGAAATTACCCAGAATTCTCTGTTCCTTATATTTATTTGTCAGGGCATCATTCATTAATCCACTGGACGGATCAACAAACGACATCCGACAAAGCAGTGGCGTAACAAGGAATCACTGGGTTCCCCAGCAAAACTATAATGGGGCCTTTAATGGGGAGGCGAGTTAGCGAGTTATCAGTAATGTAGGACAGCGGACGTAAATGTACGGCTGCAGTCATACATTTACACCGAACTTTCATTAATTAACGAACATTCGTCATAGAATGCCATGCTGTAGTAAACCACCGCAATGGTATTCTATAGGAATCTTAAATCTACGATCGCGTTATTGTAGATTTATGATCAATAACCGTAATTTACGTTAGTTATTGTTAATTTCCAATAACGATTGGAAATTAATAATCGCTAAACCGCTCGGAAATTAACGATCGTTTAACAGATCGTTAAAGGTGCCGTATTGTAAAAAGTGTCTTTGGCCCTATATCTGTCATAGGAAAAATAAGAAGATGGGCCCCTCTTAACTCTTCCCCACCTCCCCCCTGCTCCCCTGGTAGTTCCACCCCTGCTGGCTGTCCGGCACAAAGCCACATGGTAGTAAATGTACCCAGTGCAAGGGAAAGTGTAGGTGTACTGATAATAATAGATGTTGGAATGAACAAAAATAATAATAGTCAACTCATCTCACTACAGCCTGTATTATCAAAGGTAGACCTTAACAGCATATTGTTCATTCACATTTAGTGGTGTAAGGATCATTATAGCAACCATAGCAACGGGTATTATATGCTATTATATGGGTGCTATATGCGCTCCAGTACATATGTGTTATTGGAACGCATGCGATATGCGCAAAAATGTATGTATGCATTGCAATAATGGTTCAGAGCGCAGCGCACATAGCGGAAACACACCAAGCCTCACTCCAAATCATGTGGTGATGTACCAATCACTGTGGTCAAATGGAATGTACCAGTCACTGTGGACAAGTTGTATCTACCAGTCACTGTGGGCAATTGTATGTACCAGTCACTGTGGGCAAGTTATATTACCAGTCACTGTGGGCAACTTATATGTTCCAGTCATTGTGGGCAAATTATATGTTACAGTCATTGTGGGCAACTTATATTACCAGTCACTGTAGAAAATGTATATTACCAGTTACTGTGGTCAACTCAGCCCTCCAGTTTAACAGCCATGGTTAAGTCATTGGGCAGTGGTGGCAAACCTATGGTATGAGTGGCAGAGGTGCACAGCAGAGTTAACCAATGTGTAACATCCGTCTGTAGCAGAGGTAGGTCATGTGAACATCAGTCTCTCTCTCTCAGCTTTTGCACATTCCAGCAGACAAATAGGGGTAGGGGGGAGTGCAGTAAGTGAGAAAATGCTATTCATGAGCTCTCTGTCCCGTGGCTGCCACAGCATGCAAAGGAGGTGGGGAATATCAAAACACTCAGTTTAACTAATTGCTGTCTATATCTTCTCTGCATAGTTTGAAGAGGACTGGGATGTTCTTACTGCCTGAATAAGCTATTGATTCCATCCACTAAGTTTCATATAGGATGGGGGCACCAGACAAGTCAGGGTAAATGGGATTTCTTACCCACAATTAAAGTACATAGGGGGAGATTCAATATGGCCCAAATCCATCTAAAACCCACGTTAACCCGAAGAAATTTCCGGGAGTGGGCAGGGTCACATGGGGCTGTAAGATAATGGGCCGTGGGGGGCCTGCAACTGGAGGGACCATGGGGTCCATGAGAGGGAGGGACCAGGGGGGCTGCAAAGGGGAGGAGGAGACACAGGACAGATGACTGACAGTTTCAGAGCAGGAAGCAGGAAGTACAGGGGACCTAGTGATGCTGCTGCCATATCAGACACAAAAATGTAAATATCTTCAAAACTATGCAAAATAAACAATGGAAATAAATTGCAGGGGAGCAATTCCAATCAATTTACCTCAATTTACCTAAAGTCATTTTTGGACCACAGTTCCCCTTTAAAGTTTATCTCTGCTTGAGCCACTGTTTTAGATCTCAAACTCTTGTGTGGTAATATAGAGGTTAGTATAGTATTTCAGGTTGAATAAAGACATACGTCCATCCAGTCCAACCCATCTAGCAATACCCTGTTGATCCAGAGGAAGGCAAAAAAAACACCACCAAATTTATGAAGGGGGAAAAAATTCCTTCCTGGGTTTTGGGTTGCAGCTTGGGCACATACAGGGTTATTCAATAAAAGTTCTTATCGTTTAAAATGGTGCTAATTTTGCCCCCACCAATCAGATGTTAGCTTTCAAATGTTAAATAAGATCTGATTGGTTGGGGCCTGAAGAGGTAAGAAATATACCATTAACCAGAGATTAATTGTTAGGATGGAAAGATCACGTAAGAGGTATGTGAGAGAACAGACTACACCACACCAAACCACTTGAGGTAGAAACTGCTCTGCTTTATTGTCATATTGTAAGATTATTTATACCATTTGTAATTACTAGCATATGTCATTATTAATTAGTTACATATGTCGTCATGTGATTACATTTACCCAATCAATGATTAGAATTCAGCTCCAGATCACTGAGATTTAAAACCTTGTTCCCCTTATTCATCAACTTAAATTTGGACTTTCCAACACTTATTTGTGCACTTTAACAGGGAGATTCAATAAAAGTTCTTATTGTTTAAAATGGTGCTAATTTTGCCCCAACCAATCAGATCTTATTTAACATTTGAAAGCTATCATCTGATTGGTTGGGGCAAAATTAGCACCATTTTAGGCGATAAGAACTTTTATTGAATAACCTTAACTTTATTGAATCTCCCTGTTATTATCTTATTATTCAATCACCCTTTATGACAGTTATCACTTCTGACAGTGGTCTTATCATCCTTTATACAGCTTACAGATGTCACGTAGCTGTAATTTAGAAGTCAGAATGACCTGCTTGCTATTAATTATTAGCTTACTCTTGCAATTGTAACTCTAATATTCATATATATATATTCTAATATATATATGAATTATTGTATAACCAAATTTAACTATAAATGAAAAATAAAACTCGCCTTAAAGGACAATTACATTGTAAAAATTAACTTAAAAAAAAGAAAAGTATTACTACCTCCTGATATTTTTTTTGAGAAGCTACAGCACATACAGTTTTCATCTGCCAGGTTATGGCCTTGGGCATTCCTGTATTAAAGATAGTGTTGAAGCATTCAGGAAGTCTGGCAGAAGCAGTTTTCTTGTGCTGCCACTCGTCAGAGAAATTATATTGGGAGGTAGACATTACCAATCCTATCTCCCTGCTCCAGGTACTTTTCATTTTAACAGTTTTCGAAAAAACACAATACACACTATAGTTCTCCTTTAAGACACAGAATCCACATAATTTTAGAGCCCTTTTTTACATCTCCTTCTAAGTCTCTAAAAGTGTAGAATTTGTGGGGGTATTTTTGTTCATTTATAATTGTGAGGTGTGCACACGCATTTTATTTACCTGTAAAAATGAGCTAGTTGATGTTTTCATTTTGGGGCATCCAAAATCGCGTATCGCGTGGTATCGATAATGTACGACTGCAGCCGTAAATGTACAGCCGCAGTCATACATTTATGCCAAACGTATACCATGTGGTAGTAAACTACTGTAATGGTGGCCCATAGTTATAAATGCGTGGAATCGCTTTTTAGCTTTGACGATCAGTTTAACAATCGTGAACTTCCAATTGGTTTAATTAACGATAATGATCAGAAATCTACGATAATGTGATCGTGGATTTACGATCCCTATAGAATGTGGTATTCTACAACCGAACGTTCGTTAATTAATGAATGTTCGGCGTAAATGTTTGACATTTACGGCTGCAGTCGTACATTATCAATAACGCTCGGTATCACTAAATTGCGATACCGCACTTTATAAATATTGCTCTTAGAGACAAATGCATTTTTGTACAAGTCTATGAGTAAGGGTCTGATGGCCCGAAACCCGATGGACTAGTTCTAATGCTCCGTGTATTACTAATGTATCAATATTTTAACTTGTATTCAATATTTTTTTTAAACTTTTTTTTTTGATGGACCGTGACTGATCTTTCTTTCTATGGGGCTGTGTATTGATGGACCGTGACTGATCTTTCTTTCTATGGGGCTGTGTGTGGGACTTTCTATGGGGCTGTGTGTGGGACTTTCTGTGGGACTGTGTAAGGGACTTTCTATGGGGCTGTGTATGGGACTTTCTATGGGATTGTGTATGGGACTTTCTATGGGGCTGTGTATGGGACTTTCTATGGGACTGTGTATGGGACTTTCTATGGGGCTGTGTATGTGACTTTCTATGGGGCTGTGTGTGGGACTTTCTATGGGGCTGTGTGTGGGACTTTCTATGGGACTGTGTATGTGACTTTTTATGGGGCTGTGTGTGGGACTTTCTATGGGGCTGTGTATGTGACTTTTTATGGGGCTGTGTGTGGGACTTTCTATGGGGCTGTGTATGTGACTTTCTATGGGGCTGTGTGTGGGACTTTCTATGGGGCTGTGTATGTGACTTTTTATGGGGCTGTGTGTGGGACTTTCTATGGGACTGTGTGTGGGACTTTCTATGGGGCTGTGTGTGGGACTTTCTATGAGGATGTGTATTGGACTTTCTATGGAATTGTGTATGGGACTTTCTATGGGGTGTGTATGTGACTTTCTATGGGGCTGTGTGTGGGACTTTCTATGGGGCTGTGTGTGGGACTTTCTATGGGACTGTGTGTGGGACTTTCTATGGGGCTGTGTATTGGACTTTCTATGGGGCTGTGTATAAGACTTTGTATAGGGCTGTGTATTGGGATGTTTTATAGGGCTGCAGGGGTGTTACTAGGGTTTTTGACACCTGAAACAACTTTTAAATGCTGCCTTTTAGCACACAGGTGGTGGCACAATAACTGGGTATGGCTTCATCAGGGAACATAGGTGTGGCTCTGACTTAAGACATTGTTGGACTGGTGCTGAAATTTAGTGTTGCAGGAAGAAAGATTTTTTTAACGGCCGCCTTTTAAGTGTTCTTCAGGGGTGTGCCCTGAGCAAATGTTTCAGTTTGCTTCATGGTAGGGGCACCCCTGTAGGGCTGTACATTGGACTTTGTATGGGGCTGTGTATGGGACTTTCTATGGGGCTGTGTATGGGACTTCTGTGGGCTGTGTATTGGGACTTTCTAGGGGGCTGGTATAGGACTTTCTATGGGGCTATGTATTGGACTTTCTATGGGGGTATGTATTGGACTTTCTATGGGGCTGTGTATGGGACTTTCTATGGGGCTGTGTATGGGACTTTCTGTGGGGCTGTATATTGGACTTTCTATGGGGCTGTGTATTGGACTTTCTATGGGGCTATGTATTGGACTTTCTATGGGGCTGTGTATGGGAATTTCTATGGGGCTGTGTATGGGACGTTTTATGGGGCTGTGTATCTGGACTTTCTATGGGGCTGTGTATGGGACTTTCTATGGGGCTGTGTATTGGACTTTCTATGGGGCTGTGTATTGGACTTTCTATGGGGCTATGTATTGGACTTTCTATTGGGCTGTGTATTGGACTTTCCAAGGAATAGGTGATTGGAACTGTTGGTAAATCACGACCGGTTTTGCGGTTCCCTATGCTGTCGGTTCCCTATGCTGTCGAGCATGTCCACTATTGAGGCGACCAACAGTCATTTGTCCTGACCGAGCAAACACTAGTCGCAAACTCTCAGTTGGGACAAAAACTCAGTTGGAGTGTATCTAGCCTTATGGTCTTGTTCCCTGTGTTGATAAAGTTGCTCAGTAGAGCTCTGAGCATGTTTGGCCCATCCAACAGCCAATCAGTAGAAATTACTGTTAGGAACATTCCAAGGAAGTGGAAGTAGGGAAGTAGGCTGTATAAATTAAAATGAAAGCTTACGACTGACCACAGCATAGCAAAGGCTATACATAGGGGTTAAAATAAGCAGACAATATGTAGAATAGTATATGTATGTGTAATATAGATATATAATTGAAACAATATTTTTCCTACTGAACTTCCTCTTTAAAGAAATTTATTAAAGGGCTTGTCTATCCCCACCATGAGTTTTAACAGTAGCTTAATTATATTAAAGGGTCAGGGACCTCCATTTAAAAGCAAGGAGTCAGGAACCTCCATATAAAAACAAGGGGCCAGGAACCTCCATATAAAAACAAGAGGTCAGGAACCTCCAGGGGCGTATCTAGGGTCTAAGAAGATCAGGGGCACTTTTGGGCACTCCATGTGCGAAAATTTATTAGGCCACGCCCCTTTCTCCGCCCCCAATTAAGCCACACCCACTATGTACTTATAGAGATTACCAAAAAGATACAGACAGATAGACAACCACAAACATAGACACACAGCCCGATAGTGATAAACAGACAGAAAGACAGTGAGATAGACAGACAGAGATAGAGATCAGAGAGTTGGACAGAGAGACACAAATTAATGACACAAAGGCACAGTAAACTGGCAATTTCATTATATACTGGTAGCAATTTGGTCATTTTAAACTTACTGTTGTGTTCAGTTGTAGTCAGATGCTTGCCCACACCTTTGGCCAGGGAGATCTTCTTGTACCTTCTTCATGGATCTCTGCCCCTATCTATCTCTGTCTGTCCCTCTCTCTCTCTGTATATCTATCTCTCCCTCTCTCTCTCTCTGTATATCTATCTCTATCTGTCCCTCTCTCTCTCTGTATATCTGTCTATCTGCCTCTTGTTTATCTATTTAACTATGTCTATCTGCTTCTTGTCTATCTCTCTGTCTCTATCTATCTATCTATCTATCTATCTAACTGCTATCTATCTAACTGCTATCTATCTATCTATCTATCTATCTATCTATCTATCTATCTAACTGCTATCTATCTATCTATCTATCTATCTATCTAACTGCTATCTATCTATCTATCTATCTAACTGCTATCTATCTATCTATCT
This sequence comes from Hymenochirus boettgeri, assembly GCA_019447015.1. Taxonomy (NCBI): domain Eukaryota; kingdom Metazoa; phylum Chordata; class Amphibia; order Anura; family Pipidae; genus Hymenochirus; species Hymenochirus boettgeri. The sequence continues at coordinate 194,265,344 of CM033475.1, forward strand.
ATCTATCTATCTAATCTATCTATCTATCTATCTATCTATCTATCTATCTAACTGCTATCTATCTATCTATCTATCTATCTATCTATCTATCTATCTCTACTAACTGCTATCTATCTATACTCTATCTATCTATCTACTCTGCTATCTATCTATCTCTCTCTCTATCCTGCTATCTATCTAACTGCTATCTATCTACTATCTATCTAACTATATCTGATTATCTTATCTATCTAACTGCTATCTATCTATCTATCTAACTAACTGCTATCTATCTTATCTATCTAACTAACCTGCTATCTATCTATCTATCTATTTATATATCTATCTATCTAACTGCTACATAGCGTTAGATAGATAGATAGCAGATAGATAGATAGATAGATAGATAGTAGCACTGCTACCTATTATCTATAACTGCTATCTATCATTATCTATCTACTATCTAACTGTATCTATCTATCTATCTAACTGCTAGATACAGTTAGATAGATAGATAGAGTTAGTTAGATAGATGTAGATAGATATAGCAGTTAGATAGAAGATAGGTACAGTGCTATCTACTATCATCTATCTCTATCTATCATCTGCTATCTATCTATCTAACTGCTATGATACAGTTAGATAGATAGATATATAAATAGATAGATAGATAGATACAGTTAGTTAGATAGATAGATAGATGATAGCAGTTTATAATAGATAGATAGATAGATAGCAGTTAGATAGATAGCAGTTAGATAGATAGATAGCAGTTTGATAGATAGATAGATAGCAGATAGATAGATAGATAGATAGATAGCAGTTCGATAGATAGATAGATAGATAGATAGATAGCAGTTAGATAGATAGATAGATAGATAGCAGTTAGATAGATAGATAGATAGCAGTTAGATAGATAGATAGATATAGATAGATAGATAGATGTAGTAGATAGCGTTAGATAGATAGATAGATAGATCAGTTAGATAGATAGATGAGATTAGATAGATAGATATCAGTTAGGATAGATAGATAGCAGTTAGTATAGATAGATAGATAGATAGATAGCAGTTAGATAGATAGATAGATAGATAGATAGATAGCAGTTAGCTAGAAAGATAGATAGAATTTAGATAGACAATAGATGATAGCAGTTTAGTAGATAGCTAGATAGATAGATAGTAGATAGAATAGTAGAGTTAAATAGATGAAGATAGATAGATAGATAGATAGATAGCAGTTAGATATAGATAGCAGTTAGATAGATAGATAGATAGATAGATAGATAGATAGATAGATATGCATTTAGATAGATAGATAGATAGCATAGATAGATAGAATAGAGTAGATAGATTATAGATGATAGATTAGATAGATAGATAGATAGATAGATAGATAGGCGTTAGATAGAATAGAGATAGATAGATAGCATTTAGATAGCAGTTAGGTAGATAGATAGCAGTTAGATAGATAGATAGATAGATAGATAGATAGCAGTTAGCTAGAAAGATAGATAGAAGTTGATAGATAGATAGATAGATAGATAGATGCAGTTATAGATAGATAGACTAGAGTAGATAGATAGCAAGTTAGATAGATTAGATAGATAGTCAGTTAATAATAGATAGCAGTTAGATAGATAGATAGCAGTTAGATAGATAGATAGATAGCAGTTAGATAGATAGATAGATAGCAGTGCTATCTATCTATCTATCCATCTATCTATCTAACTGCTATCTATCTATCTATCTATCTATCTATCTATCTATCTATCTACCTAACTGCTATCTATCTATCTATCTATCATCTATCTATCTATCTATCTATCTATCTATCTATCTATCTATCTACCTAACTGCTATCTATCTATCTAACTGCTATCTATCTATCTATCTAATCTGGCTTGGCACTGCACTGCTACATACCTGTCCCTGGATTCCCTCCGATAGCTCTCTCTCGCTCCGCTCGTGACATCGGCGCGCCGGCATTGCGCATGACATCATTGTGTGCGACTGTGCCGGCTGCGCGACGTTCCCAGAGGTTCGCGCAGCCGGGAAATCCGGAAGTTCGGGGCACTTGCAAGGGGCACAGGCGGCGAAAACATTCGGGGCACTTTGCCAAACATCCGGGGCACGTGCCCCGAATGTTTTAACGTAGATACGCCACTGGGAACCTCCATATAAAAGCAAGGGGTCAGGGACCTCCATATAAAAGCAAGGAGTCAGGAACCTCCATATAAAACAAGGGGCCAGGAACCTCCATATAAAAGCAAGGAGTCAGGAACCTCAATATAAAAACAAGGGGTCAGGGACCTCCATATAACAGCAAGGAGTCAGGAACCTTCATACAAAAAGAAGGGGCCAGGAACCTCCATATAAAAGCAAGGAGTCAGAGACCTCCATATAACAGCAAGGGGTAAGAAACCTCCATAAAACAGCAAGGGGTCAGGGACCTCCATATAACAGTAAGGGGTCAGGGACCTCTGGAAAAAACTGAAGTCCCTGTTCTGAGGATCTCTGTACTGTTATGTGATTGGCTGTCAGTTTCTAGGCTGCAGCTTCCTTATTTTGATCACCATAGCAACCATAGCAATTGCTATGGGGCCTGGAGCCAAAGTTAGACCTACCAGGTCCCCTGCAGACATGTCCACCCTCCTAAGAAAATTTTTACCTCACATAGTTCAGTCCCACAAACCCCCTTTTCGTTTTACTTCAAAGAGGCTCCCAGGCTCAGATATTCTACTTACAAAACCGCGGCTCCTCTCTTCATCCATGATAGTGACATTACGGCCAATGGCTGATGCCCATTACAGAACGAGACTCCTCTGCTACTGTGCATGCTTATAACCAACTAGCTTGCAACAGCATCAGAGGAGGGGTGTCCACGCCAGAGAGGGATCGGGAGTTTTTAAGCAGAATATCTGAGCCTGGGAGCATCTTTAAAAGGTAAAGATTCTCCCAGGGCAATATACTCAAATTTTTGGAGGCAATACTGCCTGTACCAATTTAATGAATGGATTGCCCTGCACATGGGGTAGGTAATAGCCTTCCCCAATATATGATGAAATTGCCAGTTGTTTGCTGCTTTTATGTGATGAAATGCCCATGGCTACCAGTATATAATGATATTCCCATGGCTATTAGTATGTAATGAAAAACACATGGCTACCAGTATGTAGTGATTTCCCATGGCTACCAGTATGTAGTGATTTCCCATGGCTACCAGTATGTAATGATATTCCCATGGCTACCAGTATGTAATGATATTTCCATGGCTACCAGTAGTAATGAATTTCCAGGCTTTCCCAGTATGTAATGATATTTCCATGGCTACCAGTATGTAATGATATTTCCATTGCTACCAGTATGTAATGATATTCCCATGGCTACCAGTATGTAATGATATTGCCATGGCTACCAGTATGTAATGATATTGCCATGGCTACCAGTATGTAATGAAATGGCTACCAGTATGTAATGATATTCCCATAGCTACCAGTATGTAATGAAATTCTTATGGCTACCAGTATGTGATGAAATGACTACCAGTATGTAATGAAATTCCCATGGCTACCAGTATGTATTAAAATTCTCATTACTACCAGTATGTGATGAAATTCCCATGGCTACCAGTGTGTAATGAAATGGCTACAAGTATATAATGAAATTCCAAGGCTACCAGTATATGGTGAAATTGCCAGTTTGCTGCCAGTATATAATAAAATTCCCATTGCTTCCAGTATGTAATACAATTCCCATTGCTTCCAGTATGTAATAAAATTCCCATGGATACCAGTATGTAATGAAATTCCCATAGCTGGGTCTGGGGTGGCGATATTATGGGTGGGCCCTTTAATGTATTGTAAATAAATGAAGGATTGATATGTACACACTATGATACTGACACTAGTTCATCAGTAAATTAATGTGTATAAAGCCCCTCCCACTTCTGGGCAAGCCACACCCTACATCCTCTCAGCCAATCACAGACGCGGCTGCCGGTCCAGACCCCTGCTTGCAGTTCTATGCAAGCAGAGGGCTGGGATTGTGCGGCAGAGGAGAGAGGTAAGGTAAGTAACTATTGGGGCACTTTCTTGAAATAATACTAATGCAGTTGGGGCTGGGGGAGCAAGAACTATGATATGGGAAAAGTTTTTATAAAGGGTGGACATACCCTTTCATTCCAGGTCCAGTGTTTCATTCCAGGTCCAGTGTTTCATTCCAGGTCCAGTGTTTCATTCCAGGTCCAGTGTTTGTTTCATTGCAGTCTCTGTATGTAAGGCTTTGAATCCTTCTAGTAATTGCAAATTGATTTACCACATACCACTTTCCTAATGTCCAGCTATATTGACAAGAAACCCCACTACGACTTGGCCATCATAGGCATGTTTACTGACGGGCAAAATGCTCTTTTCTGCTGGTAACCAGATATCTCCTTTTCTGGCACTTTGGATATTGATCTAGTGGCTAATGTACCCCTATACTGTAAATTATATGGATATACGCTTATATATAATTGAACTTCTTAGTGACTTGTGTATAATAGGCAAGGCTAGTTTTACCAAATTTTTATCTGGCAATTTTTTTCAGGCAATTGCCCATTCTTAATTCCTAAGGGCCCCCCAAAACAAATACATAAATAAGTATATTAATATACAGCTGCTCAACAGCATGCTTTGCTCAGGGACCCCAACACACTTTACACTGGCACTGATAATAGGGGGTACATTATACATTATTGATAGGGATAGTAATAGCTAGTTTGAAGGTGGGACACTGTTTTGCAGCAAGAAGTCTAGGGGTAGCACTACCAATAACCACAGATTCTGTAGGACAGTCAATGACTGTAACAATGGGTCCTCCTCTCTCAGCAGGATGTCCCACATTCTCCTTTACAATGGCAGCGAAAGGTAAAGGCAATATACAGAAGCCATACACAAGACAGGTGTGGCCATTAAAAGTTGATGTGGCTGTTTCTACTGCCAATGAAAACCTGATCACAACATAAAATAATGCTGTGGTACCGGGTGGTATTTCCTAACCATCCGGTATTGGCCATTGAGTGCCACAGCTGTTATTTTATGCTGTAGTGGTAAAATAAAGCAGCAAGCGTAAATTACCAATAACAAAAGATATTTTGTGCCCACAGTGTTATTATACAACCGCAACATAAAATAATTATCCAGCCAGTAAGAGGATCAATATTGGTATTTACAGAATTTGATCCTTTGGAAATACCACCACATAAGCCATATTTATAAGACGCAGTATTACTATTTTGCTATTTTTACAACCACAATTGTACATTTTAAAATCGATATTGTACAATTGCATATAAAACACCATTACGGTAATTTACCCCAATGGTATTGCATGGCGATACTTTTACTTCAACCGAGGTCTTTCAGTTTCAACATTGCATAAATAATTGCCTGTTTGTATAGGGATCATTAGATAAATTAAATTTGGAACAATCTTCTAACAATCAATCCAAACAAGATTTATCTAATTTGCGGATCCGGCAAAACTTGGTGGACACAGTGGCTAAAGGCAAAATTTTGTGCCATCTGGATCTGGTAAACACGGGCAGCCGTTTGCCACTATCGACTGGTCAATCAGACAGTTTGCCATAGCTGATCCCATGATATATAGGAGACTGCACGGATGGCCATAATTTACCACCATGTCCGATCATTCAATTTGGACGAAAGGACGGCAGACACTGATCGTTTGCAGGCAGAAAATTACAACCGATATTTTAGCTTGGCCGAAATATGGAAATTACAGTTGGTCGTCATTCTGAATTGAGAGACAGTCGAATGACTAGCGAAACGTCTTCAAGAGCTAATCTTCATGTTGGATTGATCTAACTGAATACAACAGACATAAGGAACTCGCCTCCCAATGCCCATGTGACTTTTGCAGGACGCTGAAGAAACCACCTGACCTGCTCTTTTTTACAAATTATGAAAATGAAAGGGCCAGACGGAACTGTCGCAGAAATGTCGGAATGTGAGAAACCGCAGTGCTATAGATATTAGATAGACTTGTCTATAGATATTACACCTAACTAATATCTATCTAATGTATGGGCATCATTAGGCTGGGTACACACAAGCAGATATTTCCTTGTATCGATCAGTTTGGCCAAAACATCTGCTGTGTCTTAGCAGACGACATATATCGGTCATACGTTCCTCCAATAGGACAGATGGACAATTTGGTATGCGGGTTAATCACGGCCGATCAAGTGGCACCCTATGGACTGGTTGGTTGCTGCGGCTACTTTTGTGCTAATGACGAATGGTCGTCCAGGATGAATAATCTGCTGGTGTGTACCAGCCCTAATATATGCAGGGAGATTCACCCAGAGCCGCAAGCGCTCTAGGTAAACCTTCCGTAGTGGAGAGATTTGTTAAATACTGTGTGCTAACAGCCGCGCAACCCCTGGTAAATAGGCTAACAATGGCTGCCCAAGTGCCTCACACAGCCGCCGCAAACTGTTGCGCTAACCGATCGTAAATTGCTTAGCACGACTTTAAGAGCCAAAAAGAGCTCTGTGGGGCCACATCGCTCCCAGGTACATGAGCCCAATAGAATCTACTGTCCAGGGTCAAAGTCAGAGAGCCCCATCTCGTATCGGACCACACCACATAACTTCTCTTTAGATTTCTCCTATCTTCTCTCAATATCTTTCCTTCAATGGCCCAGCCTCCCTGCTGTATTCCCTAATTTCCCCTCCACCAAACTATAGCACGCACTGTTTACTTACTGTAGTTACTTAGGTTCTGTTTGTAAATTTTATTTTAATTGCTCATAACGATTGTTACTGACATACTCCAAAATTAAATGCACTTGAACGATGCCTGAAATTGTTTAAGGACCTGCATTTATCTACTGTCCAATTTACTGTCCATTAAAAAAAGTCAATAAGAATTCTAATTCAATGAAAAATGAAAAAGTCACTGTGATTGAAATTCATATCCTGTAAAACTGGTCATCAAATAATAAGATTTGCTTCCTGGCATACAGCCAGAGGTATTTGTTGGTTTGGACCTCATACAAAAGAGACGGAAATCAGTATCCAAGATTCCTACCAATTAATGAGCAGCCTTTTAATTAACACAGAAATTCTAAACAAGAGGCTTGTCAGAGCACATCAGGGTGTGAACGAATATGGTACAGCCTGGATCAAACACAAAGGGAGCTAAAGAATGAAATAGACCAAAATGTCTACAGACCCTTGAACGTTCACTATAGTTTACAACCAATATAATTAAACTTTTAATTATATTGGTTGTAACCTTTAGTGAACGTTCAAGGGTCTGTAGTCTTTGTGTTTTGCAATTGCAACAACCTTTGCTCTGTAAGACTAATGACCTATTCAAATACACTTTACTTGTTTGTCTTAGTGGCTGCAGAGGGCACAGAAAAGCTTTTAACTTAAAAGTAAAGAGTGATAACCCAGTAGACAAATGTATGAAATCTCTGCCTCGCGATCAGCTGAATCTCAGCGAGATCAGCTGTTTAAAAACAGAGCAGGGGTGTGTAGGGGGTGCATCAGGGGCCCAACCCCATCAACAGTTAGGCAGGAAATGAGGATATTGCTAGACGGGTTGGACTGGATGGACGTATGTCTTTATTCAACCTCAAATACTATAACCTCCAAGCCTGCGGGAAGACCCGGGCCCCTGTCGTTACGCTCCTTCAGGGGAGCAGGGGTGGACATGCCCTTAAGGCAATTTAGCAAGGTTTGAGCAATATTACTTGCTTACTGATGAGAGGGCATGTTGTGCCCCTGTACAGCCTTACAGTTGCATTTGTGCACTCACTTGCACTTACACATCAGTGCCGCTAGAATTTCAGATTAGTCAAAAGTACAATGAAGATGGCTACCTGCAAATCACTCGTTACTAAGTGAAAGAGGGAACAATTAAAACCCTTTCTTTCGTTATGGTTTAGACCTGATACACAGAAACCTAATTATGGGCCTAATTAAGCTGTCAACCAGGTCAAGCATTTTCTGGAGACTGGAGGAAAACATGTACAGTAGTTCTGCTATAAAGTTACATTGATCGGTAAATGGGGGAAATGACAGAGAAGTGAAACGTATTGGAGGAGGGAATAGAATGTTTATGGTCTAGTGATGGTGGGCACAGTTATATGGAATGTACAGTTGTACAGCAATTCATTGCCTGATTGTACTAGGTTAAGAGCTCGTTTAAAGGGCATGTCCACCCCCAAAACTAAAATGTAACCCCTTACTGGACACATCAAGTAGTTTAAAACAATCCTTACCTTACATTCCTGCTCAAAATAGTTCCCCTGCTGTGCCCCTCCAAAGTCCAGGAAACTGCTGTGTAGGAGCAGTGTGTGACTCGTGCTGTTCCTGAGACTTCCTCAACCTCATCAAGGTTGAGGCATGCTCAGTGCAGCCCTCCCTGCCTCTCAGCCAATCACGGACTGCTGGTCCCGCCCCCTGCTTGCAATTCCATGCAAGCAGAGGGCCTGAACACTGCGGCGGAGGAGAGAGGGCAGGTAAGTAAGAATCGGGGGACTTTCTAACAATTATATTAATGCGGTTGGGGCTGGGGGAGCATGCCCTACCACATATCAAAAGTTAATTTTCGGGGTGGACATGCCCTTTAATGATGTTGGCCTAATAGAGGGGTCATATTCATAAAGCTGTCTTTTTAGTGATAATACGCCTTTAACGATCGTTTAATTAATGCTAATTTACAATCGCTATTTACCATAATGCAATCGTAGCTTTACAAACCCCATAGAATACTATCATGGTAGAAGTGGCAACAAAAACCATAGTAAAATTACATGGACTTTACAATTTAATAAAGTTATACACAGTTAATTTGGGGTTGAGTACATAAGGTTTAACCCCTCCACAAAAAGCTTAAAAAAACACAGCCCCACAACACAACAAAAAAGCAGTCTCCTCCACTTAAATGATACCTGCACCTCAATAGTCCCCCCCCACGCTAGTTTTGGAGGCCAGGCCCTGACCACACTCCTCCCCTGAGGTCCACAATCAACTGTTTTTAAACAGTTGATGGCATGTATGAAGGGAACCTACACACGAGTATCTGAACCGGACCCAAACTTCCAGTTCAGTTCCAGTCTTTTAAGCAGCTGAGCGTACGTATGTTTCCTTCATACGTGAAAACAGCTGAGCACAGGGGTTAAGGTGGGCCCTCTTACTGTCCTGGCCCCAGAGTCGGTTGTTATGCAATTGCCCCTCAGTACACCAAACTAGACAAGGAAAAAAACCAAACACACATACCCATGCCTGCTATAACCCTGGATATTCTGTCTGTCCAAGAAAACATCCAAACCCTCTTTGAATGTGTTCAGAGATTCAGGCGACACCACATTTTCAGTCTCCAAACGCGTCAAGGAGCTTTGTATTTGCGTGTTTTCTCCTTTCTTATGCCTGATATACCACAATAAATACGGACTGATTGTACCTGATTGAGGACTCGTACTGCTTTTATGTTTAATTGACTGTAGTTCCCTATAAAATATAATACTTAATTTTGAGGGAAAACAAACCCACTTTGATAATCTCCCTTCATTTTACAAACTCTCCATTCCATTTAGCAGTTTAGTTGACCGTCTCTCTACTCTAATTCGTATATGTTGTGTCCTTTCTGTGAACTGAACAGGAAATAATTGTATTTGCTTTAGCAGATACTGCATGACATTGCTTAGCGTTACTTTTGTCCTTCTCTATTGAGTCTACACCTAACTCAACATAGGTCCAAAGCGGAGGCGGGTAACCAGGAAAAACAGACACAATCATCATTGAGGTTAAACATATTGTGTGTTGCACAATCAATCTCTGCAAAAAGAAGACTGTGTCTGTTACTTGGACTTATGTTGTTTTTGCCCATATTCATAACTTTACATTTCTCAAAGTTAAACTTCATTTGCCACTTTGTATCCTAATCAGCAAGTTTATTAAAATCAACTGGTAAGGTGAAAACAACTTGCAATGAGCCTCCAGGCCAAGTTTCCTGCACCCCGAGTTAGGGTATAGGGCCCAGAGGTTTATCTTAAAAGTGCAGCCATGTCCGTACATTTACAACTGGGCGACCATACAATACCATGCGACAATAGTATAGGCAATCAAACAATTCCGTTTGCGATCGTAATTGTACAATTGCGGTCATAAATCTTATGAACGTTAAAGGTCTTTAAGTATGTCCCTATAATCCTGCACAACCAGTATCATCAGCAAACACAGATATCATACTTCCAACTAGTGATGGACCCAAACGCTATCCGAACTTTGAACTAGTTTGAGTTTTCCGAACTCACTGGCTTAATTTCGATGATTATCGAATCGCTAACCCTCGAAAATATCCTTCGGTTTCGGTAACAAATTATAGAAAGAGGTTGGTGCTGTTCCTCAATTTCACTCAATGATCTTTTGTGGTTTCTTTCTGCAGAAAGAACGGAAACAGAATGACGACACAACGTCCCTGGTGCAAATCACAGAATGACACTTACTATTCTGAGCATTTCATGTAAAACCATCAGATGTTTACACTGGTGCATTGTTCACTAATCGGTCATATTAGGGGACTTGTGGACATCCTTTAAGATTCGAAGAAAATAATTTTCATCTTCAGTTTAATCTGGGTACACACCATTACTGGTATTAATTACTGGTATTAATCCATGTATTGTAGTTCTGGTTGGTACAGGGATACTATATAATATTGAGAATTACTGGTATTAATACATATACTGTAGTTTGGTGGTTACGGGGCGATATATCTAATATGAGAAATTACTGGGTATTAATACATATACTGTAGTTCTGGTTGGTACAGGGATACTTTATAATATCTGCACACATGCTGTGGGGTCCGCATAAATAGACCCGACCAATCCCAATAGGCGGTATTGGGATCGTGAGGCCATACACAGCACGATTGGGGGCCAACACCGACAGGCGGAAATTTTCTGTTGTTCCCGGATGACCGTAATGCTGACTGATTTATCGGCACTCCGGTTGATCGGGAACAGCCCCTACACACTGACAATAATAGGTAAATCCCATAGTTCCCTGGCGGAATTTACCCATTATCGTTGGTGTGCATGGCTACTTTAACATCATAGACTTATGACATCCGTTCGGTCTGACACCAAACAAGAATCCACCATTAGGACAGAAAAGAGACATTTTTTTGTAGAAAAATATTTTTTTATTAAATAAAGGAACATTTACACTGTTTTAATAAATGCTTTTTTTTTGGCAGTTTTTATTACAACTAAAATTGACTGCCATATCTTTATTTTTAGTACTTCCTTAGTGGGGCAGGGGGTTAACCCAAATATTGAGTATCCTATAGTAGAAAGAGTGGTCCTCTGCTATGGCCACTACACTGTAAACATTTTATGCTGTCAGGACGTTGAGCAGGGTTAGAAGTATGTGGGTACTGATAATTTTGCAGGCTGAAGATGTAGCACTCAAATGATGGGCAGGCTCACTCCAACTACACCTCTACAGCAGAGACATCACCACCCCTCTGATGGCTTCTCTCAGAGCAAGTACAGTACATCTGACCCCACCACCAGTTTGCAAACTTCCAGCAGTATGCAGTCAAGGAATGCAGGGATTTGTAGTCTGAAAACATCTGGTTTAGATGGAGCAGGTGAGGGTAGAACATTGAACAGAAACAGATCATCTCAGGATAAATAGTTGGTTGTAGACCAGATGATGCATTTAACTACTTCCCTTAAACGAGACCTACAGACTAAAAAACAATCCCTTAACTATAGCCAAACTGTTACTTAAATAAGCATTCACTTGCCTAAGTGCTTCCTACACAAAGATCTAGCACTTGAAAACAGAGGTTTTACTGTACTAGACAGCAAAGTCCCTTACTCTGTGGGCCCCTCCTTAAAACAGGGAAGAAAAGCTCATTGGATGGTATTTCCTTTGAAAAATGGGATCTTGCCCCAAGGGGGAGGGGAAACCCCTATAGGCCTTTCTGCAGTGGAACATTTTTCAGACTTAACACAGGTGGATATTTGTGAAGAAAGCATGTGATTCATTGTTTCAATCATTCGTTTCTAAGGTAGGCTTTTTGTAGTCTGTTGTTCTCTTTAATCAGTTTTAATTATAAAAAAAAATAAGTCACAAATAAAATGTCACTGACATCTGCTTCAGGGGATATACATAAATATATAAATAAAACATCTTCTTTCAATAAATATGATAACTGAGCATGTAATATACTGGTAGCATACATTTTCATTGTCCTTTACATTTTCTGTAGAGAAGTACCTGAGATAACCCCTTGTAAATATTAAATAAGTTTCCCACATTGCCAAACTTACGCAGTGTGACCCTATGTGCATACTGGCACCCTCAACCCAAGGGGTATGTGTGTTGGGGGCAGTTACCCAGGGTGCACATCTCTGTAAAGCTGCCATTGGTTTACCTCCTACAATAATAAAACATTCAACCTTTTAACATACTGTATTGAAACATTTTTTTTACATTATTGACTAGTTTTTATATTATTAATTAGAGAAGTTTAGATTCCAATATCTAACATCCCCTGCTATAATATTGATTTAAGTTTTCATTTAAACAAACATAAATTACAATAAAAACAAACAAATTATTAAATACAAAAACAGTAATTATACTTTCAAATTTCTTTTTGCTCTTTATGTAAATATAAAGTGATCCACAGCAGTTTTACAGAAAATGTTACACAGAGATCTACAATTATAAAGGACGGGCGGTGGGCAATGTACTAACGCAAGTGCCCATAAAATACCAGTCTTACAACCAATCAGTTTTGTTTCGAAGAAAGACCCCAATAGTGCAGATAAACAAGGGGGTTGGGGTAAGACCTCTGAGGTAAACAGTAAAACAAGAATCATTGCACCGGTTTGACAATCTTCTTTTCATGGTGCCTGCATACACTATGACATGTTCTAAAGCTGGTCAGATTTAAAAAAGAAAAGTCTGCTGAATAATAAGCAGGTTAGTCAGTTAGTGGGTGCTAAGTGGGTGGAGCATTAAAAATCTTTTTTAAAAGCTGTCCCTGTTGAATGGTGTCAATTAAAACTACTCCCAATGCACCCAGCATGTTTTGATCAGTGTTAAGCTATGTACACAATGTACACACGTCCAATTTGGCTGGCAAGGCCTGGCGAGGCCGTTTCTGCTGATAGATGCACATGTGTTTGCATTTGTTGATTGTGGCATTTACTATTCACTGATAAAGCTACTGTGATCTACTTGATGTACACCTTGAACAATGGGGGTCATCTTTTTTTTAGGCCTATAACAGAAAACATCTCCCCGCCTATTTATAGTAAAGTGGTAAACATTATGTAGCAACCCAAGGTGCAAAAACATAAACAACACCAAACAATACAGAAAAATATTATTAGTATCTTCAGTGCATGAACATTAACATAAGCAGCAACTCCCTGATGTAAGTTTTCACTCATATTGTATATTGGTTTTCAGTTACCAAATGGCTTCTTCAATCTTATCTCAAATATATATTTTTTCCTAATGGTGCCTAGTGTAGAACAAATATCCTAACAACTGTTTGTGAAAGTTCTCATATATCCAGGTATATATAGTGTTCAGTTAGATCACCTGGACTTAAAAGTTTAGTTTCTTGAAGAAGTTTTGCTAGTCATCCAATTGCCTTTCCCAATCCTCAATTCTAATTTGAGAAAGCCAGTCGTCGGATGACTTAAGATACTAGTCCAAACCCTAAGGGCTCTTTCACAATAGGTCTGTTTTTCTGTCCATTTCCGGACAGAAGTGTGCTTTTTAAACGGATAGGATAGATCTAGTCTGTTTGACTCACGGCTGCACGTATTACTGACTTGAAACGGACACGCTATTAGCCTAAAGATAGGGGGAAATGAACAATTACAAATGGCCGAAAAAACAGACAGTTAGTTTTTCTTCCGTTTTCATTTGTTATGTAAAGCTATGTAAAAGGAATATATAACCCCATCTGATTTTCAATAGATAGAAAGTAAAATAAAAGGGGGTATTGTTCATTTTCCAGAAAAACATTATTACTGTTCCTAGCTTTCAGAATGTATGGAAAATGGGCAGCCATGTTGTGTGCTACAAGCTGTTCTGGACTTACTACCAATCATTTTGATAGGCAAGACAATAGCTTTACCCTTCACATTGCTAATAAAGAAAAGATGATGCACTATACAGGCAGCTGTACCTATATTCATATTCCCTTTTTTAGGTTTTTCCTGCCAGCACAGCTTCATAGACCTTCATAGAAGTTTATTGATGCAGAAGGAGAATATCTTTTTAGGTTTTTTGTTTTTATAAAGAAGGCAAGTGCAATTTCATGGGGCTAGTGATGGTAACATAAAAATAAACTGCCCATTGTATTCATATATCAAACTAGCAGGAACCTAGGAACTAATAAATTCTTCACATTGTGTGTGGGGGGGAATGGAACACTTGATAGTTCCATCATTCATCCATGGCTAGCTTGTTAGATTGTGTATCTTAGCAGGCACATCACCTTGGCACAGGAAATTTTGCAGATTAGAATGTCTTAGCCTTGTAGGAGAGGAGAAAGATCAGCTGGAATTCCTTTCCATTGTGGTAGGAAAGCTGCGTCATAATGAAAAAGTTTAAGGAAATCTGATTCTGGTAAGGTAAAGTTGGTGAGGTAAATTGTTTCTCCTCCAACAAGATAACTCACCCAGAAGCCAAACGTACCAATTGTCATTATTGTGTGGTTACAGCTGGCTAAGAGAGTAAAATCTTTTCCTGGAGTTGACTCGTTTCCATCCCCTGAGAAATAGACATCCCCCTCAGAATTGTCAATATTTTCTTTACACCAATCCATCCCATTACTGGCAACCACAAAGACAGGCTCTTTGTATTTTTTCCGGAAATAGGCCATGGCTTTCTGCAGGTAGCTTTTGTCTGCAATCACACCTTTCCATACCTTTGGCATGACATTTATATAGTCTCCTCTGCGAACATGGATCCCTATGAAAGTGGCATTTTTTCTTTGACCCTTGATGGTCTGTAATACTTGGTTGGCCTCATCCATTAAGTAGTCATGGATAGTGAACTCTTGAAGGATCTCATCACGCAAATGGTGAAAGAAGGTCCACGAGCAGGGGTACCCAGTAAATTTCAAAAATTTCTCATCGATATGATTATATTGTTCAGACATCCAGTCATGTACCCAATACTCTTTAAAGGGAATATAACGCTCCACATTTTTGTGTAGAACTGGAAGTGTGATCTTAAATATAGGAGCTAGGTAATTATGCATCTCCGCAAGAATATAGGGCTGATATCCATTTGCTTTAGCCAGAGCGTATAAGGTGGCATACTCCCCCATTTGATTGCCCAATCGTCCATCGGGTTTAAAAATCCATATTCCTTTTTCCATACAGTTACTTTCTTCTTGGCTGGCATGGCTATCTTTCTTAGCTTGGTTATCTTTTGAGCAGATCAAAGAAATTGGCATATTGGAGGAAAACGATAAAAACTGGATATGAAACTGCAATCTATACAGTGCAGAGAAAATGGCAACGGATAACAGTATTACAACAATGAGGAGAATTCTTCTTTTTTTGTTGGCCATTTCCATACTTTTAACAATGTTGACCTTGAATCTGATGGATGAATGAAAAAGGATGAATGCAGACGCTCTTCCACGAAAAACGTCACCTAAAAAAAAAAAAAGAAAGTCAGTGCTGATAAGTCCATGTGTATATAGAACACTGCGTTCACTAAGAAAAGAGTGCCTGTTGGTGCATAGGACATGTTATTATGTGTATTTAAATATGTAATAGCTTAGAATCATTAGATAGATATAGAAATATTCGAAGTGTGTTCTCTTTTTCCAGCTCTCTTTGAAAGGATGCGTAATAACAGAGTGATGTAAAGTGTCTTAAAGGGCAAGTTCATACATTAAATGAAAAATTACCCCCGAACCCTAACTGCATTAGTTTAAAATGTTCTTTTCTCTCTTCCTTCTGCCTCTTCAAAAGGTTTCTGCCTCCTCTACAAGCCTGCATATGCCCATAGCTTAAAAGGGAAGTTCAGTGCGAAAAAAAGGAAAAAACAGTCAGGGAGATTCAATAAAAGTTCTTATTTAAAATGGTGCTAATTTTGCCCCAACCAATCAGATCTTATTTAACATTTGAAAGCTAACATCTGATTGGTTGGGGCAAAATTAGCACTATTTTAAACGATGAGGGCTAGGCCCCACTTACGCGTTTTTTAAGCGTTTGCGCACGCGTTTTGCGTCCGCAAAAGCGCATGCGATTTGGTTATAATGGAAATCGCGGGAACACAAAAATCCCCGCGACTGCGCATCCGTTTCCATTTTGGTAGCGCATGCGTTCACCATTTTTGGTGCATTAACGCATGCGTTGCCATAACGGAAAACGGCAAAATCGCATGCGCAAAACGCAAGCGCAAATGGAAAACGCACAAGAATGACGCACACAACCGCGTGCGATAACGCACACAACTGCGTGCGATAACGCTCACGATTGCGTGCGCGATTTAGTGCGTTGTAGTGGGGCCATAGCCTAAGAGCTTTTATTGTATAACCCTGATAATTTCCCATCCTAATGACCTTAAAGGGTCTTTACTCTAAAAAATCTAATTTTCAAAAAGTGTACCTTTGGATACAGCAAGATCCCACTGCTTTAAATCTGAGCTGTAGATTATGAGAAATCATCATTTGAAAACACAGCATTTACAGGGAAAGACTTGTCACTCCAGAACCACCATTTTACTTCTCTCAAATTGTACTTTCAGAAAATGTAAAGTTGTTTCAGTGAGTATAGTGACTCTTTAACTTGCCCATTCACCATGTTGTCTGTATACAAACATTCTATGGTGGAGTGCATTCTGGAAGGAAAAGGACCATTACAGAACCTGAAATGTCAGCTCACTAATGTCAATAGCAGGGAATGGCAAGGGGTATAAATTCAAATGATTTTTCAAAATAGAAGAGAATATGTAGATTAACTAGGTATGTATAATGTAAACTAAGAATTTAAAAAATAATCATATTTTCCACTGAACCTTCCCATTGGATGTGATGTCAACTATCACATCTATGATTTACAGTTGTCAGAATACCAGGAGGCAGAAAAATGGGTAACCGGACATTGGGAAGCATTTCAGGTCTTACATCTCTCAGATTTAGTAATCCTGGCAGTGCACTCAACCACAGCAAGCAAGATGCTAACTTACCGGTAATTGTTCCACTTTTTCGTGGGTTATTTAACAAAAAACTGGCATGTTGGCACATCTATTTATAAAGGGCAAGGGAGAGCGATAGTGGTTCTCAGTACTTTGCTCACTATTTAATCATGAATAGTTGAAAAACAAACATTTTATGCTGATTATGAATAGAAATGTTAAAAAATTGAAAATAGCTTTATTGGTTTATCTGTTGCATTCAGTTAGATCAACTGGACTTATAGTTTTGTTCTTGAAGACGTTTCACTTTGGGCGGTGATTATTGTTTTTTTATGTATACAAAAAAAACAAGGTAATAGCATCCATACAATTATTTTGAAATAGTTAAAACTCAGTGTTAAAGGACAATTATACTCACCTTCCCTCCGCTCCATATCTTTGTGCAGTAGCTTTTACTCAGGGTGAGGACCCGAACCGCTAGGTCCTCACCCCTGGATTCGCGAAACCTAAAGCAGCGTCTTAGAGCAACGCTGCTCTGGTAGGCTCCGCCCCCTCCTCCCCGTCGGCGACGAGGCCAATAGGAAGGCACGCTCTGCAACAAGCGTGCCTTCCTATTGGCCTCGTCGCTGAGGGGGCGGAGCCTACCAGAGCAGCGTTGCTGTAATACGCTGCTGTAGGTTACGCTAATCCAGGTGTGAGGACCTAGCGGCTCGGGTCCTCACCCTGAGTAAAAGCTACTGCACAAAGATATGGAGCGGAGGGAAGGTGAGTATAATTGTCCTTTAATCTGGTAATTTATTTGCAAGTGTCTCTTGCACATGAATAAAAAAATACCACAGGTTGTCCAAATTATTTAGTATGAAATCTGATCAAAGTAAAGTAAGTAAAAGAGGAAGTTCAGTGCAAATACATATACTTTTAAGAAAAAAGAGCAGTATTTTTCCATCATAATGACCTTAACCTGCCCATACAGAATTCTGTCTGTGTATAAATAAACAATTCCGAAGTACTGACTTCCTGTTTGTAGGACCCATAGTATAGACCATTATGATCTTGCCCTTGACCCAGCACCTGGGTTGAATTAGTTGCTCAGTAGAGATCTGAGCATGTTTGACCCATCCAACAGCCAATCAGTACAAATTACTGTTATGAACATTCCAATGTAGTGTGCATTCTGGGAAGAAGAAGGACCGTTACAGAACCTGAAATGACAGCTCAGGGTCAAAAGCAGGAAGTATCTTTACTTACCTTACCTCTTTCCCACTGCGTACTAAACCGGCCCTCTGCTTGCATGGAACTGCAAGCAGGGGGCGGGACCAGCAGCCGGCTGCACAGAACGTCGGGGGAGAGAGGTAAGGTAAGTAAAGTTTGGGGGAGTTCCAGTAAAATCTTTTATAGTGGTTGGGGCTGGGTTAGCTAATATTGGGCAAAGGGGTTTAACACTAGGGGGAGGGATTGCAAAACAGATGGGAGAGGGGGGGGGGGGCCTGCAGTGCGCATGCCAAACTTCTCCTGGAGGGGAGACAGGAGACAGAGTCCTATATGTACTCTGCTATCCTCCTAGTGGCCAGTTTTTGGGACTTTGGGGGTGGATTCCAGGAGAACCATTTGGAGCTGGGATGTAAGGTAAGGATTTTATTGCACTACATGGTGGGGCCAGTAGTGGGGGGAATTATAGTTTTGGGGGTGGACATGCCCTTTAAATGAAGAAAATTTACCCCAAAGCAGATTTAACTCTTTACTTACCGTTGATCAGTGTTCATCTGCCCACTGACTGTGCCTTGCAGGTCAGAAGCACAATGTTTAATATTGAAAGGATTTTATTCACAAACCATGCTTTCTCTAACCACATCCTGTTTTCATGCTCTTTAATACTTTTGTTACAAATGTTACTATAGTTACTAATGAAAAATTGAAAGTTTATATAAAGCAATGTCCCCTGGGACAATATATTTCAGCATTGCTGCTGGATAGTTACAGGATATTAAAGGACAACAATACTGTTACAACCCACCTTCCACCCATTAAGGCTGGGTACACACCAGCAGATATTTTCGGCCGACCAAGCGATCCATGGCATTATTGGTTGGTCAGCCAAAAATATCTGCTGGTGTGGGGTGGATGGTCCGAATCAGACATGTTGGTAAATCATGATCGATCGTGCGGTTCCCAATTGCCGTGACCAACAGACATTTGTCCCAGCCGAGCGCTCGCTCGTAGCAAACGATCGGTCAGGACAAACTATCCCCCCCGTGTGTACCCAGCCTAAAAGCACACAGGGTGAGGACCTGATCCACTGATCCTTATTTCTCTCTCATGGGATTATCTCCGACCATTTGCAATCTTAGCTGGAATTCACAATCACTGGTCTGATTGTCTCCGAGCCTGACCAATGGTCAATTGTGTCAATGGACACTCGCAACTAGATACTGGTAACCTCATTGGCTAATAATATAGATTTTCTATACTTGTGCAATCCTCCCAGAAAACCACTGTAGATGAAAGCACTGTGCCAAATCATTTTCCAACTAATCACACAGTAATTAGCTGTTGTCTGTGTTACTGAAGTCTCAATGTAGCACTGTACCTAAAGAAATCAATCACAAAGTGCCCCCCCACACGCACACACACACTCACACACACACACCTTCTAAAGATGGGTACACACAGTACAGATTTGGTCTGTTTTTCGGACAGATAGGATCGTTTGCAGTCATTTGCTTCATTCCGATCGTTTAACGATCACGTACACACTTCGCGGACCAAAACTTTCCCGATACGATCGTTAATGTTGCGTGCGCTGTTTAAAGGCGTGGTTTGGTGACGTATTAGCAGGAAAAAACAAAGCTTTTGTTAAACAGTACAATATTGTTGATCATACATTTGAAGTATGTGTATGTGTATGATTATTTACTGCAAATAGCTCACATATGGGATTTTATGAAACGTTCGTACTGAGCATGCGTTCCCTTTCCGGAAGAACGTCAATTTACTCATGCGGTTTGATGCACGTCGGAACAATCGTGTATACATAATAACGATACGCTCGGTGAAACACCAAGGCCGACAAAAAATTTCGGTTTCACCTGGACGATCTCCTTCCCGACTCCAGACGGACGATCTTTAACGATAAGATTGTTTTCTTGCAACTCACACAAACGATATTGGCCAAATTTAGTCGGATCGTTAAAAATACGTTTGTAGTAACGACGAAATCTGTACTGTGCGTACCCAGCTTTACTCCTACAGCTAAAAGACAACCTTACTTGATTCAAACAGTGATTACAGCTCCCAGTGCTGATTACCTTTCCATAGCAAAGCAGTTTTACTTTCACTATAACACAAAATCACTGGGTGAATGCTATTGGCTGTAGGGGGGCATAGATCATCTCCACTGCCCATGCTCCACACTCTAGCTGTGTCTGAGTTTTGGGAGGGGGTGGATACATAGAGAGCAAACGTGCATACTGACTAGGAGTGAGCTGAACAGGACATGAGGAGAACTAGTGACACTGAGCAAAAACAGATCACAAAAACAGATCAAGTTCCTGACAGCACTAAAAATATAGAAAAGGATAAAGGAAATTAATTTTTTAACTTAAGTGTCCCTTTAAGCATGGATAGGAGCCCCATCATAGTTTTGCTAGGGGGTACAGTCATTCCTAGCTACGCCACTCATTGCAGCTGTCAGAGAGATCTTCTTATGCAAGGAAACTGCTTTGTGTGTTATCTCTATCATTGACCACATCCCAGTGGCTCAGCCTTAAATATTTAGTTCTTCCATACCATAAAATATTGTACCAGTGTATAAAGTTTGGAAGAAGCAATGCAAAACCCTGACACATTAATCTCCAACTAAAGTTCTCTCCTAGGCTAGAGGCTTCAATATAAACTGTGCCAGAAAACTATCCGCACTGCAAACTAACCCAATAACCTAACAGTAAGCAGTAAGGTGTAACAACTCCTTATACACTTATTGAAAAAGAAATTCAGCTGCCGCTTTATTTTAATTACTGCCACTGTTTGGTCTTCATAAATAGTTACAATGAAATAACCTCTTCTTCTGTACAAGCAACATTTCATGTTAGGCTGGGTACACACAGGGCTATTATTTGTCCCAAACCAGCATTCTCTGTGAGAGTTTGGTCGGGACCAATGACTGTCGACCGCAGCAAAAGTGGCCATAGTCAACAGTGTGCGTATGGAACCACACGATCGGCCATGATATACCAACGGACCCGAGCTCGTTCGTGCCCAGCTGTCCCACATCAGCAGATATTTCCTGGAAATATCTGCTGGTGTGTAACCAGCCTTACTTCTCTGAGCTTTCTAACTATTACAGTTCTGGGGTTTGGAGATTGATTCACCTATCTGCAAGTTTAATTTTTTCCCTTTTAGATGATTTTTAGAAGGATTTTCCCTTTTAGATGAAAATAGCTTAAATTAATTTAAATTTTTAACTCAAACATATTCAAGGTCTTCATTGACGCAAATGGATAAGGACACTTACTCAGACTAGAACACGGGAAAAAATCTACGGGCCATGTTTATAAAGGTTCTGTATCGCTTTAACAATCGTTAATTTATTATCGTTATCGTAAACTGACGATAACAATGGTAAATCTACAATATCGCTTAATTGCGATACCGTGTGTTTACAAATAGGGCCCTGCATGACAAAAGGCTGGCTAGCATTTCCATTAGAAGCGTAACGCCAGCTGCACTGATTTCAGTAATGCCATACAAGCATGGATTTCATGCAAATTGCAATTAGCACAGTTGCAAGTCAATTTCACGTGTGTTCTGGTCTAAAGGCCAATTGGCAACCCTAAACAGATTTTTTGTAATCAGTGACACATTTTATTACAGACAGTCCCTCCCCTTTCACCTTGAATTTTACTCCACCCCATTCTATATAACAGGGAGATACAACGTAGACTACATTGTATCTCTCTCTTTTACTGGGCGAATCACACTAAGTATGTCTGAACTTAAAGGGGAACTATAAGACAAAAAATATAATTATATAAAAAGACAAGCGATACTTTGTTTTAAACAGTATTTTCTGGCCTGCAAGTCATGGGCAATGTTTTAGGTCGGACTTCTCTTCTAATTAATGATATCTAAATCAAGACAAGGAGGACATTAGCCCCATATAAGAATGCACTTGGCAAGTTTATATGATGAATAAATATGGAAAGAGCATATTATTATTACATTGTGCAATATATTTACATAATGGCTAGGTGCCTCAGCCTAACATGGTATATGCAGTGAGGAATTCATCTTGCCATCCTGTTTTGACTGGGTCAGTCTCGACCTTTCTCTAGCTCCTGCCCACCCATTATCTGGTATCATGTAATTTGTCTTTGTATGGGAGCAAAAATCTTCACCTTCCCATTTACTGTATCTGGAGATGCAGAACCACAAAGACATATATAAGCATGGCTCAGTCCAATACAATTTATCCTTGTAATCCTGTTAAGGAGAACACCAGTTAAGCAGTTGGTGTTTGGCCAG
This sequence comes from Hymenochirus boettgeri, assembly GCA_019447015.1. Classification (NCBI taxonomy): domain Eukaryota; kingdom Metazoa; phylum Chordata; class Amphibia; order Anura; family Pipidae; genus Hymenochirus; species Hymenochirus boettgeri. The sequence goes on from CM033475.1 coordinate 194,288,060, forward strand.
GGTACGTAAGAGCTGCCGCATCACTGCTGAGAGCCTCTCACTACTAAGCCACCCATGAAAACGGCTAAACCCCAAAGGAAGTGCAGCCTCTAAACAAGTAGGGCCTTATTTATACTTCTTTCTCCCCTAGGCCAACTTGACTCCTATCTAATCCCCACCTGTTGCAGCATGCTTGGGAATATGGGAATGCTATTGTGCTTGGGAATATGGGAATGCTATTGTGCTTGGGAATGCTATTGTGCGTGGGGATATGTGAATGCTATTGTGCGTGGGGATATGTGAATGCTATTGTGCGTGGGGATATGTAATGCTATTGTGTGCGTGGGGATTGGGAATGCTATTGTGTCGCGTGGGGATATGGGAATGCTATTGTCGTGGGGATATGGGAATGCTATTGTGCGTGGGGATATGGGAATGCTATTGTGCGTGGGGTTATGGGAATGCTATTGTGCTTGGGAATATGAGAATGCTATTGTGCTTGGGAATATGGGAATGCTATTGGTGCGTTGGGAATGCTATTGTGCGTGGGGATATGGGAATGCTATTGTGCGTGGGGATATGGGAATGCTATTGTGCGTGGGGATATGGGAATGCTATTGTGGCGTGGGGACATGGGAATGCTATTGTGCTTGGGGATATGGGAATGCTATTGTGCATCTGTAGGGCTAAATCCCTGCCATAAGGTATCCTTCAATAATCACCTTAACTAATGTATTCTTGCTTCCTCAATAATAAATCATTATTCTATAAATTATGATTATCTGGATGACCAGATGAAATACTGTTCCAGAAAGGGATACAGGATATGAAAAATGTTGCTTTAATTCAGGAATCCATATGTATCCCAATGCAATGTGAACTAATACACCTTATTTAGTAAATTAGTGCACCAATTATTATTCTAGATGAACTTTGCTGAAAATAATTATAACAAAAATGGTACGTTCCGTGCTGTCCGGTCTGATTACATTCTGTGCAATAAATCATCACGTAATATTGCTGAAATATGCTAAAAAAAACATGTGGAACAGATTATTCGTATGACCCCAAATTAATTGATTGCAAAGCTCCTCCATTTCTGTTATTCCAATTACTGTCCGCAAACTAAAGCTCAACTACTGGCTACATATAAATCTGTAGTCAAGCAACATGCATCCAATACCATTCCTACAGGGGCGTAACTACCAGGGGGACCACATCTTCTTATTTTTCCAATGATAGATATAGCCTCCTCCCAGAAAACCACTGTGGATAAAGCATGGATAGGGGCCCAATCAAATTTTTTTTTTCACAGACCGAGATTAATTGTACAACATTGGGGTTGTGCAACTGGTATTGTTCCATGCATGGCCATTTTAACTCATCTTAACCACACTGCATTGCACATTTCCTTGTTACATTGATCTACAGCATTCTATTATATTAATATATATTCTCCAAATGTATCATTAATATTATTTACTCACATTAGCTTGGCACTTGGCTTCTTCACAAAATGACAGCACATAGGAGGAATGTTGAGTGTTGTTTATTCAAGAAAATATACATAAATTACTGGGTGTGGGCAATTTCTGGTGTTAGAAGTCATGTGCTACTCCAACACCCATACTTGATATTATGGGAAGAGACCACAATCCCTCTGTGTAGCGTTAATTAGAAAAATGTCATGAAAATATGGGAATAGTATGATTTGTTTCAGGATCATATTTTACATTTTTTATCTTTTTTTTGTCACACAAAAACGTTGCAAAGTGCAATATTAAAGGGCAAGTCCAGTCAAAAATGAAGTTTAGCTATAAATGTTAATCACCCCCCCAAACCTAGCTTTCGCATTACTAATATGTTCCAAAGATGCTCCTGAAGTCTCTTACTTGACCCAAATACAAACTATTTTTGAACTTTGTCCTATCTGAACTTCCCTTCCCAAACGTTTGTCTGAACCTAGTCTTTCACTTTCTATCTCTGAATGAGTATAACAAGCTCTACATAGTGCTGCGGTTAGCTTACTGTATACGTTAAGAAGTCCCAAGGCAGTGAATTGTATTCTCCCTCACGAAAGGAAAACAACGTACAATTACATTTATGAGAACCACAGAATTAACCACACCACAAACTTACCTCACTACATTCCCATGACATTAGGTTAAACCACCTGGTTCAAATGCAAATGCAGGAAAGGAAATACCATAGGAATGTCTCAAGCTTAAATGCTAAAACACCCAGGAGGTCTGTCTTTAGACATTAGATAGATTGGCCATACTTATAGGTGCATGGGCAATGAGATATATATATATATATATAGATAGATAGATAGATAGATAGATAGATAGATAAAATACATAAGTGTGATATTTTATAATGGGAGCTGCAGTGGTTATATATCCTTATAAATATCACTCAGCTATGTCACTAAGTGTCTCATTTCCTATATCCCACTGCTCCTCCCATTCCTGTGTTTATGCCTGGATATTGACTCCTTTGCAGTGTTTAACTTCACTAACAGAACCTGCTGGAGCTGCTTCCTGTCACTTCATAACCAATGTCTCTCTCCTCCTCCACAAAGATTTGTTTAACCGCATAGATGCTGGGCTGGGATGTTCCTTTCTACTGAGTTTAAGTTACAGAAGGTAGCTTGGGGGGGTTTAAGGTGGGAATAGGGACAAGGCTAGAATATAAATTAGAATGGGGAAAAGGAATCCAATACTTATGTATTATAAGAAATAATGCACCACTTCACATTATAATATAAGGACATTACACTGTAAGGGGCGCATTATCCCTTATATAAATAAAGAGAAGTAAATACGGAGCACTCCATGGGATTTCTTTATAAATAAAACTTAACAATTTATTGAAAGCTTAATAATGGCACGGCCACACTGCAATGCAAATGCGCATGCGATTTCATGTGTGAATTTGTTGCGTTTGCGCATGTGGTTTTTTCATTAACTATTGAAAAATACATGTGATTGCGACTTAAAATGCAGAACACAAATCGCGCGGTTTTAGTGCGTTGCCGCGTTTTTCAATTTTATGGAAAAAAAACGCATGCGCAAGCGCAAAAAAAACGCAGCAGTGTGGCCTAGCCCTAAAAGTTATGTTTTATTTATAAGGATATCCTCCTGTGGTGATTTTTAAGTCCAAAACCTTCCATTTATCAACACTGAATCTCATCCGCCACCTAACAGCCCAATGTGACAATCTATCTAGATCCCCCTGCAACGATTGCACATCCTCTGAAGTTTTTAATGGTCGACAAAGTTTTGTGTCAACGGCAAACACAGAAACCTTGCTGACAATACTCACTTCCAAATAATTAATAAATAGATTAAATAGAAGCGGCCCCAGCACAGAACCCTGTGTCACCCCACTTAGCACTTTAGTCCATAATGATGAAGCCCCATTTACTCTCTGCATCCTATTCATTAACCAACTTTCTATCCATGTACAAATGTGCCTCCCCAGACCAACAGACCATAGCTTATTGTGTGTTTGGTAAATAAGGATTTTTAAGTGAAATATTCCATTAAATAAGATAGGGAGAGAACAAGACATTACAAATACATATTGAAGAGTCATTATAAACAATAACCATGGGGGGGTGGGGGGGTGTTAACAAACAGAGTAAAACTTGACGCAACTCAACAAAAGTGAAGGAAGAAGACACACAGCTTCTTGAGGGGTCAACATTTAAAATCTTTTAATAAGAAAATTCTAAGCAATTAACTTGGCAGTTGCTTGCCTTTTGCTGCACCCATGTCCTTTATACGTTTCTCTATTTATAGTGCACCAATCAGTGCAAAGTTAGTTGGTTCAACATTAGGTAAGATTTTGTAATAAATACTCCATGTGGGAAGCATTTACAGTGAAACTTCACACCATTGTTGTTCAACTGCTGCAGATTAGCTGTTGATAAACTCCCATTGGCAAAGTTGAGTCTTAAGCTGGGTACACACAATGAGATATTTCGGTCCGATCGACCGATAGTTTAGTGTATCGGTCGTTCGGACCGAAATTATCGCATCCGAATGCGGCCATGTCCAACCGATCGTTTGTCCAAATCGGACAATCCGACATGGTGGAAAACCTTGTCCGATCGGTCGCAGTAACTGTCGGACGCGGCTGCTTTTGCCGTGACCGACAGTCCTTCCTCCTGGCCGACCGGTCGTAAGTATCGAACGGTCGGTCAGGAGGAAAAATTGCTAGGTGTGTACCTAGCTTTAATAGCAGCGCTGCATTCCGGGCACCCCAGATCTGAAACAATTGTACCAATTGTACCAGTATGTACAAGTACATACAGTATAAGACAATGACCTTCTCTATTCAACCTAAAAAATTCTGCTCTAGAAAGCAGAACCTTTAAACTGATTGGATAAACGCTTTGATTTTCAGCGTGGATCCATTCTATCTGCATTGAATTCAACAATCACCACTGCACTGATGTTACAAATAATTTGGTTCATGTCAGATCGAACTTCAAATTAGCGTAACAGTTCAGTATATGGCCAGTATTGGTAGGACAGCAATGAGATGTGATCAGAGCAGCCTTCAATATAGAAAATAGGCACAGAATCATGAATACAAATACATATGGGGCAATGTAGTAATGGCCACAAACTGGCCAAATCAGTGTAAAATGAATGCTACCCTTACATAGCAGTTGATCCAAAGGAAAGGGGAAAAAAACAGCTTAAGGGCTAGGCCACATCAGGCCATTTTAACACTTGATCTGATTGTGTGTTTAAAGCCTCGTACACGTGACGCACGATGTGTCCGAACGTTCGTTTTAGCTGATAATCGGCCCGTGTATGGGCCCTTTATCAGCCGAAATGGCAGGTAGTTCAGAGATCCGCCCGGTCGGTCGGGCAACGACAGGCAATACAGCACAAGCTCCCACCAATTCTTCCTGACTTAAGGTGGCATACACATGCGGTTTGTACAGCATGTGTACCGACAGATCAAATTGGTATCTGTCGGCACACATGCTTGTGGGAACCACATACACATACCCGACCGATCCCCATACGCGGTATGGGGATCAGTCGGTCGTGCGGCCATACACAGTACGATCGCACTGTGTAGATTTTCTGTCTTTCCCGACCGACGGTAGTCGCTGCTTCACCGGCACTCTGGTGCTTCGGGAAAAGCCCATACACATGAATGATAATGGGTAAATCACGTTCGTATGTATGGCCACCTTTACCTTAATAAAAATTCTTCCTGACTTAATACCAGTAATTTTCAATATATCTTATATACGGTAAATATATATCTTCGTTTTCTATACTTATCCAGAAAGATGCTCTGCTTTGCGTATTGCATCGCACCCTAGCAGGGAAATGCAATATCCCCTGCTAACGGGAAAATAACCGCTAAATTCACACTAACCTATGTACTAATGTGTTAGTGAAGGTTTTGCGCTGCCTGTGCCATGTCAAGCGATGCAATAAAGTTTGCACCGTTTTTTGCTCTATTTTTTTGCATGAAAGTTAATTAAAGTTTCAATTGTGTCTTTAAAGCTGCGCAAAAGCCTGCAACTAACCGCTAGCATTTTCGCAATGCATTAACGCTCGCAAAGTGGTTAATACATTGCAAGTGCAGGTAGGTTGCCCCTAAATGTCCACAGATTAGCAATATGCCATGAAACAAATTTAAAACCAGGTTAGATATATTTTTATTTCCTACCTGTGTATGGATTAACAAAACAATATTGGCCTTGTGCCTATACTAGGGAAATTAAATCCGTGTTTGCATCTTTGTTCTACTACTGTAAATATGTCCTTTTTAGAAATGTTTGAAACTTGATTTGTTCATAAACTGGATTTTTGAAAATTCTAAAACAAACCCATTAGAAGTCAATGGGAGCCAAAGTTCGGTAACAAATATTTAAAGTTCGATATTGAGCATTCAATGTTCCATATACTATATTAAATATAGAATATTCGATGTTCCATATAGAATATTCGATGTTCCATATAGAAAATTCAATTATTGATACAGAATATTCAATGTTCCATTTAGTATATTTTAGTATATACTTTTGCTATGGAGTGGCACTGTCAATGACTGAAAAACCTTCATCCACAGCCTCAATTCCAATTCCCTGAATATAAAACTGACAATGGAATGGAGTAAGGAAAACGAGCCATCAACCTACGTGCTGCACAGCCCAAAATATGAAATCACTGATCATAAAGTTAGGGGGTAGGAGGTTCTGAATCTGTGGTCAGAAATACTATTTCCTCCTCTAATCTGCGGTTGGCACATGCTCAGTGCATGACTGAAGAGTAGGAGGGGGTGGGGAGAACAGCACAGCCCACAGCACTGCTTTTTTAAATGCCTCCCACTTGCTGGCCCTTCCCAATCGTGGGCCGTGTCCCCTGCCCATGCAGCCCCCTGTGGCCCCTCCCACTCACGGACTCTGTGGCTCCGCACACTCGTGGGTCCTGTGGCCCTTCCTCCACTTTCCCCCCAAGTGGGAGAGGCCCCGGGGCCATGAGTGGGAGGGGCCCAGGTAGGCTGCAAGGGAAAGGCCCAAGGGGCTGCAAGGGGAGGGGCCATGGGGCCCACGAGGAGGAGAAAACACAGAGGAGGGACTGTCACATGGTTTCAGTGCAGGAAGTGCAACGGATCTGGTGATGCTGCAACCATATCACACATATAAATGTAAATATCTTCAAAACTATGAATAATAAATAATGAAAGTAAATTGCAACAATCCTCAGGAAAGCAATTCCTGTCAATTTACCTAAAGTCATTTTTGGACCACAGTTACCCTTTAAGAAAGCTTGGAAATTGGCTATAGAAACATCAGTTAATGCAGGGCCCCCTTAAGAGAAGCAAATTTGATGTAATCATGATGTAATCATACCCTGATGAAGCGTCCGGTAAGGGCGCGAAACACGTATCAGTGTCACGTTGGACGGAAGGGCTGTTTGTTTGGAGGAGCGCAGAGTTGGACATTTACTAGAGTCTGGTTGGACTTTGGTTAATACAGGAGCTAGTGAGTATGATGACTATGCTTCTAGTCGCTATTGACACTTGTTACTCATATTAGCGGGGTGCATCATTGTTTACAACACATAGAATTAAAGGGCAAGTCCACCCCCAAAACTAACTTTTTATATTTATTTGGCCCAAATAAGTGCTCCAAAACAAACTTTACAGCATGTAAATCGGTCCAGTGGTTCAAAAGTTACAGACCTTTGTAGCTGGCTTAATCCTGCAACATGGACCAATACAGCGATGAACAGAGACAGGTTACATTACCTTGCCTCTGTTCTTTTCATGTTCTTGAGCATGTCTGTTAGCATCCAGCAGTGAGAACAGAGGAAGTTGCATCAGTAATGGTCTGACTCCTGGATCCCTGGATTTTCCCACTCAACCAATCACAGCTGTAAAGTTATGTGTACTGAAGAAATCCAGGATCAACAGCTGCAGCCAGCCAGCCCAGAAAGAGAGATAGAGGACACACACACACAAACACAGGCAAGAATTTTTTTTTTTCAAGCTGCAGCTCGGGGTCATCTAAAGTGGAAGTGGAGAGGAAGTGCAGCCTGATATATATCTCAAAGGTCTGTAACTTTTGAACCACTGGACCGATTTACATGCTGTAAAGTTTGTTTGGAGACTTATTGGCCAAATAAATATAAAAAGTTAGTTTTGGGGGTGGACTTGCCCTTTAAGCTGGAGGTGGGACAGGTGAAGATTTTTACTTACCGTGATGAGAGCTAACGGCCACCATAAGTGGAGGTGCAGTAAGACTTGATACCAGTCAGATATATACTTACCGTGATTTGGGACAGGCAAATATTTTTTCCACTAATACTAAGGACCGTGGGCTTATGTGGTGTATGATCATCGATGCAAAGGTTAAGATCCAAGTCCAGATACCCCTCAAAGCTAACAGTGCATTCATTTTGTGTTGATTTGAAATTCATTGCAGCATGTGCATAACTCTGTCACGATGCTCCAAATTTGGATATTGTGGTTATAATCTGACTAATGTGCAAGGATACGTGCGATAACATCTGATTCCCTTCGTACGACTTTTTTCTGTTTGATGCAACATTTGCAGTTTATGATCACTTAAAGGGTATATTAAAAGGCATGTCCACCCCCAAAACTATAATCCCCCCCACTACTGGCCCCATTGTGTAGTATAGTTTAATCCTTACCTTTCATTCCAGCTCCATATGGTTCTTCTGCTATCCCCCCCAAAAAACGCCCACCAGGAGTACTGCAGAGTCCATATAGGACTCTGCCTCCTGTCTCCCCTCTGGGAGAAGTTTGGCATGTGCAATGCAGCCCTTCTCCCCCTTCCTCTCCCTCCCGAATTAGATTCCCTCCCGCTAGCGTGAAAACCTTTTCATATAATATTCTCCCTGTCCCCCCCATCCCCAAACGCTGTTCTCTTCCGATCGCGCGCCCTATCTTTTGTATTGGCGCGCATGTGCCTAAGATAGGGCGCGCGGTCGGGAGAGAGCGGCTGTCAGTGAAGGAGCGGCAGCGAGTGGAGTGGCGGTAAGGTAAGTGCCAGGTCCCCCGAGCGTCCTATTATTCACAGGGAGGTGAGAATAAGTGTTCTCACCTCCCTGTGAATAATAGAAACGAATGGCACAGAGTTATTTTTGGGGGTTTAGTGTTCCTTTAACTTTAGCACAATAGCTTTCTCAGAAATAATCTTTTAATTGTATTGTAAAAAGGATATTATATTATATTAGCTTTATTTACGAACCAGTGGCCCTTAAAATAATATTGTAACAAAAACAACAAAATACAAATATATTACTACTTATGTATATTGCCCAGCAGTCGTGTTTTTAACAGTCTGTTATTACGGTAATTGGGTGTGAAAAGGGCAGGTTGAGGCGAATTCATTTGGGCAGTGGTAGGATAGCAAGGTTAAGTTTTTTGTAAGTCATAGTAGAGAGTAGGCAACAATAATACAAAGATTATATAGAGCTAACGAAGAACAATAACAGTGCATTTTCCCTATACTTGTGCCAGGCAGGTAATTACATTTGCACAGAAAACCCCTGGGATGAAATAATTATCAGTCTTCACCTGCTACACAAGCCACCCTTCTACTTGTTCTCACTCATGAAATCCTGATTCCCATCTAATGTGCATGAATTGCTATGGCTGAGCCGAGGAAATGTTTTCCCTTAGTGAATCCTAATGTTAGTCCTATTTTTTCCACAATAATATCTAACAGTCTTCAACATGAAAGTATAATGGAGCAGATCAATTTAGGTGACACTCCTGGCCAGACTGAATGTGGTTTGTAACTAGACTGGAACATGAAAACACAGTGATCTGAAACTGATAGACTTTTACTGACGCTGATCTAGATAAAGACATTACGTCACATTATTAATTGTGCCTTTCACCACTGTAAACAAATAATGAAACTACAGGAAAATTCACGACAGGTATATGTCATGCTTCGGGAACTTTCAACCAACTTTCAACCAAACCCCTTCAATTTCTTTCCTTTTACCCAAGCCCTACCTTATCCAGGTAGCTGGCCACTTTATTGTGACATATTCTCAGGGTCGTCTCTAAACGCTGCCCCCCCGCGCTTCCGGAAGGGATGTGGCTTTATAATTGAAAGTGGCTAGTGCTTTGTCCGGAAGTGGGGTGTGGCTTGTCCAGAAGTGGGAGGGGCTTTTTACACATGACTGGTAAATAATGCCCACAATGACTGGTAAATGATGCCCACAGTCACAGGTAAATGATGCGCAGCATTGATTTTGGATCTGCTGGGCTGACAAACATTGATTTTGGATCTGCTGGGCTGACACTGTGACATATAACAGAGACTCCAGTAGTTTTGATTAAATAAAAAAACATAACTAGCTGGAAATAAAAGTTAACAACTTGTGGTCTGTGTCACATCATCACCTCCAGCCCTCATTAACCTTCCTGATAGGCAGCCAATTACAGCCGGGGCTGCCAGCAATAGAGAACGCCACGGGAGCGAAAGGCTGTAAGTCGAGTTCGGATTGTAATCTAATATAGCGGTTGGGGGAGGGAAGGGATGCCCTACATTATATATAAAGCATTTTACGCTAGATGAAGCACAGCCAGGGAGGGATCAGGAGGGAGGGAAGGGGGGGGGCCTCTCCTGCGCTTGCCACTGTCCTCTCAAAGGACAAGGAGGAGACAGAGATCTTTCATACAGGAAGACACCTCCTACTCTTCAGTTTTCTAGACTTTGAAGCACTGCAGGAGAACCATAAGGAGCAGAGATGTACGGTAAGGATTTTTTTTAAACTACACAGTGGGGCCAGAAGTGGGTTAAATTTTAGTTTGGGATGGACAACATTTTTTACTTTATTATCATAACAATCTGCTAACAATTAAATATCAATTAAATAACAATACCATCCAATAATAAGTTATGATAATTAGGGCTAGGCCACAGTAGTACACTTTAAAGCATGATCTAATCACTTCTAGTGTAGCCAATTGATGTGGCCACAGTAATGCGCTGCCACACACTGCGCATGTGATGCATCAATCGGGGCGCATGAAATCTGCATTTGCACAATCGAACGTGATCAAATTGTGTAACATTGCAGTGATTGTATAACATTGCAGCGTGATGGAAATATGCATGCCCTCGAATGCGCGCTAGTGTGGCCTCAGCCTAATTTACCCTATTCTGGAAGAGTAAGATGGCCCCTCCCTCCATGCAGTCAATCATAGCTGTGACTGCTGACATCACAACCAATGATTGACTGCTGTTTCACCTTCTGCCTCCTTTTCAGGAAGGAAAGTAACTTTGGTAACACTATGTACTACTGTACATAGGGAAATTAATGTCGTTTTTTCTAAGACAGACTCTGTAATGACTGTAGGTAGCACAGTGCGGTCCAATTATACTAATTAAATGACTTGACCACAAACACATTATTTGTTATACTTTTTTAAATTCAATAAAAAAAATAACCAAAAAAAAATCAGTAAAATAAGATATTTATTATAAGAAATAATGCTGTCCCATCCACCATAATATAAGGATATTAAATCACCTTGGAATTCCCTGTCCTGTATAAAATCTCTTCCTACGGCCTTGTGCTTTTATATGGTTATAAGACTGCTTGATGACTTAATATCCATAAATAATTATCTCTTATATAATACATAAATGTAAATATTATAATGGGAGAGATGGTGGAATATTTCCTTTTTTTTAGTCCCTCTATAAGACAAGTGACTAATAGAAAACTGCTTCCATAATAAAAATAAAAGGTGTAACATATAGTATATTATTTTATATAACAATCAATGTTGTTATACGTTTAAACATTTTACTGAACACCATTGAACACTAAAACTATTCCTGTCTCCCACATTACCATTATTATTATTTTCTTTACCTGTGTGACGACTGGTAACGCGGGAGACTCTCGGTAATGGAACAAATCTAAAAGGCATTGTGGGTGACATGAATACTTTGATAAGGAAAGTGCCACACAATGCACGACTTATATTTCAACATAAGAATATTATTATGTTCTCTAACCTGTATAAAGCAGAAGGCCAGAGGACTTGTGTCTAATATAATAGTTACTCAGCAATATATAAGGAGTACCGGTAACTTAAAAAAAATACATAGCTTCTTTATCTATGCAAAAAATCTTTCTTTAACAATTTTTTCAAATTGTACATTTAGTTAAAGAAACAGAAAATAAAAAAGAAAAAAGATAAACAAGAAATAATGTGATCCTTAAACTCCTTAAAATTTTAACATTATACGGTTGGCAGCTTGATATGTCACTATCTAGTGCTTGACCTTGTCTTTGGACATATCTGGGAGATTCAATAAAATGGTGATTATTTTGCCCCAACCAATCCGATATTATTTAATAATTGAAAGCTATAATCTGATTGGTTGGGGCAAAACTAGCACCATGTTTAACAATAAGAACTTTAATTGAATATCCCCGTAAGTTCATTTCTGCCATTCTAGAATTTGTATGCAGCAAAACTAATAAATCCTGCAGATAACCAAAAGCATAGCCATAATACTGTAAATGCATTGCCTACAATAAGATTGAGATTCCATTTCAATATTGACTAGTAAATAGTGATGTTTAATGGGTTAAATCTATACCACAATAGCATTTTCCATACACTACTAACTGTTTATACAACTCATTAAAAAACAAAAAAAAAATATAATAATATATATATATATATATATATATAAAAAATACTATATGCTTACATTCTGGTCTGTACTATTATTACTAGGGCAGGTAGAAGCTTTAATATTTACAAACAATGTCCACAACAACATAAATAATAATACTAATAGTAAATAACGCATGGAATTACGTTAGTAGTCATGTGCCCTTGGGGAAAAAAAGAATATTCTGATCTCTAAAGCTTATAGCCTGAAAGAAAGATAAGGCAAAATAAACAATCTGACTGTTGTAGAATGGAGGAGCTGGCTTCCAGGTTTAATCGATCGAATTATGACACTGGAAACCATTATTGGAAAGTCATTTGCAAGTGTCCAAAGAAACATTGATGTCTATAGATTCAAACCACATGTCCTTCCTTGTTCAGTTACATTTTGAACTCTGCACCTTTCAGATACAGGTAAAGGAACCACCTGTTTGTACAGAAACACACATATGTTGTGGGACTACAACAACTGGAGAAAGAGGCAGATGTGGACAACAAGAATGAAACTATGCTCGGTATATAAGGCTTTAGAATTGTTAATATTCTAATCTATTCTCAATAACTGTGACTTCTATAGAATCTGTTATTCTTTGGATAACTTAGGCTACTAAATATAAAGGTAGAAAAAGGAAAAGGAAGATTAAAGCAGATTTGCCAGTGTTCTTGGCTGGTTAGTAGTACAGATGTGTAGAAAGCATTTGAGAAACCATTCAAGCAGATTTGCCTTACCTTTGTCAGAAACCTTTGTGCAACATTTCATAAAAGGTAGAAAATACTTCTGTGTGTGTGACAGGTGTACTCGTTCAACAAAGGTAATTATGTGGTTTGAGAAGAAAAAAAAATAGGTGTGTGCAATTGGGACTCCCTCCTCCGTCAGGTGTCAGATTATTACAATTACATAGGAGGAGAACAACCTGGATAATTTTTTTCCTACTAATGTAGTTGATTTTCCAGTGTCAGGTTTCAGTCTCCTTTGTTTGATATAATTCATATGTTCTAATTGTTTATCCCCAGATATATTGTGCTTCTGGTGCTGTATAATCAAGATGGAGAAAAAAGATTATGGCCAGAGGGTGAGTAAAGTTGGATACACACATTAACAAAAAAGGGCCAGTAGCGATGGGAACTGTATTTTTTAGGTAATGTGTGTGGCCACAAAAAGACTGGTGTCGTTAAATGTTCGGCGTCATAAACGGTCATTACGGACCTAAAATTTCCCTTGAACGTGGTAGGCTCCCTGTACTGTAGTATAGGGAATAACCTGCTGTTGTTAGGGTCTATGGCAGGGTTCCTATACTTTATATAGAGAAACCAATCGGGGCTGTGTGTAGCCCCATTTTTGAAAGCTGATCTTTTAAAGGGTATCTCCACTGGTAAAATTCATTTTTTGTATTCAGTTTAATTGAAGAACATGAGGTAAATGAGCTGTGTCTTACCTCCTGTTCTTCAATAAAACCTGCTGGAGCCAGGAAGTTTAAGAACTTGCCTGATCTCTCGCTCCTCCACTGCATTCTCTGAGAAGTCCCGACGGACTTAGTGAGCCAGAAGACGTGGCGGAGGAGCAAACAGGTGAGTTCTTTAACTTTGTTTCTGGCTCCTGCAAAATTTATTGAAGTACGGGAGGTAACACACAGCTCCTTTACCTCATGTTCTTCAATAAAACTGAATACAACAAATATATTTTACCAGTGGAGATACCATTTGAAAATTGTTACAGTGTGTACTCAACATTAAATGGTAATTATACTCCATTTTGTTTCAGGTGCCATTTCTCCTTGATGCGCCTCATAACACAATAAACAGTAATAAAAAATCTAGAAATGCAGAACTACAAAGGGGCATAAATGCAAAGTGGAGCACATTGGACTAGGCACAGTTGAGTGATTTATTTTTTTTATTTTCTGCTGCATTACCCAGCATGCAAAAGTCACATATGGGTCTTTCAGTCTAAAACCCAACACCGCTCTTTGCTAATAGAAATTAAGTATGAATACTACACTATGGTAGTGGACTTGTGAATACTATACTATGGCAGTGGACGTATGAACACTACACTATGGTAGTGGACGTATGAATACTACACTGTGGTAGTGGACGTATGAATACTACACTACTATGGTAGTGGATGTATGAATACTATACTATGGTAGTGGACGTATGAATACTATACTATGGTAGTGGATGTATGAATACTATACTATGGTAGTGGACGTATGAATACTATACTATGGTAGTGGACGTATGAATACTATACTATGTTAGTGGACTTTTAAAATCTTTTTACTCCATATTTTTAATTCTGTTATTAGCTTTTTAGACATATAAGCTGCAAAAATCTTGCACATGTTTTACTTCCTTTTTATCTTTATATCTTCTTTTTTTAAGTTCCTGAAATGTTTAATAAACAGACTTGGGTCATTAATTTCTCCCATAATTTTGAATAATAAAGATCATTTTAATGTCAAACATCTAGTACCTGTCCTTGGTTTTTTTGTTTAATTAATGCCTATTACATAGTTTTAAGAATAAGTAGATACAACAAGTCCATACAATAAAGAAAAACTGAAAAATAGTAAATGCTTAATAAACTTACATTTGTAAGACTTTATAAACACAGAATACACTGAAATTAAAAATCACACAAAACCCTAAAAAACACTATGTAAAAGCATTGATTGACATGGGACCTGGCTGTCATTGACTTTCCTGTCTCCCCATGCAATATTTGAAACAAAACACAGGAATTCATCCTAAAACACATTTTCCATTAGTTATAACCAATAAACTGCTATATAAGACTGAGAATTCTTTGGGCTTGTAAACATTTTTTAACCAAATATATACTATAAGTCTGAACATTATTTGCTTCCTTAAAGGGCATGTCCACCCCCAAAACTATAATCCCCCCCACTACTGGCCCCATTGTGTAGTGTAGTTTAATCCTTACCTCACATCCCAGCTCCATATGGTTCTCCTGTAGTCCCCCCCAAAGTCCCAAAAACTGCCCACCAGGAGGATAGCAGAGTCCATATAGGACTCTGTCTCCTACCTGGCCCCCGGGAGAAGTTTGGCATGCGTACTGCAGCCCTTCTCCCCCTCCCTCTCCCTCCCGATTAGGATTCCCTCCCCCTAGTGTAAATCCCTTTTGCCATAACAATCCCCCTGTCCCCCCAGCCCCAACCGCTATATTAATATTATTAGAAAATGCCCGAAACATTACTTACCTTCCCTCTTGCCTCCGCCGCACTGAACTCCCGGCAGCCGTGTCCGTGTTTGGCTGCCGCTCAGCCAATCACAGACGCGACTGCTGGTCCCGCCCCTCTGCTTGCATTTACTCGCAAGCAGAGGGCCTGGCAGCGCGGCGAAGGCAAGAGGGTTTTTTTTAAAGGGTGGACATACCCTTTAACCAATTTTTTCTTCTCAGTGGTGCAGACATGCTTTGTGCTCAGCAGTTTCTATTCTATAACACACCCCAAAAGCAGCTCAAAAAATACTAAATCCAACAACCTGTTATGGTTGTGACATAATATAAATAGGGTATAAGGTCCTTTTTTTAGAGTGGAGGACTGTATCTTCCGCCCTATATTCCTATATTGTGTCAATGTTTTGCACCCCTTAGCACCATCTTTATTGAGATTGCCGGCTGCTCATTTCCTATATTTTTGTGGTGAGCACACCATCTATTTCATATATATTAGCCTAGTGGGCACTTAATATTTATAAGTTCACAGTGTGTCAGACCCCCAGTTCACCAGCCAGTGTAAAGTCAGCTCTCCAGTCCACTAGCCAGTGTTATGTCAGCCCTCCAATCCACTAGCCAGTGTTATGTCAGCCCTCCAGTTCACCAGCCAGTGTTAAGTCAGCCATCCATTGTACTGGCCATAGTTAAGTAAGCCCTTCAGTTCACCAGACAGTTTTAAGTCAGCCATCGAGTCCACTAGCCAGTGTTAAGTCAGCCCTTCAGTTCACCAGACAGTGTTAAATCAGCCCTTCAGTTCACCAGACAGTGTTGTCAGTCCTCCAGTTCAGCAGTCAGCCCACCACACCCATCTTCACAAGCCACAACCACCATCACAAGCCAACAGCTGCTTTCCCTGACATAGCCATGCCACTTTGCAGCTTTGTACACTGCCCCTGTCTGCCTATAGGTGGCATTTAAAATTTGTTTCCAGTGGAACACCCATGCAAATGCCTCTCATAAGGGTTTCTGCCTCCTTTCTATTTTACAAGCTTGCACATGCTCAGAGGAGGCGTGATATCAACTGTCACATGCATAAATGACAGATATTAACCAGAAGAACCCGGAAGCAGAAAGAGAGTTAACAGAATATTGGACAGCATTTCTTGTTAGTCTTACATCGCTTAGATTTCTAACTATTGCAGTTTTGGGGTTTGAAGGGGATTTTTATTTGAGGAGTGGCCCTTTAAGAGATTTATTCAGTGGGATTCCTTAATCCTGCTCTCTTGCATTTCAGTCCCATAGACAACTGCTCAATTGACTGGGATTTACAAGCATATCCGATTGTGGCTGCCCTGCGCTAAATGTACCTTTACTTCCAACTTGCGGCGGTCTGGGGGAACTCCAAACAATCATGGCAATGCATCAGCATACATGCATGCCTGATTAGTCCCTCAGCCGCTCCGTAACGGACCCATTTGTGCATATGTGCATGCAGAGCGTGGGGGCGGGGCCAGAGCAGCTGCGGAACCAATGAGGCATGCATGTATGCTGATGCATTGCCCTGATTGGTTGGAGTCCCCCCACGCCAGAAATACAGGTACATTTAGTGCACAGCAACTGCCGAATCCAAGGAGGAAAAGAAAATAATGCTGGATTGTGCTGCGTGACATACAGCAGCATCACCACTATCAGGAGCATTTGGACACTTTCTGTGGCTGTGAGTGTAATTATTTTTAATTTGTGAGGGTGGATTTTCTTGGGGGGGAGGGGAGGATGGCTACCTACATACCTACTTACTTGGGGCTGGAGCCTACCTACCTACTTGGGGACTGGCTGCCTACCTACATGTATGCTGGGGCCTACATTCCAACTTGGAGGCTGGGGTCTACCTATCTTCTTGGGGGCTGGGACCTACCTATTTGGGGGCTGGGATCTACCTACATGGGAGCTGGGGCCTACCTACCTACTTGGGGACTGACTACCTACCTGTGTGCTGTGGCCTACCTATTTGTGTTAGGGTCGAATAACCTACTTGTGTGCTAGGGCCTACATACCTACTTGTGTGCTTGATGCCCTCTTGCTGAAGAAAAGAGAAGACGGCACTAGATAATACCATGTTTCATGGTATTGAAAGGTTTTCACAAAAAAATTAACTAAATGACTCGTCAAATTTGCCTAAATAACAGATGATGTGACTACAGTTTTTATCAGATTGCACTACCAAACATATACTTTGCTGCAGATGTTGGATATTGTTATAAGTAATTTTCATATGGTTAGTCTAGCGTTAGCTAGTTTGTAAGCTCATGCTAGGTTAGGTTTGGACCTAACAAAAGGAAGTTTCCTGTGAGTGAAACGAACTTGAGTGTCCCTTTCTCTTAAGGACCTTGATCTCAGGGACATAGAAAAGAGGGACACGTAATCATTTGATGGTTGTATGGTGTGTGTGAAAGTTTGAAAATAAGGATTGTTTGAAAGTTTGAAAATAAGGATTGTTTGTACTGTTAAGGACTATGTGTGCTGGACTGAGTGTGCAGTAAGCAGACTAATCTTTCTTCTTCCAGTTAAAGGGGTGTGCTCGACTTCTATATTCTAGTATTGTACCTGTTGTAATCACAAACAGGCTGTGAAAGGGTTAATAAGTGTTTGGGTTTTTTTTTCCCTCTCTTTCTGGCTCTTGCACTAATTGGTGTGGGGGTTGGGGCCTATTAGTTAAATAGGATTCTTAGTTGTTGGGCCTGTGGTTTGGACCTAACAAAAGGAAGTTTCCTGTGAGTGAAACGAACTTGTGAGTGTCCCTTTCTCTTAAGGACCTTGATCTCAAGGACATAGAAAAAGGACATTGAAACAAGAAGGGCAATTAAACAAGGTGTGTGCGTCACTGTGTTGGTGTGGTGTATTAGAAGGGACAGTTTTGTCAGTACCATGCAATGTGCATCGTGCCACATGTATAGGAACCTGGAACAGACAATCCGGGGAACCTATGTCTGTGTCAGGTGTGAGTGGGTTGCCCGTTTGGAAGCTGAGGTGGAGAGTCTAAGGGGGCAGCTTGCAGCATTGCGGGGATTGGCAGAACTGGGGGGTCAGCAGGCACTGGCTGGGGCCAGTATAGAGGTGGGTGGAAGAGGGACAAGAAAGGATGAGGAAGGAGGTAGTTTTGTTAGGGTTACTAGGGGAAGTGGGGGACGGAAGAGTAGGGAGGCTTCTTCCCAGATTGCCCATCTTCCCAGATTGTCCATCTCCTTAGGTAATGAAGTGGAGGAGGACACCTCGGAATTAGCGTGTATGGAGGGGGCTAGTCCCTTGAGCACCCAGGGGACTGCCATCTCTGATACAAGGGAGGAGGAACGAAGGGTCAGGAATGCAAGGCAGGTGGTAGTTGTAGGGGACTCCATTATAAGGAAGGTAGATAGGGTAATCTGCAGCCAAGACCCTACATGCCGAACTGTGTGTTGCCTGCCTGGTGCTAGGGTTCGGCATGTGGTGGATCGTGTAGACAGATTATTGGGTGGGGCCGGGGGTGACCCGGCAGTCTTGGTTCACATTGGTGCCAATGACAAAGTTAGAGGTGGAGGTGAGGTCCTTAAACATGATTTCCGAGAGCTAGGGGCCAAGATAAAAGCAAGGACCTCCAGGGTAGTGTTTTCAGAAATACTACCACAGCCACGTGCTAAGCCAGGGAGACAGCGGGAGCTTAGGAGCATTAATGCGTGGCTAAGAGAGTGGTGTAAGGAAGAAGGGTTTGGGTTTATTGAGAACTGGGCAGACTTTGCTGTCGGCTACAGGCTCTTTAGTAGGGATGGGTTGCACCTCACTGATGGTGGTGCAGCTGCTTTAGGGGAGAAGATGGCTAGAGGGTTGAAGGAGATTTTAAACTAGGTTTGGGGGGGAGAGTATAAGAACACTCACAGGGATAGATAAAAAAAAAAAAAAAAAAAAAAAAAAAACGGCCAGTGGTGGGCGGAAAGGGGGGTGGGGCTAGCATAGGGGATAGGGAGGAATGTGTATTAAAGTGTACGAATAAATTACAGGATCATAATCTAAAATGTATGTTTGCAAATGCGAGAAGCCTGGCTGACAAAATGGGTGAATTGGAAATGATGGCATTGAATGAAAAGTATGATGTAATAGGTATAGCAGAAACGTGGTTGAACAGTTCTCACGACTGGGCTGTAAATATAGAAGGATATGCCTTGTTTTGGCAGGACAGAAAAAAAAGGAAAGGGGGAGGAGTATGTGTTTATGTTAAAAAAGAATTGAAGCCAAATTTAAATGAAAAGATAACTGGTGATATGGATGATAAAGTGGAGGCAATATAGGTGGAATAAGGCAACAGGAAAGGGGGTAATGTCATTGTTGGTGTCTGCTATACGCCGCCAAATGCTAGCAGAGAGGAGGTGAGTCAACTTCATATGCAGTTGGCAAGGGCTGCAAGTTTGGGGAGTGTGCTCATTATGGGGGACTTCAATTACCCTGACATTGATTGGTGTGGTAGAACTGCCATCACAGAAAAAGGCGATGAGTTCCTGAATTTGCTGCAGGATAATTTTCTCTCACAGGTGGTTGAGGTTCCTACTAGAAAAGGAGCTCTGTTGGATCTGGTAATATCTAACATTGTGGAGCGCATTATAGATATAAAGGTAACTGGAGGCTTAGGGAATAGTGACCATGAAATATTGGCATTTGGACTTTATCGAAAGGAAAGGGCGCTGGGTTAACAAAGGTTAAAAGCAGCTCTTTAGAATGTCAACTGGGATAATGTATTATCAGGTAAAGGTACTGAACAGAAGTGGACTGTGTTCAAGGGGATTTTAAGCCAGTTCACATCTAAATTTATACCCTTGGGAAATAAATGTAAAAAAAATAAATCTGCGCCCATGTGGCTGAATTCTGATGTAAAGAGGCAAATAAGTAGTAACCAGCATGGATTTAGGAGGAATAGATCTTGTCAAACTAACTTGCTTGGCTTTTATGAGGAAGTAAGTAGAAATGTAGACTCTGGTATAGCAGTAGATGTAGTTTACTTGGATTTTGCAAAGGCTTTTGATACAGTCCCTCATAGGCGACTAATGAATAAGCTAAGGTCTGTTGGTCTGGGGAGTCACATTTGTACATGGATAGAAAATTGGTTAATGAATAGGATGCAGAGAGTAGTTGTTAATGGGGCTTCATCATTATGGACTAAAGTGCTAAGTGGGGTGCCACAGGGTTCTGTGTTGGGGCCGCTCCTATTTAATCTATTTATTAATGATTTGGAAGTGGGTATTGTCAGCAAGGTTTCTGTCTTTGCTGACGACACAAAACTTTGTTGACCATTAAAAACTTCAGAGGATGTGCAATCGTTGCAAGGGGATCTAGATAGATTATCACATTGGGCTGCTAAGTGGCAGATGAAATTCAATGTTGATAAATGTAAGGTGATGCATTTTGGACTTAAAAATACTTGTGCTACTTATACTATAAATGGCTCTGTGTTAAGTGAATCCCTGTTGGAAAGGGATCTTGGAGTTTTGGTGGATAACAAACTTAAAGGTAGCAAGCAGTGCCAGGCGGCAACAGCCAGAGCCAGCATGGTATTGTCTTGTATAAAGAGAGGTATGGATTCAAGGGAGGAAAATGTAATTCTCCCTCTTTACAAAGCATTGGTAAGGCCTCATTTGGAATATGCAGTGCAGTTTTGGAATCCTGTGTACAAAAAGGACATCTTTGAAATGGAAAGGGTTCAGAGAAGGGCAACTAAATTAATAAGGGGATTGGGGGAGCTTGAATATGAAGAGAGACTGGAAAAGTTACAATTATGTACGCTGGAGAAAAGGCGCTTGCGTGGGGATATGATTACTGTGTATAAATACATTAACGGGCCATACAATAAACTATCTGGGGCATTGTTCACCAATAGAACATGTCAAAGGACACGAGGACATCCCTTAAGACTTGAAGAAGGTTTAGGCTTCAAGCTCGGAAGGTTTTTTTTACTGTGAAAACGGTAAAGCTATGGAACTGTCTTCCAGTGGACGTTGTAATGGCAGGTTCATTGGTCAGTTTCAAAAAAAAGCTGGATGAGTTTCTGCAAACAAGGAATGTTGCAAGTTACTGGTATTGATACATAAAGTAGAGTTGATCCAGGGAAATTTCCGATTGCCACTTGGAGTCAGGAAGGAATTTTTTCCCCCTTCATAAATTTGGTGGGGTTTTTTTGCCTTCCTGTGGATCAACAGTTAGGCAGGAGATGAGGATATTGCTAGATGGGTTGGACTGGATGGACGTATGTCTTTATTCAACCTCAAATACTATACTATACTAGTTAGGTAAGTTAGGGCCTTTCCGAAAGAGTCTATATTGACGTAGTAGCAAGCTTACCAATCTTTCCCCCAACATCTTCTAGAGAAAGTATGTTTTTATGTGTTATAACAATGGAGAACAGTATAAATAAATGTTTTCAAATACATCAAGTGTGTTGGGATTACATGAAGAGACAGACAAATTTAAGTAATTGTGCACTGAAAAAAATTACTTCATTTCCATCTAAATGCCTCATTCTCCATCTATAAATAAATACATGTAAGTAGCACTTACTCTGATGTGTTTGTGTTGCTGCATGACTTCAATCCAATACTTGATTTTCTTAAGCTCAGTCCCTCAGTCTCCCAGCCCCCTGCTAGACTATCTGACTCTCTGTGAGGGCAAGCATGCTCAGTTATCCCTATGAGGCAGTATTGGAATTTCCCACCATGCAGTTTACATGCCAGCTGTCACCATTTCCAGCTACAGCAAAACTATATATAACAGAATAATTTATGGTACTAAGGCACTTGATTGACAGCTAAAATGTTTCATACTGGATATCTAAAGAAATAGGAGGCAGATGAACAAAAAAAATGGTACAGTGATTAGTTGGGAAGAATTATAGTTTTAATTTTAAAAAACAAAACAAATTTTCCATTGTACATATACTTTAAAGGCAGCCTACATTCACAGGAGATAGTTAGTTCTCTAAGATGTTTGGAATAACATACCTTTCATGTTCCTTTAAAAACTGAGTGCACATGTACCTAGAAGAATTGATACTGTTTTGAAGGCAAAGGGTGATGATAAATATTGATTTGATTTAGAATTCTCTTTCGTTCATTCTCTAGTTAATTGTCTTGTTTATTGATAAAGTAAACTATTTCTGAAAGCATTTTTGCTGACATTTTTTCTCACCTGTTTAAAACGTTTGTACAGAATTTTATATTACCTATATTTTTACAAATTGGTGTATTTTGCTGAATTCAGAATAAAGATCTAAATATAAATGTCATATTTGTATTAATGTAGCTATAGCTATTGTTCTAAAGGCAAAAAAGGTAGAGAAACACTGATCTAGACAGATAGATTAAAGAGTATATGTTGAAATAACATTATAATCCAATGTAAAAAGTTGCAGGAGAAAAAAAGTAAATTGAAATAAAGTAATTGATAAATTATCAGAAGCTCGAGTCCCCCCCCCTTCTCTCACATCACACACACGCTCCCCTGACACACTTCCCTCTTCTCCCCAACCTTCCTACTAGTACCATGATCAGCAGTTTTTAAACTGTAGAATGTGTGTACATAATTAAAGGTGCGCCCATCAGCTGTTCAAAACAACAGTACCGGACCGGTAGTAGTATAAAACAGCTGATCAAGCGCACCTTTACTCATGAACGTGTTCAGCTGTTTAAAAACTGATGGTCACACTACTAGTAGGGGGGCCCTCTTAGCTGCTGGTCCCCCTCACTATTGTGGGGGATGTAGTCACATCACTGAAGCAGAATCAGACTTCAGAAAATATCTTTTTTGAATCTTTAAAATGAACCTGCATTTACCACATCAACTGGAAGTGGTAAAAAAAAAAAATTCGAATAACTTTTTCATTTCCTTTGTTTGTTTGTTTCTCTTACTTCATGATATAACTGGATTTTAGTCGGATCTCATTCTAGCTCTCATTCTAGTCAGTGTGTCAGTTCTTAAGGCTAGGCCCCACTAGAGCGAACGTAAACACAATGTGCTCTAGTGGGGCCTTTTAATCTGGCACAGTATTTAGATATTGCTGCCAGAATCTCCTAAAATTGCTTTAAATCTGCCAGTCTCTCACAGATTAAATTTCCTCTGCCTACCCTTGAATATTGCCCCTTTAATAGTTACACTTATAGAAACAACATATTTTGATAATGAGTTTTAAATCAGATATGACCAAGAAAATCTCTACTGTCTGGGGGACAAAACAAACGAAAAATAAGTTTCAATCTAGGAACCCGAGAGACCTTAGTTTTACGTGTTTTTTTTATTACATCTACATATAAGGACAGAAATAATATGTTAATGATATGTTAAATTACATAGACTGTACATTAAAGAATTCAACAAACCAGTAGTTTGTGATTTTACCTGTTACAGATGTCGCCTCCATTCTCTAAATGCCACACAATAGTAAATTGTAAGACACCTGTTCAAAATAACGGACATTTTAGAAGGTGGAGCAATTTAAGCGCTTAAAGGGCAACTATAGTGAAAAAAAAACTTTGTCTATATACAATGTACAGATCACTTATAAGTATAAGCTGCCTTACTTTCATGCTGCTGTGTGGCTTTGTTTCTTCACACTGGCAGAAGTTTGTACCAAGCTGTCTAGTCCCCCTCCCCTCTCTGTCTAGTCCCCCTCAAGCAGTAAAGGGCTGTATGAAAAGTCCGGGCATGCTCAGTTGAAAGGACTTGAAATGAAGTGCTGACATCTAGTTGACCCCTCCCGTCCAGAGCTAGACTGCAAGCAAGCAAAGTGTGGGAGAAAGTAGCAATATGCTGAAGGGAGGGGGAGAGAGGAGGACAAGTGGTTCTGAGATTCTTTACTAGTAAGTTACTGAACACTGTCTGTTCTCTAAGTTTGCTAATTGTTATTTATTTTTGTATGGATGTGTGCCTTTGAGTGACAGATGAGGTGTAGCAGCTCCTACAAATCACAGCATATTCAAAGGCTTATATCTTGGGGATTATGAAGAATTTAAAGAAACTAAAGGTACCCTGGCGGTTGGGATGACTTATAGGATACATTAGAAGGACGTAAAAAAATTCTCACTATAATTGCCCTTTAAGCAGAACTTCAATAAACCTTAAAATACCCTCATCCTGTCTGCAATGTGCACTGCTATCATTCGCTATCCTTTCTGGGCATGTACAATATCTGTGGGCAAATCATTTATGTATGTGTTAGAATTTTTCTTAAAGGGCATGTCCACCCCCAAAACTATAATTCCCCCCAGTAGACCCCCCTAAAGTCCAAAAAACTGTCCACCAGGAGGCTAGCAGGACTCTGCCTGCTACCTTGCCTCCGGTAGATATTTGTCATGCGTACTGCTGCCCTTCTCCCCCCTCCCTCCCCCTCCCTCTCCCTCCCTCTCCCTCCCGTCTACTATCCATCCCCCTAGCATTAAACCCCCTTCATATGATGTTCCCCATGTCTGCCGCCCCAACCGCATATTTTTTATTTTCCAAAAGCTCCCCAAACTCTTACTTACCTCTCCGCTTTCCTCCGCTGCACTGAATGACCGGCAGCTGAGCGGCAGCCAATCACGGACGCGACTGCCGGTCCCGCCCCTCTGCTTGCATTCTCGCAAGCAGAGGGCCGGCAGTGCGGCGGAGGAACGAGGGGAGGTAAGTAAGAGTTTGGGGGGCTTTTGGAAAATAAAATATATGTGGTTGGGGCTGGCAGACATGGGGGAACGTCATATTAAAAAATATTTTTAAGGGTGGACATACCCTTTAAAAAAGAGAAGACTCTTCTCATACTAATGAATGGGCAGGGGGTATTGATGCTAAAACATTTCACAGACACTGACGTTATTAACATGATAAGGGCCACAGCACCCATGAGGCAGGTTTAAGACCCTGCTCAAGTGCCCTTCGTGGGAGAATGCCCACTATTGAAAGTGGCAGATTATATTTTTGCAAGAAGTTGGCATTACCTGATGTGAATATCATAAGGCAGAGCAATAGCAACTAGAAAGGGAGAGAAGCAACGGAAAGAAACAGTGACAATAGGCTATTGTTCTTTATCCTTCGCTGATAATATAATGTAAACCACAGGTGCTACTGTATGTTAAAGGGGAAGTTCAGTGCAAATGCATATGCTTTTCAGAGAAAAGGGCAGTATTTTTTCATCCCAATGACCTTAAAGGGCATGTCCACCCCCAAAACTATAATTTCCCCCACTACTGGCCCCACTCTGCAGTGTAGAAAAATCCTTACCTTACATCCCAGCTCCAAATAGTTCTCCAGTAATCCCCCCCCCCCCAAAGTCAAAAAAACTGACCACCAGGAGCATAGCAGAGTCCATACAGGACTCTGCCTCCTGTCTCCCCGCCGGGAGAAGTTTGGCATGCACACTACAGCCCTCCCTCTCCCTTCCGTTTCTTTCTCCCTCCCCATAGTGTGTAACCCTTTTGCTATATTATAGGTATTGCTCACCCAGCCCCAAACGCAATAATCTTATGTGCAGAAACTCCCCCGATAGTTACTTACCTTACCTCTCTCCTTTGCCGTTCTGAACTGCTGGCAGCCGTGTCCGTAATTGGCTGCTTCTCAGCCAATCACAGACATGGCTGCCGGTCCGGCCCCCTTCTTGCAGTTCCATGCAAGCAGAGGGCCGGGGCAGTACAGCTAAGGAGAGAGGCGAGGTAAGTAACCATCGGGGGAGTTTCTGCACATAAGATTATAGCGTTTGGGGCTGGGGGAGCAATACCTATAATATAATATATCAAAAGTTTTAAGAGCAGGTGGACATGCCCTTTAATCTGCCAATTCAGCATTTTGTCTGTGTATAAATAAATGCAACCGAAATACTGACTTCCTGTTTGCAGGACCCCTAGTAGAGACCGTTATGGTCTTGCCCTTGACCCAGCACCTGGGTTGATTCAGTTGCTCAGTAGAGATCTGAGCATCTTTGACCCATCCAACAGCCAATCAGTAGAAATAACTGTTAAGCTGGGTACACACAGTAACGATAAAGCCCCAATACCGTCGGATCCAACTCCCTATAGAAGAGTCTAGCGCGGCCGATGGAAACACACAGTCCCGAGCGTTCTCCCTATAGGGAGAACGCTCGGGACTATGTGTATGCAGATCTTTGAAAGGCAGACAGGATCTTGCAGATCCTGTCTGTCATCTTTCAGAAATCTGTGCTGTGTGTACCCAGCTTTAGGAACATTCCAAGGAAATGTGCATCCTGGGAAGAAGAAGGACCATTAGAACGTGAATTGTCAGCTCACTAATGTCAACAGCAGGGAACAGCAAAGGGTATGAAATCAACTGATTTTTCAAAATGGGAGAGAATATGTAGAATAACAAAGAAGGCATTACACAAACTAACAATTTAACAAATATTGAAAATTTCCACTGAACTGTCCCTTTATTATTTATGGAACTACAATGATTTGACTTGCCTAATGCATTAGAACAATCTTAGAACACACATTTATTGGTTCCTAGACACATGTTAACTTTTGTCATGACAATGGTTCTGAGTGCTTTTTCACAGCGATTGTCTCTGAGGCTTTCCACTTCCTATTGGCATCTAATCACTTTGCCTAGAATTTGTCTATTCTAATATTAAGTTTTGTTTGGTTCCAAATATTGTGACAGAAAACAGACAAACTGCACAAACTTCCACTGCAAACAAGTTGTATTTCCAAGCTTGAAACAGGGTCCATGTAAGATCTGAAACATGTTGCTAAGAGCACTGAAATAAAACTTGTTTGCAGTGGATTTCTGCGTGGAGTCTCCTTTCAAGTTTGTCCATTTGCTGGAATTGCTGTCTGGACCGGGGCAGAGGGAAGTAGAGACCCTTATATGGTGACCATACATTAGGCTGATTTTATGTACAATCCGACATTTCCATTGATTGGCCGAAAAATTTTACATTTTCCCGATCTTATTATGCGACATTTGATCATAAAATTGATCGTAATTACTATCGGGAAAGTCGGTTTCTGAAGTTCGGTTTCTGCAGTTCCGATTAACTGTAAATGTAATGTAACCTCACAATAGACGACATTCGACATTAATCATGAAAAATATTAAATGTTGAACAATATGTATGATACATCTTAGTACAATTAACATTGTACATCTGCCTATCAAAATATCGGTCGGTTTTAGATCGTAATTACGATCATAATAGTGTATGGCCACCTTAAATGTGATACCATAGGTGTGGGATAGGCCAAAGATAATTATTGTGACAAAGGCTGCACTCAATATTCACAATAGCCTTGAAATAATTAGGATAATGTGAGGTTCACATCTCTTTTCATTTACCAAAGTCTTCTGAAATCTAAACAAAGGTTCCACAGCCCAGCTACTTATGTCTGAGCTCATTAGACACAGAAAACCGCCCACATTGACCTCACATATTTCATGCAAATAAAAATAATTCTCATAGTACTTGAAACGCACAAAGGGCTGCATCTTGTTTCATTCCCTATTATCAAATAATAAACAGCACCCGCATATTGTCTAGACAGATCTTTCTTAACAAACAATTAAAAAAAAAACAAAACCATAAAAGCCAACATACCTATTATGTATCACACGCAGGGGGAAAGCTTGTTCAGACAGGCCTCTTCTTCGGACTCTGGCTGGGCCAAACAAGTTCCATCTTTCACTGTGAAAGACTTGTCCAATCCAAATGAATGTTTATAAGAAGTCTCTTGGTCACAAATATAAACGTTATGAGCACACAGGAAGTTCTTTAAGTCTTGACGAGAAGCATTTCTTTCTATGCAGGGTTAGAAAATATTACTGAGAGCTGCTCAGGCAACTTCCACACAGGTGATATGGATAGAAATAATAGGGGAAGTACAATATATGGAGGGTAATTAAAGGCCTAATGTTACCTAGAACACTCCCTATCATTTTTATTTTCATAATTCATTTTTATGAAAGGACTGGCAGATGGGAGGAGTGAGTAAGTAAAATTAATCCTATATTCTGGCAACAGAGGAAACACAGTCAACAGGCAAATTAGTCCATGGGGCAGCAGCTACTTTTTAGGTGAGAGAATCATATAGGCCAGTTGGTTTCAGGTTCACAAATGTACTTCTGATCGACAGAGAAACAGTGAATCAAAATTTATAGAAAAATGGTGTGGTAGTACAGGCGGTCCAGCCACTTGGCCTGAATAAGGGGGAAAAACTCCCGTAACCCAACCATAACCATCTTAAAACCCAGAAATTACACAAAACACTTAAATTGGAACAAAAGAAGCTACAGCATTTATTTATGTTTACATTGACATGTGATAGCCATAGATAACATTCTGAATATTAGCAAAACAGTATATATGAGAAAATTGTAACTATACTAAATGACATGAATAACCTGCCTGTACTAAAAGGAGGGGTGGCCAGGAGGCTAGCGCTAACCCAACCAAAACTCACTAGTCGCAAACTTCACAGACTCAGTGAGTAACTATATCTTGAAGTCCGCAGAGGGCTGACCACCATGCCTGCCCTCTTCCCACCAGAGACCATTACCTGTAATCTGCTCCCTCTTTGAGGCAGATCTCCTTCTAAACTGACACCAGCCACGGCCCCCTGGCCCACCCCCCCGCCTTGCTGTGACAATTTGCTATACCTGTCCTCTGACTGTCCACTCGCAGCCTGTTCTCTGACTGTCCACTCACAGCCTGTTCTCTGACTGTCCACTCACAGCCTGTCCTCTGACTGTCCACTCACAGCCTGTTCTCTGACTGTCCACTTACAGCCTGTTCTCTGACTGTCCACTCACAGCCTGTTCTCTGACTGTCCACTCACAGCCTGTTCTCTGACTGTCCACTCACAGCCTGTTCTCTGACTGTCCACTTACAGCCTGTTCTCTGACTGTCCACTTACAGCCTGTCCTCTGACTGTCCACTCACAGCCTGTTCTCTGACTGTCCACTTACAGCCTGTTCTCTGACTGTCAACTTGACAGACTGTTCTCTGACTGTCCACTCACAGCCTGTTCTCTGACTGTCCACTCACAGCCTGTCCTCTGACTGTCACTCACAGCCTGTTCTCTGACTGTCCACTTACAGCCTGTTCTCTGACTGTCCACTCACAGCCTGTCCTCTGACTGTCCACTCCCTGCCCACATCTGCACTCTTGTGCTGGAGCTTATTTAACCCTTTTGCACTATGGGGTCTGCAGGGGTTAAAGCTGTATTATAAAATATTATACTTCTATAGAAAACTATTATTGGATTATAATTATTATGAGGGCCTATAACTCTGTATATATACAGTATAAGGCAGTGATATAGAACCTTGGCACTCCAGATGCTGGAAGTTTTAGGTATAATGGTATTACTGTTACTAATTACTGGTTTTGAGCCTAGTGGTCATATTTTCACAACCTACAGGGAGATTCAATAAAAGTTCTTATCACTTAAAATGGTGCTAATTTTGCCCCAACCATCAGATCTTATTTAACATTTGAAAGCTAACATCTGATTGGTTGGGGCAAAATTAGCACCATTTTAAATAAGAACTTTTGTTGAATATCCCTGCTAGTTTTATAGCAGTTTTACTTGTTATTCATGTAAAAATAAGTACCTTAGTACAGACAATCTAGAAGAGGAGCTTAAAAAAACTGAAACATCGGCTTTATAAATTATTGCATTTATATTTCAAATATAACATCAGAGTGGGAGACTTTATGAGACTTTCTTATAAAAAGGCTTTTTATGAATGGGTTTAAAAAGATCTAAGAAATAAATAGAGATGGACTAGAACTCGAACCCAAGTTCGAGCCAAACTATTCGAATTCGAACGAATTGGGACTTCTCGAACTATCCCGGACCCGGATTTTCAATATTTTCGGACTTTCGATAAATATTGAATGTTCGACCGTTCGAATGTTCGAGTAAAATGCCTATTATACCTATACGCGTCCATCGAATCCGCGAGTAAAGGGTCCATTAAAACCTATACGCGAGCTTCGAATCCGCGAGTAAAGTGTCCATGGTACCTAGGCGCGAACACGAGCATCGAATCCACGAGTAAAGTGTCCATTAAAACCTATACGTGAGCATTGAATCCGCGAACGAAAATATTGCGAGTGAGAGTAAAATTGATTTTTCGAATGTCCTGGATATTTGAACATGTTCCCCAGGCCATTTCCCAGGTCCCACAGCCATTTACATTAAGTTACCATTGATATTTTAATTGTATTTCATTAGAACTTTTCAAACTATTTAACTCCTATTGACTTTAGTTTTCGAACTTTCCATATAGTTCGAAAGTTAGAAAACGGACCGAACTTTCGAAAGTTCGGCCATCTCTAGAAATAAATTGATAAAGACAAAAAAAAGACAAATATCGGAGTCAGAGTCATTCATTTGGTCGTAGTGTCTAGAGATGTCCGGAAGTTTGAAAACTAACCCATTCAAGTCAATGGGGAGCTAATAGTTCAAAAAGTTTAGATCAAATACAGATAAACTACCAAATGGTAACTTACTGTAAATGTCTGTGGCACCTGGGAAATGGTCTGGGGAACATGTACATATCACCAAAACTAAACACTAACCTTACCCACTATCGGCAATTTCGGGCTTCCGCGTGCTACATTCGAGGTTTATCGACAATTCGAGGGTTACCAAATGCTACATTCATGGTTTACCGAAAATCAAACTACACATTCAAGGGTTATTATGCCTGCTGGCATTAAAGTTTCTGTCTTAAAGAGCTGTAATTGGCGCCACATAGCTTGTGGCGGTTGCGCAACACAGTTTTTGCAAACTGCCGCAACCGCTGTTAGTTATGTCTTAAAGTCATGTTAACCCTTGGTATATGGGTTAACGTGACTTTTAAAATGGAAAAAGGCGTTTGCGGCTTTCGGAACATGGCCTTGTAAATCGCTTATTCCCACCTCCCTGTGATAATAGAATGCGCGGGGAACAGAGATAAACTTACCTAACGGCAACTCCACTTGAGTTTCCATCCCAGCTGACAGGCGCTCTGTGCCGATCTCTCCTCTTTTATATTGTGCCAAAGATAGGAGCTCGGCCGGGACAAACCACCATCTGCTGGGAAGGAGCCGCGAGCGGAGTGCCAGTAGGTAAGTGTATCACTATTCCCGGGCGTTCTATTATTCACAGAGATGTGGAAATAAGCAATCTCACCTCCCTGTGAATAATAACTACAGATTTAGTGTACTTAACAAAATACATACGGTAAAATATGGTTAAAACAGGTTGGATCAGATATTTATTGGGCACTAGAGATAAAAAGAATTAACAATTTACCATCTAAAAATTACTTCCAAGAACCATTTTTTTTAGGATTTAAAGGGTTAATTTAAGGTAAGGGCAATTTAAAAAATATTGGTGAATTATTTTTATATTTAAAAAATGCAGAATTTTGTTAAAATCTGTGTGTGTTTTTGAACCATAATATGAATAATAGATAAGGAGAGACTCATCAACCCGGGGCTAAACTTGAGTGACAAGCCTACCCTAGAAATGTTCATCCTTAATACACCGTCACGCTGGAATTTAAACCCTCCCAACTCCTGGATTGACATTGTGCTTTGAGAGACACCTCCATCGACACCTTGAGGAAGAAAGTAGAAAACCTACTGCAAATTACTAACAACATGACTACTGTATTATTTTCTCCCCTCCTTTCCTTCTTCTCCCCCACCCTCGATCCCCCCATTTACCTTTCTCCATTCTTGTTACCCTATCATAAAAAAATAAAGAAAGAGGATCGAAATACTAGAATAAAGTCTTTGTATGGGATGCATTTTTCAATGGGTACAATGTTCACTATTTCTGATTCATAAGCATACAAGGTTTACCATTTCCGATTTTTCAGAAATGAAAAATTGTTTTAAAAAAAACAAAGAGAAATGGCACATGACATGCTGGTAGAATCCGTAGCAATACAGATCTGTGTGTGATTTGCAATATTCAGTGTCAGTCTGGACTGTTGGGACCTGCCAGAACATTAAAGGAATTGCTTTCCTGAGTATTTTTTACTTTCATTTTTTTTTTACATAGTTTTAAAGATAACAGTTTTATGTGGGAAGTTCCTGCTTCCTGCTCTAAAACCCTGTGGCAGTCTCTCTTCCCATGTCTCCTCTTCCTCATGAGCCCCCATAGCCTCTCCTCTTGCAGTTCTCTTGAAACCACTTGTGGCCCCTCCCTCTCCTCCTTCAGTCACTGTAACTCGATCTCTTCCTGATTTCTTCTGCTTTATCCTGCACTGAGCATGTGCCAACCGCAGATTAGAAGGAGACACTAGTATTTGTGACCGCAGATTCTGAAACTCCCACCCCCTAACATTCTGATCAGTGATTTCTTCATATTTTGGGCTGTGCAGCACATAGAGAGGTGGTTGATGGCTCATTAAAGGTAGTAACCTGGCCTTTCATTTAAAATCAACTTGTTTGGAGACCACAGTTCCCCTTTAATGGGCCTACTAAACATTAATTCCCTTTTTTCACAGATTAATGGGGGAGCTTGAATATGAAGAGAGTCTGGAAAAGTTACAATTATGTACGCTGGAGAAAAGGCGCTTGCGTGGGGATATAATTACTGTGTATAAATACATTAACGGGCCATACAATAAACTATCTGGGGCATTGTTGACCAATAGAGCATGTCAGAGGACACGTGGACATCCCTTAAGACTTGAAGAAAAAAGGTTTAGGCTTCAAGTTCGGAAAGGGTTTTTTTTTTGGGGGGGGGGGGTGGGGGGGGGTTGCCTTCCTCTGGATCAACAGCTACGCAGGAAATGAGGATATTGCTAGATGGGTTGGACTGGATGGACGTATGTCTTTATTCAACCTCAAATATTATAATACTACGTATCTGTCTTACTCCTTCTGTCTCCTTATGTCTGTCTATTAACTTGCCATTTTATTTCTTTCCCTCTCTCTAAGCTTGAAAATGTAAAGGGCTGTGGGCCCACCAGGGGCTTCCCCTGTAAACCTGTGGGCCAGTCTGACCCAGGCAATATTTGCTGTTTGTGCTAGTAGGGGGAGGTAAGGTAAGATCTGGCTAAATGAAAACAACTGAAATAAAAATGAGAAACACATTTGGCGGATTTAAATTTTATTAAAAACAGTCCGAATGCAAAATTTCTGCATTATCAATCGTGAATTTTCTACCTTGGAAATTCCAACAGATCTGCAGTATAGATAGTACTTACGGATCCTGCCAGCGGCACTCCGATCCCAATCACATGGTGCAATGTTCCAAGATGGTGCCTCCCGTACTGGCACAAACAAATAGCAACTTCCACTGTGAATAGGACATGCTGCATTAGTGTAGGGAATTGCTAAACTATCCTTCAGTGTTTGTTTTTTATCCAAACATAGCAGACAGAATAAACAAATGGTCGACTCCCCAGATACCCAGAAATCTGATCAAGAATTAAGAGGGATACTTTGAACTGTTTAGTGCAATACAATATGAATTTGTTGTCCTTCACTACTCAGACCCCCCATACACATCAAAGATTTTAGGATTTCCCAGATCAGACTTTGCATCATTATATCAGTGTGAATCAGTAGGAAGTCTATAAATTGGAAGAATATGTTCCTCTTGATAAAATGTTGGGGTGTCCATAATCCCATTAAAGAGCATTAAAACGGCATTAGGATACTGGGAATCCATGATTAATAGTGGAAAATCCATGATCACATTGTGTTTACAAAAAGTGTATCATCTACACAAATAAATATAAATATGGACCAGACCAGATAAAATATATAATGCTACAGTATGTAATGTACAGCATCTTAAAAAGGAAAGGTGAAGTGAAAATGCAATGCCTGGGATAAACATAGGTACCTGACATACAGTATATATGAGACTGCCTTCATTTTGCACATAGGTTGGCATATAGCATGATTTTCATGGATTAGGATGTTAATGTGCAGGATGATATTTTGTCTTATTGACCAACAGTTGTGATAGTGTATTCAGGTTAAAAATTATTCAGTAACTAACATTTTTTGCCCCAGTTCTTCATCACAATAAAGTGAAAGAGGTACTGTCAGTAATTTCACAGTAGTGTCACAATTGTGTAGTCATGTAGGCCACATGATCAGTTGCGCCAAATATTGTCTGCACCTCCATAATTTCAGAAATATTGTCTGCACCTCCTAATTGGAATTACTCTGTAGTCTGTCTGAAAGGAACATCAGGCACTGAGTGTATAGAGCACAATAATAAAACATTAAGGAACTTATCCGATCTTTCTCTCCTCTGCTGCATCCTCTGATATATCCTGACGGACTTAGTACTCTATTCGCATACACAAGTGCGATGCGCATAAAATACAGAGTCCGTCGGGACCTGTCAGAGGAGCGAAAGATCGGACAAGTTTATTCCCTTCGTACCTTAACGTTTTGTTGAAGAATGGGAGTTAAAGGGCATGTCCACCCCCAAAACTAGAATTTAACTACTGGCCCCACTGTGTAGTGTAATATAATCTTTACCTTACATCCCAGCTACAAATGGTTCTCCTGTAAAGTCCCAAAAACTGGCCACCAGGAGCACTGCAGGGAGGGAAATTGTTTCCACCTCCAAGGCGTCCTCGCGGAGGTTTTTGGCTTGCTCAGAGCAGCACTCCCCCCCCTCTCCCTCCCGTTTTCCTCTCCCTCCCCCTGGTGTAAAAACCCTTTGGAGTACTGTAGGGCTTCCTCCCCCAGTCCCAACCGCTATATTAATATGTCCAGAAACTCCCCCAATCATTACTTACCTTACCTCTCTTCCCCGGCATTCTGAACTGCCGTCAGCCGCGTCTGTGATTGGCTGCCTCTCAGCCAATCACAGGTGCGGCTGCCGGTCCGGCCCCCTGCTTGCAGTTTTATGCAAGCAGAGGGCTGGGACAGTACGCTGGAGGAAAGAGGTAAGGTAAGTAATAATCGGGGGAGTTTCTGCACATATTAATGTTGGGGCTGGGGGAGGAAGCCCTACAGTACCCCAGAAATTCAAAAAAGGGGTGGACATGCCCTTTAAGACACAGCTCCTTTACCTCCTGTTCTTCAATAAAACTGAATATTGAGATACCCTTTAACCTGAGAGATATTTGTGCTCCTTAGGTCCAAAATACCATACATTAATACGGGGGCGTAAATGCAGAGCCCCCCTACAAGATTGGATGCCTGACACCCTTCCCTTTTCCCAGAAGATCCACTCGATGTGTTTAAAAAGAGCTGAGCGTGGATCTTCTGCAGGGGATGGTGGAACATCTGGAAGGGATCACGGGCCCTTTTAACTCCTGGGCCCCCCTGCAAGCCCTGATGTTATGCCATTGCATAAATATGAAGCATTTTTTTTCCTTTAAAGGGCAACTATAGTGAAAAAAAAACTTTGTCTGTATACAATGTATAGATCACTTAGGGGCATATTTATAAAGGATTGTCTTTTTCGTCAAATAATTAGCGCAGCACATCGCAGCGAAAATAGCGCCATTTGGGGCTTCGTTTCGCCTTATTTATAAAAAAGCGAAAAAAACACACTTCGCGGCTGAAAAAGGCGAACGGGCGCGATAAAGAGCGAAAAGTATTGCAGCGAAAACTTAACGCATCTAAGAAGACTGCATTGTGAAAACCATTTGAAACCAGAAAAGCCCACTAGAAAATGATGTCAAGTTCAAAATGGCCACCTCACATTTACCAAGAAGTCAGCCATGTCTTATTTAGTCAATTGGAATACAATTTTCTTTTGCACTGCACATTCGCCTTTCTAATGCGCGTTTGCCTTTCTAATGCGCATTTGCCTTTCTAATGCGCGTTCACCTTTCTAATGTGCGTTCGCTTTTCCAAGGCATATTACATTCTAATGCGCGATCGCCTTTCTAATGTCGCTTTTCCAAGGCATATTACATTCTAATGCACGATCGCCCTTCTAATGCGCGTTCGCTTTTTCAAGGCATATTACCCATTAGAATGCCTTTTCGCTCAAACAATGACTTTTCACCACCTTCAGGGTCGCGCTAATCTTTTGCTCTTTTTAACGCAAAAAACACCTTTCGCTCTTTTATAAATCGAGTTATGCCTTTTTGCTCCTTTTTCGCTAAAATTACCATTGCGAAGTTAGGCGAAAAGGGTTTAGCGATAGCTCGCGGAAACGGTTTCGCCATTCGTTAACGCTACCTTTATAAATAGCGTTAACTGTCTTTTTGGCGAAAACCCATGCGAAAAGTGAATGCGAAAACATTTCGCTACTTTTCGCTCCTTTATAAATATGCCCCTTAGTATAAGCTGCCTTACTTTCATGTTTCTGTGTGGCTTCGTTTCTTCACACTGGCAGAAGTTTGTACAAAGCTGTGTAGTCCCCCTCCCCTCTCTGTCTACTCCCCCTCAAGCAGTGACGGGCTGTATACAGAGTCCGAGCATTGTCAGTTGAAAGGACTTTAAATGAAATGCTGACATCCTGTTGACCCCTCCCTTCCAGAGCTAGACTGCAAGCAATCAAAGTGTGGAATAAAGTAGCAATATGCTGAAGGGAGGGGCAGAGGGGGAGAGAGGAGGACAAGTGGTGCTGAGATTCTTTACAAGTAAGTTACTGAACTCTGCCTGTTCTCTAACTTTGCTAATTGTTATTTACTTTTTACCTAAAGTTCATATCTCTCCCCCTGCTTAGCTGAGATCATAATCACTGAAGAGAGAGTCAGTGTAACAGCAGCTTGTAGTGAGACCTTCACAAACACAGTGACACTGCTTGTTGTCCTGTTACATTTCAGTTGCTTTAGTCTATATATTTCATAGATTGCACTGTGTGTCTTGTTTGGTATATAGTCTGTATTACTGTATTATATATACTGTATTAGTGTTCCATTTGAGTCACTGGTTTTGTATGTATATAAGATTTTTTTTTGAGGGGAGGGGCTGTTTTATAGTGTGTTATGCTCATATTGCTGGGTTAATGGTTTATTGATTGTGTTTAGCACTACAGCATTTGACTATATGTTGCACATGGTACATATAGTGTGGGTGAGAGAGTGTGTGACAGTACTGCAGGGGAGCTTTGGATTGTGTGGGTGTGGGCCTTTGAGTGACAGATGAGGTGTAGCAGCTCCTACAAATCACAGCATATTCAAAGGCTTATATCTCGGGGACTTTGTAGAATTTAAAGAAACTAAAGGTACCCTGGTGGATGGGATGACTTATAGGATACATAAGAAGAAATTAAAAAAAAACAATTTTCTCACTATAATTGCCCTTTAAATTTTATTACTGGATTATGGGAGGGGTTCCTGTACCATTTACAGGGATGGTTTGCTGTGCATTTAATCATTAATCCTGTAATTTTTTAATGGTATGGTATTTTGTTTCCCTAGTTGTTATTTTAGCTTTTATGTTCTTTCAATTCATGTCATAGATATGAGACATGGATAATCATTGTAAAACGAATACTAAGGGGCATATTTATAAAGGAACGAAAATAGCGATAAAAAATTACCGCCGCACATCGCGGCCGCGAAAATAGCGCTATCGCCGTATTTATAACGGCGAGCGCCATTCCCGCGATATGTATCGCGGCTGCGATGTGTTGCGGTAATTTTAAGCCCCTTCGCGGCGATACTGTATAGTATCGCTGCGAAGGGACTTAAAATCCCTTCCCGATGCATCTCCTAAGGGGGCGGGGCATACGCCCACAACCCCCCACGGCGGCAGGGACCACCCACCGCTTCCCAGCAGCCCCTCCCAACCCGTTCCCCGCTCGCAGCATCTCAGAACGGGAGGCTAGGAGGGGCTGCCGGGAAGGGGCCGCACAGGTGGTCGCGACCACCCGCCCGCACCCCTCCCCGGCAACCCCTCCAAGCCCCCCGCCCCGCCCCGTTCCCGGGGAGGGGAAGGAAGGGAGCCGCTGGGAGGGTGGAGGCTCCCTCCAGCGGGGCCCTGAGAAGGGCCTTTTGGGGCTTAAGGGGGTACCGCAGCTCGAACCGGGACCCCCCCTCACCGGCCCTTGTAAGGGCCTTTGCGGCTCTGACAAGAGCCCTTGCGGCTCTGATAAGAGCCCTTTGGGGCTTAGTGGTCCCGCAGCTCGAACCGGGACCCCCTCCCCGGCCATATCAGGGCCTTTGCGGCACTTACAAGTGCCCTTGCGGCTCTGACAAGAGCCCTTTGGGGCTTAGGGGTCCCGCAGCTCGAACCGGGACCCCCTCCCCGGCCCTATCAGGGCCTTTGCGGCACTTACAATGCCATTGCGGCTCTGACAAAGCCCTTTGGGGCTTAAGGGGTCCCGCAGCTCGAACCGGGACCCCCCTCCCCGGCCCTTATAAGGGCCCTTGCGGCACTGACAAGTGCCTTTGGGGCTTGGGGGTCCCGCAGCTCGAACCAGGACCCCCCCCCAGCCCTTGTAAGGCCCTTGCGGCACTGACAAGTGCCATTGGCGGGGGTCCCGCAGCTCGAACCGGGACCCCCAGTGTGCGGCTCTTAAAAGAGCCCTTGGCGACGTCTTCGGGCTGGCGACACCAACCCCACTCAGGTCCCGATGCCAGGCAGGCTCACTGCGGCCGCCAGTGAGCCCGCTGGCACTGCCGGCCTCAGCGGAGCCGATGTTTGCCACCGCTTCTTTCTTCAGCAATCTACTGCGATGGCATCTGAGTTCCGCGGCGGAAAGCTCCTCTTTATATAGGTTTGCAGAAATCCATAATCCGTTTCTGATTGGTCAATTTTTAATACTAGCTTTACATTAACCAATCAGATTTCTGGAAGTTCTGAAATCTGATTGGTTAATCTAAGCATGCAAACCAAGCATTAAAAAATTGACCAATCAGAAATGAATTAGGGGTTTCTGCAAACCTATATAAAGAGGAGCTTTCCGCCCGGAACTCAGATGCCATCGCAGTAGATGGCAGAAGAAAGAAGCGGCTGGCAACATCCGCTGAGGCCGGCGGTGCCAGCGGGCTCACTGGCGGCCGCAGTGAGCCTGCCTGGCATCGCGACCTGAGTGGGGTTGGTGCCGCCAGCCCGAAGACGTCGCGTCGGATCAAGAACTGGCAACATCGGCCTCGTTGAGTCGCCGCGCCGCCGGGGGTACCCCTGGCGGCTGCAGGGGTACCTTCGGGGGTCGGCGGCCTCGGCGGAGCTGGTGTCGCTGGGACTGGAAGAAAGAAGACGCCGCCCAAGGGCTCTTTTAAGAGCCGCACACTGGGGGACCCGGTTCGAGCTGCGGGACCCCCCCAAGGCACTTGTTAGTGCCGCAGGCCCTTACAAGGGCCGGGGAAGGGGGTCCCGGTTCGACTGCGGGACCCCTTAAGCCCCAAAGGGCTCTGTTAGAGCCGCAAGGGCATTATAAGTGCCGCAAGGGCCCTTACAAGGGCCGGGGGGGGGGGTCCCGGTTCGAGCTGCGGACCCCCTTAAGCCCCAAAAGCCCTTCTCAGGGCCCCCTGGAGGGAGCCTCCACTCCTCCCAGCGGCTCCCTCCCTTCCCCTCCCCGGGAGCGGCCGGGGGGCTTGGAGGGGTTGCCGGGGAGGGGGTGCGCGGCGGGTGGTCCGACCACCTGCTGCGGCCCCTTCCCGGCAGCCCGTTTTTTTTTTTAGTTTTGTTTTTTTTTTTTTTTTTTTTTTTTTCTTTTTTTTTTGGTCCCCCCCTTTTTTTTTTGTTCCCCCCCCCCCTAGCCTCCCGTTCAAGATTGCGAGCGGGGAACAGTTGGAGGGGGCTGCTGGGAAGCGGCGGCGGGTGGTCTCCGCCGCCGCGGGGGGGTTGTGGGCGGGGTGGGCGTGTCTCCCGGGGCGGGTGCGACCACCCGCCGCGGGTTGCCTGCCCATCCCCACCGCGGGAGGCTAGTATCGGCTGACTTCGCCACCTTCAAGGTGGCGAAGTAAAACAGCCGATACTAGCAGAGCAAAACCAGTACCACCGCTTTATAAATAGAAGCGGCGGTAACAGGTAAGTATCACCGCGAAGGGTTAACGCTTCGTTAACTTTTCGCGGCCGTTTTCGGACATTTATAAATCGCTTTAAACGAGATTTATGCGTTAATGTCCGCGAAATCGGCCGCGAAAAGTTAACGAACCTTTATAAATATGCCCCCTAGGCCTAATGGGTGAGTCTCCAGTTAGTAAATATACAACACAATTTACACCCTGCAATGCACTTTAAACTTAAGATGAGGTCAAACACGGTACAACTTTAAGGCCAATATTTACGTAACATGTGTAACATGCACATTTCCAAGGGGGAACCACTGGCCTTGATATTAGGAAGTGGTTCATGTTGTGAGTTCCATTGATCATGCCGCTGGGCGGGGAAGATGTTTCTACAATCTGGTTAGGAGAATATATCTGGGTGCCTCTGGTTGGGAGGATCAATGTTTCCAGTGATTGTGCCAGTGGGTGGGTGAAATCAGTGATCATGTCTCTTGGTAGGAGGATGTTCCAGCGATTGTATCTTTGGGTAGAAGCATTGTATTTCTGGGTGAAAGGATGTTACCAGTGATCATAGCTCTGGGTGGGAGGATGTTACCAGTGATCATACCTCTGTGCTGAAGTATATTTCCAGAGATCGTACCATTTGGTGGAAGGATGTTTCCAGTGATCATACCTCTAGGTTGGAGGATGTTTTTAGTGATCATACCTCTAGGTTGGAGGATGTTTTCAGTGATCATACCTCTAGGTTGGAGGATGTTTTCAGTGATCATACCTCTAGGTTGGAGGATGTTTTCAGTGATCATACCTCTAGGTGGGAGTAAAAAGAAAACCGGACAGTCAAACACACTGTTTGACTGTGAATTAGTGGCCTACAGTTTGGATCCCATACTAGAGTCTCATAGCCTTTAGGCACTCTCCAAGTACACACAACACAAAAGAGAAGATGCTTAGGGCTAGGCCAGTGCCACACTTTTGATCCATTATTGTGTGCGAATCACAGAGCAGTGCATGTCAATGTGGGTGGCCACACATTGGGACCTGTTTTTGTAGATCACATGCGCTCCAAACGGACGCACTGCAAACAGACATAAACACTCCTGCCGTCCCACATAGTGAGTCCTCATCCTTGAAAGCAGTTTTAAAAACTGTCCATAGGGAAAGCAACCCGAAATAAGGAAATAAAGAAAGTGTGGTCACATGTCTCTTCAATAATTAACATCAATATAGATTCATTAACAGTGTTTGGCAAAAGTATTCGGCCCCCTTGAAGTTTTCCACATTTTGTCACATTACTGCCACAAACATGAATCAATTTTATTGGAATTCCATGTGAAAGGCCAAAAGACACAAAGTGGTGTACATGTGAGAAGTGGAACGAAAATCATACACGATTCCCAACATTTTTAACAAATCAATAACTGTAAAGTGGGGTGTGCGTGGGGTGTGCGTAATTATTCAGCCCCCAAGTCAATACTTTGTAGAACCACCTTTTGCTGCATTACAGCTGCCAGTCTTTTAGGATATGTCTCTACCAGCTTTGCACATCTAGAGACTAAATCCTTGCCGATTCTTCTTTGCAAAACAGCTCCAGCTCAGTCAGATTAGATGGACAGCGTTTGTGAACAGCTGTTTTCAGATCTTGCCACAGATTCTCAATTGGATTTAGATCTGGACTTTGACTGGGCCATTCTAACTTTGTTTTAAACCATTCCATTGTTGCCCTGGCCTGCTGGAAGGTGAACTTCTGCTCCAGTCTCAAGTCTTTTGCTGACTCCAAGAGGTTTTCTTCCAAGATTGCCCTGTATTTGGCTCCATCCATCTTCCCATACCACCATTGTCGCTGTCAGGACAATCTGGCAATCAGCTGTTTGAAGCAGCTAGCTGACCGGTAGGGCAAGTCTACAGCTGCATCGAGCGAGATCTGTTGAGCACTCAGAGATAGGAATAAGCTATCCTACCTCCCTGTGAATTAAGGTCCACCTATAAAAATAGCCACTGTAGAGTTCTTTGCTGAAAGCTCCAAATCTTAATGGTGTTTGGAATGATCACCAATAACGGTCTAGTAATGTCAGAGATTTAAAATACTGCACAATACTGGTTGTATCTTTAAAAAAAAAAAACACTAAAACACCTAAACGAAAAAAAATCTATTATTCCCTTCCTAAAGCTAGAATTTTATGACCACTGGCCAGTGACAATTGGACTGAAACAAGTTATAAAACGGTCCATGTCCAGCTGCACTACTACCCAACCTTTCCCCCTCCAGTATATGAAGAGCTGAGCTGCCTGCTAGCATACTGCTGATCCATCCCAGTATCAAGGAGCTGTCAGCTACCTGTACCCTGCAATTGTTAGCACTAGTGTGGGTTAAGTATAGACTGAACACAGAGTTAGCAAAATCTTGTAGCAGATTATATGGTCAATTTACTATTTATTTGGTGTCGATTACCCCCCCCCCAAAGAAATAACTAAAATTGTAGTACAAATGTCTCCTATACTATGCTGAATTACAATGCCCTAAATGAATAACTTATGTACATAAAGCTATTTCCCAATAACATACTCAATGTTATCATAAATAAAAATGAAATCCATTAAAATTAAAAAAAATATTTGCATTAAAAACATTTAATGGTCATTGTTCTTAAGCTATTTTAACTCATAATAAATATATATTATTTACATATTAGTTGTGTGACTCTTTCACATATACCACAAATCCTCGCAATAC
Source organism: Hymenochirus boettgeri (assembly GCA_019447015.1). NCBI lineage: Eukaryota > Metazoa > Chordata > Amphibia > Anura > Pipidae > Hymenochirus > Hymenochirus boettgeri. The sequence goes on from CM033475.1 coordinate 194,331,058, forward strand.
TACAATGCGAGGAATGTTAAAAAAACAAATATGAGTAATATGCATTCCTGGATGCTGTAAAGTATCACAATATCTGTGTTAGGAACAGAAAACCTAGGGGGTTTAGCTACATGTTTATGGACATAAAAATAAATGCCACGGTAGCCCTAGTATGAAAAGTTTTAATTTCTTTGGGTCATTTCTTACACCCGCTTCCTTGGCTGGCCTTAAATGTAGGACGTTAACTCCCTCTTTTGGGCATTGGAAACTGCACAATTTCTTGTTTGGCAAAATTACAAAGCAACAAATAAATAATAACACAGAAACCATTTTGTGCATTGTATTTCCCTGGATACAGAAGCAGATTTTGAGCAATACAAGTTGTGCCTTCATGGGATTCTTGGAAGCACCGGCGCGTGTTAGGGGGCGGGGCGACTGACCTCGGGCGGGGGGTGGTCCCTCCAGGCATGCTGGGAGTTGTAGGCATCGGGGTCTGCCTGTTTGTCCCTCTTCTCGCGGGTCCGGGGATCTTGACATCACCGGCCCTATAAGAGGCGGCCATGCGGTCGGAGCCGGCGCCATTTTTAGAATTGCTAGGAAGAACAGAGAGGTCCCCTCCCTCCCTCCCTAAAGTTATGTTATTATGTTATTAGAATAAAGAAATATGTTGGAGTCACAGCGGGGCGGTGTCATCCTTGCAATGGTTATGGTGTTGAGCCGTTACATGCCCTCTGGGGACCCAGAGGCGTGGCATTTAGCTTTGGCTACAGCTGGGGGTGGTCATTGGATCACAAGGCAAGGATGTACACTTTAAGATAGGCAATGTGTGAACACAAGTTGTAAATGTGTTAATAAAGCTGTGGCCAATTTTATTCACCCAACTCTTGTGTCTGCCTGGGTAATTCTATTAGGCTTAAGTTTTAACATACTAAGCAGGCATGGTAATCCCAAGTGAGGTCTACCATGGAGCAGTATGTATGTTTATGAATGGACAGTGTATGTTACTGGGGGGGGTGTTACAGACTTTAATTATTTAAAACTCACAATACGACCTGTACTTTTATTGTTGTTTTTATGGTCTATCTGCTACCTTTGCTACATATGCAAATAATGGGATGTCAGGAAAAGGAAAAATCAAAGATGAACATGGTAAGTTTTAGCAAAACATAGGATGTCTGTAATTAGTCTAAGTAGTTTCAGCCAGCTTTTGTACAGGTAATTATCTCAACATTCTTCTTTAGGTCAATAGTAAAATCCATGATGCTGAAAGCTGTGGCAACATGTGATATTGATGCTACTGCGCAAGTTTAACATTGTACTTAAAGGGACATCTCACCTCTCAGAACAAATTTACAGCATCGCTAAGGACTCCCAATTCCCTAGAACTTTTCTGCTTCATTGCAAGCCCTGGTCCTGAATGTTGCCACCTCTTCTAAAGGCTTTATGAACGATACTAGCCAGAGTGGTATAAGTGTTATTTAAAGGACAACTATAGTGCGCATAAACTTAAAAAAAAACACAGTTAAAATGAAAATTTCCTGCGACAGGGAGGTAGGGTTGGTACTTTCAACCTCTCAATATAATTTCTATAAGTATCAACAACATGAGAAAACTGCAAAGTGGTACTTCTAGAATAAAAGATGTGTTATGGTATGTACAGCATGTTGATACTGTTAAATGCCTCATTACTCTTCTGGCCTTCATCTCAGGGGCAAACATACTTTAATTTTATTAGATATAGAAATTGCTGCTCTGCATACAGTAACAAAGTATAAAGCAGATATATTTGTGTGTGAGGAGTTAAAGGGTATGTCCACCCTAAAAACGAATTTTTGATATGTGATTCCTCCTGTCCCCCCAGCCCCAACCGCTATATTTTTACTCTTAGAAAGTTCCCCAAACTTTACTTACCTTCCATCTTTCCTCCGCCGCGCTGCCGGCCCTCTGCTTGCGAGAAAATGCAAGCAGAGGTGCGGGACCGGCAGTCGCGTCTGTGATTGGCTGAGCAGCAGCCAATCACGGACACGGCTGCTGGGAGTTCATTTCGGTGGGGGAAAGAGGGAAGGTAAGTAAAGTTTGGGGAGCTTTCTAAGAATAAAAATGGAGCGGTTGGGGCTGGGGGGACAGGGGGAATCATATATATTAAGGGTTTTACACTAGGGGGAGGGAATCCTGAGAGGGAGGGAGAGGGAGGGGGAGAAGGGCTGCAGTACGCATGCCAAACTTCTCCCGGAGGCCAGGTAGGAGGCAGAGTCCTATATGGACTCTGCTATCCTCCTGGTGGGCAGTTTTTGGGACTACAGGAGAACCATATGGAGCTGGGATGTGAGGTAAGGATTAAACTACACTACACAATGGGGCCAGTAGTTGGGATGGATTATAGTTTTGGGGGTGGACATGCCTTTTAAGCCCATTCCTTTTAGTAACTTTAGTAACAAAGTTTGCAGATGGCAGAGTAAATCATTTTGGTGCATATTCAATATTTAGAACAAATATATTGTTCATATTTAGAAAAATCTTTTTTAACATTTGAAAGCTAACATCTAATTGGTTGGGGCAAAATTAGCACCATTTTTAATGATAGGAACTCTTATTGAATTTCCCTCTTTTAGTCATATTGTTTAGGGTTAAATGACATGTAAATCCAAATGTAAAGCCTTGCATAAAAAAGTATCAGGGCTAAAACAGATGACAATGTGAAGGCCTTATGGGTAGAGCTTTAAGTAGGCCAGAAGATGACTTAGAACAGGGCCAGTTCTAACCATTTGGTGCCCTAAGCAAGCCTCCAGTAGTGCCCCCTTCCTAACTGAAACTTCCCCCTACCACCCCTTGGATTAGTCTTTGCATTGATTGGAATTTAGTCAAGATGATTATATTGTATACAAACAGAGAGCCTACAGAAAATTGCATTTGTAACAACTTGTTGCTCTATGGCTGATGAGGATCCCAATATTTTAAAGTCAATATTTCCTTGTATCAGTTTTGCAGCAAACTTTGGCTGTGGCTACGTTTTGCACCACTGTCAGAAGAATCTGCTGTTGTGTACCAGCCCTTTAAGAAAACCTTTTTTAAAAGGTGCCCTTCACATTTGAAAAAAATTTGTAACCAAAACTAAAATTCTACAATGACATTTTTGGTTTTGCTGAAGTCAAGATTTCAACAGAAAATGTTGACATGCAAATTTACCAGTGTTTTGCGAACCTGCCAGTGGAACAAAGCTGGTACCCCTTTTTATTTTAATCATATTGTTTAGGGTTAAATGGCATGTAAAACCAAGTGTAAAGCCTTGCATCAAAAAGTATCAGGGCTAAAACAGATGACAATGTGAAGGGCATATGGGTGCAGCTTTCAGTAGGCCAGAAGATAACTAAGAACAGGGCCAGTTCTAGCCATTTGTTGCCCTAAGCAAGCCTCCAATGGTGCCCCCTTACCAACTGAAACTTTCCCCTACCACCCCTTGGATTGGTCTTTGCATTGATTGGAAATTAGCCAAGATGATTAAATTGTATACAAACAGAGAGCCTACATAAAATTACATTTATAACAACTTGTTGCTCTATTGCTGATGAGGATCCCAATATTTTAAGGTCAATATTTCCTTGTATCAGTTTTGCAGCAAACTTTGGCCGTGGCTATGTTTTGCAGGACTGTCAGAAGAATCTGCTGTTGTGTACCAGCCCTTCAAGAAAACATTTTTAAAAGGTGCCCTTCACATTTGAATGGTGCCTTAGCTGTTCACCTTGGTCACTTATGTCTGGAAACAGCCCTGACTAAGAAGGTTGTCATTGGAATATTTTATAAATATTAAGGTTAATCTTATAAATGGAAACTGCTTCCTATTCAGGTCAGGTTATAATTATTGAAGATTTCAGATATTCAGACATTGACTGTAGCAGTGAGGAATGCAGATCAGAAAATTAGGGGGAAAATGTAAATAAGTTGAATAAGAACTTTTTGTCCCCAGGAACCAAAAAGAAAGGATGCTCTATTAGGTCCCATAATGATGATTAATTCTGAATGAATAGGTAATAATGGTGTGGGTGTACATTTGGGGAATAGTGATCATAACAGGGTTACCCCTGAGATCAAGCAACTATATACAATGTACAGTCAAATGAATGCCCTGTAATTCCAAAAGTCCCTGGTCATACCTTCAGCATCTATATCCCAATCTACAACAGATATTTTTACATATAGAAAAGCCCTCAATTGCCAGGAGACTTAATGCACTGAACATGGTTGCCCCCAGGTCTTAGACCACAAGATATAGGTGCTGCAGCTGGGTGTACCTGAGAATTCCAAGAGGGTGACACAAGATTGGCCAAACAGGAGAAGAATAACTGGAAAGGTCAGCTGGGTGATCAACAAAATGGAGAAGCAAGAATGGACAGATCGAGCCAAAGTCAAGACAGGCAGCAAGTAAATTACAAACAGTATCAGAATCGGGAAAAAAAACACCAGCAAGGACAAGCCTAACACTGTAATGGCCAGAAAGCAGAGGGACAGGGCAAGCTATAAAGTGCAGGGAGCCAATAGGAAGAGAGAAGCTTGAACAGAGACAAAAAGGATAGGCCAACTAAATTGATAAAATGGATGGAGATTTAGAGTTACGAAGATATATTTTCAAAATTGGGTTTGTTTTCCCAGGTAGGGAATATGATAACCCTAAACAAATATGTTGGCAGGAACTACTGACAATTATAAGGGAATCTTTTCTCTCATAGGGAAATAGACTAGAGGCCACCCCTATAGACTTCAGAAAAAGTGATTTTTGATTAAGCAACATAAATGGTTCTTGACTGTGAGGACAGTATGGTTTTATAATGCTCTGCCTGGAAATACATTGTCAACTGAATCTCTGAAAACATTTAAAGGGCATGTCCACCCCAAAATCTAAAATTTTCCCAAGTGCTGTCCCCTCTGGGTACAATATTAAAAGCTGTACAATCCTGCTCCTTATGGTTCTCCTGCAGTCCTTGTTTAAAGTCCAGGAAACTGAAGAGCAGTGGCTCTTCCAATGGTCTCTGTCCAATGGTCTCTGCCTTTTGTGAAACCCCCAGGAGGGATGCTGACATGCGCAGGGGAGCCCTCCCCCCCCCCCCGCCCCCCCCCCCCCCCCCCCCCCCCCCCTCTGGATACCAGTTGCCACCCCTTTCTCCTAGCATTAAAGGCTTTTGCCATAATGTCCTTTAGGGCTGCCCATCCCCAACTGCTATAATAATAAAAAAAACTTTCAGATATTTACTTACAGCCCCTTTGCTCCTGCGACTATCTGCTTAGCAGGCAGCCGCGTCTGTGACTGGCTGACCGGCAGCCAATTACAGACGCGGCTGCCGGTCCAGCTCCACTCTGCTGTTTCCTGTTAGCAGAGAGGGAAGAAGAGACTCGTGGGAGAGAAGGGGCTGTAAGGAGATATATGAAAGGTTTTTTTTTTTGCGTTGGTATAGGGGTCGGGGGTGGGAAAACCTAAAGAACATTATGGCAAATCTAGTTTTGAAAGTGGACATGCCCTTTAAAGGAGGCTTAGATGTCTTTTTGGACAGGCAGAATATCTAGGGTTACAGCTCGTACATTTGTAGGAACATTTGTGTCCTTGTTTAGGTTGGCATGCTGAGGAAAATTTTGTTGAGTATATTTTTAACCCAAAATACCTATGTAACTAAGAATTGCTTTCTTTTTAAGTAAATCCTAACAAAAGATATACATGTGTTAAAGGTTATCCACACGGATAAAAATTACTTTTATCCCTTTAATTGAAGAACAAGAGTTAAAGGAGCTTTGGCTTACCTCCCATTCTTTTAGACAGGAGCAGGCAGAACCTGCAATTGCGCTCCAGTGCTGCTTCCTCTGACGTGCGCCTTTACAAAATATGGGTATGTGTGTGCATTGTAAAGGTGTATTGGGACCTGTCAGAGGAAGCGGCACTGGAGCACGAGTGTGGGTAAGTTCTGTGCCTTTCTTGCCTGCTCCTATCAAAATAATTGAAGTAAGTGAAGGTATAAGTGCAGCTTACAGATGGCACAGACTCCAAGCTGTGAAACAAGATGTCTTTATTAAACCGGCTTGAGAAAGGTCCGAAACATGTAGCACACATGTTTTGTTTAATAAAGACATCTTGTTTCACAGCTTGGAGTCTGTGCCATCTGTAAGCTGCACTTATACCTTCACTTATTTGAATTACTGTACCTGGACCAGAGATACCAGGAAGTGTAGCCTACAGCATTTACGTTGCTCCTTGGTTTAGAGGGTCCTCATCCACAAAATAATTGAAGAACAGGAGGTAAGACAATGCTCATTTACCTCCCATTCTTTAATTAAGGTGAAAAGGCTAAGTTGTTTTTGGCAGTGGAGATGCCCCCTTGGCACAGTGGCATACAAATTAAAACATTCAGCGTTTGACTTCACATAGGTATATCCCTGTTTTTTTGTAAAATATACTAGGAAAATACACTGTAACCCAAATTTCTCATTTGAAGTAAATCACCCTCACACAGGTTAGAGATATAGACAGAAAAACTGTAAATGTTAATTAGTTGGACTTTTAGAACAAAGGAAAAATCTATTCTATCAGCTTTGTACGTTCATGCTTGAAGTAGGGCATTTCAACTGAAGAGGAAAGGTTATAGCTGGATATAATCCAGTAATCCAGTATTTTTGAATGAACATTCTTAAAGCAAACAGATTTGCTCATGTCCATCTCTCTGTATCATTACCATATAATGAGTAAGATACTGTATCATCAGTTAACGTCCTTATGAAACATTTCAATTTACTTGAGAAAGTGTTAGGTTTTATTATCCTAATTATAGTGTGACTAGTGGAAAAACAGGTATATGCAATTAATGAATGACAGCTCATAAAAGACATTTTCTAAGAATTTAGATTAGTCATTAAGCTGATTCTTCCTCTTGAACTCTGGTGTTTGAGGACTTGGTCCTCCCTGTGGAATGCCTAATATTGTATGCAAACAAAATCCTACCAGCAGTGTAGTCTAGAGATTTGTGAATGTTCACCAGCATGGGTATGGATTGTTGTTTGCTTTTAGCACTAACTAGTATCCTCCCACCTACCACTCACACTACATCTCTGCAGCATAAAACATTTTAATTTTCCCTTCCAGTGATAATGTTTCAGTGTGATTTCTAATGGAGCATTTGTCAATGGATATCTTTTGAGAACTTGTGATTATTTGAATAAAAGCTAACAGAACAGGGACAACTCGATCGAACCATACATGTTTGTGGCTTCCTACAAGAAAGTGTCCAGATAGTCCCAGCCTAAAACAATTGGCAAAAAAGTCTCCTTATTTTTAACATGCTTGTGAAGCAGTCACCAAACTAATGGAGAATGCCCTTTCGCACCAAGGAACAAACTATCACTCACCTTAAATTAGCAATGCTCTCCTGATACTTTCTGCAGTAAAACTCTTGAACAACTCAGTCTCCAGTAGAGTCCCACTCCTGCCTAGAGTTTGTCACCTGTAACCCCTCTATTCGGCTTTACTTGGGTCATGGTTAAAGATTAAAAAAGGAACTCTTTTTATGCATTTTCCAGTTAAATCTCCTTCCCTAGAGATACCTCTTAGCCAAATTCCATGTCAGACACAGGGCCAGTCTCTGGACTTTCCTTGTAGCATGGAACTGGTTTCTCCATTTATCTTGGACTCCACCGATACTCTTTCCGTTTCTTTTTTTGCATCTATGAAGTTATTCTTTTCTCTGAAAAACTCCCTTGCAGCCATAGCTGATGCCAAGCTACCTAGTTACTCTGTTAACTTGGTGATGATAATTTCCAGTGGGAATTCTCCAAACCCTGAAGCAAACAAGTGAATGTTGGTGTTTAGTGCCTCTGAATACACAGTGTGTTATTTGGTCTATAGCACACAGTCTGTTTAGTCATGGACTATGTTACATATGTGGTGAAATCACAAAGGTTGCATAGATTTTTTTCCACCTGCCAGTGTTGTGCAAATACGTTGCCAAAATTACCCTGAACTGAGTTATAAGCACTTGTCTTGATATTGTCTACCACAGGCAGCAGGCAGAAATATGATAGCACCATTGTGTTACAGATTACTTGTCTTTGCTCATAATTCTATATATACAATAAACTCTTGGTACAATAGCACAGTGGTAACCCTTAAATATGGCAAATCTGTTTGCAAATTCATCAAGCATAACCTTACCCTACATGTCTTGATATTGTCTACCGCAGGCAGAAATATGATAGCACCATTGTGTTACTGATTACTTGTCTTTGCTTATAATTCTATATATATAGTAAACTCTTGGTACAATAGCACAGTGGTAACCCTTAAATATTATGGCAAATCTGTTTGCAAATTTATCAAGCATAACCTCAGCTGTGCATATCATACTACAATGCAGAAAATACAAGGATAACATTTAAAGAGACATTATGTTGAAATGGCTGTGCAGGTGGCCTATTAGGAAGTTGTAGTTTAATCATTTTGTATGTCCCACCAAGACAGATAGTGGTTTACATAACACACGCTAACTACATGGATTTAACATGTCATTTTAGAGATCAGCTGGTTAATTTCTATAATTGTATACAGTTTTCTTTTCTGAAAAAGGTTCATAATGCGTGCCAGAATTCAATAATATAATCTGGCTTTGGCACAGCATGACTGGTATTTATTGTAGGTTAAGATGAGATATGAGAGGGTAACAAGGTTACAAGCTGAGGAAGCAGGATGAGAGGATGACTATAATTTATGTTTTTCTTTGGAAGGGATGACAAGTTGAATATGCTATACATCTAGAGGGGCTCACCAAAAATGGCTGTTTTGATGACAGGATCAACATCACATACAGTATGCACAATGTGTGCAGTACTGAATGTGTAAGTTCCAGTGTGTGTGCACATCTTGTCTTCTATTCTGAAAGCTCAGTTTGCAGCCATCCTTCCTGGCGAATACATGATCTAATTATATAACTATACAAATACACTTATTTTTTTAGCTTGCTCTGGCTCAGAGATTCGTATCGTTTGGCTGCGTTACTGTACTGGAAGCTGGGTTTGATTGCAATGAAACACTATTGGCTTTATCTAACCATCGCTTGAATCTTCTCTGTTTAATATACAATCAGTTTGTACCCAATATGTGACTATTAGCTGGTGTTAGAGGAAAAAAGCTGCAACCTCTATATTAGAAATTTGCACTGCATGGGCACCTGTTTGCAAACACCCTATTGTTTCTAAACACCTGCCATATCCTTATGGAATCTAAAGGGCATGTTAGATGGTAAATCACTATGTGGCTTCCTAGAACTACAATCCAATACCATAGAATACAATTTGTTATATTTACTTTATCTTTTGTGTTTTCATTAGTATTTTAAAAAATAGCTTTGTGTGAAGTGTGCAATAACTATGTGAATGCATGGATTAAGTCTGCTGCATGAAAAGCTCGATTATATTATAAACATGAGTAACTATGAACATCTCTATGTCCACTTACACAGAAATACACTAAATAGATGGAACTCATTCGTAAAGTTCCTAGGTCTCTTGATATGACTGCTGTTTTAGAAAATACCCCTTTCACACTAAAAGGTATAGCATTTTTAATTTCTTCAAGGGCATATCCACCATAGTCAACCCACAATACAGAGTTGGGCAATGGGCATGCAAAGGGCATGTTCACATCTCAAATAAAAAAAAAAAGAGATAAATCACCCTCCAAACCCCAATAGTTGGAGAGTGAACAAATGTAGGATTAACATGTTTTGCATTGAAATGTTCTTCTCCCTCTTCCTACTGTTTTTTCTTTTTGCACGTGCGATTTTGATCTAATGGAAATCGCAGGAACGCAAAATGTTCCTGCGATTTCCAATGTGTTGCGTTAGCGATTCCGATTCCATTTTGGAGGCGCATGCAATCACCATTTTTAATCGCCATCCCAAGCGCTTACATAATTTGAATTAGGTAATCGCAAGCGCAAACGTGTTGCAACGCATGGAAAACACAAGCACATGCGTTTGCACATCCGTTTGCGTTGCAGTGTGCCATTGCCCTTTTACAAGCTTGCACATGGTTAGAGGAGTCAGCTAGGGGAATGACATTCAGTAATTGGCTGTTATGTCAACTGTCACATTAAAGACTGACAGCGTGCTAATTAGAAGAACTACGTATATACTCGAGTGATAAGTCGAGGTTTTCAGGCTGTGAAAACAGCCTGAAAACTGAACCTCGACTTATACTCGAGTCAGTCACTTACTGGTGGAGGAATCAGTGGATGTGACCATCAGTGGACGCGGCAGCCGGATTCCTCCATCAAGTGCATGATGTCGGGGGCCCGGACTCTCCTGCAAAGGTAAGGTTGCAGCATTATGATGTACTGTAGTAGTGTAGTGTACTGTAGTAGTGTAGTGTAGTGGCAGGGTGAGAAGATGGGTGCAGGGAAATAGGTTTTATTCCTGGGGCTGGACCTGGGGCTGGAGGGGAGAGTAAGGAGTCAGGGACAGGGTAGTGTGTTTTGGGGTTAGTGTGTGGGACAGAGTAGTGTGTTTTGGGGTTAGTGTGTGCAGTTCCACTCCAGATGTTTCTACTCCCTACTTCCACTCCCTTCTACTACTCTACCCTCGACTTATACTCGAGTCAATTGGTTTTACTCATTTTTGAGGTAAAAATGGGTACCTCGACTTATACTCGAGTCGACTTATACTCGAGTATATACGGTAATAAGAAAAGAGAGAACTACAGTGGAAGAACCACCTTTAGATTTGAAGGCTAGAAATGCTTCACTTTACACATTACACCAGACATCCCACCCTGCCCTTTTAGGCTTCCAGGCAGGTGGGGAAAGGGGTGTGGCACGGGGGGGGGGGGGTCAGGGGGGGGGGTGTGACATCACAGATGACCGATTTAATTACTTATTTAGCTTGAGGCCACACTGCAGTATGCCCAAGCGCACTGGAAACATGAAATGGTGCATGTTGCCATGCTCTGCAAATGTGCAATCGGTGCGCATGTGATTTCACAAAAAATGCAGATCCAGCGCTCTGATTAAAGAATCGCAGCAAAACTAGTGTGGCCAGTCCAACTGGCAAACGCACTGGTGTGGCCTCACCTTCAGCACATTTTAAAGGGTATGTCCACCCAAAATAATATTTTTTTATATAAGATTCCCCAAGGGCTCCCAGCCCCAACCGCTATAGTTGTATCTTTAGAAACCCCCCCAAACTCTACTTACCTCCCCTCTTCTCCGCCGCGCTCCTGGCTCTGCTTGCGAGAAAATGCAAGCAGAGGGGCGGGACCGGCAGCCGCGTCGTGATTGGCTGAGCGGCGCCAATCCCGAACGCGGGCTGCCGCAGCTCACTTCGCCAGAGGAAGAGGAGAGGTAAGTAAAGTTTGGGGATCTTTCTAAAGATATAAACATAGCGGTTGGGGCTGGGAGCCCAGGGGGAATCTTACATATGAATGATTTCACGCTAGGGGGAGGGAATCAGGAGAGGGAGGGAAAGGGAGGGAGGGGGGGAGAAGGGCTGCAGTACGCATGGCAAAAATCTACCGGAGGCCAGGTGGAGGGCAGAGCCCTGCTGCCTCCTGGTGGTCAGTTTTTGGGACTTTGGGGGGGATTAAAGGGAAACCCTATGGAGCTGGGATGTGAGGTAAGGATTAAACTCACACTACATGATGGGGCCAGTAGTTGGGGGGATTATTGTTTGGGGGTGGACATGCCCTTTAAAGGTGATTGTTGGAGGGTATGTATTAAATTGGGACACAGGTTAATACATAACACAACACAACAGACCTTGTTTTGTTTAGCTTACGTAGAAGAAAAAACAAGCAACAATAAATATTCAGTTCAAAATGGATTTAGCAAACTTGTCTTTCTAAAATCCACATGTACAGATTTTATTGCATTACTGTTTCTAATCTAATGTAGGTATACGTATTAATCAGTTTTGATAAGTAAGTATGTAAAATAGATATGAGTTTGATATTTATCCTCAGTCACTAAGGCATGGCTATTGGGATGTGCGATACCCAGTAGGTAAAGGGGAGGAGCCAAGATGGCAGCCCCCATGGGACAACTTTAAAACTACATATCTTCCATGTTATGGTTGATGTCACCTGAGTAGGTGATTATACACAATGCAATATGTTTCTAGCCCAATTTTTTTTTTCACTTTAGTTGTCTTTAACTTTTTTACTAGTGCAGATAATATTGCAGTTTACCTATATACAATTTTTTCTTGAGGGACTTGCCCTTTATTTTTCCTCTGTGGACATCCTTAATAAGAGCCCAGACAGAATTAACACAAAAGCTCTACTCTACTCTACCTACTGTCCTTTTTCTATTCTTAATATATAATTCTAAGAAAATATAAAGGATGGATAATTTAAATCTCTATTGACAATTAACAATAAAATGAAATAAAACATTTATCAAAAAATGGAGGAACATAGATACAATGGTATTTTTAACTTATTAAATGGTCTGTATCCTAGATTTCTCAATGGTATGCAATGCATATGGGTGTGATAACTCTTAGGAGATGATTATAATTGCTTTATTTGTAATTTTTAAAACAGTAGGATTCCCAATATTAGTTTTCTGAATAGATGGCATTTCGCTTCAGCCAAAAAATCTGTGTGTTACTGTTTCCATATTATAAAAAATATTTTGACTATTTTTTGTAGCCAAACTTTGATGTTATAAAAAGGGTAAATCCCACTGGTAAAAAAAAAGTGTATTGAGTTTATTGAAGAACGGAAGGTAAAGGAGCTGTGTCTACCTCCCGTTCTTCAATAAAACTGCAGGAGCCGGAAATGAAAGTAAGGTACTTACCCGATCGCTTGCTCCTCCACCACATACTCTGACAGGTCCCGAAAGACTATAATCTATGCGTATGCGAAGTACGGTGCGCATGCAATAGAGTATAAGTCAGTCGGGATCGTCAGAGTACACCTGATAAAGTCCTATCAGAGAGATAGGAAGTACGCCAAGATAGAGCACTATAAGTCGAGGTTTTTAGGCCATAAAAATAGCCTAAATATCGAACCTTGACTTATACTGGGTCACTCACCTGTGTAATCCTGTAATCCGTCTGCCGCTCGCTTCCGCATCCACTCTTCTGGTCGCTGACATCTACTCGACGCGTTGTTCAGATGTTTGGAAACTACAACTCCCAGCAACTAAAGCATGCTGGGTGTTGTAGTTTTGGAAATCTGGAGTGGCTAGGAATTGGGGGTTGCTGTGTGGGGTTACTCTCCCATTTACTGCCTCAAATGTCCTGCGATATGCATATGTGGGATAGACTGGCCACAAATTAAACAAAGGCTAGCAAGACATCTGTCCCACATTAGACTAGCTAGAAGGGACAACATAAAGGGCAAAACTTTAACCACAGTAGCCAGCTATTTTCTGCATGCTCATAATGGGTCAACTGATGGTCTTAAATGTTGGTCTGGAGCAATTAAAGCAAAATATGAGAGGAGGGAATATGCAGAAAACGGCTTCTACAGAGAAGCATGTGGAATTCCTTTTAAATACCTGTGCTCCGAGGGGGTATCAATGAAGACTTGATCTAAATGTCTTCTTATGATAATATTTATGCAATTACAGGCTCTGACCTGTCCAGTGCTGTTCCAGTTTTTTGGACTTCTATTTGTTGGACTCATGGACTTATCTCACATCTCCACTTCTGAACAAGACGTGACCGTACGATGGAAGAAATTGAGCATGTAGCAAAGCCTGGTTTCTTCTTTCTATTGAAGATATCAAAAGGAGATAGTAACTATGCATTAAAGTATCCTGTGAAAATTCCAATTGATCGGAGTACTACAAGGCTTTACCTCCGCTGAAAATATCATCTACATTGGCATTACCTTTGGGAAACCATTATTTAATTACCTTCTAATAATGTGGAGGAATGTCTCTATAAATCCTTTGGATTAAGCAAGCATTTACTTTGATAGGGTTGTAGAATCCCTGTAGTCCCTACTTTCTGTTGGATGGATTTTACAATTTTTATCGGCACACTGGTGTGAGAAGGATGGGGGAGTGCACATAATTCTTCATATCTAATGTTTCATTCATTCTTATCAGGAATTCGGCAACAGCGGATCCCCCTGTTCTGTCTACATATTAAGATTGAACTATAATAGACTCTGACATTATTTCCCCTATCCGATATGTATGGACATATGAACAGAGCATACATTTAATATGTAGCCTAATATGGGTGGACTGCTACATGTACTGGTTTGTATAAGGCAGCACCACTGTCATGTACGTAATCTACGGCCAGCCCGGATTATGGAAGATTATAAAAATAATTTATTGGATTTACCTGTTCATAATTACTAAGATTATTTGATATTTAATCTCTTTTGACTATAAATATGTGGGTATAATTGCATTATATATTTCTTGGCTATTGCACTTAAGGGCTCAATATGCTTGGTTTATGGGGATTAATGTAATAGGGTTTTACGTGAGCATGCCGCCCCATATGATGTTAGAACTCTCGCGAGACAAAGACAACAATCACGCATGCTATACAAGTACAATAGCAACGTGATTGAAGATTAGGATGACGTCATCAATATGCGCGGTTATGGGAGGGGCAAGTTAGGTTTTTAAACCGACGGGAGGCGACGGTAGATCCACGCTGAAGAAGCTCCTAGCACTGCGTCGGAGCGAAACGAGTTCGGTGAACGCCTCTGGTTGCTATCCTCCAGACTGGTATAAGTATACCTTTGCTAAAATGTATTATGACTGATCAGTTGACTCACTAAATAACTCATATTGTACTATATTCTAGTGATGTACATTGTTCATACTCCATGAGGGTTGGATATGTTGTTTTTTAATTGTTTTTATGTGTTCCCCATCAATATATAATAAAGGACGGTTTTATACACTAGTTAGACAGTGCTGCACTCTGTTTGTTTCAACTATCGATTCATGTTTATCTTTAACTAGATTGCACCTGCACTAACTCATTAGTAATTACCAGATTCAATGCCCTGATCTTCACGCGATTTCCGTTGCGCTGCGATTGCGCATCCATTGCATTCAACATTTTTGCGCATCGCATGCGTTTTCTCTTTGTAAATAGTGAAAACGCATGTGCAAACGCATAAACATGCACGCAAACGCACAGAAATTGCACATGCCTGCGATCGCAATTTTGTGGCAGTTTGTGCGCTGTAGTGTGGCCTTGGCCTTACTCATTTTTCAGGTAAAAATAGGTACCTCTACTTATACTCATTCGAGTATTACAGTATATTCGAGTATATACAGAGTTTTTCCAGTGTACATGTTGGGGGCAGATTCCGTGGAGTGGTTAGTGCAGAATAAAAATAACAAGTTTTTTTTAAAATTTGGGTTTAAACAGAAAAGCTTAAAATGATTTGTAGAAACTTAAAATATAACTAATTATTATGGAATTAGCCTATAAACCTGCATTTACCTCAGTGACTTCACTCAGACAGAATGTGCAAGCAGTTGTGCGAGATACTCATAAACAGTCCATTGTGCAGTGCGTCAATACAATGTGCAGGCTGACTAAAGGCTGGGTAATTAAAGAAGGATTTATTTAAATTGATAAAAAATAATGGGGTTATTGTGGCGTTAAATTCCTATCAGTTCTTTTTGGATTTGGCCCATTAATTGTGAAAATTCATCACCTCTGTTCCTACCTAGTAATGATTGTGTCACAAATGGAAAATTCCACAACCATCTAAAAATAAACATTTGCAGATTGAAGTAATTTATGAAATATAAACAATTACAAATGGAAATTATATAGTGTATAATCCACCTCTTCCATGGAACACAATGGGGGCGATTGTAAATAATACGTAGTAGTGCGCCGATTATAAGTTTCAGAAATGATTTCCCCTCTCCTTCCCCCTGCCTACTCCCCCCACCTCCGTTTCTCTCCCCTTCATGTGTTAACTTCGGTTCCCTTGCCTCCCCTCCGCGGCTCTGGCACCAATATGGATGGCGCGGCTCCTCTTCTTCCTTTTACTTCTTGCACAGTGATGAACAATCGCTCAAGTGACTTCCGAATCACTGCGCAATTGATCAGCACTCTTAGGATGTAAAAGGAAGAGGTGGAGCCGCGCCATCACCAGTGGTGCGGGAGCCGTAGAACTAGTGCAAGGAATGGAACCGAAGGTAAACTTGAAGGGGGTAGAAAACTGAGGGGGGATGTATAGGAATAAGTGACAGAGGATATTTCTATCCCTCCCCCCCATCCCTGCACAGAGGCCAGGATAGTTCTCAAATGAGGGGTGGATGATAATAAATAATGCACCCCCTAATGTAAATTATTTGAATATTAGATGTCACCTTGGAATTTTGTGCTCTGTATAAAAGTACTCGGCCTGCAGCCTTGTGTTTTTATATGGTCACGGAACTCCTCTGTGACTTCGAATATCCTTATATTACAGTAGGGGGTGCATTATCTACTATATACTGTACCCTCTCAGGTATCCCACCCTCCCAGATCTTCAGGAAAATCTCCTCGAATTGGGGTGGTCTCCTACGCTCCCGCGAGACCACCCCAATCTCCTGCGACGGAGAGGAGTCCTGAATCTCCTCCCCGCCACGCCCCCCGGACTGCCCATGTCACGCCCACAACCCCGCTCCTCCCACTCGTTCCCGCCCAGACATGACGTAAATGACGTCACGCTGCACCACCACGCCCCTCCCACGACGTGACGTGAATGTCACGTCGCACTGCCAAGCCCTTCTACATAGTGGCAGGGTGGGATGTCTGCCTCTTACTGGATATTATAAGGATATTATAAGTCACTAAAGGGTTCTGTGACTGTTTAAAAGCATGAAGCCAAGGTATGTGCTTTAATAAGGTGATATCTTATGAATCTGGGGTGCCCAACCCAGCCGACGCTGGGGGCCTCACTAGTGGCACTGAGCACTGTGAGAGAGCCTGGGCAGTAGCCCGCCCACCCAGTTACGTCCCGCCCCTCTTCCTGCCCACCCGTGGCTCCGTGTGGGCTGTGGATTGGGCATCACTGTATGGATGAATCAATTAGAATCCACCCCCTAACTAGCTGCATACAAAGTTATGCATATATAACAAGGTCATGCAACATTCGAAGTGGCAAGTAATTATCAGGAACAGGAGAGAGGCCCCTGCCCAATTTAGCTTCCAGTCTAAGCTTCCAAGCTACCTACTCTTTAAAAGCATTTCAGCCAAGACGTTACGAGAATATACTTCTCATTGCTAAATTCAATAATCAATGATTGCATTTAATAAATGGCCACATCATACATGTATTAAAAATATCTGTAACATCATTGTTATTTTAATGATTGTGATATTCTTGAATGTATGATGTGTTATAGACTGATGTGAAGATGTTTGTACACATATTTTTATGGTATGATCATTTAACTGATAGGTGTAACCACACAGTTTATTGAAATTGAAAAGGTTTATCATGCCAACAAAACATGAGTTGGCTAAAACTTGTTTATTAAAGACATGTTACTTTATTTGTTTATATAACCCCAGAGATTACATTTTATTTTGGTGTACACAACTACAACTCCCTTTATCTTTCAGGCTAAAGTACTACAAGGTCCAAGTTTCATTCAAAAGCAAAAATGTTAGGCAACATATCTTAATGGCAGCTATATTACATACAATATTATTAACGATACAAGAATTAAAGGGCAAAAGTAAACCAGTTCATAAATTAATTTTTAACTATAACTATAATAAACAGCAGGGTAGAAAATTACTTAAAGTGTATCTCCACTCATAATATTGACCTTTAGGAATCCAGTTCTATTGAAGAACGGGAGGTAAAGGAGCTGGTTTACCTTCTGTTCTTTAATAGAACAAACAGGAGCCCGGAGAGAAGGTAAGAAACCTACCTGCTTGCTCGCTCCCCCAGCACTTAGTCTGACAGGTCCCAGAGGACCTTGTCTTATTGCGCATGCGCAAGGTCTGGCGGGACCTTTTAACACTTACGCCCAGAGTAAGGTGTTAAAACAGCATTGTACATTCCTATAACACCTCTTAGCCACTATCCAATCACACCCTTAACACCTGGCTGTGATATGCAAATTGGGATTTTCCAGGGTACATAATTGCCACAGATTGTACAAGTCATTCTGGATTAAGAAAGCCAGTGGATGACTAGCGAAACGTCTCAAGAACTACATTTCAAGTCCAGTTGATCTAATTGAATACAACAGATATACCATGACCTGGATGAATGAGAACCTTCACAAGCAATCCTATGGTTCTTGATTATAGGAAACACAATTGCTGGTTCCTCTCAGCTGGTCATATTTCTTCTGAATGGTGGGGCAATTTCTCTTAATGTGTCCACTTATTCCACAATGAAAATGTTTGTATGTGGCATATTCTGAGCAGGCTGTCATTCCCTCCCAGAGTTGATGTTTTGCTGCCAGAAAGGTCATTATTGCCATTATACGAGACATTTCTTCCGACTGACTTAGCTGTTTCTTGGGCCAATTACTTTTTGAGCTGGGACATTTTCACGCTTGTGTCCTTGGAACTTACCTACCCAACACCAGCTGAAAGCCCTGACACAGTGCCAGATCTTATTACCGTGCTTCCTCTATTAAATATGCAATATTGTATTCGTTGATGAGTGATCTATGCAAAGGGTCAAACCAGCACAGGAAGATGTAATTTGTCCATTCCCAAATAAAAAGCTATCACCTGCTTCTATCATATTTGGGCATAGATCCCTCCCTAAAATCTTACGATTGTGGATATCCCCTAGTACAACTTATACACCCTTTGAACCAGTAGATGGCAGTCTTATATATTGTATAATAACTACACCTATTTTTCTAGCATTAACCGAATCGTACAAATGAAAAAATGACTTTGCCTCATTTCAATCTATTAATGAAAACATGTAAGCAAACATTACTCTGAGTGTGTGTGTGCTGCATGACTTCAATCCAGTACGTTTTGCTCAAGCTTTGTCCCTCAGTCTGCCAGCCCCCTGCCAGACAATCTGACTCTCGTAAGGACAAGTATGCTCAGTTATCCCTAGAGTCAACATTGGATGGGGGTATTACCCAACCATGCAGTTCATGTACCAACCATTCCAGCTACAGAAAAACTATACATAACAGAAGTTTAAGTTACTAAGGGCAGGCAATTGATGACAGCTGAAATGTAATTTATTTCAGACTGGATACCTAATGAATATCAAAAAAATGGTACAGTGATAATTGGGAAGAATTATAGTTTCTGCCTGCAGTGTATCTAAAAGAAGAGCTAGCAAGCTTTTAAAATATGTTTTAAATATGTTTTATATATAAAACACATATAGATTTTTTATATACCTTTATATCATTTTTATATTAGAAAAAAATGATCTTAACCGTTATCACAAAAAGCAACTAGGTTACAGCATAAAATATAATGTTTTTACTAGACAATGCATAAAAATTAGTTTAACCCACCACGTGAAGCAAACATTAAATACAAAACAAAGGGTGTGGGGAAGAAGTGATTGAGCAGCCATGTGCTTCTCTGGCTGTGAGCGAGGTCTTGTAAGGACAGTCCTCAGCCCAGTAAATTTCTTAGTGATGGCATGGTGTCTGCTGCATTGCTCAGGCCCCAGAGAGAAACTAGGGTAGATGGCATGAAGCTTTGGGCCATTGTTCTGAGGGCAGGCTCATTCCCTCCACTTAATCTGTCCATACAGGCAGCTGAGGGTGTTCGATACTATCATCCATGTTCGTCGCTCATCTCTCATAAACCATTTTTCAGGCAACTCTGTTCAAAGAACTTAAAGGGCATCTATAGTGAAAAAAACCCATTGCCCTTTGCAAAGTTAAATTCATGTACTCTGTGCTGCCTTAATCCTATCTCTGTCAGGGACTCTGTTTAACCATGGTATCAGATGTCTGTGCAGCACTCCCCCCCTCCCCTCCCTCTGTTACCTCCTCCAGTCTCAACTCCGGATAACCGACAAAGCTTATCATGTGCAGTAGGAGTTAAAAGTTCAACATCCTGAAAAAACACACCCACGCACAGTGGCCAATAGAAAGCAAGCTGTCTGGAGACACGGAAGAAGGAAAAAAGAGCTCCGTACAGTTCGATCTCTCACTTTGTGACCCATCATCAACAGTGAAAGCTATTAAGAAGGGGGGTCAAGTGCAGCCTTATATCTACCATCAAAGCTACCTCATCTCCCTGCTAATGCGTTATCTCTATGTTTATTACAGAGCAGGGAGGGGGATCACGTCACAGGGATTGATTGACAGTCCAAGTAGTAGTAGAGGAATGCAATCTCGTATTCTTCTAACTGGTGGTATCTCAGGACAGAGAGGGAATCTGAAAAAAGTGAAGACACTCTGGGGGTTGTGGGGAAATATAGAACACATGAAAAAAGAAAAAAAGTTCATTTTCCCACTATAGATGCCCTTTATTAATGTTGGGTATAGGAAATGTGTGTTCCAGTAAAGAGGGGTGCTACAGAAATCAACGCATGCAAATATTTTTTTTTACTAGTTTATTAAACTCACAATGATTGCTGCTGAATGTTAATGTTTTCCACTTAAGATTAGACATGTGACAGGATGTAAGGGTTTATAACACCCCTGTAGTGGATTCTATGGGAGGAACTGTAAGATTATAGCCTATAATCTTACAGTTCCAGGAGGAGATGGAAACCAGAAGCTACAAAGGGTAGGTTATGATAAATGCACCCCGAAATGTAAATTAAAGGGATTTAGAAGTCACCTTGGAGTTCCATGCCTGGCCTCGTGCTTATATGGTCACGGAACTCCTCGGTGACTTTTAACATCCTTATATCTAATACAGTTGGGGGTGCATTCCACTATAAAACTATAATATAAAAACAGCATCATAGGAAAGCAGGCGATAAGAAATTACAGCCATATGACAGTTATATTGAATATAGTTACAATGCAGGCAAGTAGCATGTAGTAAAATCCAGCAATAGGCCAAATATGACTGCTTTATTATTATTATTAAAAAAGTTTCTGGACAGAGGAAAGTAGAAGAGGAGCAGGATACTGCTGCAGACATCCCACCCTGCCACTATGTACTTGTGGGCAGGGGGGGGGAGAGGGGGCGTGGCGGTGCGGCGGTGACATCATTTACATCACGTGTGGGCGGGGGCAAGGTGGGTGGAGGTTGGGTTGTGGGCGTGATGTGGGTGGTCCAGGGGCATGGTGGCCAAAAAGGGGGCGTGATGGGGAGGAGATTCAGGACTCTCTGTCGCAGGAGATTGGGGTGGTCTCGCGGGATAATAGCTGCCCCCTGACAGCTATTATCCGTGTCGGTACTTAATTACAATGCAAAACATTGATTACTGATTTTCCTGCTTGTCTTTCGTGTCCCGTTCCTTCATGGAACACCAGCTGATGATATCCCGTAGGGGAAGGATCTGAGGGTTCCCTGCCGCTTCCTCAATCGTCAGCTGATCGCATTACACTGCTTGAGAACCAATGCAAGACTGGAAACTGGATAATTCTTCCCAACTATTATTGTACCATTTTTTGTGATCTGTCCCCTAGTTCTTTAATATCAAATCTGAAGAGCTTATCTTTCAGATGTCAATCAAGTGCCTTATTATAAACTCTTCTGCTATATGCAGAAATGGTGCCAGGTGTTAGGATGTGTTGAATTGTATGGTGGAAAACTTTCCTCTCCCAGTGCTAACTGAAAACCATACTGAGCA
This sequence comes from Hymenochirus boettgeri, assembly GCA_019447015.1. Taxonomy (NCBI): domain Eukaryota; kingdom Metazoa; phylum Chordata; class Amphibia; order Anura; family Pipidae; genus Hymenochirus; species Hymenochirus boettgeri. The sequence continues at coordinate 194,352,748 of CM033475.1, forward strand.
TGCTTGCCCTCAAAAATAGTTAGGTGACCATATATATAATATAGGAGGCGTCGAATAGGGTTGTGTGGCTACATGTATTTATTTAAGATTAAAGTGCATGTCCACACTCAGCAGTAAAATCTACCTCATCCTCCATGGACATCTGATTAGGGATGGGATTTGGAACCCGGTTCTGATTTGAAACTGGCGGTTTCAAAGTTCTGCAGAACTTATGAACTTTTCTAAACCAAAAATTTTCCGAACATCAATATTCTATATAAACTTCGAATATCAATATCAAACATTGAATATTTGTAGAGAAATTTGAATATTCGATAACGAATTGCCCAAAATATTGGAAGCATGTATGCTTAAAGTACTTCTAAACTGGAGGAAATCGGTTTTTAACTAATCACACAGTAATTTGGATTAATTACCAACAATCTTAAATCTGCTTTTTTTTCTCTTGACCTCCTACCTTGTTTTTTAGCTCTGGGAGTTTTACTTGTTACAGAGGGCGGGGAACAGCTAGTCAGTAAGAACTGTCATCACCGAGCCCCTCCCCCGGCACACTACATGTAGAAACTATCCATTCTATAAAAGTAAAGCTTATTTTGTATCACTGCATGGCTAATTGATTCAGCATTAAGATCAGGAAAAGGAATAAGCATTATCTGTTACTCTGTGCTCTTTCTGTGCAGAGAACACCCAATCCTGCAGTTAGCTGCTTTCTGTATTAAGTACGAATGTAGCACTAGCACTGTAACATAGTAATTGAGGTTGAATAAAGGCATATGTCCATCAAGTCCAACCATTTCACCCTCCTTTTAACCCTACCTAACAGTTGACTCCAGAGGAAGCAAAAATCCCCAGCTAAAAAGGGGAAAATATTCCTTCCTGACTCAAATGGCAATTGGAAAGTAGACCGGATCAACCAGAACTACAGTATATGTATCAATACCAGTTATCTCAATATCATATAGTATCCCGTACCAACCAGAACTACAGTATATGATTATACACGAGTAATTCTCAATATTATATAGGATCCCTGTACAAACAAGAACTACAGTATATGATTTAACCAGTAATTCTCAAAATTATGGTATATAGTATCCCTGTACCAACCAGAGCTACAGTATATGTATTAAACCGAAATTCTCAAAATATAGATATCCATGTACCAACCAGAACTACAGTATAGTATTAAACCAGTAATTCTCAATGTATTAGTATCTCGTACCAACCAGACATACAGTATATGATTAATATTAGTAATTCTCCATATTATATAGTATCCCTGTACCAACATAACTGCAGTCTGTATTAATACCAGTAATTCTCAATATTATATAGATCGCTGGATCAACCAGAATGCAGTATATGTATTATACCAGTAATTCTCAATGTAAAGTAGGCCTGGAACCATAACGGTTGGGCAGAAGGCAACCCAAGGCAACCTGGTACCAGGTAAGGCAACCCAAGGCAACTGGGACCAGGTAAGGCAACACCAAGCAAACGAAAAGGAAACAACAGGTAAGGTGGTGTGTGTGTGGCTGGGGGGAAGGCATGGTGGAAGTGACTAGTGACTGTGAGTCCAATTTGGGACACAGATATATTTGGTACAAGGGTACATTATAAAAGATAATGTACCCCCTACTTTAATTATAGGATATCAGATGTCACCTCAGAGTCCGTGCCCTTTATAAAAGCACTCGTCTATGGCCTCGTGCTTTTATATGGTCACGGAATCTTCTGTGGCATCTAATATCCTTATAATTTACATAGGGGTACACACCTACACCTTCAAACTCCTACAGCTAAAAGAAAATCTTACTTGATTCAAGCAGTGATTACTGCTCCCAGTGTGCTTACCTTCCTATTGCAAAGCAGTTTTCACTTCACTTAACAAAAATCACTGGGTGAATGCTATGGCTGTAGTGAGGCACAGGCATTCCACTGCACATGCTTAGTGTTGCCATCTTTGGCTGTGTGATACATAGAGAGGCCACATTCTCCCCTCTTTCGATCGACCCGGCCCGTGTCTATTCTCTTTCCCTGCGCCTGATCCAGACATCCCACCCTGCCCTTTTAGGCTTCCAGGCAGGGTGGGGAAAGGGGGTGTGGCACGGGGGGGGGGGGGGCCGGGGGGGGGGGGGTGTGACATCACAGATGACCGATTTAATTACTTATTTAGCTTGAGGCCACACTGCAGTATGCCCAAGCGCACTGGAAACATGAAATGGTGCATGTTGCCATGCTCTGCAAATGTGCAATCGGTGCGCATGTGATTTCACAAAAAATGCAGATCTCATGCGCTCTGATTAAAGAATCGCAGCAAAACTAGTGTGGCCAGTCCAACTGGCAAACGCACTGGTGTGGCCTCACCCTTCAGCACATTTTAAAGGGTATGTCCACCCAAAATAATATTTTTTTTATATAAGATTCCCCAAGGGCTCCCAGCCCCAACCGCTATAGTTGTATCTTTAGAAACCCCCCCAAACTCTACTTACCTCCCCTCTTTCCTCCGCCGCGCTCCTGGCCCTCTGCTTGCGAGAAAATGCAAGCAGAGGGGCGGGACCGGCAGCCGCGTCTGTGATTGGCTGAGCGGCAGCCAATCCCGAACGCGGCTGCCGGCAGCTCACTTCGCCAGAGGAAAGAGGAGAGGTAAGTAAAGTTTGGGGGATTTTCTAAAGATATAACATAGCGGTTGGGGCTGGGAGCCCAGGGGGAATCTACATATGAATGATTTCACGCTAGGGGGAGGGAATCAGGAGAGGGAGGGAAAGGGAGGAGGGGGGAGAAGGGCTGCAGTACGCATGGCAAAAATCTACCGAGGCCAGGTAGGAGGCAGAGCCCTGCTGCCTCCTGGTGGTCAGTTTTTGGGACTTTGGGGGGGATAAAGGAGAACCCTATGGAGTGGGATGTGAGGTAAGGATTAAACTACACTACATGATGGGGCCAGTAGTTGGGGGGATATTAGTTTTGGGGGTGGGACATGCCCTTTAAAGGTGATTGTTGGAGGGTATGTATTAAATTGGGAACAGGTTAATACATAACAACAACACAACAGACCTTGTTTTGTTTAGCTTACGTAGAAGAAAAAAACAAGCAACAATAAATATTCAGTTCAAAATGGATTTAGCAAACTTGTCTTTCTAAAATCCACATGTACAGATTTTATTGCATTACTGTTTCTAATCTAATGTAGGTACAGTATTAATCAGTTCTGATAAGTAAGTATGTAAAATAGATATGAGTTTGATATTTATCCTCAGTCACTAAGGCCAGGCTATTGGGCATGTCGATACCAGTAGGGTCTAAAGGGGAGGAGCCAAGATGGCAGCCCCCATGGGACAACTTTAAAACTACATATCTTCACTGTTATGGTTGATGTCACTCTGAGTAGGTGCATTATACACAATGCAATATGTTTCTAGCCCAATTTTTTTTTTCACTTTAGTTGTCCTTTAACTTTCTTACTAGTGCAGTATAATATTGCAGTTTACCTATATACAATTTTTTTCTTGAGGGACTTGCCCTTTAATTCTTTTCCTCTGTGGACATCCTTATAATAAGAGCCCAGACAGAATTAACACAAAAGCTCTACTCTACTCTACCCTACTGTCCTTTTTCTATTCTTAATATATAATTCTAAGAAAATATAAAGGATGCTCATATTCTAAATCTCTATTGACAATTAACAATAAAATGAAATAAAACATTTATCACAAAATGGAGGAACATAGATACAATGGTATTTTTAACTTATTAAATGGTCTGTACTCCTAGATTTCTCAATGGCTATGCAATGCATATGGGTGTGATAACTCTTAGGAGATGATTATAATTGCCTTTATTTGTAATCTTTAAAACAGTAGGATCTCCCAATTATTAGTTTTCTGAATAGATGGCATTTCGCTTCAGCCAAAAAATCTGTGTGTTACTTGTTTCCATATTATAAAAAATATTTTGACTATTTATTGTAGCCAAACTTTGATGTTATAAAAAGGGTAACTCCACTGGTAAAAAAAAATGTTAGTATTGAGTTTTATTGAAGAACGGAAGGTAAAGGAGCTGTGTCTTACCTCCCGTTCTTCAATAAAACCTGCAGGAGCCGGAAATGAAAGTAAGGTACTTACCCGATCGCTTGCTCCTCCACCACATACTCTGACAGGTCCCGACAGACTTAATACTCTATGCGTATGCGCAAGTACGGTGCGCATGCACATAGAGTACTAAGTCAGTCGGGATCTGTCAGAGTACACCTGATAAAGTCCTATCAGAGAGATAGGAAGTACGCCAAGATAGAGCACTATAAGTCGAGGTTTTTAGGCCATAAAAATAGCCTAAATATCGAACCTTGACTTATACTCGGGTCACTCACCTGTGTAATCCTGTAATCCGTCTGCCGCTCGCTTCCGCATCCACTCTTCTGGTCGCTGACATCTACTCGACGCATGTTGTTCAGATGTTTGGAAACTACAACTCCCAGCAACTAAAGCATGCTGGGTGTTGTAGTTTTGGAATATCTGGAGTGGCTAGGAATTGGGGGTTGCTGTGTGGGGTTACTCTCCCATTTACTGCCTCAAATGTCCCTGCGATATGCTATATGTGGGAATGACTGGCCACAAATTAAAACAAAGGCTAGCAAGACATCTGTCCCACATTAGACTAGCTAGAAGGGACCAACTAAAGGGCAAAACTTTAACCACAGTAGCCAGCTATTTTCTGCATGCTCATAATGGGTCAACTGATGGTCTTAAATGCATTGGTCTGGAGCAATTAAAGCAAAATATGAGAGGAGGGAATATGCAGAAACGGCTTCTACAGAGAAGCATGTTGGATATTCCTTTTAAATACCTGTGCTCCGAGGGGTATCAATGAAGAACTTGATCTAAATGTCTTCTTATGATAATATTTATGCAATTACAGGCTCTGACATGTCCAGTGCTGTTCCAGTTTTTTGGACTTCTATTTGTTGGACTCATGGACTTATCTCTACATCTCCACTTCTGAACAAGACGTGACCGTACGATGGAAGAAATTGAGCATGTAGCAAAGCCTGGTTTCTTCTTTCTATTGAAAGATATCACAAGGAGATAGTAACTATGCATTAAAGTATCCTGTGAAAATTCCAATTGATCGGAGTACTACAAAGGCTTTACCTCCGCTGAAAATATCATCTACATTGGCATTACCTTTGGGAAACCATTATTTAATTACACCCTTCTAATAATGTGGAGGAATGTCTCTATAAATCCTTTGGATTAAGCAAGCATTTTACTTTGATAGGGTTGTAGAATCCCTGTAGTCCCCTACTTTCTGTTGGATGGATCTTTACAATTTTTATCGGCACACTGGTGTGAGACGGATGGGCGGAGTGCACATAATTCTTCATATCTAATGTTTCATTCATTCTTTACCTCAGGAATTTCGGCAACAGCGGATCCCCCTGTACTGTCTACATATTAAGATTGAACTATAATAGACTCTGACATTATTTCCCCTATCCGATATGTATGGACATATGAACAGAGCATACATTTAATATGTAGCCTATAATATGGGTGGACATGCTACATGTACTGGTTTGTATAAGGCAGCACCACCTGTCATGTACGTAATCTACGGCCAGCCCGGATTATGGAAGATTATAAAATAATTTATTTGGATTTACCTGTTCATAATTACTAATGATTAATTTGATATTTAATCTCTTTTGACTATAAATATGTGGGTATAATTGCATTATATATTTCTTGGCTATTTGCACTTAAGGCGTCAATATTGCTTGGTTTATGGGGATTAATGTAATAGGTTTTTACTGTGATCGCATGCCCGCCCCATATGATGTTAGAACTCTCGCGAGACAAAGACACAATCACGCATGCTATACAAGTACAATAGCAACGTGATTGAAGATTACGGATGACGTCATCAATATGCGCGGTTATGGGAGGGGCAAGCTTAGGTTTTTAAACCGACGGGAGGCGACGGTAGATCCACGCTGAAGAAGCTCCTAGCACTGGCGTCGGAGCGAAACGAGTTCGGTGAACGCCTCTGGTTGCTATCCCTCCAGACTGGTATAAGTATACCTTTGCTAAAATGTATCTATGACTGATCAGTTGACTCACTAAATAACTCATATTGTACTATATTCTATGTGATGTACATTGTTCATACTCCATGAGGGTTGGATATGTTGTTTTTTAATTGTTTTTAATTTGTGTCCCCATCACTATATTTAATAAAGGACGGTTTTATACACTAGTTAGACAGTGCTGCACTCTGCTTTGTTTTCAACTATCTGATTCATGTTTATCTTTAACTAGACTTGCACCTGCACTAAACTCATTAGTAATTACCAGATTCAATGCCCTGATCTTCACGCGATTTCCGTTGCGCATGCGATTGCGCATCCATTTGCATTCAACCATTTTTCGCGCAATCGCATGCGTTTTCTCTTTGTAAATAGTGAAAACGCATGTGCAAACGCATAACAATGCACGCAAACGCACAGAAATTGCACATGCCTGCGATCGCAATTTTGTGCGCAGTTTTGTGCGCTGTAGTGTGGCCTTGGCCTTACTCATTTTTCAGGTAAAAATAGGTACCTCTACTTATACTCATTCGAGTATATACAGTATATTCGAGTATATACAGAGTTTTTCCAGTGTACATGTTGGGGGCAGATTCCGTGGAGTGGTTAGTGCAGAATAAAAATAACAAGTTTTTTTTAAAATTTGGGTTTAAACAGAAAAGCTTAAAATGATTTGTAGAAACTTAAAATATAACTAATTATTATGGAATTAGCCTATAAACCTGCATTTACCTCAGTGACTTCACTCAGACAGAATGTGCAAGCAGTTGTGCGAGATCACTCATAAAACAGTCCATTTGTGCAGTGCGCTAATACAATGTCGCAGGCTGACTAAAGGCTGGGTAATTAAAGAAGGATTTATTTAAATTGATAAAAATAATGGGGTTATTGTGGCGTTAAACATTCCTATCAGTTCATTTTTGGATTTGGCCCATTAATTGTGAATAATTCATCACCTCTGTTCCTACCTAGTAATGATTGTGTCAAACAAATGGAAAATTCCACACCCATCTAAAAATAAACATTTGCAGATTGAAGTATTTTATGAAATATAAACAATTACAAATGGAAATTATATAGTGTATAATCCACCTCTTCCATGGAACACAATGGGGGCGATCTGTAAATAATACGTAGTAGTGCGCCGATTATAAGTTTCCAGAACTGATTTCCCCTCTCCTCTCCCCCTGCCTCACTCCCCCCACCTCCGTTTTCTCTCCCCTTCATGTTTAACTTCGGTTCCCTTGCCTCCCCTCCGCGGCTCTGGCACCAATATGGATGGCGCGGCTCCTCTTCTTCCTTTTACTTCTTGCACAGTGATGAACAATCGCTCAAGTGACTTCCGAATCACTTGCGCAATTGATCAGCACTCTTTAGGATGTAAAAGGAAGAGGTGGAGCCGCGCCATCCACAGTGGTGCGGGAGCCGTAGAACTTAGTGCAAGGCAATGGAACCGAAGGTAAACTTGAAGGGGGTAGAAAACTGAGGTGGGGGATGTATAGGAATAAGTGACAGAGGATTATTCCTATCCCTCCCCCCCATCCCTGCACAGAGGCCAGGATAGTTCTCAAATGAGGGGGTGGATGATAATAAATAATGCACCCCCTAATGTAAATTATTTGAATATTAGATGTCACCTTGGAATTTTGTGCTCTGTATAAAAGTACTCGGCCTGCAGCCTTGTGTTTTTATATGGTCACGGAACTCCTCTGTGACTTCGAATATCCTTATAATTTACAGTAGGGGGTGCATTATCTACTATATACTGTACCCTCTCAGGTATCCCACCCCTCCCAGATCTTCAGGAAAATCTCCCTCGAATTGGGGTGGTCTCCTACGCTCCCGCGAGACCACCCCAATCTCCTGCGACGGAGAGGAGTCCTGAATCTCCTCCCCGCCACGCCCCCGGACTGCCCATGTCACGCCCACAACCCCGCCTCCTCCCACCTCGTCCCGCCCACGACATGACGTAAATGACGTCACGCTGCACCACCACGCCCCTCCCACGACGTGACGTGAATGTCACGTCGCACTGCCACGCCCCTTCTACATAGTGGCAGGGTGGGATGTCTGCCCTCTACTGGATATTATAAGGATATTATAAGTCACTAAAGGGTTCTGTGACTGTTTAAAAGCATGAAGCCACAGGTATGTGCTTTAATAAGGTGATATCTTATGAATCTGGGGTGCCCAACCCAGCCGACGCTGGGGGCCTCACTAGTGGCACTGAGCACTGTGAGAGAGCCGTGGGCAGTAGCCCGGCCCACCCAGTTACGTCCCCGCCCCTCTTCCTGCCCACCCGTGGCTCCGTGTGGGCTGTGGATTGGGCATCACTGCTATGGATGAATCAATTAGAATCCACCCCCTAACTAGCTGCATACAAGGGTTATGCATATAATACAAGGTCATGCAACATTCGAAGTGGCAAGTAATTATCAGGAACAGGAGAGAGGCCCCTGCCCAATTTAGCTTCCAGTCTAAGCTTCCAAGCTACATACTCTTTAAAATGCATTTCAGCCAAGACGTTACGAGAATATACTTCTCATTGCTAAATTCAATAATCAATGATTGCATTTAATAAATGGCCACATCATACATGTATTAAAAATATCTGTAACATCATTGTTATTTTAATGATTGTGATATTCTTGAATGTATGATGTTGTTATAGACTGATGTGAAGATGTTGTACACATATTTTTATGGTAATGATCATTTAACTGATAGGTGTAACCACACAGTTTATTGAAATTGAAAAGGTTTATCATGCCAACAAACATGAGTTGGCTAAAACTTGTTTATTAAAGACATGTTACTTTATTTGTTTATATAACCCCAGAGATTACATTTTATTTTGGTGTAAACAAACTACAACTCCCTTTATCTTTCAGGCTAAAGTACTACAAGGTCCAAGTTTCATTCAAAAGCCAAAAATGTTAGGCCAACATATCTTAATGGCAGCTATATTACATACAATATTATTAATCGATACAAGAAATTAAAGGGCAAAAGTAAACCAGTTCATAAATTAATTTTTAACTATAACTATAATAAACAGCAGGGTAGAAAATTACTTAAAGTGTATCTCCACTCATAATATTGACCTTTAGGAATCCAGTTCTATTGAAGAACGGGAGGTAAAGGAGCTGTGTCTTACCTTCTGTTCTTTAATAGAACAAACAGGAGCCCGGAGAGAAGGTAAGAAACCTACCTGCTTGCTCGCTCCCCCAGCACTTAGTCTGACAGGTCCCAGAGGACCTTGTCTTCTATGCGCATGCGCAAGGTCTGTCGGGACCTTTTAACACCTTACGCCCAGAGTAAGGTGTTAAAACAGCATTGTACATTCCTATAACACCTCTTAGCCACTATCCAATCACACCCTTAACACCTGGCTGTGATATGCTAATTGGGATTTTCCAGGGTACATAATTGCCACAGATTCTTGTACAAGTCATTCTGAATTGAGAAAGCCAGTCGGATGACTAGCGAAACGTCTTCAAGAACTACATTTCAAGTCCAGTTGATCTAATTGAATACAACAGATATACCATGACCTGGATGAATGAGAACCTTCACAAGCATAATCCTATGGTTCTTGATTCATAGGAAACACAATTGCTGGTTCCTCTCAGCTGGTCATATTTCTTCTGAACTGGTGGGGCAATTTCTCTTAATGTGTCCACTTATTCCACAATGAAAATGTTTGTATGTGGCATATTCTGAGCAGGCTGTCATTCCCTCCCCAGAGTTGATAGTTTTGCTGCCAGAAAGGTCATTATTGCCATTATACGAGACATTTCTTCCAGAACTTGAGCTGTTTCTTGGGCCAATTACTTTTTGAGCTGGGACATTTTCAAGCTTGTGTCCTTGGAACTTACCTACCCAACACCAGCTGAAAGCCCTGACACAGTGCCAGATCTTATTACCGTGCTTCCTCTTATTAAATATGCAATATTGTATTCGTCTGATGAGTGATCTATGCAAAGGGTCAAACCAGCACAGGAAGATGTAATTTGTCCATTCCCAAATAAAAAGCTATCACCTGCTTCTATCATATTTGGGCAATAGATCCCTCCCTAAAATCTTACGATTGTGGATATCCCCTAGTACACTTATACACCCTTTGAACCAGTAGATGGCAGTCTTTATATATTGTATAATAACTACACCTATTTTTCTAGCATTAACCGAATCGTACACTGAAAAAATGACTTTGCCTCATTTCAATCTATTAATGAAAACATGTAAGCAACACTTACTCTGATGTGTTTGTGTTGCTGCATGACTTCAATCCAGTACTTGTTTTGCTCAAGCTTTGTCCCTCAGTCTGCCAGCCCCCTGCCAGACAATCTGACTCTCTGTAAGGACAAGTATGCTCAGTTATCCCTATGAGTCAACATTGGATGGGGGTATTACCCAACCATGCAGTTCATGTACCAACCATTCCAGCTACAGAAAAACTATACATAACAGAAGTTTAAGTTACTAAGGGCAGGCAATTGATTGACAGCTGAAATGTAATTTATTTCAGACTGGATACCTAATGAATATCAAAAAAATGGTACAGTGATAATTGGGAAGAATTATAGTTTCTGCCTGCAGTGTTTATCTAAAAGAAGAGCTAGCAAGCTTTTAAAATATGTTTTAAATATGTTTTATATATAAACACATATAGATTTTTTATATACCTTTATATCATTTTATATATAGAAAAATGATCTTAACCGTTATCACAAAAAAGCACTAGGTTACAGCAATAAAATATAATGTTTTTACTAGACAATGCATTAAAAATTAGTTTAACCACACAGTGAAGCAAACATTAAATACAAAACAAAGGGTGTGGGGGAAGAAGTGATTGAGCAGTCCATGTGCTTCTCTGGCCTGTGAGCGAGGTCTTGTAAGGACAGTCCTCAGCCCAGTTAAATTTCTTAGTGATGGCATGGTGTCTGCTGCATTGCTCAGGCCCCAGAGAGAAACTAGGGTAGATGGCATGAAGCCTTTGGGCCATGCTTTCTGAGGGCAGGCTCATTCCCTCAGCCTTAAATCTGTCCATACAGGCAGCTGAGGGTGTTCGATCTATTCATCCATGTTCGTCGCTCATCTCTCATAAACCATTTTTCAGGCAACTCTGCTTCAAAGAACTTAAAGGGCATCTATAGTGAAAAAAACCCATTGCCCCTTTGCAAAGTTAAATTCATGTACTCTGTGCTGCCTTAATCCTATCTCTGTCAGTGACTCTGTTTAACCATGGTATCAGATGTCTGTGCAGCACTCCCCCCTTCCCCCTCCCCTCTGTTACCTCCTCCATGTCTCAACTCCGGATAACCGACAAGCTTATCATGTGCAGTAGGAGTTAAAAGTTCAACATCCTGAAAAACACACCCACGCACAGTGGCCAATAGAAAGCAAGCTGTCCTGGAGACACGGAAGAAGGAAAAAAGAGCTCCGTACAGTTTACGATCTCTCACTTTGTGACCCATCATCAATCAGTGAAAGCTATTAAGAAGGGGGGTCAAGTGCAGCCTTATATCTACCATCAAAGCTACCTCACTCTCCCTGCTAATGCTGTTATCTCTATGTTTATTACAGAGCAGGGAGGGGGATCACGTCACAGGGATTTGATTGACAGTCCAAGTAGTAGTAGAGGAATGCAATCTCGTATTCTTCTAACTGGTGTATCTCAGGACAGAGAGGGAATCTGAAAAAAGTGAAGACACTCTGGGGGTTGTGGGGAATTATAGAACACATGAAAAGAAAGAAAAAAAAGTTCATTTTCCCACTATAGATGCCCTTTAATTAAATGTTGGGTATAGGAAATGTGTGTTCCAGTAAAGAGGGTGCTACAGAAATCAACGGCATAGCAAATATTTTTTTTTACTAGTTTATTAAACTCACAATGATTGCTGCTGAATGTTAATGTTTTCCACTTAAGATTAGACATGTGACAGGCATGTAAGGGTTTATAACCTACCCCTGTAGTGGATTTCTATGGGAGGAACTGTAAGATTATAGCCTTATAATCTTACAGTTCCAGGAGGAGATGGAAACCAGAAGCTACAAAGGGGTAGGTTATGATAAATAATGCACCCCGAACTGTAAATTAAAGGGATATTAGAAGTCACCTTGGAGTTCCATGCCCTGGCCTCGTGCTCTTATATGGTCACGGAACTCCTCGGTGACTTTTAACATCCTTATAATCTAATACAGTTGGGGGTGCATTATCCACTATATAAACTATAATATAAAAACAGCATCATAGGAAAGCAGGCTGATAAGAAATTACAGCCATATGACAGTTTATATTGAATATAGTTACAATGCAGGCAAGTAGCATGTAGTAAAATCCAGCAATAGAGCCAAATATGACTTTGCTTTATTATTATTTATTTAAAAAAGTTTCTGGACAGAGGAATAGTAGAAGAGGAGCAGGATACTGCTGCAGACATCCCACCCTGCCACTATGTACTTGTGGGCAGGGGGGAGAGGGGGCGTGGCGGTGCGGCGTGACATCATTTACATCACGTCGTGGGCGGGGCAAGGTGGGTGGAGGTGGGGTTGTGGGCGTGATGTGGGTGGTCCAGGGGCATGGTGGCCAAAAAGGGGGCGTGATGGGGAGGAGATTCAGGACTCTCTGTCGCAGGAGATTGGGGTGGTCTCGCGGGATAATAGCTGCCCCCTGACAGCTATTATCCGTGTCGGTACTTAATTACAATGCATAACACATTGATTACTGATTTTCCTGCTTGTCTTTCGTGTCCCGTTCCTTCATGGAACACCAGCTGATGATATCCCGTAGGGGAAGGATCTCAGAGGGTTCCCTGCCGCTTCCTCAATCGTCCAGCTGATCGCATTACACTGCTTGAGAACCAATGCACGACTGGAAACTGGATAATTCTTCCCAACTATTATTGTACCATTTTTTGTTGATCTGTCCCCTAGTTCTTTAAATATCAAATCTGAAGCAGCTTATCTTTCAGATGTCAATCAAGTGCCTTATTATAAACTCTTCTGCTATATGCAGAAATGGTGCCAGTTGTTAGTATGTGTGAATTGTATGGTGGAAACTTTCCTCTCCCAGTGCTAACTGAAAACCATACTGAGCATGCTTGCCCTCAAAAATAGTTAGGTGACCATATATATAATATAGGAGGCGTCGAATAGGGTTGTGTGGCTTACATGTATTCATTTTAAGATTAAAGTGCATGTCCACACTCAGCAGTAAAATCTACCTCCATCCTCCATGGACATCTGATTAGGGATGGGATTTGGAACCCGGTTCTGATTTGAAACTGGCGGTTTCAAAGTTCTGCAGAACTTACTGAACTTTTCTAAACCAAAAATTTTCCGAACATCAAATATTCTATATAAACTTCGAATATTCAATATCAAACATTGAATATTTGATAGAGAACTTTGAATATTCGATAACGAATTGCCCAAAATATTGGAAGCATGTATGCTTAAAGTACTTCTAAACTGGAGTAAATCGGTTTTTAACTAATCACACAGTAATTTGGATTAATTACCAACAATCTTAAATCTGCTTTTTTTTCTTCTTTGACCTTCCTATCCCTTGTTTTTTTAGCTCTGGGAGTTTTACTTGTTACAGAGGGCGGGACACAGCTAGTCAGTAAAGAACTGTCAATCACCGAGCCCCTCCCCCTGGCACACTACATGTAGAAACTATCCATTCTATAAAAGTAAAGCTTATTTCTGTATCACTGCATGGCTAATTGATTCAGCATTAAGATCAGGAAAAGGAATAAGCATTATCTGTTACTCTGTGCTCTTTCTGTGCAGAGAACACCCAATCCTGCAGTTAGCTGCTTTCTGTATTAAGTACGAATGTAGCACTAGCACTGTAACATAGTAATTGAGGTTGAATAAAGGCATATGTCCATCAAGTCCAACCATTTCACCCTCCTTTTTAACCCTACCTAACAGTTGATCCAGAGGAAGGCAAAAATCCCCAGCTAAAAAAGGGGAAAATATTCCTTCCTGACTCCAAATGGCAATTGGAAAGTAGACCTGGATCAACCAGAACTACAGTATATGTATCAATACCAGTATTTCTCAATATCATATAGTATCCCTGTACCAACCAGAACTACAGTATATGAATTAATACCAGTAATTCTCAATATTATATAGTATCCCTGTACAAACAAGAACTACAGTATATGTATTTATACCAGTAATTCTCAAAATTATGGTATATAGTATCCCTGTACCAACCAGAGCTACAGTATATGTATTAATACCAGAAATTCTCAATATTATATAGTATCCATGTACCAACCAGAACTACAGTATATGTATTAATACCAGTAATTCTCAATGTTATATAGTATCTCTGTACCAACCAGAACTACAGTATATGTATTAATATTAGTAATTCTCAATATTATATAGTATCCCTGTACCAACCATAACTGCAGTCTATGTATTAATACCAGTAATTCTCAATATTATATAGTATCGCTGGATCAACCAGAACTGCAGTATATGTATTAATACCAGTAATTCTCAATATTGTAAAGTAGGCCTGGATCAACCATAACGGTTGGAGCAAGGCAACCCAAGGCAACCTGGTACCAGGTAAGGCAACCCAAGGCAACCTGGTACCAGGTAAGGCAACCCAAGACAAACAGAAAAGGAAACAACCAGGTAATGTGTGTGTGTGTGTGTCTGGGTGAAGGCATGGTGGAAGTGACTAGTGACTGTGAGTCCAATTTGGGACACAGATATATTTGGTACAAGGGTACATTATAAAAGATAATGTACCCCCTACTTTAAATTATATGGATATCAGATGTCACCTCAGAGTTCCGTGCCCTTTATAAAAGCACTCGTCCTATGGCCTCGTGCTTTTATATGGTCACGGAACTCTTCTGTGGCATCTAATATCCTTATAATTTACATAAGGGGGTACACACACCTACACCTTCAAACTCCTACAGCTAAAAGAAAATCTTACTTGATTCAAGCAGTGATTACTGCTCCCAGTGCTGCTTACCTTCCTATTGCAAAGCAGTTTTACTTTCACTATAACAAAAAATCACTGGGTGAATGCTATTGGCTGTAGTGAGGCACAGAGCATTTCCACTGCACATGCTCTAGCTGTGCCTCAGTTTTGGGAAGGGGTGGATACATAGAGAGGAAACATGCATACTAACTAGGAGTGAGCTGAACAGGACATGAGGAGATCTAGTGACAGGGAGCACTGAGAGCAAAAAGGATCAAGTTCCTGACCGCACTAAAAATATAGAAAAGGATAAAGGCAAGTCATATTTTTCAGTTTAGTGTCCCTTTAACAGCTTATTCTAGAGGAAGTTAGAATCAGGAATACAGTCTCCGGAGTAAGTATAGATATTACTGCTGGGGTTCACATGATTCAAAGAATTTTTTTTCAATATACATACCCTTTTTATATATATCCCATCAATAGCTGTTTCCCAAATCAAAATTGATATATGACCTTAATGTCCATTTCAAGGTTCACCAATGGTTACGAGCAATACAGCTGTCAGATGATGTGACCCTCTCTTAAAATACAAACCAATTTGTTTCCACTAAAGATGCTTCTTAAAGAGCATGTCCAGTCAAAAAATAACTTTACCTAGAAATATAGAACAAAAACCCCACTTTTATATTTTATATATTATATTTATTTATTATATTTATATTTAATATTATTAATATTTGGCCTTACCTAACCCGGTCATTCGCCGCCTAGGCGCCGCCCCCTGTTCGTGTTTTAAGCTTGATTTGAGCAAAAACAGGAGCAGAGGGTTTCTGCACTGACAGGAACTCTTCTTCCTGGTCGCGGCGATTGGGCGTGACGTCATGTCGCCCCTTTACTGACAGCCGCAACCAGGAAGTGGAGTGGCTGTCAGCCGCAGAGAAGAGGAGGATCAGCGAAGGACCGGGTCAGGTAAGGAACTTCAGAAGCATCTTTGACAAATATTCATAATAGAAAGTGGGGTTAGGGGGTTGATCTACATTTCTAGCTAAACTTGTTTTTTGACTGGACATGCCTTTAAGGCTAAGTTCACGTGTGTTAAAAGCGTGAGCACATCGTCTATTGATGCTGTGGTGCAAAATTGATCCCTTAGCACGTGGGAATCGCAGTGCATGTCAATGGTGGATCCGTTTCCGAAATCGGTCTATTGTGTTCCTGAAACATGATGTTCTCTTGATAAAAATTGTGTAAAAACATGAATTATCATGTATTTTTTTTTTTTATCATGAAAATGTATTATCGCAAGCCACATAACTTACAATTTCGTGCTTCCATGATTCATTAATAACTTTGCAGCAGTTGTGCATCATGGGAGTGTGATAAGGTAAGTGCAGGTGTTGGGTATACAGCCTGATCCAATAAACTTTAAGTTTTGCATTGTTGCATTGGGTATGCTGCACAACCCATGCTAACCCCTTCTTACATAGGGTAGTGTGGCTCTTACAGTCATTTCACCAACAGCCACAGAAACCAGTACATGGAGCACACTGCATGTTTATAAAACAGGGTTAAAGGACGTGTGTTTAAGAGAATAATGGTAACACTTTGCTTTTTAGAGCTTGTTTCTCAGGGCTAAGCCACACTAGTAAACATCTTTATCTACATTTTCATTTTCCCACACAGTATCCCTGATAACTGCACTGTGTGTATAAGTAGCTATGTTTAAGCCTCGTACACACATCCGACGCACAACCCCTGAAGGCACAACACAGGCGCAACAAACGGTCGTTTCAGCCGATAGACGTGTGTATGCAATTGGTCGAGCTTCGTTCGTTGATTCGGCATGGTGGATCAACAAGCAACAGCTGACTGAATGCATACACACATGTGGTTATCAGGCGGAACGGCAGTTTGTCGTGTAATTCTCATGTGCGCAAACGTGCTCGGGGGTTATTTGTCGGCTTGTGCATAGGACGTGTGTCTGGAGCCTCGGCAATGTTTTCAGTACTCTACACTCATACAATCACAATGCTAAACCTCTCTACCTAAACTAAAAGACATGCTGTTTTGCTAGAAATTCTCATATTTCTTACCAGTCTCTATCTGGCTGCATGAGTTTCCTGTATCCCAAAATCCTTCACTGCAATATATGGTCTGTGCAATCATGAACCATGCAACAGGAGGAGGAGAAAAAAACTACTTCCTCCACTGCAGGATGGTAGCTGTACAGAGTCAGACATCCAACCCTGCCAAAACTCATTTCAGGGAGGGTACCCATCCCCTAAAGCCCCACCCCAAGATTAATGCATAATCCATGCATACAGACACACACATGTATACAGTCTGACAAACCTGCATATAAACACATGCATCCCAAGAGACACACAGTCATGAAAACAGTCAGACACACATGTATACAACAAGTCATGTCGCCATTAAGTTTGTCACTTGTTAACCTCTAAAAAACCTCTGACATCATTGTGCTCCCTCACTCTAATTGAAAACAACACATTTCAGGGAGATTGTATATTATTTCAAGGAGCTGCCATTAATACCAGGGAGAGGTGGGATGCCTGAGTGAGCATTCTTTTCATGCACGTTACCATCCGTTAGCTCTGCAATCCATGCTTTTTTGCATCATTAGAGTACATGCGATTCTTAAATAAAAACGGCATAGTTACATGCACTGCACTGCGATTCTCATGGATCGCACGCGTAATTGTAAGCACATGAGAAATCTCGCTAGTGCCACCTAGCCCTTAAGGGGGGGTTTCAAAGAAAGACCAGTGATCCTCTCAAAGAGTTTCAGCATCAGACCAGACCACTCCCCGTTGGCTAGTGAAAGGGTATGTCCACCCTTGAAATTATTTTTTTATATGTCATTCCCCCTATCCCCCCAGCCCCAACCGCTCTATTTATTTTATTAGAAAATGCTCCAAACTTTACTTAGCTTCCCTCTTTCCTCTTCCGCGCAGCCAGGCCCTCTGCTTGCGAGAAAATGCAAGCAGAGGGGCGGGACCGGCAGTCGCGTCTGTGATTGGCTGAGCGGCAGCCAATCACGGAAGCGGCTGCTGGGAGTTCATTGCGGCGGTGGAAAGAGGGGAGGTAAGTAAAGTTTGGGGCACTTTCTAATAAAATAAATAGAGCGGTTGGGGCTGGGGGGACAAGGGGAATGACATATGTAAAGGGATTTACACTAGGGGGAGGGAATCCTAATCGGGAGGGAGAGGGAGAGAGAGGTAGGGGAAGAAGGGCTGCAGTACGCATGCCAAACTTCTCCCGGAGGCCAGACTCTGCTATCCTCCTGGTGGGCAGTTTTTGGGACTTTGGGGGGGACTACAGGAGAACCAGATGGAGCTGGGATGTAAGGTAAGGATTAAACTACACTACATGATGGGGCCAGTAGTGGGGGGGATTATAGTTTTGGGGGTGGACATGCCCTTTAAAGAATAGTGGGTATCCTGAATCACTGATTGGGGCTGATTTCAGCTTCCCTACCACATCTGGATTTTCATTAAAGCTGTAACTTAAAGTGTACTGCGTTATGGTTCGTACACACGTACAATCTTATCACTGACGAATGAACACCGAGCGTGTGCATACTTGAGAAGAAAGACCATTCCAGACGATAATCGCGGGTGTGTATGCGTTCTGTCGGGCGCTGATGACGAACATACACACACATGCGATTATCGCCAGAACGCCTGTTCGCCGCCTGTCTGCCTTGCAGTTGAGGGTCGTTCCTCGGTGGTAAGATCGTACGTGCGTACGAGGCTTTAAGTACTGATCCTATATGCTTTAGTTTTGCTTTAGGAATCTTGTTTTTTATCTGCACTTTGATACACTGCACAGTGGTTTGTCAAAACACTTCTATGTTGTTCATGATAAACCCAAAGTCTGTTGGGTGTTGTACAATTTGAATGCGCTCTTACGCACATTTTTACCAGTAGCAGAATATGATGAGAGGAAGCCAGGATTAGGTTTGTTTAGGGATGTTTTCCAGCTGGTATTCTGCCAATGTGCACAACAGCTTGTCTTTATCAAATCGGTTTATTTGAGGTTTCCTTTCTTCTGAGTCTGCAACAATTATGTAAAGCTATACAAGTATTAAGACTTATAAAGTGCATAAAAATACACAATTTGTTAGGAAAAACACTGTACAAAGCCCTTTATTTCTACTCGGGGAGCCATGCAGGCTCATTCACCCAGCGCCGCTATCGCTCTGGATAAATGCTTCTTTCGCAATTCAATATCGCGATTGCAAATTGCTTACCGGGATTTACCCACTGTGGGATTTTAATGTCAGCTATTAGCTGGGGTTAAAATCCAGCATTAAAAGTAGCGCAAGCGTGATATTAAATTGAGAACGTCGGATGCACAGGGGATTTTTGCGGAACCCATGCATCCAACGCTAATATGGAGTTGAAGTCATGCTAACCGGTAACAAATTGGTTAGTGTGACTTAAACTCCATATAATTGCCCAGCGAGTCTGGGTAAATCGGCCCCATATCGGCAAAACATAGAAGTAAACTGGCGGTAGTGGTTAAAGGGTATCTATACTTCCAAAAACCGAATTTTCAAAAATCATACCTTTAGATGTAATGGTCCAATACTCCAACACTTTTTTCAGATATAAATCTGAGCTGTAAATTCTCAGAAATCTTCATAACAGCATGTACAGAAAGACTTGTCACTCAAACCAGGTATGCTAATTTGTGTCCCTCCAGTGACCTCTTACTAGGACCTCCCAAAACATGTCAAAACATTTATTAATACAACTCCAAATATAATGAGCTGATTAATAATAATGGTCTCCTGTCTGTCTATCTGTCTGTCTGTCTATGTATCAAATCTATCTGTCTGTCTGATCTATCTATCTGTATATCGCTCTGTCTGTCGATTATATATTAATCTATATATCTATAGATATAGATACACTTACAGGAACCCCCCCCCCCCCCCCCCCCATGCCTGCTTGCTTGTTAGAAGGGAGAAGTGTCTCACACAGCAGCAGCAGCCCTTCCCCCCACCAACTATCAGCAACATGTACTTGCCTATTAGAAGAGAGGGAGAAAGTGTCTAACACAGCAGCAGCCCCACTCCCCCACCCACTATCCGCAGTGTCAGGAAGATATGTTAATGAGTTGTATAGTGTCGGGCTGTGATGGCTCTTTATTATGTTAATGAACGTATCCAGTGTAGGCTGGATTACAAGTGGGCAGTAACGAAGGGAGAAACAAATATATAAACAAATATTTGTATGGGAGAAACAGTAGAATATTTACTTATAAAAAAAGCTTTACTTATAAAAAAAGCTACGAAGCTAAATGATTTTTAGAAGAATATATACCACTGTTTCTCCTATTCAAATTAACCCTTTATGTGCCTTCTGGAACATACTAAAACATTTCTATTACTTTTGTTGTAAAATATAGCAACAACTCAGAGTGAACATGATAATGTCCATTGCATAAAGGGTCTGGTAAAACAGCTGTAAATCCTTTGTGATCCTCCATGTGTAAAACCATTAATTCTCCTCACTGCCCCTTTCCAAACAGAGAGTGTGTGCATTCCTATGACTTGTAGATAAGGCACACACTTTCTACCTGCACGGTGCAGCCAGGAGGAACTGACAGTTTTAAACACAGAATCACAGAGGATTCATAAGTGTTTTACAACATACTAACAGTAATTGAGGTTTAATAAAGACATACTTCCATTTATTACAGCTTTTATACTATATAGGAAGTTAAAAAAAAGGGGGGGGGGAAGGATTTCTTTCTGATGCCAAATGGCAATTGGAAAGTATCCCTGGATAGACCATAACTACAGTATACATATTAATACCAGTAACTCTCAATATTATATAGTATCCCTGTGCCAACCAGATCTACAGTATATATATTAATACCAGTAATTCTCAATATTATATAGTATCCCAGTACCAACCAGATCTACAGTATATGTATTAACTAGCAAAATACCCGTGCTTCGCAGCGGAGATGTATTGAAATAACGTTTTTAGTAAGAAAGCAATAATGTATCAAGATTGCTGTAATCACTTGATATATTAAAGAAAGACAATTCAATAAGCTTTACAATAATGCAACACTCATTAACTTTAATTTAAAATTATATTTTTTATTCAACTATGAAATTTTGGTGAAAATAACCCCCACCACCCCTCCCCGTCCGCCCCTAATACCCCCCACTATTCCTCTCTGTCCACCCTCCAAACCCTACCCCTTACACCTCCGCACACACCCTGAATTTTTGGTAAAAATCGGTCCAGCTGTTAGTGTGCAGGAGTTCAAAATTCTATTCCCCCCCATTCACCCCCACCCTAAAAAAAATATTTCGTTAACCTTTTACTGGTAAAGGAGTATATGCATACCAAATTTGGTTGAAATCGGACCAACCAGTCTGTGCAATGTCAGATACTCACCGTTACAGGTGCAATGTCAGATACTCACCGTTACAGGTGGAATTTCGAAACGAAACCTGCTTAACTTTTGTAAGTAAGGTGCAATGAATGAGCCTTGCAAATTTAAGCCGTGTGCCTCCACGGCAAGTTGGAGAATTAGTGATGAGTGAGTGAGTGAGTGAGGGCTTTGCCTTTTCGAAACGAAACCTGCTTAACTTTTGTAAGTAAGGTGCAATGAATGAGCCTGCCAAATTTAAGCCGTCTGCCTCCACGGCAAGTTGGAGAATTAGTGGTGAGTGAGTGAGTGAGGGCTTTGCCTTGTATAAGGATCGAAACAAAACCTGCTTAACTTTTGTAAGTAAGGTGCAATGAATGAGCCTTCCAAATTTAAGCCGTCTGCCTCCACGGCAAGTTGGAGAATTAGTGGTGAGTTAGTGATGAGTGAGTGAGTCAGTGAGTGAGGGCTTTGCCTTTTCGAAACGAAACCTGCTTAACTTTTGTAAGTAAGGTGCAATGAATGAGCCTGCCAAATTTAAGCCGTCTGCCTCCACAGCAAGTTGGAGAATTAGTGATGTGTGAGGCAAGTTGGAGAATTAGTGATGAGTGAGTGAGTGAGTGAGTGAGGGCTTTGCCTTTTCGAAACGAAACCTGCTTAACTTTTGTAAGTAAGGTGCAATGAATGAGCCGGCCAAATTGCCTCCACGGCAAGTTGGAGAATTAGTGATGGTGAGGCAAGTTGGAGAATTAGTGATGAGTGATGAGGAGTGAGTGAGTGAGGCTTGCCTTTTTGAAAGAAACCTGCTTAACTTTGTAAGTTAGGTGCAATGAATGAGCCTGCCAAAATTTAAGCCGTCTGCCTCCACGGCAAGTTGGAGAGATTAGTGATGAGTTAGTGATGAGTGAGAGAGTGAGTGAGTGAGGGCTTTGCCTTTCGAAACAAAACCTGCTTAACTTTTGTAAGTAAGGTGCAATGAATGAGCCTTCCAAATTTAAGCCGTCTGCCTCCACGGAAGTTGGTAGAATTAGTGGTGAGTTAGTGATGAGTGAGTGAGTGAGTGAGGGCTTTGCCTTTTCGAAACGAAACCTGCTTAACTTTTGTAAGTAAGGTGCAATGAATGAGCCTGCCAAATTTAAGCGTCTGCCACGGCAAGTTGGAGAATTAGTGATGAGTGAGTGAGTGAGTGAGTGAGGGCTTTGCCTTTTCGAAACAAAACCTGCTTAACTTTTGTAAGTAAGGTGCATGAATGAGCCTGCCAAATTAAGCCGTCTGCCTCCACAGCAAGTTGGAGAATTAGTGATGTGTGAGCAAGTTGGAGAAATTAGTGATGAGGTGAGTGAGTGAGGGCTTTGCCTTTTCGAAACGAAACCTGCTTAACTTTTGTAAGTAAGGTGCAATGAATGAGCCTGCCAAATTTAAGCCGTCTGCCTCCACAGCAAGTTGGAGAATTAGTGATGTGTGAGGCAAGTTGGAGAATTAGTGATGAGTGAGTGAGTGAGTGAGTGAGGGCTTTGCCTTTTTTGAAACGAAACCTGCTTAACTTTTGTAAGTAAGGTGCAATGAATGAGCCTGCCAAATTTGCCTCCACGGCAAGTTGGAGAATTAGTGATGAGTGAGGCAAGTTGGAGAATTAGTGATGAGTGAGTGAGTGAGTGAGTGATGGCTTTGCCTTTTGGAAATGAAACCTGCTTAACTTTTGTAAGTTAGGTGCAATGAATGAGCCTGCCAAATTTAAGCCGTCTGCCTCCACGGCAAGTTGGAGAATTAGTGATGAGTTAGTGATGAGTGAGAGAGTGAGTGAGTGAGGGCTTTGCCTTTTCGAAACAAAACCTGCTTAACTTTTGTAAGTAAGGTGCAATGAATGAGCCTGCCAAATTTAAGCCGTCTGCCTCCACGGCAAGTTGGAGAATTAGTGGTGAGTTAGTGATGAGTGAGTGAGTTATTGAGGGCCTTTGCCTTTCGAAACAAACCTGCTTACTTTGTAAGTAAGGTGCAATGAATGAGCCTGCCAAATTTAAGCCGTCTGCCTCCACGGCAAGTTGGAAATTAGTGATGTGAGGCAAGTTGGAGAATTAGTGATGAGTATTGAGTGAGTGAGGGCTTTGCCTTTCGAAACAAACCTGCTTACTTTTGTAGATAAGGTGCAATGAATGAGCCTGCCAATTTAAGCCGTCTGCCTCCACGGCAAGTTGGAGAATTAGGTGATGAGTGAGTGAGTGAGTGAGTGAGTGAGGGCTTTGCCTTTTGAAACAAACCTGCTTAACTTTTGTAAGTAAGGTGCAATGAATGAGCCTGCCAAATTTAAGCCGTCTGCCTCCACGGCAAGTTGGAGAATTATTGTGTGTAGGCAAGTTGGAGAATTAGTGATGAGTGAGTGAGTGAGGGCTTTGCCTTGTATTAGTATCGAAACGAAACCTGCTTAACTTTTGTAAGTAAGGTGCAATGAATGAGCCTGCCAAATTTAAGCCGTCTGCCTCCACGGCAAGTTGGAGAATTAGTGGTGAGTTAGTGATGAGTGAGTGAGTGAGTGAGTGAGGGCTTTGCCTTTTCGAAACGAAACCTGCTTAACTTTTGTAAGTAAGGTGCAATGAATGAGCCTGCCAAATTTAAGCCGTCTGCCTCCACGGCAAGTTGGAGAATTAGTGATGAGTTAGTGATGAGTGAGAGAGTGAGTGAGTGAGTGAGGGCTTTGCCTTTTCGAAAGAAAACCTGCTTAACTTTTGTAAGTAAGGTGCAATGAATGAGCCTGCCAAATTTAAGCCGTCTGCCTCCACGGCAAGTTGAGAATTAGTGATGAGTGAGGCAAGTTGGAGAATTAGTGATGAGTGATTGAGTGAGTGAGGGCTTTGCCTTTTCGAAACGAAACCTCTTAACTTTTGTAAGTAAGTGCAATGAATGAGCCTGCCAAATTTAAGCCGTCTGCCTCCACGGCAAGTTGGAGAATTAGTGATGAGTGAGTGAGTGAGTGAGTGAGGCTTTGCCTTTGAAACAAAACCTGCTTACTTTGTAAGTAAGGTGCAATGAATGAGCCTGCCAAATTTAAGCCGTCTGCCTCCACGGCAAGTTGGAGAATTATTGATGTGTGAGGCAAGTTGGAGAATTAGTGATGAGTGAGTGAGTGAGGGCATTGCCTTGTATTAGTATCGAAACGAAACCTGCTTAACTTTTGTAAGTAAGGTGCAATGAATGAGCCTTCCAAATTTAAGCCGTCTGCCTCCACGGCAAGTTGGAGAATTAGTGGTGAGTTAGTGATGAGTGAGTGAGTGAGTGAGTAGGGCTTTGCCTTTTCGAAACGAAACCTGCTTAACTTTTGTAAGTGGTGCAATGAATGAGCCTGCCAAATTTAAGCCGTCTGCCTCCATGGCAAGTTGGAGAATTAGTGATGAGTTTGTGATGAGTGAGTGAGTGAGTGAGTGAGTGAGGGCTTTGCCTTTTCGAAACGAAACCTGCTTAACTTTTGTAAGTAAGTGCAATGAATGAGCCTGCCAAATTTAAGCCATCTGCCTCCACGGAAAGTTGGAGAATTAGTGATGAGTGAGGGAGTGAGTTTAGTGAGTGAGGGCTTTGCCTTTTATTAGTAATAGATACCAGTAATTTTCAATATTATATAGTATCCCTGTACCAACCAGAACTACAGTATACATATTAATACCGTAATTCTCAATATTATATAGTATCACTGTACCAACCAGAACTAGAGTATTGTATTAATACCAGTAATTCTCAATATTATATAGTATCCCCGTACCAACCAGAACTACAGTATATGTATTAATCCATAATTCTCAATATTTATATTATCCCCGTACCAACCAGAACTACGGTACCGTATATACTCGAATAAGTCGATCCGGTATAATTCGAGGTACCTATTTCTACCCGAAAAATTTGTAATCTGATTGACTCGAGTATAAGTCGAGGGTAGAATTATGACCAATGCTGCCTGCTGATTCTGTATTGTTTTGAGGCTTTAGATGCCCTTTAATTGGACAGCAGAATTCCCATACAGTAACAGACATATTGGATCTAGCTATTACTGTATGGGGCTACTGTATGGGAATCAGCTCTCCGTTTAAAGGGCACTAAAGCCTCAAAACAATACAGAATCAGAAGGCATCTTCAGCAATAGACACCATCCTCCTGAATCTGTACTGTTTTAAGGCATTAGTTGCCCTTTAAATGCGGTTTGCCCAAATTCCTTGCCACTTCAGATGTTTGGAAACTACAACTCCCAGCATGCTTTAGTTGCTGGAGTTGTAGTTTCAAAACATCTGCAGTGGCAAGCCTGCACCTATCCCCCAGAGCCCCCCAGTAGTAGAGAGGACTTGCCTTCATGTTTCTTATGCTATCTGGACTCCTCCTGTGTAGAATCCAATCTCCTGCTGATGTCCCTCTGCTAACAGGCTGCCCTCATTTCCCGGCGCTTCCGCCTCCACTGTTGAGGTTCCTGACGTCACTACTCTCGCCAGGTGAGACCGGCGCTGAGTAGTGACATCAGCCAGCACAGTGGATGCGGAAGCGAGCGGCAGCCTGTTTAAATGTAAGTGACCCGTGTATAGTCAGGTCGGCTTTTTAGACTTTTTTTGAAGAATAAAAACCTCGACTTATACTCGAGTATATACGGTATATGTACCAATACCAGTATCTCAATATTATATATTATCCCCGTACCAACCAAAACTACAGTATATGTATTAACTAGCAAAATACCCACGCTCGCTCGCAGTGGAGATGTATTCAAATAACCTTTTTAGTAAGAAAGCAATAATGTATCAAGATTGCTGTAATCACTCGTCACTTGTATATTAAAGAAAGACAATTCAATAAGCTTTACGATAATGCAACACTCATTAACTTTAATTTAATATTATATTTTTTATTCAACTACGAAATTTTGGTGAAAATAACCCCCACCACCCCTCTCCGTCCGTCCCCAATACCCCCCACTATTCCTCTGTCCACCCTCCAAACCCTTCCCCTTACACCTCACCAGTCCCTGCACACACCCTGAAATTTTGGTAAACATCGGTCCAGCCGTTAGTGTGCAGGAGTTCAAAATTCTTTCCCCCCCCATTCACCCCCACCCTAAAAAATATATTTTTTATCACACTACGAACTTTTGGTGAAAACCCCCACCACCCCTCCCTGTCCGCCCCCAATACCCCCCACTATTCCTTTCTGTCCCCACCTCCAAACCCTCCCTTACACTTCAGCCAGTCCCCGCACACCACCTGAAATTTTGGTAGAAATTGGTCAGCCGTTAGTGTGCAGGAGTTCAAAATTCTATTGCCCCCCCCATTCCCCCCCCCCTAAAAATATATTTTTATTCAACTACGAAATTTTATTAAAAATAGCCTCCACCACTCCTCCCCTCCGCCCCCAATACCAACCACTATTCCTCTGTCCACCCTCCAAACCTTCTTCCCTTACACCTCAGCCAGTCCCCGCACACACCCTGAAATTTTGGTAAAAACGGTCCAGCCGTTAGTGTGCAGGAGTTCAAAATTCTATTCCCCCTCATTCACCCCCACCCTAAAATTTTTTTTTATTCAACTACGAATTGGTGAAAATACCCCCCCCACCCCTCCCCGTCCGCCCCATACCCCCACTATTCCTCTCTGTCCACCCTCCAAACCCTTCCCCTTACACCTCAGCCAGTCCCCGCACACACCCTGAAATTTTGGTAAAAATCGGTCCAGCCTTAGTGTGCAGAGTTCAAAATTCTATTCCCCCCTTCACCCCACCCTAAAAAAAATTTTCGTTAACCTTTACTGGAGTATATGCATACAAAATTTGGTTGAAATCGGACCAACCATATAGCTTTGTATAGCTTGTAAGCTAGGTAACCATAAGTCTGTGCAATGTCAGATACTCACCGTTACAGGTGGAATTTCGAAACGAAACCTGCTTAACTTTTGTAAGTAAGGTGCAATGAATGAGCCTGCCAAATTTAAGCCATCTGGCCTCCACGGCTAGTTGGAGAATTAGTGGTGAGTGAGGGCTTTGCCTTTTATTAGTATAGATACCAGTAATTCTCAATATTATATCCCTGTACCAACCAGAACTACAGTATATGTACCAATACCAGTAATTCTCAATATTATATATTATCCCTGTACCAACCAAAACTACAGTATATGTATTAATACCAGTAATTCTCAATATTATTAGTATCCCTGTACCTACCAGAACTACAGTATATGTACCATACCAGTAATTCTCAATATTATATATTATCCCTGTACCAACCAAAACTACAGTATATGTATAAATGCCAGTAATTCTCAATATTATATAGTATCCCTGTACCAACCAGACTACAGTATATGTATTAATACCAGTAATTCTCAATATTATATAGTATCCCCGTACCAACCAGAACTACAGTATATGTATTAATACAGTAATTCTCAATATTATATGTATCCCCGTACCAACCAGAACTACTGTATATGTATTAATATCAGTAATTCTCATATAATATAGTATCACCGTACCAACCAAACTACAGTATATGTATTAATACCAGTAATTCTCATTATATAGTATCCCTGTACCAACCAGAACTACAGTATATGTATTAATACCAGTAATTCTCAATATTATATAGTATCCCCGTACCAACCAGAACTACTGTATATGTATTAATACCAGTAATTCTCAATATTATATAGTATCACCATACCAACCAGAACTACAGTATATGTATTAATACCAGTAATTCTCAATATTATATAGTACCAACCAGAACTACAGCATATGTATTAATACCAGTAATTCTCAATATTATATAGTATCCCCGTACCAACCAGAACTAAAGTATATGTATCAATACCAGTAATCCTCTATATTATATAGCATCCCCGTACCAACCAGAACTACAGATATAGTATCAATACCGGTAATTCTCAATATTATATGGTATCCCTGTACAACCAGAACTACAGTATATGTATCAATACCAGTAATTCTCAATATTATACAGTACCAACCAGAACTACAATATATGTATTAATACCAGTAATTCTCAATATTATACAGTATCCCTGTACCAACCAACTACAGTATATGTATTAATACCAGTAATTCTCAATATTATATAGTTTCCCAAACCAACCAACTACATATATGTATCATACCAGTAATTCTCAATATTATATAGTTCCCCGTACCACCAGAACTACAGTATATGTATCAATCCAGTAATCCTCTATATTATATAGCATCCCCGTACCAACCAGAACTACAGTATATGTTAACACCAGTAATTCTCAATATTATATAGTATCCATGTACCCCCAAACAACAGTATATGTATTAATACCAGTAATTCTCAATATTATATAGTATCCCTGTACCAACCAGAACTACAGTATATGTATTATAACAGTAATTCTTAATATTATATTTTTTTCAACTACAAAATTTTGGTTAAAATAACCCCCACCACCCCTCCCCGTCCGCCCCCAATACCCCCCACTATTCCTCTCTGTCCACCCTCCAAACCCTTCCCCTTACACCTCAGCCAGTCCCCGCACACACCCTGAAATTTTGGTAAAAATCGGTCCAGCCGTTAGTGTGCAGGAGTTCAAAATTCTATCCCCCCCACCCATTCACCCCCACCCAAAAAAAAAAAATATTCGTTAACCTTTTACTGGTATACAGTATATGTATTAATATCAGTAATTCTCAATATTATATAGTATCCCTGTACCAACCAGAACTACAGTATATGTATTAATACCAGTAATTCTCAATATTATATAGTATCCCCGTACCACCAGAACTACTGTATATGTATTAATACCAGTAATTCTCAATATTATATAGTATCACCGTACCACCAGAACTACAGTATTTGTATTAATACCAGTAATTCTCAATATTATATAGTATCCCTGTACCAACCAAACTAACGTATATGTATTAATACCAGTAATTCCAATATTATATGTATCCCCGTACCATCCAGAACTACTGTATATGTATTAATACCAGTAATTCTCAATATTATATAGTATCACCGTACAACCAGAACTACAGTATATGTATTAATACCAGTAATTTTCAATATTATATATTACCAACCAGAACTACAGTATATGTATTAATACCAGTAATTCTCAATATTATCCAGTATCCCTGTACCAACCAGAACTACAGTAATGTATCAATATCAGTAATTCTCAATATTATATAGTACCCCGTACCAACCAGAACTACAGTATATGTATCATACCAGTAATCCTCTATTTATATAGCATCCCCATACCAACCAGAACTACAGTATATGTATCAATACCGGTAATTCTCAATATTATATGTTCCCTGTACCAACCAGAACTACAGTATATGTATCAATACCAGTAATTCTCAATATTATTAGTACCAACCAGAACTACAATATATGTATATATGTATTAATACCAGTGTATTTTTGAGTTAAGTTCAGCCACTTCAATTCGCCAAGTCTGAGGTGGCGAAATGCATAAATCACCATTTATTTAGCCTTGCATGGGTCCATGGAAGGTGCCAGTAACTGTGGAGTTTTTCTCAATACAAAAAGTACTCAGGGGGGTGTTAGACTATTTTCGAGCATTTACTGCAATACGATCTGCAAGTTCGCTTTTTTTAAGTTTTTTTTTTAAGAATCCAATTTTCTTTTTTAACCAATAAAGTCAAATGGAGTCTGAGGGACATATTAATAAAGGGGCATTATTTTTGCTTTTTTTTTTCCACAAACCTTTACCACAATTTTTTAAACTTTCAACTTTCCTTTCATCAAAGTTATTAAACAGGCGAATTTTCATCAAAAGCGGAAATTATGTAGCAAAATGTATCACTAATAATGCTGGAAAAGTTCAGCACATGTGATGGTAAATAGGTAATACTCCCTGGTGGTTTTCACACAGAACACCTATCTTTGTTATTTAAAAATAGCCTAACATGTGGTGTTTTTTTCTGCCAAAGATATAAATAGTATAAAACTCAAAAGGCGAATTTTCTTTTATTTATTAAAAGGATTTGATAGTGACAACCAGTCACATTAATATGGGAACAAACCATAGTGATATGTAAGAATAGTCATGTTAAAGGAACATTCCAGTAAGTAATAAAGTTTGGTGAAAATTCTGGCAAACTGCAAAAAATGCACAAAATGGAGAAAGGGTGGCAAAAGGCTAATTTTCACCTATTATAAATGGCTTTAAATTAAAAAATGACAAAAATAGCTCTGGAATTACACTAGAGAGCAATCTGTCTTTTCGCAGTGATAACCACACTTAACGCAATGAATAAGGCGAAAACTATCGCCACACATTGTCTCAGCGATACTTTTCCCCCAAAGGCAAAAACAAGCTTTTTGAAATAAGGCGAAAATATCGCTATTTGTCATTGCCATTAGCGATCGTTTAGAAATATGCCCCTATGAGTTTGAACGAACTTCAAAATATCCGAACTATCCAAACTTGTTAGTTTTTTTTGGAATGTGCAGACTTATTTTCGGTAATTATTGTTGAATCTGGTAATCCACAAATGTAGCCTTCAATTTCAGAAACCCTTATGTAGCCTTCAATTTCGGAAGCCCTTAAATGTATGGTTCGATTATGGTTCTAAGCCCTCAAATGCAGCGTTCAATTTCGGTAACCCTTGAACGTAGCCTTCCGTTTCAGTAACCCTCAAATGTAGCGTTCGTTAACCTTCGAATTAGCCATAACCCTCAAATCTACCATGCAGAAAATAGACAATAGCCCGATTGTGGGGGAAAGAAGTGTTTAAATAAGTTTTGGTGATATGGACATGTTCCCCATACCATTTTCCGGTGCCACAGTCATTTACATTAATTTACTATTGCAATTTTTCTGTATTGTATCCAAACATTTCAAACTATTTCTCCCCATTGACTTAATGGGTTCGTTTTCGAACTTCCGAACTTTACTAGTTCGGAAGTTCGAAAACGAACCAAACTTCAGAAGCTAGTCCATCTCCAGCCCAACTAATCTAATCTAACATTGTAACATATTAATTGAGGTTAAATAAAGACATACATCTATCAAGTCCAACCATTACACCCAACTTTTTAACCCTACCTAACAGTTGATCCAGAGGAGGGCAAAAAAAAAACCAGCTAAAAAAAAGAGGAAAAAAATTCCTTCCTGACTCCAAATGGCAATCGAAAAGTATCCCTGGATCAACCAGAACTGCAGTCTATAATTAATACCAGTAATTCTCAATATTATTTAGTTTTAGAAACTTATCCGCCCACTTTTAAAGCTATTTAATGAACTTGCCATTACCACATCTGCTGGAAGACAGTTCCACAGTTTCACTGTTCTCACTGTTAGAAACCTTTCTAACCTGAAGATGAAATTATTTTTTCTTCCAATCGGAAGGATGTCCACATGTCCTCTGATATGACCTATTAGTAAACAATGCACCAGAGAGTATATTGTATGGCCCATTAATAATTTATATAAGTGATCATATCCCAACGCAAACACCACTTCTGCAACCTGGAAGAAAGCTGATATCTGGCACAGATATCAGCTTTTTTGAGATGAGGACGATACTTTTTCTGGGCTTCAGAAACCACATACAAAGTCATACAACTGGGATATTAGCTTCTGATTTACCCCTGCACACACCAAAGATCTCAGAATTATTTTTCAAGGACAGTACACTGGGCAAATTTTCCTTGGGCAGAACTCTGAGGTCGGCCTGAACACTCGGTTGGCAGTCTAATAAATACTAAATAATTGAATGACAATCGGCAATCCATAATGAACTAAGAGAAATAATTGACTAGACCAAGTATATCGATGACCTCCTGAGTTTCAGAGAATTCACTTTTACTACCCAGGGATTTTCTTCCCCTCTGTCAAAAATATATATTTTTGAAAAAGAGGTTTACTTTATTTTCTTTGCATCATTCTGTAAATAATTATTTTGTGTAGCATACAATGCACAGGGCTTTTGCCGTTTAAAAAAGCTCCAAACATAGACACTGGAAATACCACATGGTTCAGATGAACATTGCCACTGGCTTTTCATTTATTTATCTTTGATACACTGAACTTTTGTGTTTTTTGTTGTTTTTTTTTGTTTTTTGTTGTTTACCAATCTGCAATTAAGTTAGTAATGTTGTAGGTACAATCCACTTTTTGCATCTATGTGAAGACACCAATATGGACATTTTGTTTCACCTGAGATGGGGGAGTTTGGTTAAGGGTATGTCACTTCCTGTTCCCTAAAAAGAGAACCAAGTAGTAACATTGAGTGGTGCTTGAGAAGTACCAGTGGGTCCGAAACATTTTGCACTGTGATTATTCTAATAATGCTTTTTTACACAGCAACAGCCCTTGCAATTGTATGCTACACTGAATAATTTATTACACTGACGATTGATCCAGAATAGTGGCAACTGGAACAGTGTGGCCTACGAGCATTTCTTCCTCGGTACCTGGGCACCTCTAACTACAAAGGAGATCATAGCCTAGTGCAGTGGTTCTCAAACTCTTTCAGATCGTGGTGCACTGAGCATGCCAAACAAGCAACAGCTGACTGAATGCATACACACATGTGGTTATCAGGCGGAACGGCAGTTTGTCGTGTAATTCTCATGTGCGCAAACGTGCTCGGGGGTTATTTGTCGGTTGTGCATAGGACGTGTGTCTGGAGCCTCGGCAATGTTTTCAGTACTCTACACTCATACAATCACAATGCTAAACCTCTCTACCTAAACTAAAAGACATGCTGTTTTGCTAGAAATTCTCATATTTCTTACCAGTCCTCTCTTCTGGCTGCATGAGTTTCCTGTTCCAAAATCCTTCACTGCAATATATGGTCTGTGCAATCATGAACCATGCAACAGGAGGAGGAGAAAAAAACTACTTCCTCCACTGCAGGATGGTAGCTGTACAGAGTCAGACATCCAACCCTGCCAAAACTCATTTCAGGGAGGGTACCCATCCCCTAAAGCCCCCCCCAAGATTAATGCATAATCCATGCATACAGACACACACATGTATACGTCTGACAACCTGCATATAACACATGCATCCCAAGAGACACACAGTCATGAAAACAGTCAGACACACATGTATACAACAGTCATGTCGCCATTAAGTTTGTCACTTGTTAACTCTAAAAAACCTCTGACATCATTGTGCTCCCACTCTAATTGAAAACAACATTTCAGGGAGATTGTATATTATTTCAAGGAGCTGCCATTAATACCAGGAGAGGTGGATGCCTGAGTGAGCATTCTTTTCATGCACGTTACCATCCGTTAGCTCTGCAATCCATGCTTTTTTTGCATCATTAGAGTACATGCGATTCTTAAATAAAAACGGCATAGTTACATGCACTGCACTGCGATTCTCATGGATCGCACGCGTAATTGTAAGCACATGAGAAATCTCGCTAGTGCCACCTAGCCCTTAAGGGGGGTTTCAAAGAAAGACCAGTGATCCTCTCAAAGAGTTTCAGCATCAGACCAGACCACTCCCCGTTGGCTAGTGAAAGGGTATGTCCACCCTTGAAATTATTTTTTTATATGTCCTTCCCCTCCCCCCCAGCCCCAACCGCTCTATTATTTTTATTAGAAAATGCTCCAAACTTCTTAGCTTCCCTTTCCTCTTCCGCGCAGCCAGGCCCTCTGCTTGCGAGAAAATGCAAGAAGAGGGCGGGACCGGCAGTCGCGTCTGTGATTGGCTGAGCGGCAGCCAATCACGGAAGCGGCTGCTGGGAGTTCATTGCGGCGGTGGAAAGAGGGGAGGTAAGTAAAGTTTGGGGCACTTCTAATAAAATAAATAGAGCGGTTGGGGCTGGGGGGACAAGGGAATGACATATGTAAAGGGATTTACACTAGGGGGAGGAATCCTAATCGGGAGGAGAGGGAGAGAGAGGTAGGGGAAGAAGGGCTGCAGTACGCATGCCAAACTTCTCCCGGAGGCCAGACTCTGCTATCCTCCTGGTGGGCAGTTTTTGGGACTTTGGGGGGACTACAGGAGAACCAGATGGAGCTGGGATGTAAGGTAAGGATTAAACTACACTACATGATGGGGCCAGTAGTGGGGGGGATTATAGTTTTGGGGGTGGACATGCCCTTTAAAGAATAGTGGGTATCCTGAATCACTGATTGGGGCTGATTTCAGCTTCCCTACCACATCTGGATTTTCATTAAAGCTGTAACTTAAAGTGTACTGCGTTATGGTTCGTACACACGTACAATCTTATCACTGACGAATGAACACCGAGCGTGTGCATACTTGAGAAGAAAGACCATTCCAGACGATAATCGGGGTGTGTATGCGTTGTCGGGCGCTGATGACGAACATACACACACATGCGATTATCGCCAGAACGCCTGTTCGCGCCTGTCTGCCTTGCAGTTGAGGGTCGTTCCTCGGTGGTAAGATCGTACGTGCGTACGAGGCTTTAAGTACTGATCCTATATGCTTTAGTTTTGCTTAGGAATCTTGTTTTTATCTGCATTTGATACACTGCACAGTGGTTTGTCAAAACACTTCTATGTTGTTCATGATAAACCCAAAGTCTGTTGGTGTGTGTACAATTTGAATGCGCTCTACGCACATTTTTACCAGTAGCAGAATATGATGAGAGGAAGCCAGATTAGGTTTGTTTAGGATGTTTTCAGCTGGTATTCTGCCAATGTGCACAACAGCTTGTCTTTATCAAATCGGTTTATTTGAGGTTTCCTTCTTCTGAGTTGCAACAATTATGTAAAGCTATACAAGTATTAAGACTTTAAAGTGCATAAAATACACAATTGTTAGGAAAAACACTGTACAAAGCCCTTTATTTCTACTCGGGGAGCCATGCAGGCTCATTCACCCAGCGCCGCTATCCTCTGGATAAATGCTTCTTCGCAATTCAATATCGCGATTGCAAATTGCTTACCGGGATTTACCCACTGTGGGATTTTAATGTCAGCTATGCTGGGGTTAAAATCCAGCATTAAAGTAGCGCAAGCGTGATATTAAATTGAGAACGTCGGATGCACGGGGATTTTGCGGAACCCATGCATCCACGCTAATTGGAGTTGAAGTCATGCTAACCGGTAACAAATTGGTTAGTGTGACTTAAACTCCATAAATTGCCCAGCGAGTCTGGGTAAATCGGCCCCATATCGGCAAAACATAGAAGTAAACTGGCGGTAGTGGTTAAAGGGTATCTATACTTCCAAAAACCGAATTTTCAAAAATCATACCTTTAGATGTAATGGTCCAATACTCCAACACTTTTTTCAGATATAAATCTGAGCTGTAAATTCTCAGAAATCTTCATAACAGCATGTACAGAAAGACTTGTCACTCAAACCAGGTATGCTAATTTGTGTCCCTCCAGTGACCTCTTACTAGGACCTCCCAAAACATGTCAAAACATTATTAATACAACTCCAATATAATGAGCTGATTAATAATAATGGTCTCCTGTCTGTCTATCTGTCTGTCTGTCTATGTATCAAATCTATCTGTCTGTCTGATCTATCTATCTGTATATCGCTCTGTCTGTCGATATATTTAATCTATATATCTATAGATATAGTACACTTACAGGAACCCCCCCCCCCCCAGCATGCTGCTTGCTGTTAGAAGGGAGAAGTGTCTCACACAGCAGCAGCAGCCCTTCCCCCCACCAACTATCAGCAACATGTACTTGCCTATTAGAAGAGAGGGAGAAGTGTCTAACACAGCAGCAGCCCACTCCCCCACCCACTATCCGCAGTGTCAGGAAGATATGTTAATGAGTTGTATAGTGTCGGGCTGTGATGGCTCTTTATTGTTAATGAACGTATCCAGTGTAGGCTGGATTACAAGTGGGCAGTACGAAGGGAGAAACAAATATATAAACAAATATTTGTATGGGAGAAACAGTAGAATATTTACTTATAAAAAAAGCTTTACTATAAAAAAAGCTACGAAGCTAAATGATTTTTAGAAGATATATACCACTGTTCTCCTATTCAAATTAACCTTATGTGCCTTCTGGAACATACTAAAACATTCTATTACTTTTGTTGTAAAATATAGCAACAACTCAGAGTGAACATGATAATGTCCATTGCATAAAGGGTGGTAAAACAGCTGTAAATCCTTTGTGATCTCCATGTGTAAAACCATTATTCTCCTCACTGCCCCTTTCCAAACGAGAGTGTGTGCATTCCTATGACTTGTAGTAAGGCACACACTTTCTACCTGCACGGTGCAGCCAGGAGGAACTGACAGTTTTAAACACAGAATCACAGAGGATTCATAAGTGTTTTACAACA
This sequence comes from Hymenochirus boettgeri, assembly GCA_019447015.1. Taxonomy (NCBI): domain Eukaryota; kingdom Metazoa; phylum Chordata; class Amphibia; order Anura; family Pipidae; genus Hymenochirus; species Hymenochirus boettgeri. The sequence goes on from CM033475.1 coordinate 194,389,510, forward strand.
TACTAACAGTAATTGAGGTTTAATAAAGACATACTTCCATTTATTACAGCTTTTATACTATATAGGAAGTTAAAAAAAAGGGGGGGGGGAAGGATTTCTTTTGATGCCAAATGGCAATTGGAAAGTATCCCTGGATAGACATAACTACAGTATACATATTAATACCAGTAACTCTCAATATTATATAGTATCCCTGTGCCAACCAGATCTACAGTATATATATTAATACCAGTAATTCTCAATATTATATAGTATCCCAGTACCAACCAGATCTACAGTATATGTATTAACTAGCAAATACCCGTGCTTCGCAGCGGAGTGTATTGAAATAACGTTTTTAGTAAGAAAGCAATAATGTATCAAGATTGCTGTAATCACTTGATATATTAAAGAAAGACAATTCAATAAGCTTTACAATAATGCAACACTCATTAACTTAATTTTAAATTATATTTTTATTCAACTATGAATTTTGGTGAAAATAACCCCCACCACCCCTCCCCGTCCGCCCTAATACCCCCCACTATTCCTCTCGTCCACCCTCCAAACCCTACCCCTTACACCTCCGCACACACCCTGAATTTTTGGTAAAATCGGTCCAGCTGTTAGTGTGCAGGAGTTCAAAATTCTATTCCCCCCCATTCACCCCCACCCTAAAAAAAATATTTCGTTAACCTTTTACTGTAAAGGAGTATATGCATACCAATTTGGTGAAATCGGACCAACCAGTCTGTGCAATGTCAGATACTCACCGTTACAGGTGCAATGTCAGATACTCACCGTTACAGGTGGAATTTCGAAACGAAACCTGCTTAACTTTTGTAAGTAAGGTGCAATGAATGAGCCTTGCAAATTTAAGCCGTGTGCCTCCACGGCAAGTTGGAGAATTAGTGATGAGTGAGTGAGTGAGTGAGGGCTTTGCCTTTTCGAAACGAAACCTGCTTAACTTTTGTAATAAGGTGCAATGAATGAGCCTGCCAAATTTAAGCCGTGCCTCCACGGCAAGTTGGAGATTAGTGGTGAGTGAGTGAGTGAGGGCTTTGCCTTGTATAAGGATCGAAACAAACCTGCTTAACTTTTGTAAGTAAGGTGCAATGAATGAGCCTTCCAAATTTAAGCCGTCTGCCTCCACGGCAAGTTGGAGAATTAGTGGTGAGTTAGTGATGAGTGAGTGAGTCAGTGAGTGAGGGCTTTGCCTTTTCGAAACGAAACCTGCTTAACTTTTGTAAGTAAGGTGCAATGAATGAGCCTGCCAAATTTAAGCCGTCTGCCTCCACAGCAAGTTGGAGAATTAGTGATGTGTGAGGCAAGTTGGAGAATTAGTGATGAGTGAGTGAGTGAGTGAGTGAGGGCTTTGCCTTTTTTGAAACGAAACCTGCTTAACTTTTGTAAGTAAGGTGCAATGAATGAGCCTGCCAAATTTGCCTCCACGGCAAGTTGGAGAATTAGTGATGAGTGAGGCAAGTGGAGAATTAGTGATGAGTGAGTGAGTGAGTGAGTGATGGCTTTGCCTTTTGGAAATGAAACCTGCTTAACTTTTGTAAGTTAGGTGCAATGAATGAGCCTGCCAAATTTAAGCCGTCTGCCTCCACGGCAAGTTGGAGAATTAGTGATGAGTTAGTGATGAGTGAGTGAGTGAGTGAGTGAGGGCTTTGCCTTTTCGAAACGAAACCTGCTTAACTTTTGTAAGTAAGGTGCAAGAATGAGCCTTCCAAATTAAGCCGTTGCCTCCACGGCAAGTTGGAGAATTAGTGATGAGTTAGTGATGAGTGAGTGAGTGAGTGAGGGCTTTGCCTTTTCGAAACGAAACCTGCTTAACTTTTGTAAGTAAGGTGCAATGAATGAGCCTGCCAAATTTAAGCCGTCTGCCTCCACGGCAAGTTGGAGAATTAGTGATGAGTGAGTGAGTGAGTGAGTGAGGGCTTTGCCTTTTCGAAACAAAACCTGCTTAACTTTTGTAAGTAAGGTGCAATGAATGAGCCTGCCAAATTTAAGCCGTCTGCCTCCACAGCAAGTTGGAGAATTAGTGATGTGTGGGCAAGTTGGAGAATTATGATGAGTGAGTGAGTGAGTGAGTGAGGGCTTTGCCTTTTCGAAACGAAACCTGCTTAACTTTTGTAAGTAAGGTGCAATGAATGAGCCTGCCAAATTTAAGCCGTCTGCCTCCACGGCAAGTTGGAGAATTAGTGATGAGTGAGGCAAGTGGAGAATTAGTGATGAGTGAGTGAGTGAGGGCTTTGCCTTTTGGAAACGAAATGCTTAACTTTTGTAGTTAGGTGCAATGAATGAGCCTGCCAAATTTAAGCGTCTGCCTCCCACGGCAAGTTGGAGAATTAGTGATGAGTTAGTGATGAGTGAGAGAGTGATGGAGTGAGTGAGGGTTTGCCTTTTCGAAACAAAACCTGCTTAACTTTTGTAAGTAAGGTGCAATGAATGAGCCTGCCAAATTTAAGCCGTCTGCCTCCACGGCAAGTTGGAGAATTAGTGATGAGTGAGGCAAGTTGGAGAATTAGTGATGAGTGATTGAGTGAGTGAGGGCTTTGTTTCGAAACGAAACCTGCTTAACTTTGTAAGTAAGGGCAATGAATGAGCCTGCCAAATTTAAGCCGTGCCTCCACGGCAAGTTGGAGAATTAGTGATGAGTGAGTGGTGAGTGAGTGAGGCTTTGCCTTTTTGAAACAAAACCTGCTTAACTTTTGTAAGTAAGGTGCAATGAATGAGCCTGCCAAATTTAAGCCGTCTGCCTCCACGGCAAGTTGGAGAATTATTGATGTGTGGGCAAGTTGGAGAATTAGTGATGAGTGAGTGAGTGAGGGCATTGCCTTGTATAGTATCGAAACGAAACCTGCTTAACTTTTGTAAGTAAGGTGCAATGAATGAGCCTTCCAAATTTAAGCCGTCTGCCTCCACGGCAAGTTGGAGAATTGTGGTGAGTTAGTGATGAGGAGTGAGTGAGTGAGTGAGGGCTTTGCCTTTTCGAAACGAAACCTGCTTAACTTTTGTAAGTAAGGTGCAATGAATGAGCCTGCCAAATAAGCCGTCTGCCTCCATGGCAAGTTGGAGAATTAGTGATGAGTTTGTGATGAGTGAGTGAGTGAGTGAGTGAGTGAGGGCTTTGCCTTTTCGAAACGAAACCTGCTTAACTTTTGTAAGTAAGGTGCAATGAATGAGCCTGCCAAATTTAAGCCACTTGCCTCCACGGAAAGTTGGAGAATTAGTGATGAGTGAGTGAGTGAGTTAGTGAGTGAGGGCTTTGCCTTTATAGTATAGATACCAGTAATTTTCAATATTATATATATCCCTGTACCAACCAGAACACAGTATAAATATTAATACCAGTAATTCTCAAAATTATATAGTATCACTGTACCAACCAAACTAGAGTTATGATATTATACCAGTAATTCTCAAATTATATAGTATCCCGTACCAACCAGAACTACAGTATATGTATTAATACCAGTAATTCTCAATATTATATATTATCCCCGTACCAACCAGAACTACGGTACCGTATATACTCGATATAAGTGATCCGAGTATAAGTCGAGGTACCTATTTCTACCCGAAAAATTGTAAAATCTGATTGACTCGAGTATAAGTCGAGGGTAGAATTATGACCAATGCTGCCTGCTGATTCTGTATTGTTTTGAGGCTTTAGATGCCCTTTAATTGGACAGCAGAATTCCCATACAGTAACAGACATATTGGATCTAGCTATTACGTATGGGGCTACTGTATGGGAATTCAGCTCTCGTTTAAAGGGCAACTAAAGCCTCAAAACAATACAGAATCAGAAGGCAATCTTCAGCAATAGACAACCATCCTCCTGAATCTGTACTGTTTTAAGGCATTAGTTGCCCTTTAAATGCAGAGGTTTGCCCAAATTCCTTGCCACTTCAGATGTTTGGAAACTACAACTCCCAGCATGCTTTAGTTGCGGGAGTTGTAGTTTCAAAACATCTGCAGTGGCAAGCACTGCACCTATCCCCCAGAGCCCCCCAGTGTAGTAGAGGACTTGCCTTCATGTTTCTTATGCTATCTGGACTCCTCCTGTGTAGAATCCAATCTCCTGCTGATAGTCCCTCTGCTAACAGGCTGCCGCTCATTTCCCGCGCTTCCGCCTCCACTGTTGAGGTTCCTGACGTCACTACTCTGCGCCAGGTGAGACCGGCGCTGAGTAGTGACATCAGCCAGCACAGTGGATGCGGAAGCGAGCGGCAGCCTGTTAATGTAGTGACCCGTGTATAAGTCGAGGTCGGCTTTTTAGACTTTTTTTGAAGAATAAAAACCTCGACTTATACTCGAGTATATACGGTATATGTACCAATACCAGTAATTCTCAATATTATATATTATCCCCGTACCAACCAAAACTACAGTATATGTATTAACTAGCAAAATACCCACGTCGCAGTGGAGATGTATTCAAATAACCTTTTTAGTAAGAAAGCAATAATGTATCAAGATTGCTGTAATCACTCGTCACTTGATATATTAAAGAAAGACAATTCAATAAGCTTTACGATAATGCAACACTCATTAACTTTAATTTAATATTATATTTTTTATTCAACTACGAAATTTTGGTGAAAATAACCCCACCACCCCTCTCGTCCGTCCCCAATACCCCCCACTATTCCTCTCTGTCCACCCTCCAAACCCTTCCCCTTACACCTCAGCCAGTCCCTGCACACACCCTGAAATTTTGGTAAACATCGGTCCAGCCGTTAGTGTGCAGGAGTTCAAAATTCTTTCCCCCCCCATTCACCCCCACCCTAAAAAAATATATTTTTATTTCAACTACGAACTTTTGGTGAAAATAACCCCCACCACCCCTCCCTGTCGCCCAATACCCCCCACTATTCTTTCTGTCCACCCTCCAAACCCTTCCCCTTACACTTCAGCCAGTCCCCGCACACACCCTGAAATTTTGGTAGAAATTGGTCCAGCCGTTGTGTGGCAGGAGTTCAAAATTCTATTCCCCCCCCCATTCCCCCCCCCCTAAAAAAATATATTTTTTATTCAACTACGAAATTTTATTAAAAATAGCCTCCACCACTCCTCCCGTCCGCCCCCAATACCAACCACTATTCCTCTCTGTCCACCTCCAAACCCTTCCCTTACACCTCAGCCAGTCCCCCGCACACACCCTGAATTTTGGTAAAAATCGGGCCAGCCGTTAGTGTGCAGGAGTTCAAAATTCTATTCCCCCTCATTCACCCCCACCCTAAAAATTTTTTTTTATTCAACTACGAAATTTTGGTGAAAATAACCCCACCACCCTCCCCGTCCGCCCCCAATACCCCCACTATTCCTCTCTGTCCACCCTCCAAACCCTTCCCCTTACACCTCAGCCAGTCCCCGCACACACCCTGAAATTTTGGTAAAAATCGGTCCAGCCGTTAGTGTGCAGGAGTTCAAAATTCTATTCCCCCCCATTCACCCCCACCCTAAAAAAAATTTTCGTTAACCTTTTACTGGAGTATATGCATACAAAATTTGGTTGAAATCGGACCAACCATATAGCTTTGTATAGCTTGTAAGCTAGGTAACCATAAGTCTGTGCAATGTCAGATACTCACCGTTACAGGTGGAATTTCGAAACGAAACCTGCTTAACTTTTGTAAGTAAGGTGCAATGAATGAGCCTGCCAAATTTAAGCCATCTGCCTCCACGGCTAGTTGGAGAATTAGTGGTGAGTGAGGGCTTTGCCTTTTATTAGTATAGATACCAGTAATTCTCAATATTATATCCCTGTACCAACCAGAACTACAGTATATGTACCAATACCAGTAATCTCATATATATATTTATCCCTGTACCAACCAAAACTACAGTATATGTATTAATACCAGTAATTCTCAATATTATATAGTATCCCTGTACCTACCAGAACTACAGTATATGTACCAATACCAGTAATTCTCAATATTATATATTATCCCTGTACCAACCAAAACTACAGTATATGTATAAATGCCAGTAATTCTCAATATTATATAGTATCCCTGTACCAACCAGAACTACAGTATATGTATTAATACCAGTAATTCTCAATATTATATAGTATCCCCGTACCAACCAGAACTACAGATATGTATTAATACCATATTCTCAATATTATATAGTATCCCCGTACCAACCAGAACTACTGTATATGTATTAATATCAGTAATTCTCAATATTATATAGTATCACCGTACCAACCAGAACTACAGTATATGTATTAATACCAGTAATTCTCATTATATAGTATCCCTGTACCAACCAGAACTACAGTATATGTATTAATACCAGTAATTCTCAATATTATATAGTATCCCCGTACCAACCAGAAACTACTGTATATGTATTAATACCAGTAATTCTCAATATATATAGTATCACCATACCAACCAGAACTACAGTATATGTATTAATACCAGTAATTCTCAATATTATATAGTACCAACCAGAACTACAGCATATGTATAATACCAGTAATTCTCAAATATATAGTATCCCGTACCAACCAGAACTAAAGTATATGTATCAATACCAGTAATCCTCTATATTATATAGCATCCCCGTACCAACCAGAACTACAGTATATGTATCAATACCGGTAATTCTCAATATTATATGGTATCCCTGTACAAACCAGAACTACAGTATATGTATCAATACCAGTAATTCTCAATATTATACAGTACCAACCAGAACTACAATATATGTATTAATACCAGTAATTCTCAATATTATACAGTATCCCTGTACCAACCAGAACTACAGTATATGTATTAATACCAGTAATTCTCAATATTATATAGTATTCCCAAACCAACCAGAACTACAGTATATGTATCAATACCAGTAATTCTCAATATTATATAGTATCCCCGTACCAACCAGAACTACAGTATATGTATCAATACCAGTAATCCTCTATATTATATAGCATCCCCGTACCAACCAGAACTACAGTATATGTATTAACACCAGTAATTCTCAATATTATATAGTATCCATGTACCAACCAGAACAACAGTATATGTATTAATACCAGTAATTCTCAATATTATATAGTATCCCTGTACCAACCAGAACTACAGTATATGTATTAATACCAGTAATTCTTAATATTATATAGTTTATTCAACTACAAAATTTTGGTTAAAATAACCCCCACCACCCCTCCCCGTCCGCCCCCAATACCCCCCACTATTCCTCTCTGTCCACCCTCCAAACCCTTCCCCTTACACCTCAGCCAGTCCCCGCACACACCCTGAAATTTTGGTAAAAATCGGTCCAGCCGTTAGTGTGCAGGAGTTCAAAATTCTATTCCCCCCCACCCATTCACCCCCACCCAAAAAAAAAAAATATATATTTCGTTAACCTTTTACTGGTATACAGTATATGTATTAATATCAGTAATTCTCAATATTATATAGTATCCCTGTACCAACCAGAACTACAGTATATGTATTAATACCAGTAATTCTCAATATTATATAGTATCCCCGTACCAACCAGAACTACTGTATATGTATTAATACCAGTAATTCTCAATATTATATAGTATCACCGTACCAACCAGAACTACAGTATTTGTATTAATACCAGTAATTCTCAATATTATATAGTATCCCTGTACCAACCAGAACTACAGTATATGTATTAATACCAGTAATTCTCAATATTATATAGTATCCCCGTACCATCCAGAACTACTGTATATGTATTAATACCAGTAATTCTCAATATTATATAGTATCACCGTACCAACCAGAACTACAGTATATGTATTAATACCAGTAATTTTCAATATTATATAGTACCAACCAGAACTACAGTATATGTATTAATACCAGTAATTCTCAATATTATACAGTATCCCTGTACCAACCAGAACTACAGTATATGTATCAATATCAGTAATTCTCAATATTATATAGTATCCCCGTACCAACCAGAACTACAGTATATGTATCAATACCAGTAATCCTCTATATTATATAGCATCCCCATACCAACCAGAACTACAGTATATGTATCAATACCGGTAATTCTCAATATTATATGGTATCCCTGTACCAACCAGAACTACAGTATATGTATCAATACCAGTAATTCTCAATATTATATAGTACCAACCAGAACTACAATATATGTATATATGTATTAATACCAGTGTATTTTTGAGTTAAGTTCAGCCACTTCAATTCGCCAAGTCTGAGGTGGCGAAATGCATAAATCACCATTTATTTAGCCTTGCAATGGGTCCATGGAAGGTGCCAGTACATTGTGGAGTGTTTCTCAATACAAATAAGTACTCAGGGGGGTGTTAGACTATTTTCGAGCATTTACTGCAATACGATCTGCAAGTTCGCTTTTTTTAAGATTTTTTTTTTAAGAATCCAATTTTCTTTATTTACCAATAAAGTCAAATGGAGGTCTGAGGGACATATTAATAAAGGGGCATTATTTTTGCTTTTTTTTTTTCCACAAACCTTTACCACAATTTTTTAAACTTTCAACTTTTCCTTTCATCAAAGTTATTAAACAGGCGAATTTTCATCAAAAGCGGAAATTATGTAGCAAAATGTATCACTAATAATGCTGGAAAAGTTCAGCACATGTGATGGTAAATAGGTAATACTCCCTGGTGGTTTTCACACAGAACACCTATCTTTGTTATTTAAAAATAGCCTAACATGTGGTGTTTTTTTCTGCCAAAGATATAAATAGTATAAAACTCAAAAGGCGAATTTTCTTTATTTTATTAAAAGGATTTGATAGTGCAAACCAGTCACATTAATATGGGAACAAACCATAGTGATATGTAAGAAATAGTCATGTTAAAGGAACATTCCAGTAAGTAATAAAGTTTGGTGAAAATTCTGGCAAAACTGCAAAAAATGCAACAAAATGGAGAAAGGGTGGCAAAAGGCTAATTTTCACCTATTTATAAATGGCTTTAAATTAAAAAATGACAAAAATAGCTCTGGAATTACACTAGAGAGCAATCTGTCTTTTCGCAGTGATAACACACTTAACGCAATGAATAAGGCGAAAACTATCGCCACACATTGTCTCAGCGATACTTTTCCCCCAAAGGCAAAAACAAGCTTTTTAGAAATAAGGCGAAAATATCGCTATTTGTCATTGCCATTAGCGATCGTTTAGAAATATGCCCCTATGAGTTTGAACGAACTTCAAAATATCCGAACTATCCAAACTTGTTAGTTTTTTTTGGAATGTGCAGACTTATTTTCGGTAATTATTGTTGAATCTGGTAATCCACAAATGTAGCCTTCAATTTCAGAAACCCTTAAATGTAGCCTTCAATTTCGGAAGCCCTTAAATGTATGGTTCGATTATGGTTCGATAGCCCTCAAATGCAGCGTTCAATTTCGGTAACCCTTGAACGTAGCCTTCCGTTTCAGTAACCCTCAAATGTAGCGTTCGTTAACCTTCGAATTAGCCATAACCCTCAAATCTACCATGCAGAAAATAGACAATAGCCCGATTGTGGGGGAAAGAAGTGTTTAAATAAGTTTTGGTGATATGGACATGTTCCCCATACCATTTTCCAGGTGCCACAGTCATTTACATTAAGTTACTATTGCAATTTTATTCTGTATTGTATCCAAACATTTCAAACTATTTCTCCCCATTGACTTTAATGGGTTCGTTTTCGAACTTCCGAACTTTTACTAGTTCGGAAGTTCGAAAACGAACCAAACTTCAGGAAGCTAGTCCATCTCCAGCCCTAACTAATCTAATCTAACATTGTAACATATTAATTGAGGTTAAATAAAGACATACATCTATCAAGTCCAACCATTACACCCAACTTTTTAACCCTACCTAACAGTTGATCCAGAGGAGGGCAAAAAAAAACCAGCTAAAAAAAAGAGGAAAAAAATTCCTTCCTGACTCCAAATGGCAATCGAAAAGTATCCCTGGATCAACCAGAACTGCAGTCTATATATTAATACCAGTAATTCTCAATATTATTTAGTTTTAGAAACTTATCCAGCCCACTTTTAAAGCTATTTAATGAACTTGCCATTACCACATCTGCTGGAAGACAGTTCCACAGTTTCACTGTTCTCACTGTTAAGAAACCTTTCCTAACCTGAAGATGAAAATTATTTTCTTCCAATCGGAAAGGATGTCCACATGTCCTCTGATATGACCTATTAGTAAACAATGCACCAGAGAGTATATTGTATGGCCCATTAATATATTTATATAAAGTGATCATATCCCAACGCAAACACCACTTCTGCAACCTGGAAGAAAGCTGATATCTGGCACAGATATCAGCTTTTTTGAGATGAGGACAGATACGTTTTCTGGGCTTCAGAAACCACATACAAAGTCATACAACTGGGATATTAGCTTCTGTGATTTACCCCTGCACACAACACAAAGATCTCAGAATTATTTTTCAAGGACAGTACACTGGGCAAATTTTCCTTGGGCAGAACTCTGAGGTCGGCCTGAACACTCGGTTGGCAGTCTAAATAATACTAAATAATTGAATGACAATCGGCAATCCATAATGAACTAAGAAGAAATAATTGACTAGACCAAGTATATCGATGACCTCCTGAGTTTCAGAGAATTCACTTTTACTACGCCAGGGATTTTCTTCCCCTCTGTCAAAAATAAATATATTTTTGAAAAAGAGGTTTACTTTATTTTCTTTGCATCATTCGTAAATAAATTATTTGGTGTAGCATACAATTGCACAGGGCTTTTGCCGTGTAAAAAAGCTCCAAACATAGACACTGGAAATACCACATGGTTCAGATGAACATTGCCACTGGCTTTTCATTTATTTATCTTTGATACACTGAACTTTTGTGTTTTTTGTTGTTTTTTTTTGTTTTTTGTTGTTTACCAATCTGCAATTAAGTTAGTAATGTTGTAGGTACAATCCACTTTTTGCATCTATGTGAAGACACCAATATGGACATTTTGTTTGCACCTGAGATGGGGGAGTTTGGTTAAGGGTATGTCACTTCCTGTTCCCTATAAAAGAGAACCAAGTAGTAACATTGAGTGTGCTTGAGAAAGTACCAGTGGGTCCGAAACATTTTGCACGTGTGATTATTCTAATAATGCTTTTTTACACAGCAACAGCCCTGTGCAATTGTATGCTACACTGAATAATTTATTACACTGACGATTGATCCAGAATAGTGGCAACTGGAACAGTGTGGCCTACGAGCATTTCTTGCCTCGGTACCTGGGCACCTCTAACTACAAAGGAGATCATAGCCTAGTGCAGTGGTTCTCAAACTCTTTCAGATCGTGGTGCACTGAGCAATGCCAATTCTTTTTTGAGGCAAAGGCGCGGAGGGTGGGGGCGGTGGCACGTGAAGCAGGCATGGCTTCATTAGGGAACATAGGTGTGGCTTGTGGAGGTAGGTATGGAGGGCTGACTAACACTTACTGGAGGGCTGACTAACACTGGTGATTGGTGGACTGGTGCTAAAATGCGGTATTGCAGGAAGGAGGATTTTTTTAACTGGCGCCTTTTCAGTGTTCCGCAGGGGCGCGCCCTGAGCAAATGTTTCACTTTGCTTTATGGTAGGGGCACCCCTGTGTGTTTTTAATGTTGGGCTTAAAAGTCGTAATTATTCATATTTTATGTACTTTCTGGTATAAATTGTATTCAAATCAATGTTACACTACATTGACTGATTTGTAATTTTATCATAATATATATTTTTTTTGAGTCCAAAATAATAAAAATGCAAGTTATATTTCCACTAGCAAAACTCCGAGGCACACCTCTGCCTCTTTGTAGTCCCATCAGTGTGCCCTGGCACACCCTTTAAGAAAATCTGATCTAGTGTGAGGTTCATTCTTAAAAAGTACAGTAAATAAAAAGAACTTAAAGGGCAACATCTGGCACAAAGATTGCTGGTTTGTGGAGCTGTACAGTGGACTGCATTGTACATCACTAATTCAGATTCTGCTAACATGATAGCTCAATTTTAGCTTTTTTGCAATCAAGACAATAGAGCAGTTTTCCAAGAAAAGCAGAAGGGGTTTTCTCTAAACATAATGATAATCTTCAGTTGAAACCACAAACTGAGAAAATAAAACAAACACGGCAGTGAAACAATACCACTACCTCATCGCAATGAAGGATTGGTATTGGAAATGACTAATACCATAAAGTTATAGATTAACAGGGATTTAATAATTCTATTAGATATCTTAAAATCTAGTTTTACAAGTATTTGAACTTGGTTTCACTGGTTTTGCAGCAAATTAGAGCTACAGAGGATTCCAAGCGGAGGTCGAGGTTTACAGCCTTTTCCTGCAACATACTAAGAATTTGTTTGGGGGGTGGACATACCCTTTACATATACACACTGCAGGCATAGACAGGCTGTTTGAGTTGCTATTACAGATATATAGGATATAACTTTCATGCAAATAAATATGCGTAATGAAATTACGCAATGTGTAAAAACAACACACAATCATTCCACTCAAAATCATGTTTTTTTTTACGTGAAAATTGGATGCAAACCGTAATGTGATATGTAATAAGTGAATGTAAATTTTCTCCGCACATCGCCCCCTTAGCATTTAACCATTGTGGATGTGACCTTGGTAGTCTGGCTGCGGGGAAGGATAAAGCCCCCATTGATGTCTTATCTGTCTCCGGTCAAAAGTGATCATTTTATCAAAGTCATAATCATGGAAGATGTGTCATTTGCAAAGCTCTTAATCCTCACAATACACGGCATCGATATTCCGACCAATTCGGCAAATTCAGAATGTCGAAGACATTTTTCCGTATTTTCGATAGACCAATCAAGCAAGGCGGAAAATGGAAGATCGGCAGCCCCAGGTGGGGAATTATGATCGAAAACCATCGGCCCATGTATAGCTAGCTTTAAGTGAAATCTCTTTCCGTAGAACTTTTTACAAAGATTTCTGCTACTGTTTTAAAACTAAATTTGTCCACAACTGAAAAACAGTTTTAAGTTTCTACTTCACAACTAAAATGCCTACATCAATCTTAAAAGCAAACCTGATATACAGTATACGGTATAAGGGCAGTACGTGGACAAGAGCGGATGTTTAACTAGATGAATAACACATGTGTACAGTATTTGTGTTTCAATGTAAGCAATGAGTTCTAAGAAAACACAAGAACTCCTTTGGGAAGAAATACCATCCTGTTTAACACTTAAACTTAACTGCTTGTTAAACATTATGAAATAAACAGGATGACAACAAGTGTTGGGTGAAATGGGAAGCCACAGCTTTTATTGACACATTTCAATTATGTGCTCAAAATGCCAGATATTAAAATTAAACATCCTTGCATACTGATTAGATGAACCAAGCCATAGCAAAAGCTTGAATGCCAGACCTCTGGGTCTGGCTCTAATAACCATATCCATTGCAAGGATGTATCCGCTAGCTGTATCCGCTAGCTGATCAAACCCTCTAACTAAAAAACTCAACTCTGAACCCATTACTTTAGGGAGGGAGGGATGGAAGAACTTGCGTCCTTCCAGCAAGTAAAAAAACGAAAATGGCGCCCGTTTCATCGTGTAGCTGTCTTACATACTCCTGTGACGTCAGTGATACCTAAGTCACCCAAATCTTGCGAGACCCCAGTGTGGCCAATCAGCACGCACTGCAATGACGCCAAAACCCCGCAAGACCTGTATTACCAGAGGAAGCCTACAACTCCCAGCATGCCTAGAGAGGTAACTCTACCCGCAGTCAGATACCCTGCCCCCTAACCCAGTCCAGGGCTACCAGTTCACCCACTTTCTTTTTATGTATCTAATGCAGAATTTCTCAACCAGGGCTCTAGGGATTCTCTGAGATTGTATCAGGAAATGTATAGATCCACCCTTGTGATGAATTTGAGTGCATTTTCTAAATATAGATTCATTTATTAACATGTGTTATATTTGGGTTTTTTTTCTGAATGGATGATAAAGAAAGAAAGAGAAGAATACAATGATATAATAATTTAACATGTAGGGCTTCCCCCGAGACACAAAGGTATAAAAAGTTTGAGAAACACTGAACTAATCCCTCTGATTGAGTTACAAATGTCACCTTATAAATTTGCATTAACACCTGGCGCAACGATGCATAGGCACATTCATTTGATACCTTAACTCAGTGGTTCTCCAACTTTTTTTTAGAACGTGGCACACTTGGCAATGCATATTTTTCTCGAGGCACACCTGTGTTCTTAATGTTGGAATTAACATTATAATTATTCATAGTTTATGCACTTAACAGTGTATATTGTATTCAAATCAATGTTATGTAATGTTACTCTACATCGACGGTGGAAATTTGCACAAATAACAAAAATTTAACTTATACTGGTGAAACTGTTCCCACTACCAAAGTTCTGAGGCATACCTCTGGCACTTTAAAGTCACATCAGTGTGCCCCCGCACATCCTTTGAGAAACCCTGCCTTAACTGGGTGTAAGCCTGAGGCCACACTAGAGCGTGTCTCAGCAATCTAGAAACGAGCATGCAAGCGAAAAACACAAGGAAACGTGCACCGCCACGCTCATGTTTGTTGCCGTGCACTGCGATCGTGCAATGTTGCGCAATCAGAGTGCATGTGATTGCTCAAAAAAATGTGAATTGCAGCGCATATGCCCAGCAACACACTAGTGTGGACACCACAATTGGGCCACATTAGTGTGCACTTTTTAAAGCTCAATTGGGTAGCAATTGTGAGCAGATTGCGCTTAAAAGCGCACTAGTGTGGCCTAGCCCTAAAGGGGCATAAATCACAAGCAGTTTCAATCGGGGCTAATGGCCTTTAGGTATACCTCACATATGAAGTGATCTTCCCATAAGGAGGAAGTAGGTGGTAACCAATAAGCTGCCTTGTTTTACTGACTCCACAGATGCTTTAATAAGGAATTATTATGACAGGCAATTTATAGATCATTTGATTCAGCAGTTTCTTCTGCTGGTAAACACTAAGGGGGCGATGCAATATTGGGCGCAAAATGCCCAAGTCAGTGTAAAACCCATGCAATCCGATGTATCATCAGGTTACCGTGGGTTTTACACTGAGTTTGCATTGCCTGCGCCATTTCCGAGAATGCTCGGAAATAGCGTGGCGCAGGCGATGCAAAACCGCCCTTAGTAAAGTTTTGCGCTACCATGTAGCGCGAAACTTTACGCCACTGAATAGGAGGCGTTAGCCGGCGCACTTACCTGGCAGAGATCCCGCGATGTACAAAATCTCGCACAGGGATTTTTGCATCGCGGGAACTCGGGCAGGTAAGCTGCGTCGGAAAAAAATATTGCATCGCCCCCTAAGGCTGAAGACATAACACAATGCAGAAAATCGCGCACGCAATTGATCTTGTGTGCGTTGTTTCGCGTTTGCACATGCATTTTTGCTATTTTTAAACGTCTGTTTTCATGTTATAGTTGTCCTAAAACTGGATTGCTCAATATAGTAAGCAGAAAGGGAGGTAGGAATATTTCCTCCTACCTTTTCTAAAAACAAGCAACTAGCTGGCCATACACTAGGCAGACATACGATAGATTAGACATTTGTCTATAGAACGGACTGGGCGGCCACGGGGGGCCCCGGATGGTAGTAGGGCCCGCCCACAAGCCCCCTAATCTGCAATCGCATGCGATTTCATTGCGTTTGTGCATGCGTTTTTTTGTATAGAAAAACTCATGCGATCGCGATTTAAAATCTGGAACACAAATCTCAAGCGCAATCGCATCGCACCCCAAAACACGCGTTTTTGGTGCGTTGATGCGATTCCAATGTTCGAAAAAAACGCATGCGCAAACGCAACAAAATCGCTACAGTGTGGCCTAGCCCTAACTGTCATCATTTCAGTTACAGCTAACCTGCACACAGCAGAAGAGTTTATGGTAATAAGGCATTTGATTGACAGATGAAAATGAATATGGTTCAGATTGGATATCTGAGGAAATAGGTAGCAGATCAACAAATAAATGGAACAGTGATAGTTGGGAAGAATTAATTTCTAGTAATAGTCAATTCATTTTTTTAAAATAAAATATTTTTTTCAGTATAGATACCCATTAAAATGAATACTCAGCTGTCAGTCTCTGCTTTAAATGTTTTGTGTAATACTGATCGTCACACCGTGTGTGTCAGCCATTTTGTTTCCATTTCATTTCCATTCGAAAATCTTCGAAAATATGATCGGAAACTCAAAAATGATCTCTGAACGTATTTTCGATAATTTTCCACATTCAAAGCCATTTTCGGTTTTGGATTTTCGGATCTTCGGGATTTTCCCGACATCCGGTAATCTGAAAACAGAAAGAAACTAGTGAGTTTCGCCCATCTCTACTGGTTAGGTGTTACCTCTAAATAAAACTCATTGTTGTAAAATACCGATTGTTATTGGTACAGCATTTTACTATGTCAGTGGGAGTGCGGTGCAAATTTCACATAACGCTCCTTTACATTTTTGCATGTAAATCTGTTGATTCATACATTTATACTTGCAATAACAACACAAATCCTAATTTTATTTAAACTTTTGCTGAATGTAATCAATATTATACTGGGGGAGGGATTTTCACAGGGCATTGGCATGGAGGAATAGGGATCGAGTTGCGAGTCTGATCCCTTGCAGCTTGGCTTGAGTTGGGGTCCAAGCATGGCAGTACTGTGGGTTCCGAATTGTGGGGCCCATCCACGCACCAATACTGATCGGACTGTGTATGGCAGCCTGTCCAATTTAGTCTGATATTTTTCCCTATTGGACATGATGCTGCGATTGTTTGATCAGTATTGGTGCATGTATGGGCCCCATAGGGTACAGGTAAGTGGGTGGCTGTAGCAGGTCGGGTTTGGGACTGAAGATTCGGACCTGCGCTGGTCTCTTATTCAGTGGTCACTACTTGCTTTCATCCATCCATAATCATCTTATTGGGTCATGTGCAGCATCTGTCGCTCTTTCTCTTTTTTTATTATTAAGTTGTTGTATGTGTCTCTTTCTCTTTTCCGTATAAGGTACACGCTAAAAAATAAATGCATTTCTAGCAAGAGCTAATTTCTCCAAGGATTTTTGAAAATATATATTAAAAATATTATTAAAGGTGCATTACCTTAGGAGAAAGATCATAATTATAATCAGAAAGCCACAGACCGAAACTATGATCACTGCTGTAAATACTGTTAAGTCTTTTGTGGGAGAAGTGGTGGCAGGAGACACCATAATGGGAGACGCATTTAAAATGGGATGAAGGGGTTTGGTAGAGGCTTTCATCACTGCGGGATTGAAACAAACATGTACGTAAGGTTTATACTAAGAATATAAACTAAAATTCTACATTTATATAATCACCAAGGTTCAGGGCATATAAACAATACCAGAACTCTTCTATGTATGGAAAATTACTTCACAAAAAATGATTTCACAGCAGAAACTAATCATTTAAATGTTATACTACTTGCCCTTTAAAGTAGATTCTCTACTACAGCTTTACTTTCATATTAACCCTTCCCTTTGTCTTAGCACAAGGCATCTTATTGGACAGCTCCTTCCTAGATTAGACACACTGAGCATATCTGTATTTAGGGAAATGAAAAATGGATCATACTGAGCATGCCTGTCCCACTGGGACAAATATTTTAATGACAGTTGTTTGGTAAGGAATTACCTAGAAAGGCAAATGATAAATAATGATATCAATAAATTCAGGAAAAATCATTGTGCACCATAATTTTTCTTTAATGCCCATTAAGCGAGTTTTTTTTTTTACTTAAAACAATTAATAAGAAGATCAGATATTTAGGTATAGATTGTACCTTGCAGCAAAAATATGTTATAGCAGTGACCCAACACAGTCAATTCTGGAACTTCCATTGCTTTTAACTTGGCGCAAATAAATGTATCTTTAAAGGGCATGTTCACCCCTTCATACTCAAAGGTATGTCTGTTCAGAACCCCCCCATATCTCATGTTTTCAACACTTACCCTCTTCCAGAATGTTCCTGTAGACAGTTGTTCCTATAGATGATCGCTGACCCCTTTTCTTCCAAGTTCTTCCAAGTAGTAGCCATCAGCCATAGCATTGACGGCTACTGTCACAACAAATGGCTGAAGGCTGCTATTAAAGCCGCTTCCTCCACGCATGTGCAAGCTCATAAAAGAGCTCACAGAGCTTTAAGAGGAGGACGCAACCTCTTAAAAAGGAGATTATCCTTAGAAACATCTGTGTGCAGAACCATCCTCGAAGAGGGTGCATATGGCAAACTTGGGTTTGGTGGGTGGGGTGCTAAAGATAAATATACCTTTGAGTTTCAGGGTAAACCTTAATAGGAACTGTATCAAGCCAATGGGTTATACAGATTTCATTGTGAAATGAAAGTGATTAAAATGCCCCACAAACATCCCACGCTGCAAAAACTTATATTACGAAAAAAATGTCTAATATGTCTACGTAACAACCAGGTAGTATCCAGACTCTAGACTCTCTCTCTAGCATACTTTCTAGTACATTCTCATTACCGTGCATAGATCAAGAGTGCTGATAATCCTAGAGTTTATCTCTGGAGAATCGCTCTAATTAAAATATGAATTTCAGGTAATTCTATCTAATTTCAGCTGCTATTAATACCAGGGAGACTCCCTGAACTTTAGGGAGAGGTGTGATGTCTGTCAATATATTGTTCATTTGCATAACTTTTGTTATCTCTGATCTCCTAGAAGAGAAACTCTGTTTTTTTCAATGTAGAAAATTAACAAACAAAACTAACTAGCAAGCAGTAGCTATTTTCTATTCTCCTCTCCGCAGTGAGTTACATACCTTTTATGTTAAAGTTCATTGTGCTTATAGGAATCTTTGTCTTTTTGGACCTCGCTGTACAATAGTAATCACCTGCATCCCCCATGGATGCCGAATATTTCACCAGCTGTGGATCATCGACTATTTTCAGTGTAACACGGTTAAAATTGTTTCTCTAGAAAGTGTAGTAAGCGAAAATGAAACGTGTGAAAGGATGGATGGGTGGGTGGATGGATGGATGTCAAAGCAAATAGTGTGCACTCCACCTTCTTGGCTTCTTCCAGCCTTGCCTGGGTGCTTGCAATCACGATCCCACAATGCATAGCAGTACACAAAGTATATTGGCGCACTCACAGGTCTTTATATATTTTTTAATCCATTTGCACAACAATCGGCAACGTTTCGGTCTGGTGCTTAAAGAGGAACTGTGGTCCAAAAATGACTAGGTAAAATGATAGGAATTGCTCTCCTGAGAGTTTTTGCAATTTATTTCCATTGTTTATTTTGTTTTTTTCATAGTTTTGAAGATATTTACATTTTTGTGTGTGATATGGCAGCAGCATCACCAGGTCCCCTGCACTTCCTGCTTCCTGCTCTGAAACCTGTCAGTCAGTCAATCTGACCTGTGTCTCCTCCCCTTTGCAGCCCCCCTGGTCCCTCCCACTCATGGACCCCATGGTCCCTCCAGTTGCAGGCCCACATGGCCCATTCCCTTACAGCCATGTGACCCCGCCTCCCCCCCCACCCCCCCCCCCCCCCCCCCGAAAAAAACTCTCTTGAGACTCTCTGAAAAGGCTGTTTTCACATAGTGAGAGAGAAGGGCTGTAGATTCCCTTACCTTCTCTTACCTTACCTTCAGCTGCAGGTCCTTCACACAGCTACACACAAAGAGGAGGAGGGACTTCTTGTCTCCCTCACACACTGAGGGAGTCTGAGGCTGTGCTCACCGGGGGCGCTGGGCAGGAGAAGCCTTAGGAATGTCACATGTCAGCCTCCCACCCATTAACTTTCTGGTATATCTTGGGGTATGGAGCACGTAGAGAGGTGGTTGATGGCTCGTTTTAAAGGTAGGAAACCGGCCTTTTATTTAAACTCAACTTGTTTGGAGACCACAGTTCCCCTTTAAGACCTTTATCAAGCCATATAAAATAGAGAGAGATAGATAGAGAGAGATTGATAGGTAAGTAGGGATAGATAGAATTTTCATTGTATGTAAGGGTTCTAGTTATATATATATATATATATATATAAGGGTTCTAGTTATATATATATAAAGGTATGTGATGGTTATAGATTTGTATATATAAAGTGGAGAGATGTTTTTGTTGTACCTTTTCTAGAACAAATTCCATCGGTTCTTGAACTTTTTTATGAAACTTAAAGCCACATTTGAAAGAGATATCAGCTTCTTCATTTACTGTCATTCTTTGGTCTATAAAGGCAGGGATTAGTACACAGCAATGAGACAGAGGGTAAAAAAAACCCTCTCCGCACACACATGGACTCTCACAAGCAGAACTTACAGTTACTCCCTCCTGCTCTGCTATGGAGGGTCACAGCACAGAAGAGCTCCAAGTTTAGGCAGGGGCAGAGATGAATGCAGTATTGCAGGAAAAGAAGATTCCCCCCCTCAATCTTAGGGCCCCTGGCAAGTCTGGGCCCCATACAGGAGTACCCCCCCCCGATTGTGGCCCTGTCACTAGCACTAACTGTTACAGGATGAATAGAGAAAAATGAACTTACTCCCACAATTAAGCACATCATCAACACAATTTCCGTACAGCTTCCCAACACACGGTCTGCAGATTTTCCCATCCTTGTCTGCAAAGAAATGGTAAATCATTTTAAGAACTTCATGGATACACAATAACATTTGGAAATAATATTGGTTTAGTCGTTAATGGTAATGTTTGTAATGGGGTAATAGGCTTCACAAAAAGCAGAGATCTGGTCTGTCCAAGATGCAATACTGTCTCAATATCTTTATTTTTTCGCTAACCCTTAAAGGATGATGTATTACTGTGTTAGTAACATATGAGCGCACTATACGTTTTTTTTATATGTTAGCGTACTGCAAGTGATGCAATAAATTAAGCAATGAATTTATCATAAAAAAGTGCTGTTTCAATTGCGGCTTTAAAGGACAACTGTAGACACCTCAGCCCGATCTTCTTCTTCCTTCAGTAGAAAGTACCCAGGATGAGGGCCGCTAGGTCCTGGATTGAGCTGCTTATGTTCACACATACCTCTTAAAGATTCCTCATCCTCAATTACAACTTATGGTCCGCGAGACAACCAATAGAAGACATGTTGGTCCTATTGGTATCACCTTGGGCCAGGAGTGGGAGGTAGAGAAGAGCACACCAGCAAAGTAAAGTTTAAGAAGTAAGGGTGGGCGTAACTCCACCCCTAAATTAAACATTTTACTATGTGTAGCATACCCCATCCCACCCGATTTACTTTTGCAAGAAATGCCACAGAAAGATACTTACAGACCTTCTGGAAGCAGCAGAGATGGGCGGGATTGGCTGCCACGTCTGTGATTGGCTAGCTGGCAGCCAATCACAGACGTGGCTGCTGGCTTTTCAGAGCACTTGGGATCAAAGGTCATTTTCTGTGGCTTTTTTTGCTTGGGATGGGGTGGGCTACACATAGTAAAAAAGGCTTTAAAGCTAGGGGACAGCAGACAGAAGGGATCCGGAGGGAGGGGGGTTGCCCTGCGTTTGCCAGAAACCTCTCAGAGGACTGAGTAAAAGCAGGGACCGGATGACTCACTGACACCTCCTACACTTCATTTCCAGGCACAGCAGGAGAACCATTAGGAGCAAAGATGTAAGGTAAGGATTTTTGAATACTACACAGTGGGGCCAGTATGGGGTTAAATTTTTGTTTTGGGGATGGAAATGCCCTTTAGTTTGTACTTTTTAGATGGTTGAATAAACACAAATTATAATTCTTTCTACAAAAATGTTATAGGTGTTTTAAAATTGCATACCTTGGCATACTTTTCCTACACAAAAGCACAATCGACATTTCGACACTAAATCTACAAGAAGAAAGAGGGAAAAAATGTAACTGTTTGTCCTACCAATACTATAAGTGTGTAACCACAGCTTAAGGCAGGGATGCAAAAATCCAGATTTTTGACAATTACAATTCCCAGCATGCCTTGGTTGCAGAATACAACTTAGGCATGCTGGGGGTTGTAGTTTTTAGACATTCCTGGTCTAAGGCCCATCATTTTATAGAAATATTTTTGAAACAATGGTCTCTTTGGAAACAAAGTATATTTAGAGATCGTAAAAAAATAAAACTGTAAAAACGACCAAGTGGCTGTATATTTCTAGCAAAGCAGCATAAGAACCCAACACTTACCGTAACAAAGGTGATTTTTGTTGGCTATACACTCCAGGGTCTCTTCTTTACAAGTGTCACAGTTAATTACTTTCAGGTTCAGAATTCCTTAAGGAATAGAAAAAGATAATATTGCTAGATACAGATTCGTTACTGCACTTTTTCAGGACCTGGCCTATAGGAAGACATGGCTGAGATAGGCGGGAGGACCCATTGAAGTAACATATAACAACAGATGCAACTACTTAACCACATAGCTTTTTCTAATGGCTCACTGGAAGCTACCATGAAACTTCTGCTCATCAGTCGTGGAAGCACCGACTTGATGAGCGCCAGCTGTCCTCTCCGTACCATCTCGGCCCACTGCCGAAAACCGAACTTGGAGCTGCCACCCCGTGGGCTAACTCCACCACCTGTCAACACCAGCCAGCTTCCAGTGACCCACCGCTCCAGCTGTGCCATCATATCGAACCTGAAATAACAAATTAGCACAAACGACCAGGGGCGGGTGAGCGGAGAACCTCTTTTCTCTCCGTCTGCCTCTCTCTGCCTACGTCTGTTTTTTCTTTCTCCCCCTTTTTCTACCTTGCTCTCTTCCACCTGCAACATTGTTGCAATCTTTCTCTCCAATCCCTGGCTGCTATCTCTTTAACCAATCCCATCATTGCCTTTTTCAAATCTGCCTGTCACCATCTTCCTTCCCTCCCTCTTTCTTTCTCAACCCCAGTTCTGTCTATTTTAAACACTGTTAAATCCTAACTCTCACCTGTGTTCCCCCTCCCCCTCAGCCATGTGTCCTTTTGCTTTTAATGCAATGGACTTCTTGGCTGAGATAGGCGGGAGGACCCGAATAACCTTATACCCTTGTACTTCTTTTTCCTTTTCTTGCCTAAATACTTTATTACACCCCTTTTTGCTCCCTCCCTTCTTCCCTTCCCTTTACGACACAGGAGACTTGACTTTAGAGCAAAAGGGGTCACAGCTTTATTGTTTACAATACATGTGTTTCATATAAACCACCTTTTACCAATTTAACCATTGAAGTAACATATAACAACAGATGTAACTATTTTAACAAAGTATGTACTTAACCACATAACTTTTTCTAATGGCTCACTGGAAGCTACCGTTAAACTACTGCTCATCAGTCGTGGAAGCACCGACTCGATGAACGCCAGCTGTCCTCTCCGTACCATTTCGGCCAACTGCTGAAAACCAAACTTGGAGCTGCCACCCCGTGGGCTAACTCCACCACCTGTCAACACCAGCCAGCTTCCAGTGACCCACTGCCACAACAGAAAGTTTTGACGCCTCAGGACTGTCTGTTCCACACTGCCCAAGCTGTGCCTACTTCTTCCCGCAGGTCATAATTAAAGAGGTCCAGGCCGTTCAAGTGTACTCCGTCTGCTATAAACCAAAATTCTCTGTCTATCTCGAAATCCCTATGACTGATGAACATACCCCCGTTTCTAACCACTACCTTGCTGATGGTCCTGTTAATTTTTGTTCTAGTCCTCTCTACCGCTTTATATGACCTGCAGTTCCTCCAATGCGGGTCGTGATTTCCGACCATATCACACGCAATGTAGGGAACGCAGCCCATATGCGAAGGAGGTCACACTTTATATCCTTCATGAGGGTTCTGCTAGGAACCACACAAAGTTCGTTACCCCCCAGATGAATTACTAAAATATCGGGAGGGCCGTGAATCCTAATGCGTTCCATAAACTGGGGCAGAAAGTTACGCCACAGCATGCCCCTGCACCCTAACCAATGAACTGCTAGTTCCTCCCTGTCAAACCGCATTTGCAGTCCCTTTTTTCGGACTACAGCCCGTCTGGCCGCGTGGTGAATAAAGGAGTGTCCCATGATCCCCCATGTGCCTGGATGATCTAAAAGGAAGAAGTAGAAAACTGTGATGCTTTGCAGGGGAAGTCACATTTGACTACATAAGTGCTTTATGTGGTCGTATGTAACTTCTAAATCTATCTGACTGCCACCTCCCTATCTGCTTGACCTCTGTGGCTGCTCCTATACGGAAGGAATGGGATCCATATTCCCTTGGTGGTAACCCCAAACTCTCTAGGCCTTTTCTCAAAACTGCTATGAATTGGTAGCGAGATAAAGCAGTCCTATCTGATTGTAAAAGAAGGGGGCCCTTTTCTTGCGGTCTGATCTCCAAGAATCTAATCAAGCAGTGTACTGGGCATACTGTACTTCCTATGGCTGCTAGCCTGATGGTCCTGCCTTTTCCTCTTTGAAAAGATCTTCGCAACCATATAGATAACTGTCGTTCTGATACTGTTATATCAGATCATTGTAGGCCCCCTTTTCCTTTTTCGATGGTGGCAATAGATCGCCAATACGCAAAGCGCTAAAGAATGCTAAAACAAATGCTGCCCTAAACAATTCGGACTCGTAGGCTGAGAAGCAAATATCTCCTAGCTTATTAACTAATGCTTGTAACAGTGTAAATGTAATCGGTCTGCGTTGGTCATTTTGCCTGTAGCTCTTATTATAACCTTTTAAAGCCTGCCTGACCACTGGATCCCTTCTGTAGGTCCAATCTGTAGCACCTTGTACCCTAAAGTGAAAGGACAGCCCTGCCATTCTCGCTGATGCTACTGAACCCGATACCCTGTTTTCAAACATGATATCGATCCACCAAAGCAGGCTTGTTCTTTCCTCTTCATTGCCATGCATTCTATGCCTTTCCTGTTTACATTGCCACCAGTCTGACAGACCTTGGCGTATTTTTTCCATGTAGACTGCGCTATGGACCTTTTTACCAGTTCATTAAGTCCCCTGCCGCTAATTCCCAAAGCAAGGGGGGGCATGAATAGTTCTCCTTCCGTGCTGCTGGGGCCAACTAAAGAAATTTGCTATGTTATTCTGTACCCCGGGAATCAGCAGCCTGATTACTGGCGGAGATGCGGATGTAGTATTGAGAGCCTGTACTACGCTGCTGTTATCGCAGTGAAAAAGGACCTTTCTATTTTTTAGTTGTTCGTGCCATATCTCGACAGCAACGACTATTGGGATCAACTCCAAGTAGGACAAATTCTTTGTTAATCCTTGGTCCCTCCATGTGGTGGGCCATTTTAACGCACTCCATTGTCCTCTTAGTATGCCCCATAGCCGTGGTTGCCTAATGCATCAGTGAATAATTGCAGGTCGACATTTGATATCTCTTCTAGCTGCCATAGGGTTTTCCCATTATAGGTTTCCAAAAAGGCTCCCCAAACACCTAAATCTCTTCTAACTTCCTTGTTGAGCCTAACAAAGTGGTGAGGGCGAGAGATACCTTTTGTAGCCAGGGATAGTCTCCATGAGAATACTCTGCCCATGGGCATAACCCTGCATGGTAGCCTCTTACAGTGTTTGGCCTGACCTACTTGTTGCTGTAATTCCTCAATTTTTTGTTGGGGCAGCCTAAATTCCATTAGTGAGTCTAAAGGTGCCCATACATCTATAAGATTTTACTTACCCGACCGAGCGCTCACCCGATGTTCCTTCGATCCTGCCGGAACCGCTTCTCCCGATTTTACATTCGACTGACATGCAATCGCAAAATGAATGGGATTTTGCGACCGCATGTCGGTCGAATGTAAGATCGGGAGAAGCGGTTCCGGCAGCATCGATGAACATCGTGTGAGCGCTCGGTCGGGTAAGTAAAATCTTATAGATGTATGGGCACCTTAACTCTATGCCTAAAAAGCTCAATACTGTCGTTGGACCCTCAGTTTTATCTACTGCTAGTGGTATTCCAAAGCGATGTGCGACTCACTTCATTGTTTCTAGTAGAAAGGAGCACTGTTGTGTTCCGGCCTGGCCGATAGTAGTCCAGATAATGTATCACGAAATCGACTCCTGCTTCCAATCTGAATTCCAATTCCACAAATGTGCTGAAGCATTCAAATAAGGCACATGAGATGGAGCACCCCATCAGTAAACATTTATCCACGTAATACTCGTTGTTCCACTTACAACCTAACAAATGGAAGTACTGTGGGTGTATTGGTAACAATCGAAACGCTGATTCGATGTCCGTTTTTGCCAACATTGCCCCTTGTCCGGCCTTTCTAAGCAGTGTGACGGCCCTATCAAATGAGGTGTAAAAGACCTTGCATGTCTCTTTGTCGATATCATCATTCACCGATCTGCCCTTGGGGTAGGACAGATGGTGAATGAGCCTAAATTTTCCTGCTTCCTTTTTAGGTACTAGGCCTAGAGGGGATACCCGAAGATTATGAAAAGGTGGTATGTTAAAAGGCCCTGCCATGCGCTCTGAATGAACTTCTTTTTCCAATTTGTTATCTATAACTGTAGGATTTGGTAGGCTGACTTCATGATATTTCATGATATTATTGCTGTTTTGTTTGGCTTGAAGGGGATGCTGAAACCTTGTTTGAAACCCTGTTCAGGGTTAGGAAAGGTGCCATCGCGAGTATGTTCACCGGCGTCCTCCCCTTTTCTTGTAGTGCCACTGTATCGTCCTGCCTGCCTACCTCTTTTGAAGCATCTAATAAATCTGTGGGGTCCTCCGCAATGTGAGCAGTCGTGCTTGAATTTGCACGCCTGTCCAAACTTGCATTGGCCTTCATTGAAGGCCCAGCAAAAACCCTTCTTGGTGTGAAATGCTGAGGGGGTGGGCTGAAATCCCCCCCCAGCACCCCCTCGAAAGGGTGTTGTTGAAGGTCGGCTGGGGCACATGAGTTTCAACCAGAGACCCATATCCCTATGATCCCATTGGATCCCTGTTCTGACTGCCTTTCTTTGCCTGAACTGTTCATCGTATTTCAGCCAGGCTATTCCTCCGAATGTTCTATATGCCTCAAATATACCATCTAAGTAGCAAAAAAGTGCAGAGCATTCGCTCGGAGCTCTTTCACCTAACACGCTACCGAAAATGAGAAATGCTTGCAACCAATTATGAAAGGTCCGTGGTATAAGCCTTATCCTCCTAGTTTCTTTGTCTTCCTTCCTAAATTCATCCTGCTTGGCTAGTCGATCTGTTTGTATTCTGTCTGCCGGCAGGAGTGCAAATAAGTCTACTTACTCCCCTTTCCAAATGCATTCTTTCAGCTCATTTTTTAAATGGGCACCCAGTGGGCCTTCAAAGCAAAGGTAAGTTGAACCCTTGGAGAAATCTGACACCCTAACTTTCTTACCAACTTTTTCTTTAGGTGCAGTTCCTGTTGTTGATGGATCGACCTCCGGGGCAGCCTCGCCTACTCCTTGTTCTTGTGGCACTACTGTTCCTAACCTATTCCTAGGTTCAAGCTGTTCTGCGCCTAACTCTGCAACAACCCCTTGCGTAGTCTCGCAATGTTACCGCCGGCTCCTTTGATGACGTCATCAGCTCGCGACTTCCTCTCGGATCTCCCGCTTGTTCCGACCTGGGCCTGACACTTGTGCTGCTACGCCTCCTCGCGGGTACCGCTGCTCCGGGACTCAGGCGCCTCGGTGGCTGTGTCTTCCTTCTGCTCCTGATGTCTCTGGCGTCGGGTAAGGTGTTGAGCCATGTGAGTTCAGCCTTTAGCCAGTCGTCCCCTCTGAATGCTGCCTTTGCCCAAAGCTGGTGTAGAAGCTGTTCGATTTCTGCCATGGCTGTCACGGGAAGCCCTGAGTGAGTAGCCCAATAGCCCTGAGTGTGTAGCCCAATAGCTCTGTGTTTACAGTTCGCAGGGAACCCATGAGGCCGCTGTTCTTTTCTTCTAGTAGTTATTTCTTCTTTCTCTGCTGGAACCTCTTCTCTCTCCGTCTGCCTCTCTCTGCCTACGTCTGTTTTTTCTTTCTCCCCCTTTTTCTACCTTGCTCTCTTCCACCTGCAACATTGTTGCAATCTTTCCCTCCAATCCCTGGCTGCTATCTCTTTAACCAATCCCATCATTGCCTTTTTCAAATCTGCCTGTCACCATGTTCCTTCCCTCCCTCTTTCTTTCTCACCCCCCAGTCCTGTCTTTTTTAAACACTGTTAAATCCTAACTCTCACCTGTGTTCCCCCTCAGCCATGTGTCCTTTTGCTTTTAATGCAATGGACTTCTTTCTTGAAGAAGCAAGGATTAGGTCTTCACACTGATACTCTTAATGGGAGGGGGGGAACAATTAACTTGGCTTGAAGAGCCAAAGCGATCTTCGGGACATTTTTCCCACTGACTATATTTGGTCTAAAGATGAACATTCCAGGGTTTCAGGGTCATGTGATCAAATCAAACCCCAACTGTCACTTTCTGTGTGAAACACACCTGGGTCCGAGGCTACACTAACTACACACTATTAGGCAATATATAGAGAGATGCTGTCGTTCTTATTGCCCCTTTAAGATAAAACACAGAGCCGAAAGCAGCTCTCCATACATCCCGAATGGGCTTCTTGCTGGTGTTAAAGATACCGTTATAAAGAGCTGCTATCGGCACTCAGTACATTGGTTGTTTTACTCACCACAGTTAATTCCATCTACAAAAGGGTAAAGAAGAAAAGAGGAAAGTTACCAAACAGCAATAAATATACCATATCCAAATACAAATAAAGACTTGAGGGCAACCTACTGTACCTACCTATCCGATTTGGGCAGGAACCTAAAAAGGGATAAATAAAAAATGAAAAGGCTTGGTTATTTGCCATTTAAAAATGAAAGAATAACTCATTTAAAAAACTGAAATGGTAATACTTCTTAAAACTCTTAAAGAGATTTAAAGTTTAAATCTATAAAAGCCTCAGATGGCTGCATTTTTTTTTTTTTGAACCAGCAAAAGTTTGGAGAAAATGTTTATTTAATTATTCGTGTTACTGGCTTTTCCAGACCTCCGACCAGAGTGTACCATGGACAATGTTACAAATTTTACATAGTTGCACATGCTCAGTGAATGGTCCAATCAGCAGCCAGGAAATAAATCATAGCTGATTAGGAAGGAGGGCTGCAGAAATCAAGAAATTCGAGAAACCTTCAGAATTACAGATGATTTCTCCATAATGCTGCTGATTTCAGAATTAAGAAACACAATGATTGGCGATTTGGGAAATATATAACCATTCAGAATTATTTATATCCTTCCTTTATATAAAATTATTTTCCATTTTGTGGAGATTGCATTGAGTTGTTAGACTGTACTATGTAGGTGGGGGTAGGCTAAAATAATATTATACATAGTTACAGTGTATATTGTAATGTAAAAGTTATAACATTAATTAGTTTATTAATCTCTTCTAAATAAAGATATATAAGTGAGTAACAGTGTGTAAATGGCATATGAAATAAAAAATAAAAAAGTACTAACATACAGAATCTCCCCACGTTTGAATGGACTGGTCAAAATGGGAGCTTTAGACACACCTCTCAAATTTATTAAATTCTGCATGGAAGTTTGCTGTAATTTCCTTATTATCCTTATTATCCAATAGGTGTGCTTCTTGTAGCTGCTGTAGCACTACATCACATCCTGACGCAATGCATGCTTTACAGTAACATCCTTTAGCTTTGCATTGTGGTAGAGACTTACTGAGCATGTGCGAGTTAATGTCCAATCAAAAGAAAGTTTGCTTTCCCAGTAAGTGTAGATGATATTCAGCTGTATTGCATTGTGGGAGAGACTTACTGAGCATGTGCGAGTTAATGGCCAATCAAAACAAAGTTTGCTTTCCCAGTAAGTGTAGATGATATCCAGCTGTATTGCATTGTGGGAGAGACTTACTGAGCATGTGCGAGTTAATGGCCAATCAAAAGAAAGTTTGCTTTCCCAGTAAGTGTAGATGATATCCAGCTGTATTGCATTGTGGGAGAGACTTACTGAGCATGTGCGAGTTAATGGCCAATCAAAAGAAAGTTTGCTTTCCCAGTAAGTGTAGATGATATCCAGCTGTATTGCATTGTGGGAGAGAGCTTCACATCCTGATACAATGTGTTGTGGGAGTGGGTGGGCGTGGCCAAACGACACTGCTTTACTGAAGACTTCCC
Source organism: Hymenochirus boettgeri (assembly GCA_019447015.1). Lineage (NCBI taxonomy): Eukaryota > Metazoa > Chordata > Amphibia > Anura > Pipidae > Hymenochirus > Hymenochirus boettgeri. The sequence continues at coordinate 194,419,627 of CM033475.1, forward strand.
CTGAAGGAAAGTTTCCTTCTTATGCTGGTAAGTGTCTAAATGTTATTAGTTTTTTGCTTTAGTGAACAGTCTCTCTGATTCTCTCTCTCTCTCTCTCTCTCTCTCTCTCTCTCTCTCTCAGTTTGTCTCTCCCTCTGTCTCTCTCTCTCTCTCTGTCTCTCCGTCTGTCTGTCTCTCTCTGTCTGTCTCTCTCTCTCTGTCTCTCTCTGTCAATTTCTCTCTCTCTGTCTCTTTCTCCTGTCCTGTTAGCAGCAGTGCTCACAATAATCAGCTTCCAGGTTAGTACTATTATTATAAATTGTCACATTACTGTAATAGTGGCCGACTGTATTCTAGCAGCCAATAGGAATACCCCATAATAAACAAGCACCAGGTTCCTCCTTACTGCTGCATGTGTGTAAACTACAGCATCTAACAAAGCCCTTCCACATTGGTCGTAATCCAGGTAAAAGCCAATAGTAGCCAATAGAGAAGGCATTGCCTATAGAAATGGTGGGCGATCCCTGCTGTTGCTAGGTATTGAGACGCTGCCTGTTCCTGCTTGAGAGCCCTGGGGATTAGCTGGAGGAGGGAGTTAATGTGTGTACAGTATTGTATGTATACAACTTGATAGCACCTGGTCTGGGGCTCCAAGTGCTCGCGGCAGGGCCTGGGAGCCTGGTTTTCGGCCGCGAACAACCGCAAACACCCCCTGGAAGACAGAACTACCGGGAAAGGCTCCAAGTGCCGCGGAGCCTCCCAACACTAGCGGCGGGGCCTGGGAGACTGGTTTTCGGCCGCGAACAACCGCAAACACCCCCTGGAAGTTGGAACTACCAGGAAGAGCTCCAAGTGCCGCGGGAAGTCCCGCGGAGCCTCCCAACACTCGCGGCGGGGCCTGGGAGCCTGGTTTTCAGCCGCGAACAACCGCAAACAACCGCAAACACCCCCTGGAAGTTGGAACTACCAGAAAGAGCTCCAAGTGCCGCGGGAAGTCCCGCAGAACCTCCCAACACTTGCGGCGTGGCCTGGGAGCCTGGTATTCGGCCGCGGACAACCGCAAACTACCCCTGGAAGACAGAACTACCGGGAAGGGCTCCAAGTGCTGCGGGAATCCCTGCGGAGCCTCCCAACACTCGCGGCGGGGCCTGGTTTTCAGCTGCAACCAGCCGCAAACTACCCCTGGAAGATGGAACTACCGGGAAAGTCTCCAAGTGCCGCGGGAAGTTATCATTAGGTAAAAACGTATCTTAAACATAATAATTACACTATGCTTGTGAAGGTTCTCATTCATCCAGGTCATGGTATATCTGTTGTATTCAATTAGATCAACTGGACTTGAAATGTAGTTCTTGAAGACGTTTCGCTAGTCATCCGACTGGCTTTCTCAATTCAGAATGACTTGTACAAGAATCTGTGGCAATTATGTACCCTGGAAAATCCCAATTAGCATTGGCTGTGATATGCTAATTGGGATTTCCAGGGTACATAATTGCCACAGATTCTTGTACAAGTCATTCTGAATTGAAAAGCCAGTCGGATGACTAGCGAAACGTCTTCAAGAACTACATTTCAAGTCCAGTTGATCTAATTGAATACAACAGAAATATTACACATACAAAAATAACAGCATTATTACTTAATATTGTCATTCTTAGATAGACTACCCTAATATGGAGAGCCTTGTAAGTGGTGGGTAGCTTACACATATATTTCAATAAATATATGTAACTAACACTCCAGCAAATTAAACTATATAAAATTAACACATAAAAAACCCACTGTGCACCAACGGGCACACTTTTGCTAGTTTAACTTTAAAATAAAAATACAGATAAACTGTTTTCTCTCTTTTTACAGTAAGGTTACTTACGATCTTCATAGTCTGCAAAGATTCCGTCAACTTTTGGCTTTAGCGCTTTGAGATTTGTAGATATTGCATCAAGAAGCTGCATTCCTGGAATCAAGAGGAGGAGAGTTTACAAAGTGAAAAAACCTTAATTAACGGTATAAAAGTTAAAATGTTAAATGATCGTGTCTTATTAAATTGATGTAAACTTACCTTTGGCTTTTGTTCGCTGTATTTGTTTGATTTTACTTTTGTATTCACTTGCCAATTCACCAATTCTAAAATTGTCTGGAAATAAAAACATAGAAATGTCAATCACTATAAAATAACATAGACTTTGCAGGGAGATGCAGTTATGTTCACAGCGTCTTTCATTTCTCGCCAACTCTTTAGCGGTGATCTATAAATAGGGAGATTCAATAAAAGTTTGTATCGTTAAAAATGTTGCTAATTTTGATGTCAGATGTAAAATCTAAAATGAAAACTTACATACAGGTAAATCACCCCCCAAAACCCTAAACGGTAATAGTTTGAAATGTGAAAGGTGTAAGTCTAACCGGAAATCCTGCACAATGAGCTGTTTCCCTGTTTCTGCTTTCTGGTTCTTCCAGTTAGTAACTGTCAGTTATGAATTTGACAGTTGACATCACAGCCAATGACTGAATGTTAATCCCCTTTCTGCCTCTTCTGAGCATGCCCAGGCTCAGTACAGGCTCAGTACAGGTTTCTAAATTGCTCAGTTTCCATGAGGCATCCAGAGGCATAGCAGGCATACAGTAATGAATTCATAGGACAAACTATGATATATCAACATATTTTAAAGAGGCCATTCTTTCTAAAAGATATTCTTATGAGGTTGGAGTTGCCCTTTAAATAGGATCTGATTGGTTGGGGCAAAATTAGCCCCATTTTTAACGATAATAACCTTTATTGAATCTCCCTGTAAGTGTTTGCGACATATTCAGGGAGATGTAATATCCCGTGCTAAGGGGAAAAATAAGTGCAAAGCCCGTGCTAACTGATGTAATATAGGGTTAGCGAGGGTTTTTTACTCATTTTGCATTGCCTCTAAATGATGATAACTGAACAAATTTTTTACACAAAATTAAAGACTTTTCAATTGTGGCTTTAAAGTCGTGCAAAAGGTTGCAACTTACCTCTCGCATTCACACGATACAATAACAGTCACAAAGTAGTTACTACATCATGGTAACAAGTGCAGGTCAGTTACGATACTGAAAATTATTGCATCTCCCCCAGTGTGTGCTATGCTTTTCCCCCCCAGCCACTTGTTTTAGTACCAAGTGATGCAATAAATTTAGCAATGATTTTTGCACTCGTTTGTAGCCAAAAATGGATGTTTTCTTAATTGTATCTTTACATCCCAGCAAAAGATTGCAACTTTCTCACAATGTATTAACATTCCCACAATGTATTAACGGTCGCTTCATAGCAGTTCAAAGTCCTAAACTTAAACCCCCTGCAAAACATGTTCTAATTTTGACCATAGGCAAAACATTCCTATTCCTAATGTAAATGTATCTTACATATAGATAAATTATTTATAAAATAACAAATAGTATCAATATTGTACATTGGTGTCTGTAGTTTGCACCGTGGTGCTAAATAAAGATACCAAGTGGTATTAGTGATAGATCTGTATTGCATATAGCTGGCTATAGAGTAATAAAGTAGTGGCATCATAATAACCGATTATAAATATGCCCCTAAGATGATTGCAATCATTTATTTCCATTTAGAAAGCCAATTTTTATCCCAACATGTAACAAATCTCAACATATAAAACTGCCCCTATAATGCATGGTATAATTACCTAATCTCTTATTCTGATATTTTTCCATTATTTCTTCATATTTAGCTCTGTAAAAATCCCGGATTCTCTCATACTGCGCTCTCACATCCCAGAGCTGATCATCCAAAAAATAAATAAATTCACGCATCACTCGTCTGGAATCTGCATGACATTTTAGGCAGGACGAAGTCAGAGGTACATTAATCAGTAAAAAACACAATATAAACTCTCTTAACCAGAAATTCATATTAAAATATTAAGGGAAATATTTCCGCTTGTTTTGAATCAGCAACAAGTAGCATTGCTGGGAAAAATGAAGTCATCCGTTAAATTACAACTGCCTGTTGCTGTTGCTGACTCAAAGGGGGACAATGCAATAAAGGATTATAACTCCCAAATCAGTGTAAAACCCACACCACCCAATGTAATATCAGGTTAACATAGGTTTTACACACCTGTCGGGTGCAATAAAAGGTATAAAGTTTGCCCATGTTATTAATCTGCAGCAACCAATCAGATGGCATCTAACTGATGTAACCCAGTAAAAAGTTAATATCAGATTGGTTCCTGCAAAATAATAGCAATGTTTTGCAACTTACAGTATTATAGTACTAAGGAGAGTAAAATTAACAACTATAGTTAGACAGTGGCCGAGGGAACCGCAAGGACAGTGGGAACGTACGTCTGCCTTCGATCATTTGGAAAATGCGCTACACACAGTCATCATGTAGCACTTTATCGTGACTGTATGTACCCAGCCAAAGACAGACTAAAAAATAAAATGGCCAATCCTGAGACAAATTGACCAATTGATTTAGGACTAAGAAACAGGGCATTCCTTATTCTTTGCTCAAATATAGACATTTATATAGCAGTCTCCTTATGATAGAGTAAACCAGGTTACCCTTTCATTTTTAAGCACACACATTGTAACTTTAAGATGGGAATTATCTGGTGGGTGTACAAAGCATCTGCACAAGTCTCCCTAGTAATTAATGTTCCCAACTGTAATATATAAGAATATTACCCTCAGGCAATTTTAACATAGAGAAATACACAGCAATTCATAAAACTCCAAGGTAGCCCCTTAAATATCCTTATATTAGAAGGGTACATTATATCCTAAACACACAAATTTTAATATTTCATATGACACTAATGACAAGCTATGCACCATTTAAATGGATATCATTGAATGTATATACAGTACACGGCTCTTCATAGTTTATATGTCTGGCTATTAGGGATGGACTAGAAATCGAACTCGATCCCGAGTTCGAGCCGAACTTTATGAATTCGGACAAATTTATACTATTCGAACTAGTTCGAATAGGGACTATTTTTGAGAATTCTCGAATGTACGAGGATTTTCCAACGTTCGGCAGGCCTCGAACAGCTGCTTCCTAAAATCCCGGAACGTCTGGAGATTCTTGAAAATCACGAACGTCCGGAGATTTCCGCCAATTCCACGGCCAGGCGACCCGCAGCTCGAAACCGGGACCACCTCCCGGGTCCTTACAAGAACCATTACGGACCTGACAAGACCCTTTGGGACTCAAGGGGTCCCGTAGCTTGAACCCCCCCTCCCTGGTCCTATCAGGGCCCTTGTGTCCCTGACAAGGGCTCTTTGGGGGTTAAGGGGTCCCGCAGCTTGAACCGGGACCCCCCTCCGCGGCCCTTGTAAGGGCCCATGCGGCTCTGATAAGTGCCTTTGTTGGGGGCCCTGCAGCTCGAACCGGGACCCCCAGTGGCTCTTAAAAGAGCCCTTGGGCAGCGTCTTCTGTCTTCCATCCGGTAACACCAGCTCTGCTGAGGTCACCGACCCCGAGAAGTACCCCTGCGGCCACCAGGGTTACCTCCGGCGCCGGTGGCCTCAACAAGGCCGATGTTACCAGCATCTTGATCCGATGCAACGTCTTCGGGCTAGCATCACCATCATCACCACATCACTGCGGCTGACAGTTGGTGCGCTGGCACCGCCGGCCTCAGCGGGGCCGATGTTGCTAGCCGCTTTTTTCTTCTACCATCTACTGCAATGACTTCTGAACTCCACGGAGTATTGCACCTCTCATATAGGTTTGCAGAAAACCCTAATCCATTTCTGATTTGTCAATTTTTCAATGCTTGGTTTACATGGTTTACATTAACCAATCAGATTTTAGGAATCCAGGAATCTAGTACTGGTACTTGTTTCAACCCACATACTGGAATTAGCCCCCAAAACAGATTCAAATTGAACTTCTATTCTGGGAACGAATGGAGAGTTCCTTATTGGTATGGCTAGAAAATTACTGCTCCCCCTATAATCTGTTAAAATATAGAGGTTTATGAATAAGGTGTAAAAGTTTGCCTGGGTTATTAATTTGCAACCAAACATATAATATCTTTATACTGCTACTTTACAGTAAAATAACATCTGGTTGCTGCAGATGAAACCTTTGCACCTCTTAAGGTGGGTATATACAATAACCATAAGGGCATGGCCACACTGCAACGTAAACGCAATCGCACACGGAATCGCATGCAATTTAATGTGTGATTTTGTTGCATTTGCGCATGCATTATTTCATTAAATATTGAAAAACACATGCGATTTAAAATGCGGATTGCAAATCGCAATTGCAACGCACCCGAAAAAACGCATTTTCGGTGTGTTGTGCGTTTTCAATGATATGAAAAAAACGCAAACGCAAAAAAAGCGCAGCAGTGTGGCCTAGCCCTAAAGGTCAGAAACCGTTGGACCCGATGGTATTGGCTGCGGTAGTCCCGAACATTCTCCCTATGCTGTGTGTATGCTGTGTATAGGTAGAATGCTCGGGACTCTGTGTATCCTGATCTTTGAAAAATGACAGACAAAATCTTTAAAGGGAATGTTCACCCCTCCATGCACAAATCTTTACCTGATAGAAAAAAAAACAAAAGCAGGACTTCGTTATGTTTAAAATGACCAATTCCGCTCCCACACTGAGCTATTATACTTACATGCTCCTCCTCGCTCCACTGCCGCGGCTCTTCACTTTCGGGTAAGGCAGTGAGTGTCGGCAGTGACAGTGACAACACGGCCAATCACCGACTGCCATTTCCAGACCAGTCTCCACTGCAGCTGCTCAAGAACACAGAAAGAACACAGCAGCCGCAGTGGAGAGGGAGTGAGGAACCCAGAAGCGTTGGTGGAGCGAGGAGATTGTAAGTATAATAGCTCTGGCTTGGAGCTGATTTGGTCATTTTGAAACATAACGAGGTCCTGCTTTTGTTTTTTTTTGTAGCAGGTAAAGATTTTTGTGTAGAGGGGTGGACAGTCCCTTTAAGATTCCGTCTTCCATCTTTCAAAGATGTGGATACAAATAGTCACAAATGGTCTCCTTATATTAAGTATAGGGAGATTATTCAGAACCGCCATACACCCTAATGATCACAGTCGACTCCAGCACAGGGAGACGAATGCAACTTTCAAATGTAACATCCATTTCCGGTGCCAACACTGAATGTTCGTTGGCATCTGAAACGGTCCTTTTGCGGCTACAGTGTGTACCCAGTTTAGTAAATAAGCTCTATAAAGCTCCTGGGTGGTCTGGATGATGCCAGCCCCGAACCCTTCGCTCGATCCGTGCACACAATGGAAACAAGAATCAAAAGGCTTTGCTGCACACAGGTTAACGAAAGATATTTTTAAAAAAATATTAATAAAGACCCATTATTAGGCCACCATGAGGCAAATACCAAATGGCCAAGCCTACCTGATTTTGATGCTTATTGCTCTGTTTAAATATTCAGGCATAACATCTACATAGAGAACCCTATGTACAGACAATTATGTCACTTTCCCGTAATAAAGTAAAGGTTATGTACCATTCCTGAGTGGACTTTCTGCTGACAGTCTTCCTTCTGTTTCTTCCCAAACATTTCTCTTCTACTTGTAGTTCTTCCTCAGCCAAAGCAAAATCCACCAATGAAAACCATCCTGGGGGACTATCTCATGAATCTGAAGAGAATGTTCAAAGCGGTTAACAAGTAAAGGCTGGTTACCAGAATCACATTTTTTTTCATTTTTATTATTTTCTATAACGTAGAAAATCATTCCGTGAGAGGGATGTCCAAACATTTGATTGGTAAATAAACCAACAAAAATGACAATAGTGAATGGAAAAGTATTAAAGGATAACTACACGGGGGCAGGGAGGAAGGATTGATTATTCCCACCTCACAATGTGTTTTTTTTGAGGAGCTACAGCACGTACAGTTTTCATTTGCCAGGTTAGTCCTGGACTAGTCCTGTATTAAATATAGTGCGGAAGCCAAGAGGAAGACTGGCAGGATCTGTTTTCTTTGGGCTGATGCTTCTCACAGAAACAATATTGGGAGGCAGGAGTTACCAGCCCTATTCTTTTTATTGTAACCATTTTTGAAAAAAACTTTATACATGATAATTCTCCTTTAAATGCGATGATACAAACCCTTCAAGCAAGGAAAGGTGACAGTAGGTTGCTGTGGGCTATCAACCTTGTGGAAGCTTTGCCTCTATTTGTACATGGCGCCCATGGATTTACTATTTGTGGTGTAGGTAAGATAAATCCATCAAAATCACAGTGATTATTTGAAACGGGGAAATTCTTCTCTATAGTATAGTATAGTATTTGAGGTTGAATAAAGACATACGTCCATCCACCCATCTAGCAATATCATCATTTCCTGCCTAACTGTTGATCCAGAGGAAGGAAAAAAACCCCACCAAATTTATGAAGGGGGAAAAAATTCCTTCCTGACTCCAAGTGGCAATCGGAAATTTCCCTGGATCAACTCTACTTTATGTATCAATATCTGTAACTTACAACATTCCTTGTTTGCAGAAACTCATCCAGATTTTTTTTGAAACTGACCAATAAACCTGCCATTACAACATCCACTGGAAGACAGTTCCATAGCTTTACCGTTCTCACAGTAAAAAACCCTTTCCGAACTTGAAGCCTAAACCTTTTTTCTTCAAGTCTTAAGGGATGTCCTCGTGTCCTCTGACATGTTCTATTGGTGAATAATGCCCCAGATAGTTTATTGTATGGCCCGTTAATGTATTTATACACAGTAATCATATCCCCATGCAAGCGCCTTTTCTCCAGCGTCCATAATTGTAACTTTTCCAGCCTCGATTCATATTCAAGCTCCCCCAATCCCCTTATTAATTTAGTTGCCCTTCTCTGAACCCTTTCCATTTCAAAGATGTCCTTTTCGTACACAGGATTCCAAAATTGCACTGCATATTCCAAATGAGGCCTTACCAATGCTTTGTAAAGAGGGAGAATTACATTTTCCTCCCTTGAATCCATACCTCTCTTTATACAAGACAATACCATGCTGGCTCTGGCTGTTGCCGCCTGGCACTGCTTGCTACCTTTAAGTTTGTTATCCACCAAAACTCCAAGATCCCTTTCCAACAGGGAAACTTAACTTACTTAACACAGAGCCATTTATAGTATAAGTAGCACAATTCCAAAATGCATCACCTTACATTTATCAACATTGAATTTCATCTGCCACTTAGCAGCCCAATGTGATAATCTATCTAGATCCCCTTGCAACGATTGCACATCCTCTGAAGTTTTTAATGGGGATAAAGTTTTGTGTCGTCAGCAAACACAGAAACCTTGCTTACAATACCCACTTCAAATAATTAATAAATAGATTAAATAGAAGCGGCCCCAACACAAGAACTGTGGCACCCCACTTAGCACTAGTCCATAATGATGAAGCCCCATTAACAACTACTCTCTGCATCCTATTCATTAACCAATTTTCTATCCATGTACAAATGTGACTCCCCAGACCAACAGACCTTAGCTTATTCATTAGTCGCCTATGGGGGACTGTATCAAAAGCCTTTGCAAAATCCAAGTAAACTACATCTATTGCTATGCCAGAGTCTAAATTTCTACTTACTCCTCATAAAAGCCAAGCAAGTTAGTTTGACAAGATCTATTCCTTCTAAATCCATGCTGGTTACTACTTATAATGTCAGTCCTTGAAACATACTCTAGAACATGTTCCCTTATTAAACTTCCAGGATCTTCCCACCACTGAAGTTAAACTTACAGGCCTGTAATTACCCGGCTGTGAACGACTACCCTTTTTGAATATTGGAATAACATCAGCCTTTTTCCAATCCAGAGGCACACCACCAGACATGAGGGAATCAGCAAAAATAAGAAACAATGGCTTAGATAAAACTGAACTTAGCTCCTTAAGTACCCGAGGATGTATTTTATCCGTCCAGGAGATTTATTAATATTAACCTTCTTTAGTTCTTTCTGTACCATATCCTCGGTTAACCAAAGTGCACTTGATCTTTTATACCATTATTGCACTATACTCTATGATATCTGTACTTGGATCTTCTATAGTGTATACAGAGGGAAAAAAATATTCAAGACATTTGCTTTATCGCCATCTCCGTAACTAACTTATCCCCATTAATTAATGGTGCCACATTCTCAGTCCATATCTTCTTACTATAATATACTTAAAAAAAATTTAGGCTTTGTGATGCTTTCTTCAGTATCCTAACTTCATTATATTTTAGCTAGTTTGATTGCTTTTACACTCTTATTACAGTTTTTATATTCCTAAAGGCCCTTTCCGTTCCCTCGGCCTTAAAGGTTTTAAATGCCTTTTTCTCCTTTCCATTTGCCTCTTATATCAGAATTCAGCACACATTTATTTCACAAGGGTCTAAATTTAGATGTGAACTGGCTTAAAATCCCCTTGAACACAGTCCACTTTGTTCAGTATATACCTGATAAACATTATCCTAGTTGACATTCTGAAGAGCTGCTTTTACCTGGGAAAATTTGCTTCTGATATAAATGTCTTTGTTAACCCAGCGCCCTTTTTCTTTCGATAACAAAGTCCAAATGCCACTATTTCATGGTCACTATTAGAGATGTCCGAACTTCGAAAAATCCGGTCCGCGCGAGGATCCGCGGATTTTCGAAAAAATCCGAAAATTCGAAAATCCGCAAGCGGACCGTTAAAACGTATTAAAATGAAAGTCGGGCAAAATCCGCATTAAAAGTGGTCTAAATAGCCTTGGTAACGTACACTTAACCACTCAGGGACCTGGGTAATGGCCTTAGAGCACGTATAAATGCCAACAATACCTAAAAAGTACAGTCCGCTAGGTGACTTTAAAAAAACGGTATTTTTCGAAAATACGAGGATTCCCGTAAAAACGAAGATTTCCGTAAAAAACGAGGCTTTCTGAACTATGATAGCTGCCATTGGCTAATTTGGATCATGTGGCTTGCTCCGTCTTGAAAATTTACACGAATGACTCGTTTTTACGAGTATTCTCGTAATTATGCGAATCCTCGTAATTACGAGGATCTTCGGTTTTTCCGTATCCCGCAAGTATCGTAGATCCTCGTAATTCCGGAGATACTCGTATTTTCCAAAATTTTCGGAAAAAAAAAATCCGCAGTTCGGAAGTCCGGAAAGTCCGGAATAATCCGCCGTTCGCGGACGGGAGAAATCCGCGGCGGATCTGGGTTCGGGTCCGCGAACCGGCCATCTCTAGTCACTATTCCCTAAGCCTCCAGTTACCTTTATATCAATAATGCACTCCACAATGTTAGATATTACCAGATCCAACAGAGCTCCTTTTCTAGAAGGAACCTCAACCACCTGTGAGAGAAATTATCCTGAGCAAATTAGGAACTCATCGCCTTTATCTGTGATGGCAGTTCCACCACACCAATCAATGTCAGGGTAATTGAAGTCCCCCATAATGAGCACACTCCCCAAACTTGCAGCCCTTGCCAACTGCATATGAAGTTGACTCACCTCCTCTCTGCTAGCATTTTGCGGCTTATAGCAGACACCAACAATGACATTACCCCCTTTCCTGTTGCCTAATTCACCCATATTGCCTCCACTTTATCATCCATATCACCAGTTATCTCTTCTTTTAAATTTGGCTTCAATTCTTTTTTAACATAAACACATACTCCTCCCCCTTTCCTTTTTTTCTGTCCTGCCTAAACAAGGCATCCTTCTATATTTACAGCCCGTCGTGAGAACTGTTACAACAGTTTTGCTATACCTATTACATCATACTTTTCATTCAATGCTCATTTCCAATTCACCCATTTGTCAGCCAGGCTTCTCGCATTTGCAAAACAACTTTTAGATATGATTGTAATATTCGTACACTTTAATACACATGCCTCCCTATCCTCTATGCTAGCCCCACCCCCTTTCCGCCCACCAGGCCTATCTACACCGCTTTCCTCTGGACTATCTATCCCAGTGAGACTGCTAATACCCTCCCCCCCCAAACCTAGTTTAAAATCTCCTCAACCCTCTAGCCATCTTCTCCCCTAAAACAGCTGCACCACCATCAGTGAGGTGCAACCCATCCCTACTAAAGAGCCTGTAGCCGACGCAAAGTCCTGCCCAGTTCTCAAAAATCAAACCCTTCTTCCTTACACCACTCTTAATGCTCCTAAGCTCCCGCTGTTCCCTGGCTTAGCACGTGGCTGTGGTAGTATTTCTGAAAACACTACCCTGGAGGTCCTTGCTTTTATCTTGGCCCCTAGCTCTCGGAAATCATGTTTAAGGACCTCACCTCCACCTCTAACTTTGTCATTGGCACCAATGTGAACCAAGACCGCCGGGTCACACCCGGCCCCACCCAATAATCTGTCTACACGATCCACCACATGCCGAACCCTAGCACCAGGCAGGCAACACACAGTTCGGCATGTAGGGTCTTGGCGGCAGATTACCCTATCTACCTTCCTTATAATGGAGTCCACTACCACCTGCCTTGCATTCCTGACCCTACGTTCTTCCTCCCTTGTATCAGAGATGGCAGTCCCCTGGGTGCTCAAGGGACTAGCCCCCTACACGCTAATTCCGAGGTGTCCTCCTCCACTTCATTACCTAAAGCGGCAAATCTGTTAGGATGGACAATCTGGGAAGAAGCCCCCCTACTCTTCCGTCCCCCACTTCCCCTAGTAACCCTAACAAAACTACCTCCTTCCTCAACCTTTCCTGTCCCTCTTCCACCCACCTCTATACTGGCCCCAGCCAGTGCCTGCTGACCCCCCAGTTCTAACAATCCCTGCAATGTTGCAAGCTGCCCCCTTAGACTCTCCACCTCAGCTTCCAAACGGGCAACCCACTCACACCTGACACAGACATAGGTCCCCCGGAACGTCTGCTCCAGGTTCCTATACATGTGGCATGATGCACATTGCATGGTACCGACAAAACTGTCCCTTCTAATACACCACACCAGCACAGTGACGCACAAACCTTGTATTAAACCTAGCATTAATTAAGCTAACATGCAGCATGAGAATTTCTTAAAATAATACGGTATATAATGTGAAAATGTTAGGATTACAGTCTCCATGTATGTATATCCTGAAGGATAACCCAAGTATTGGATCCTCACCATTTTTAACTACCATGGATGAACCAATTTCCTAATGAAACCAACATAAGGGTATATGAACAGTTGGTCCATTTGGGGAAGCCAATGGGGGGAAATGGTTGGGGGTATCCAGAAGGTATCTAGACTAGTACAATGTAGGATGATGAAAAATTATTAGAACAAAAAGTTAGTGCACCCCTGTATCCAGCATTAGGACCCAACATGCAATATCCTCAATCCTGGGCATTCAGCAAATAATACAAAACTTTAAGGTCCGTGTGCGATCGCAGGCCAACCCACAAAACACTATGGGGGAGATTAATCCAGAGCCCAAAAGGGATTTACCCACATTGTGATTTTAATGGCGCCTATTAGCCAGTGTTAAAATTTTGTGCTAAAAATAGCGCAAACGTGATATTCAATCCACGTTTCTTTTGCGAAACCCATGCATCTGGTGCTAAAATAACCAATATCAAATCGGTTAGTGCAACTTTAACTCCATAAAACTGCCCTCTGGGTAAATGAGCCACTTTGTGTACCAAACTGCTGTTTTGGCTGACTATTGTTTAATGTATTGGCGCTAAGTTTAGGGAGTCTCCCCAGTGTGAATAGCAGCTTCCTAAAAGAAGCTAGTAAAGAGGTAAGCTAGGGGATAATCAGCACTCTGCCCCTATGCATGGTAACAAGAGAGGGCTGGAGCATGCATACTGATTTATTTTTAATGGATAAGTTGATGTATTAGAAATTGTATAACATAGCTGGCCTGGTTTTATTTTTTTTGGTTGGGCAGCGGTGGTTGCAGGTTGTAATATCTGAAGAACGTCTTCCCATAGGTGGTGCTGACAATATCTCACTGGCCCAGTGGTGGTGGAAGAGCCGGAGTAGCACAGTGTTTTAGCGCACAATCATATCGCGATCTGATCATGCATTAAAAAGCGCACACTAGTGTGCGCTTTTTCTGGTCACACTTTGTTTACTGCTTTGTGTTGTGCTGATATACGGTAATCGGAGCGCATGGGATCAGCATGCCAAGCTCATACATGGCAGCATGCAGTCCCCCGGAAAAGCAAGCACAATCTGCTGTGATAGGACACGCTATAGTGCAGCCTCAGCCTAAAGGTAAGATTTCTCCCTATCTGCCGTACATCCAGGGTAAGGGTACAATAATTTGGGTCCTCACCCTGTGCACAGCAAAAGGTGGAGAGGATGTACAGTATTAACCCTTTCACTCTCCTTTAAAGGGTAACTGTGGTATCAAAACAAGTTAGGGTTAGATGAAAGCCTGCAGTATTTCCTTTAAAATGAGCCGACAATCACATCTCTGGCTGGAGCCTGTGAGAAATGATATTGGGGTGAATGTTCAAACTTCCTGCTTCTAGTAGGTTGAGTGACATCACCTGACCTCATCCCCGCCTGTCTGCCCTGGGGGAGAAGCATGCTCAGTTAAGACTTAATGCTGTAGAAATCAGGAAGTACCTGGGGGAAAAATTGATAGTTGAGAAGGGAAGCCTATTAATGCAGGCAGGGGCTGGTCACATGGCACAAAACAGGAAGTATTCAAGCAGGAAGTAATATTGCTGAACCTTTTATCTAGAGATGTGATTTAGGTTTTATTTTGAAGGTATGATGGAAGGATAATTCTTACTAGTTTGGAAGAATTCAAGACAACAGTTACCCTTTAAGGACAGAAACTTTTCTGTCAATAAATTAGCTTTAATGTGTAACTTTGACAAATTCCCCAGTACAAACTGTGATGAACGACTAAACCAGTTCCACTAATTTATGTTGCTGCTCACAATATTACCAAAGGCATTTACAGGGCACATATCGTGACCCCAAATGCTCTGGTGGGGCCTAGCCCTGAAGCACACGTCTGTGTTGGTATTTGTGTGTTTATTAGTACTGCCCATTATGCCTGTATTGAATTCAAAAGGAAAATCTTACGTTAATATTTTTATTCCATTAAAATATGTTCTTCTTCAATCTTATTGATTTTAGAAAGAAAGAATTTAACAAAAATGTTCCTGAGAAGTTGTATTTCCCAATAATTATGTGTGTCATTCCACACAGAAAATGTTTGACATAGAGAGGCTATTAATAATTTTTGGACCTTAAAGGTGTAGTGTATTCCGGCCTTCTTCCTTACAAAATTTACAAAGCTGTGAGGCGTTGCATCACTTAGTGATCCCTGACCTTATCGTTGGAGAAGTTAAAAAATGTTTATAGTATTATAACATAAACAGAGATTTCTGCTTAAAATGAGTGTGCATCATACACAGTGACTCATATCTGGAAATGGTTGGGTGTTAAAGATATTTGTCAAAGAAAAAAGTAGAGCTAAGGGTCAAAGACTAACTGTATAAATACTTTGCCTCCACATTATTTTCTCATTAGAAAGGTGAGGGCTGTAAAGTTATAGAAAGATTATGTTCACCCTTTTTAAATTATTTTTTTAACTTAAAATTGCAGAAAACTTTACTTGGGACCTAATAAATATTCATATTTTTTTTTTTGTACCAAATAAATATTATTACCGCTTATACACACTTTCTTTGGAGATAAGCAAATATTTTTCTCATTATGTTTTACAACCAAAAAAAGCTTAAAGAAAATGGCCGCCTTTTTCTTTATTACCCCTCATTGAAATGTCTTTTTATCTTTTTTATTTCACTGAGCGATGCTAAAAATGTTATTGAGGATTCTAACCCGGTGTTAAGGTACAACAACAATATGCCGAGAATACGTTTATATGCAAGCAACCAAAAAAAGCACGCATTTCTTCAGATTAATCAAGATGGTGAAGTGTCTGGCACAGAGCAAAAGAATCCATACAGTAAGTGTTCAAATGCTGTAATGTTATTACTAGATATAATTAACATTGTGACCTGTAAGTTGTATTTTATAGAATGTTCAGTTAAGAAAATGAAGGAATTTCATGCGACTTGCTTTGGGTTAAAGTCTGTATCCCAGGGAGGTAGAATCATCCTATTCCTACCTCCCTGGGGGGCCGCATGTATGAGCAGCGAAACGTACTTTGACATACTTTAACATATCAAAAGATTCTGGGGGGAGAGCATAGTTGACATTTAAATGTCCTTATGATTAATAGTAAGAACAGTTTTACAAACTAGGGCGACCATTTTTTCAGTTGACCAAGGAAGTATGCAACTCTAATCATTATCAGGGAGATGTAATAAAAGTTATTATCGTTAAAAATGGTGCTAATTTTGCCCCAACCAATCAGATCTTAGTTTTCAAATAGTAAATAACATCTGATTGGTTTGGGCAAAGTTTGCACCATTTTTAACTATAAGAACTTTTACTACATCTTCCTGTATGTCTGCTAGAAATACGTATTTAGCATGTATAGTGGAATGCTTAGTATTACACTGTAGATAAGACAAATGGGGCTAATTTATACATGTTTTTTAAAACTTTTGCCTCCGTTATCGCTGCCTTTTTTGCCAAATTTTGACTATTCGCAATTTATAAAGCAGTGATAACCAGTGGCGAAAATTCATTACCGCTACTTTTCACTATTTCACTTTTCGCCATACATTGCTGAAGTAACCGCTTGAGCATATTTATAAAATGGTGAAAAGTGTTTTATTCCGTTAAGTTCAGCCAAGTCTGAGGTGGCGAAAACGCATAAGTGCCAATTTATTTAACCTGCCAGTGGGTCCATGGAAGGTGTCAGTACATTGTGGAATGTTTCTTAATACTAATAAGTACCCAGGGGGGTGTTAGACTATTTTCCAGCATTTACTGTAATACGATCTGTGATTTCTGCTTTTTCTAAGATTGTTTTTTTAAGGTTACAATTTTCTTTATTTACCAATAATGTCAAATGGGGGTCGAAGGGACATATTTATAAAGGGGCATTATTTTTTGCCATCAGACTTCACCATAATTTTTTAAACTTTCAACTTATGTTATCAAGTTATTAAAAGGGCAATTTTCATCAAAGGTGAAAATTACACTAAATTACACTAATAATGCTGAAAATGTTGCAAAAAGTTAAGTTCAGTGCAAATCATGGTAAATAGGTACCACTAACAAGTGGCTTTTCAAATTAGTGTCAAATTGGTTAATACACATTGAACGCCGTGTGTTTTTTTTTTCAGCAAAAGATATGATAAATAGTGTAAAACTCACCAGGCGAACTTTCTCTTTTTTATTAATAGGATATGGTAAATAGTGTAAAACTCACCAGGCGATTTTTCTCTTTTTTATTAATGGGATATGATAAATAGTGTAAAACTCACCAGGCGAACTTTCTCTATTTTATTAATAGGATATGATAAATAGTGTAAAACTCACCAGGCAATTTTTCTCTTTTTTATTAATGGGATATGATAAATAGTGTAAAACTCACCAGGCGAACTTTCTCTTTTTTATTAATAGGATATGATAAATAGTGTAAAACTCACCAGGCGATTTTTCTCTTTTTTATTAATGGGATATGATAAATAGTGTAAAACTCACCGGGCAATTTTCTCTATTTATTAATGGGATATGATAAATAGTGTAAACCTCACCAGGCGAACTTTCTCTTTTTTATTAATAGGATATGATAAATAGTGTAAAACTCACCAGGCGATCTTTCTCTTTTATTAATAGGATATGATAAATAGTGTAAAACTCACCAGGCGAACTTTCTCTTTTTATTAATAGGATATGAGAAAATAGTGTAAAACTCACCAGGCGAATTTTCCTCTTTTATTAATAGGATATGATAAATAGTGTAAAACTCACCAGGCGAACTTTCTCTTTTTTACTAATAGGATATGATAAATAGTGTAAACTCACCAGGCGAATTTTCTCTATTTTTATTAAGATATGATAAATAGTGTAAAACTCACCCAGGGAATTTTCTCTTTTTTTACTAATAGATATGATAATAGTGTAAACTCACCAGGCGAACTTTCTCTTTTTACTAATGGATTGATAAATAGTGTAAAACTCACCCAGGTGAATTTTCTTTTTATTAATGGATATGATAATAGTGTAAAACTCACCAGGGCAACTTCTCTTTTTTATTAATAGGATTGATAATAGTGTAAAACTCACCAGGCGAACTTTCTCTTTTTTATTAATAGGATTGATAAATAGTTAAAACTCACCAGGGGAATTTTCTCATTTATTAATAGGATATGAAAATAGTGTAACTCACATAGGATTTTCTCTTTTATTAATAGGATATGATAAATAGTGTAAAACTCACCAGGCAAATTTCTCTTTATAAATAGGATATGATAAATAGTGTAAAACTCACCCAGGCAATTTCTCTATTTTATAATAGGATATGATAAATAGTGTAAAACTCACCCAGGTGAATTTTCTCATTTTATTAATAGGATATGATAAATAGTGTAAAACTCCACCAGGCGAACTTTCTCTTTTTTATTAATAGGATATGAAAATAGTGTAAAACTCACAGGCAAATTTCTCTATTTTTAATAGGATATGATAGTGTAAAACTCACCAGGGAATTTCTCTTTTTTATTAATAGGATATGAATAATAGT
Source organism: Hymenochirus boettgeri (assembly GCA_019447015.1). Classification (NCBI taxonomy): domain Eukaryota; kingdom Metazoa; phylum Chordata; class Amphibia; order Anura; family Pipidae; genus Hymenochirus; species Hymenochirus boettgeri. The sequence goes on from CM033475.1 coordinate 194,438,222, forward strand.
GTAAAACTCACTAGGTGATTTTCTCTATTTTTTAATAGGATATATAAATAGTGTAAAACTCACCAGGCAATTTTCTCTTTTTAATAGGATATGATAAATAGTGTAAAACTCACCCAGGCAAATGTTCTCTATTTTATTAATAGGATATGATAAATAGTGTAAAACTCACCCGGTGAATTTTCTCTTTATTTATTATAGGATATGATAAATAGTGTAAAACTCACCAGGCGAACTTTCTCTTTTTATTAATAGGATATGATAAATAGTGTAAAACTCACCAGGCGAATTTTCTCTATTTATAATAGGATTGATAAATAGTGTAAAACTCACCAGGCGAACTTTCTCTATTTTATTAATAGATATGATAAATAGGTGTAAAACTCACCCAGGTGAATTTTCTTATTTATAATAGGATATGATAAATACTGTAAAACTCACCAGGCGAACTTTCTCTTTTTTATAATAGGATATGATAAATAGTGTAAAACTCACCCAGGTGAATTTTCTCTATTTTATTAATAGATATGATAAATAGTGTAAAACTCACCAGGGAACTTTCTCTTTTTTATTAATAGGATATGATAAATAGTGTAAACTCACCAGGCGAACTTCTCTTTTATTATAGGATATGATAAATAGTGTAAACTCACCAGGGGAATTTCTCTTTTATTAATAGGATATGATAAATAGTGTAAAACTCACCAGGTGATTTTCTCTATTTTATAATAGGATATGATAAATAGTTGTAAAAACTCACCAGCCAAATTTCTCTTTTTTTAATAGGATATGATAAATAGTGTAAAACTCACCCAGGTGAATTTCTCTATTTTATTAATAGGATATGATAAATAGTGTAAAACTCACAGGGCGAACTTTCTCTTTTTATTAATAGGATATGATAAATAGTGTAAAACTCACCAGGCAACTTTTCTTTTTATAATAGGATATGATAAATAGTGTAAAAACACCAGGATTTCTCTTTTTATTATAGGAATGATAAATGTGTAAACTCACCAGGCGAATTTTCTCTATTATTAATAGGATATGATAAATAGTGTAAAACTACCAGGCGATTTTCTCTATTTATTTTAATAGGATATGAAGTGTAAAACTCACCCAGGTGAATTTTCTCTTTTTATTAATAGGATATGATAAATAGTGTAAACTCACTAGGTGATTTTCTCTATTTTATTAATAGGATATGATAAATAGTGTAAAACTCACCAGGCAAATTTCTCTTTTATTATAGGATATGATAAATATGTAGGAAACCGCTAGGGTGATTTTCTTATTTTATTAATAGGATATATAAATAGTGTAAAACTCACCAGGCGAATTTTCTCTATTTTTATATAGGATATGATAATAGTGTAAAACTCACCAGGCGGATTTTCTCTTTTTTATTATAGGATATGATAGTGTAAAACTACCCAGGTGAATTTTTTTTTATTATAGGATATGATAATAGTGTAAAACTACCCAGGCAAATGTTCTCTTTTTATCAATGGATATGATAAATAGTGTAAAACTCACCCAGGTGAATTTTCTCTATTTTATAATAGGATATGAAAATAGTGTAAAAATCACCAGGCGAACTTTCTCTTTTTTATTAATAGGATAGATAAATAGTGTAAAACTCACCAGGCAACTTTCTCTTTTTATTAATAGGATATGATAAATAGTGTAAAACTCACCAGGCGACTTCTCTTTTTTTATTAATGGATATGATAAATAGTGTAAAACTCACCGCAACTTTCTCTTTTATTAATAGGATATGAAAATAGTGTAAAACTCACCAGGCGAACTTTCTTTTTTTATTAATAGGATATGATAAATAGTGTAAAACTCAGCAGGCGAATTTTCTCTATTTATTAATAGGATATGATAGTGGTAAAACTCACCAGGTGAATTTTCTCTTTTTATTAATAGGATATGATAAATAGTGTAAAACTCACCAGGCGAACTTTCTCTATTTTATAATAGGATATGATAAATAGTGTGTAAAACTCACCCAAGGCGAATTTTCTCTCTTTTATTAATAGGATATGATAAATAGTGTAAAACTCACCAGGCGATTTTCTCTATTTTATTATAGGAATGATAGTGTAAAACTCACCAGGTGAATTTTCTCTTTTTATTAATAGGATATGATAAATAGTGTAAAACTCACCAGGCAATTTTCTCTTTTTATTAAAGGATATGATAAATAGTGTAAAAACTCACCCAGGTGAATTTTCTCTATTTTACTAATAGGATATGATAAATAGTGTAAAACTCACCCAGGCGAACTTTCTCTTTTTTACTAATAGGATATGATAAATAGTGTAAAACTCACCCAGGTGAATTTTCTCTATTTTATTAATAGGATATGATAAATAGTGTAAAACTCACCAGGCGAACTTTCTCTTTTTTATTAATAGGATATGATAAATAGTGTAAAACTCACCAGGCGAACTTTCTCTTTTTTATTAATAGGATATGATAAATAGTGTAAAACTCACCGGGCAATTTTTCTCTATTTTATTAATGGGATATGATAAATAGTGTAAACCTCACCAGGCGAACTTTCTCTTTTTTATTAATAGGATATGATAAATAGTGTAAAACTCACCAGGCGATCTTTCTCTTTTTTATTAATAGGATATGATAAATAGTGTAAAACTCACCAGGCGAACTTTCTCTTTTTTATTAATAGGATATGATAAATAGTGTAAAACTCACCAGGCGAATTTTCTCTATTTTATTAATAGGATATGATAAATAGTGTAAAACTCACCAGGCGAACTTTCTCTTTTTTATTAATAGGATATGATAAATAGTGTAATACTCACCAGGCGAATTTTCTCTATTTTATTAATAAGATATGATAAATAGTGTAAAACTCACGCCAGGTGAATTTCTCTTTTTTATTAATAGGATATGATAAATAGTTAAAACTCACAGGTGATTTTTCTCTTTTATTAATAGGATATGATAAATAGTGTAAAACTCACCAGGCAATTTTCTCTTTTTTATTAAGGATATATAATAGTGTAAACTCACCAGGCAAACTTTCTCTATTTTATTAATAGGATATGATAAATAGTGTAAACTCACCCAGGTGATTTTTTTCTCTTTTTATTAATAGGATATGATAAATAGTGTAAAACTCACCAGGCGAACTTCTCTTTTTTATTAATAGGATATGATAAATAGTGTAAAACTCACCAGGCGAATTTTCTCTTTTTATTAATGGAGATGATAAATAGTGTAAAACTCACCAGGCAGGCGAACTTTCTCTATTTTATTAATATATGATAAATAGTGTAAACTCACCAGTGAATTTCTCTTTTTACTAATAGATATGAAATAGTGTAAAACTCACCAGGCGAACTTTCTCTTTTTATTAATAGGATATAATAAATAGTGTAACTCACCCAGGTGAATTTTCTCTTTTTTATTAATAGGATATGATAAATGTGTAAAACTCACCAGGCGAACTTTCTCTTTTTTATTAATAGGATATGATAAATAGGTGTAAAACTCACCAGGCGAACTTTCTCTTTTTTTATTAATAGGATATGATAAATAGTGTAAACTCACCAGGGGAATTTCTCTATTTTATTAATAGGATATGATAATAGTGTAAAACTCACCAGGTGATTTTCTCTATTTATCAATAGATATGATAAATAGTGTAAAACTCACCAGGCAAATTTTCTCTTTTTATTAATAGATATGATAAATAGTGTAAAACTCACCCAGGTGAATTTTCTCTATTTTATTAATAGGATATGATAATATTGTAAAACTCACCAGGCGAACTTTCTCTTTTTTATTAATAGGATATGATAAATAGTGTAAAACTCACCAGGGCAACTTTCTTTTTTTATTAATAGGATATGAAAATAGTGTAAAACTCACCAGCAACTTTCTCTTTTTTTATTAATAGGAATATGATAATAGTGTAAAACTCACCAGGCGATTTTCTCTACTTTATTAATAGGATATGATAAATAGTGTAAAACTTACCAGGCGATTTTCTCTATTTTATTAATAGGATATGATAGTGTAAAACTCACCCAGGTGAATTTTCTCTTTTTATTAATAGGATATGATAAATAGTGTAAAACTCACTAGGTGATTTTCTCTATTTTATTAATAGGATATGATAAATGTAAACTCACCAGGCAAATTTCCTTTTTTTATTAATAGGATTGATAAATAGTGTAAAACTCGCAGTGAATTTTCTCTATTTTATTAATAGGATATAATAATAGTGTAAACTCACCAGGGAATTTTCTCTATTTTATTAATAGGATATGATAAATAGTGTAAAACTCACCAGGGATTTCTCTTTTTTTTATTAATAGGATATGATAGTGTAAAACTCACCAGGGAATTTCTCTTTTTTATAATAGGATATGATAATAGTGTAAAACTCACCCAGGCAATGTTCTCTATTTTATAATAGATATGATAAATAGTGTAAAACTCACCCAGGTGATTTTCTCTATTTTATTATAGATATGATAATAGTGTAAAACTCACCAGGCGAACTTTCTCTTTTTTATTAATAGGATATGATAAATAGTGTAAAACTCACCAGGCAAATTTCTCTTTTTTATTAATAGGATATGATAAATAGTGTAAAACTCACCAGGCGACTTTCTCTTTTTATTATAGGATATGATAAATAGTGTAAAACTCACCAGGCAGATTTTCTTTTTATAATAGGATATGATAAATAGTGTAAAACTCACCAGGCGCGAATTTCTCTTTTTTATAATAGGATATGATAAATAGTGTAAAACTCAGCAGCGAATTTTCTCTATTTATTAATAGGATATGAATAGTGTAAAACTCACCCAGGGAATTTTCTCTTTTTATTAATAGGATATGATAAATAGTGTAAAACTCACCAGGCGAACTTTCTCTATTTTTATATAGGATATGATAAATAGTGTAAAACTCACCAGGGAATTTCTCTATTTTATTAATAGGATATGATAAATAGTGTAAAACTCACCAGGCGATTTTCTCTATTTTATATAGGATATGATAGTGTAACTCACCCAGGTGAATTTTCTCTTTTTATTAATAGGATATGATAAATAGTTTAAAACTCACCAGGCAATTTTCTCTTTTTTTAATATAGGATATGATAAATAGTGTAAACTCACCCAGGTGAATTTTCTCTATTTTTATTATAGGATATGATAAATAGTTAAAACTCACCAGGCGAACTTTCTCTTTTTTATTAATAGGATATGATAAATGTGTAAAACTCACCAGTGAATTTCTCTATTTTATTAATAGGATATGATAATAGTGTTAAACTCACCAGGCAAACTTCTCTTTTTTATTAATAGGATATGATAAATAGTGTAAAACTCACCAGCGACTTTTCTCTTTTTTATTAATAGGAATAGGATAAATAGTGTAAAACTCACCAGGCGAATTTCTCTTTTTTATTAATAGGATATGATAAATAGTGTAAAACTCACCAGGCGAACTTTCTCTTTTTTATAATAGGATATGATAAATAGTGTAAAACTCACAGGCGAACTTTCTCTTTTTTATTAATAGGATATGATAAATAGTGTAAAACTCACCAGGCAACTTTCTCTTTTTTATAATAGGATATGAAAATAGTGTAAACTCACCAGGCGAATTCCCAGGCGAATTTCTCTATTTTATTAATAGGAATATATAAATAGTGTGAAACTCACCCAGGCGAATTTTCTCTATATTATTAATAGGATAGATAAATAGTGTAAAACTCACCCAGGCGAATTTTCTCTATTTTATTAATAGGATATGATAAATAGTGTAAATCTCACCCAGGTGAATTTTCTCTATTTTATTAATAGGATGATAAATAGTGTATAACTCACCATGGGGATTTTCTCTATTTTATTAATAGGATATGATAAATAGTGTAAAACTCACCATGGGAATTTTCTCTATTTTATTAATAGGATATGATAAATAGTGTAAAACTCATCCAGGTGAATTCTTTATTTTATTAATAGGATATGATAAATAGTGTAAATCTCACCCAGGTGAATTTTCTCTATTTTATTAATAGGATGATAAATAGTGTATAACTCACCATGGGAATTTTCTCTATTTTATTAATAGGATATGATAAATAGTGTAAAACTCACCCAGGTGAATTCTTTATTTTATTAATAGGATATGATAAATAGTGTAAAACTCACCCAGGCAAATTTTCTCTTTTTTATTAATAGAACTAATTTTTTATTATTGTTTATATTCAGCAAACTGCAGCTAATTTATCAAAGCAGTTGCATTAATATGGGAACATACCATAGTGCTGTGTAAAAAATAGTCATGTTAATGGAACATCCAGTAAGTAATGATGGTAAAACTGCAAAAAATGCAACAAAGGCAGAAAAGGGGCAAAAAGGCAAAATTTCACCTATTTATAAATAGCTTTAAATAAAAAAAAAAAAAAAAGACAAAAATAGCTCTGAAATTTCCCCTTCTCTGGTCTGATAATAGCTGACACATAGAGCAATCTCTCTTTTCGCCATGTTACCAGACTTAACACAATGAATAAGGCGAAGTTGTTAGTGCACATTGCTGATACTACATCACAAATCGTTTTTTGAAAATTCTTCATATTTACAAAGCCATGGTATTGCTTTTTAGCGATACAGCGACTTTTACGATCGGTATCCTTAAATTAACGATCGGTTTAATGATACCGATCGTAAATCTACGATCGTAGATTTACGATCCCCATAGAATAACATTGCGGTAGTTTACTACTGCACGGTATTCTACGATCGAACGTTTGTTAATTAACGAACGTTCGGTCATAAATCTACGTTCACGATCATACATTTACGATTGTGATCGTAAATTAACTAACTTTTTAGCGATACCGCGGCTTTATAAATATGGCCCAAAGATACAACGAGCTGTGTCTCATCTACCTCTGTGACTGTTGGTTAATTTCTGTATCTAACCTTTGGGTACTAGGAGCTCCTTTAATCCATTTCTCTGGGTTTTACTGCATGGAGGTTCAGAGATTCTTAAATGCAAAAAATGAAGTTTAGTTCTATTTTAAAAAGAAAGATAAGATAATAGGAATGTAGTATTGCATGTCTATGATTTAATGCTTTGCTGTTTTTGGACAATTTAATTCTGCATTGCTTATTTATGTTATTTTCTGCATTCACTGTTTTCTGCTTTTTGTGGTTTATCCTAATCAGACCTGATAACCAGCTCTCTGTGTTTGTGTTTGTATGGATCTACAATTAGCAACGCTCCTTGGTTTTGAATGGCAGATTCTCAGTTCAATTTCCTGTTTCCCCCCCCCCAGGTATAATGAAAATCACATCAGTGGATCGCAATATTGTAGTCATCCAAGGAACTGAAAGCAATCGATACTTGTGCATGGGTAAATCCCACCTGTATGGGTCGGTAAGTATTCTCAAATAACGAGCAAGGAATACTGTGTTCTTTATGTTTGCATGGGTTTATTCCAGGTGTTAATACTGTAGGTCTTGTGTGCCAGAAAGTAAGCTTAGGGCTAGGCCACACTGCTGCGTTTTTTTTGCGTTTGCGCTTGCGATTGCGCTTGCGATTTTACAAAATCATTGAAAACGCGGCAACGCAAAAAAACAGTTTTTCAGTGCGATTGCGTTTTGCGTTCTGCATTTTTAATCGCAATCGCATGCGTTTTCCTATACTTATTGAACAAATCGCAAGCGCAAACGCAACGAAAATCGCACATGAAATCGCATGCTATTGCGTTTGCGTTTGCGTTGCAGTGTGGCCTTGCCCTTAGATCAGGGTTTCTCAACCTTTTTATCTGTGGGGAACCTTGAAGCAATTTTCATGTCTCAGGGAACCCCTACATAAAATAATGATTTCATATTATTGTTATTTTTTCTTTTCTTTCTTGGCCGTAAAATCATCAAAACCCCTAATTCATACAAATATAAATAATAGATCTATAAATATATATCTATTTTTTAAAAAATGCACTCAAATTCTCCGCAGGGGATGGGTCAATACCAGCGTTTCTCAACCTTTTTATTCTTATGGAACATTATCACTTATTTTTATTTATCTTTCAGACATCAATACACCAAACACATAATTCTTACAAATATAGAATATTGATAAATATCTAGAAAAATCTATCTGTATTCATCACAATGGTGGATCTCTTGAGGACCCCAATGCAACCTCTCAGGGACCCCTAGGGGTCCCTGGACTCCTGCTTGAGAAAAGCTGGTTTAGACCAAGTACAGACCAGTTGGCCAAATCAGCTGACAAACTATCTAACGTGTACAGGCTCTTGCTGACAATGATATGGGATCCCTCTAGTTGGATTGCTAAAATGGCATCTTCAACTGGGTTTGCGGGGTGATTACTTTATGTATAAACTTTTTTGTAAGGGGTAAACATGCCTTTAATCCTATTGTTCTCTGGAATGTTCCTTTCTCCCCATTTAAACAGAGCAGAATCTGTAGTAAACCTGCTATGCAAAATTGGCACAGATAAATACATATATTATATGATGAAACTGCAAGTCAGTTGTTAGGTCAGATCACGGATGGATGGAGTTTATATAAATATAATATTTTATCTTTTGCAGGAGACATATAAAGAAGATGACTGCAGATTCCTTGAACAATTATCAGACAATCACAACACATACGCTTCAGAGAAACATTCTAGGTACCTGAGATTATTTCCTGGCCTGATAAAATTCCTACCCATGCCCATAGAGACAACAGTTGATACAAATCGCGAAACAGAAGAACCTGTGGACACCTTAAGTTATGATCCCCATGGGATGCTTGATTCCATTAATCACTTCAGCCCCAGCCAAGCATAGTCTTAGCTAATGAATGAATCATGTATTTCTCAGCTGGATGAACCTATCAACCTTTTAAAAAAATGTTTGTCAAATGTGTAAAGGTGGCCATCTACCAGATTTCTATTGCACTGCACTGACAGATCACATTGTTATCTGACGCCACAAATGCGATGGAGACACACTGACCCAACCGATCGCCCATACACGGTATGGGGATCAGTACGCCATGCGAACATACATGGGCCAATAGTAATTGATACCAATTGACTAAAATTTTCCGTGTTTCCTGACTGACCATAATGCAGTCGGTTCCAGTCCATACACACTGCTGATCCTGGGTAAATCCTGTCGATCCCCAATGGTATTTACCTTAAATCGGCAATGTGTATGGTCACCTTTAAAAAAAAAATTCTATGTGCTTTGTTCTTTGACAGTTTGCACATCAAGAATGGGGATTTTATTACTGGTATAAAATAATGTTGTTTAACTTATCAGTGCAATTACAGGACAAAAACGTGAAGAGTTTTAAGACAACACTGTGCTTTCTATGGTGCAGTAATAAGCCTTAACCTGACCATTCACTGGGTGTTTTACTAACATTCCTATGATGTTCGGTCAACATTGGGACAACTGTCTGGCCTGACCACTTTTGGTATCGACTTGAAAATGAAAAGGCCAGGATGTGGAACTCTGGGGCACATTTCTAATGATTGTAAAATGTATTGTACTACTATGATCTCTCATAAAATGACAATTATGATCAAGATGGTACTTGTATAAACACCTGCAGATTTATTGTACGGCCGCTGGATCCTCATCACCTTGATAGACTAGCAACCTGTGTACACCAAACTTTAAAGTCTGAGTTTAGTTAGATAGCCACAGGAATGACAAATGGCAAGGGTGGCACTCCAAATAATAATCTTTATTAATATAGACCACACAGCATCTCACAACGTTTCGGGGGGGGGTTGCAAACGTGCCCCCTTCCTCAGGTGAGATGCTGTGTGGTCTATATTAATAAAGGTTATTATTTGGAGTGCCACCCTTGCCATTTGTCATTCCTGTGAATATTTATCCACCAAGGGTTGGATTATTTTGAGGAGTGAGCACCCACGCTTGGTACGAGTGCAGAGGATTCCGTATTATTTGTGTTTAGTTAGATAGCCCCTATTTACAGAGATAAATAGATTCACATATTGAATTATTAATAAGTTAGAGCAACTTTAAGCAGAGATCTTACAGTTGTAGCTCTCCATAAATGAGGCCAATATTGTTTATATCTAGTGTATGGCCAGCATTAGACCAATAACAAACAAGGTTGATAGACTTATGCTCAAAATTCACCACTCAAGAACTGAGCATTGAACATTATAGTATCATTAGTGAGTCCTCCTGATTTGTAAAATATTATCTACCAGCCTTCTGGGACATTGGCCTTTATCATATACAGTGTGCACATTGATACATTTATGTAATTGTTCTACAGTTCTACATTTAGGCGATTGCTGTGATACTGTGTAAAGGGCATGTCTAGTCCCACCCCTCTTCCTCCCACCCCACCATGGGTTTGCGCATGCGATTTTGCCATTTTCAGTTATGGAACTGCGTCAATGCACCAAAAACGGTGAATGCATGCGTTACCAAAACAGAAACGTACGCACATTCGAAATTGCGGGAATTTTTGCATTCCTGCGATTTCCATTCTTTAAAAATCGCAAGCGCGCAAAAAACACACTAGTGTGACCTAGCCCTAAGTGAAAAGTAATATGTTTAGTTTAAAAGAACATCTAGTTATTTATGTGAATGGGAATTTGTTGTATGTTTTGGTTTATTTATTTTAAGGTACAACGTACATGTAATCAGAGTTGTTTTTATATTTAAAAAGTAAATAAAATAGCATAATTTAATTACAGGTGTAGTTTCTTGTCATCTTTCATACCATCTTCTGATTCCTTTGCAATTTGATACCTGTAGTTTCAGTAGTGCAGCCTAAACAGTTTTATAAAGGATACAAATGCTATTACTGTGATAGAGAATGAATCTGACATTAATATTTGATATTGAATTAACTTTGTTAATTGAGTTATATCCTGATGTTGTAGCAATGTGTCTGAGCCCTTTATTTAATCACAATATGAATGGGCTAGTACAGTGAACAAAAGCACCAGAGTTTGTAGATATTAGATAAATTCCCCATTCGAACATCAAATCTATCTACTATACCAATTATCTGGCCCAATGCCACAAGTAAATGACAAAGATTACTAGTGTTGGCACCTACACATCACATAGCAGCAGTTAATATAGGGGTCAGTCACCTGGAGAAGTAACTGTCAATATATATATAGATATAGATACAGCAAAGACAAAATCACTGCACATTCCTGGGCCCTATACAATATCATATTATCTGCACACTGGCATACTTTATAAACAAAAGGGTTTTAGTATACATTACTGTGATCACATCAATGAAAAGCCTTCCAACCATGTCAAGGTAACCCCAGTCTGGAAGCTCCTACAGGGAGATGCAATATGCTGCACTAATGAAAAAATAAGCGCTAAAATCACGTTAACCTATGTACTAACGTGTTAGTGAAGGTTTTGCACTGCCTGCGCCATGTCGCATTTTTTTGCGCCGGTTTTGCGCTAGTTTTTTGCGCAACAATTAATGCCTCTTTAATGGTGTCTTTAAAATATGCGCAAAGGGTCGCAACTTACCGCTAGCGTTTTCGCAATGTATTAACAATCGCAAAGTGGTTAATGCATTGTGGAAACGAATGCATGTAGGTTGCGATAGTGAAATATATTGCATCTCCCCCCTAGTGTCTAACCTTTTTTGTTTTAATTATTTTTATCAAACCCTTGCATTGCACATACTTTTGCATTGGATCAATATAGAAGGCTTTCTCACTTCCCCCTGCCCATTGGCTTTTGGGAAGAGGCCGTCTATCAGGTGCCTTATGTTAAAGACATAGGACCTCTAATTAAAGGGGTGTGTTGGGGGTGCTATTACCACATGGAAGCTTGACCAGGCTTCCTAATAAATATAAACAATTCAAGGATTGTGGAAGCACTCCAATTAGGCTAAATTACAACTACAAGTGCTACTGATCTGGTCAAACATTTATACAAAGAAAAGATAATTCAATACAAAGTATTATCTGCACACTGGCATACTTTATAAACAAAGGTTTTTTTTTTATACATTAGTGTGATTACATGAATAAAAAGCCTTTAGCTATACAATCATAGTAATGAATAATACCAGTTTAAAAACAACTGATCCTAGACCTCAGTCTGGTGATGGGAGGGGGGTGGTGGGTCGGGGGCCAGGCCTCCAATCTCGTGGGGGGAGGGCATGGACCTCTGTAGTTACGCCCCTGACTGGAGGGCTGATCTAACTGTGGCTTGGAAACTGGAGGGCTGGCATATGTATGCCACCTGAAAGGTGTTAATATATGTGCCAAAATGCCCCGGAACAGAGAGTGTTATCTACAAGTTTGCCCACAGTGAGTGTGACTGGTACATACAAGTGTGCTCACAGTGTGACTGGTACATACAGCGCCGCTCCTACCATGAAGCAACTTGAAACAGTTGCTCACGGCGTCTCTCTGCTATCTATCTCTCTATTCTATTCTCTCTTGCGAGCTGCCGACTAACTGCCAACCCACTACATACAATAGTACCTCACGTGAAACCTGTTCTGCCAGCTGTAGTTGAACTGAACTCTCACACAACACTCTCTCTGCCAGTCTCCAACAACCCAGCCCTCACTGCTCTCACCTTACCCTCCTGCGTCTTGGCCTCCGGTTCTTCTTCTTCCGCTCCCTGTGTGGGTTTCATTGTTGACCGCATCTGGCCGGGGGGCAACGACTCCGTCACTGTCAGGGCGGTTGTCTGGGTGGAATAGTTACTGGTGGAGGCATGGTCGGGCTGGTCCTGGACGGTAGCCCTCCTGGGCGCGCAAGTAGTCAGTGACGTCACGTACGTAACGTACGTAACTTACGCAACTTACGCAACTTACGCAAAGACGCGCGCCGCGCGGAAGACCTTTCTGGCCAATCAGAAAGGTAGCAGGCAAAATTTAAAAAAAAAAACTATTTCAGCGATCCTATTGGATCCGAACTTCGGGTTCCCGCTCTTCAACATTGGCAGCCGCAGTGATGGTTCTGGGGTCCCGAGATTCCACCGGAAGTCCGGAAGTCCTTGGCAACTATTGGAGGAAAAAATGCTGCGCTTCAAGGGGAAAATGCCGCCTATTATTTATTTATTTATTTGGGTCTTGGAGTGCCAAGCAACCTGATTGCACACAGCAGCAGAAGGGCCTTTAGCCGCCTGTTTATGTCCTTGTCATGGCTCCGGTTATGCAATTAGGTGTCAATAACAATTGAACAAAGTATAGGGAGGTCAGTCTGGGTGTGTCTGCATAAATTTATCTAGATCAGCAACAGATTTTGACAGAATCGGATTGGCGATGTACGGCTTTATTTCCTTTTACTTCCTTTTTGCTGTATTATTTACTAGCTGGGACTGCAATACATTTTGTGGTTCATCTAAGGCCTTGTACTAGGGCCAATATTTCAACCATGGTCGATACCCCGAATTTGATATTTTCTTTAGATCAGCCAGGGATGAGAAGACAACTTACCCACTGATTCATAATTGTCCCTTTCTGTCAATATTGATGTGCTGCTAAGTAAGACATTTTACAATATTTATACAACACCAATGGTCATTTAGGCTGCAATATCCTCCACTCCAGTTTGATTCATCATCGATGGACTTATGGGCCAGAGCAGCCCTTGTATTTCCGGTCTATTAAGTGTGAACTGAAAACATTAATTTTTACATAATTTCACAGGTTTATTTAGAAGCCAGCACACGACTTTCATATGAGGGAATTGGGGACAGAATCATTTCCCACAGTTTCTGGGTGCAGGCTTCAGTTGTGTTTATACTGCAGTATTAAGTGGGTCTATGTATTTAAGAAACACCAATAATTTTCCCTTTTCTTTTTTCTTCATCATAGCAGTTATAGTTTACTGGTTGGGCTGGACTACATTTACCTACCAATAGCTTCTTTCAGATATTGTACTCATGAGACCTCAAATAGCCATTTTGCACCAAAGATTGCTGGAAGCTGGGGTGGGAGTATTACCCAAGGGAAAATCCTTGTGGGTGAATGTTAGTTAAGAGACACTTTTACAGGAATCAATCACGCTTCATTTGTCTCATCCTCCCCCAAATCATTTAAATTCAACTAGGTAACCCCCAGGGAAGGAATCTGCGTTGTCCTTAAAATGAGTAATACCAGTAGGTGAAATCAAGCTAGAGTCTGGCAGGTAGAACATTCCTGGTATCACACACTAAATATCTAACAGTGTTACCAGTGTAATGCCTGTAATGTGTAGCGATACCATCAGAGTTGAGGCCAGTGGGTCCTCTTGACCCTGAATAGCCTGCACTCCTGCAGTGATATGAATAGTACAATTCTTACTGAAATCACACAAATGCTTCAGTTAATCCCCCATCCGAAATCTTTATTTCCATATTTATTTCTTTATTCCAAAGCTTTGCATGACAGTGAAAAAGAATTTGCCAAACCTATGAGTCAGTGCTTGAGGACGTATGACCTTATTTGTGGTACCAGAAGTACAAAGATGAAGTACATATTTATACAGACAACGAGTCCCTGCAGACATCCTGCTAAAAAGCTTTTAAACTCAACTCAGAATAAATGACAATTTTATAATGCAATTGAAGTTTATCCAATTTTGGGGTTCATGAGCAATACCTCAACGGCTGTTCACTCGTAGTTAATGAGAATGAGAGTAAAGGTTCGACACACGTGCGAATGCAGGTCCCGCACTCGTTGACGCACGAAGTGTACGAAGTTCTTTCAGCCGATAATCGGCCCTGTATGGGGATCCTGCCCAACCGACGGGCGGATCTCCGTTTCGGTACACATTGTGTGCGGTGTCAGGACCCGAGATCACACGTGTGTACGAACCTTTAGAGTTAGTTACATTTTACCTTCTAGAGTGAATGATCTGTGATATTTTTTAACCCTATAGTTTCCTTTAATTACCATTATTACTAGGACTGAATAGTGCAAACTCAGGCCTGGAATTCCAACCTGCGGCCCCACAAACTTTGAAAACCAATGCCCAGCCTCCTTGTTTGTTATGACATTCATATTAGTCCCACACTCTGTATAATGTACTAATACAGAGTGCATTTGGCAGAACTCATCTTTATAAATGACTCTGACAGCTATATTTTCTATGGCCTCTATATGTAACACACTGAATATCACAAACCATCCCTTTTTGTTAAACATAACTATTTTACTCAGAATGGTTCTGTGGGCCTTGATATTTATTATCCACAAATTTTCTTTCTTTTGTGCAATTTATTGTACTTATATTGGGTACACACATTATCCATAAGGGACAATCCCTCGCTTTTTGCGGTTTTTACGTTCGTGTCTGTTCATCACGTTCCATCTGCATCGGAATGAACGTTAAGGACAGAAAATTCCCTCTGTCATGGTCGGCTCCCTGAATCGGCCGTGATCGTTAGGTAATGGAATCACATACGATATGTGATTTACACTTTATATAGGAGAATGCTTGTGACAGTGTGTAGCCTCATCCTTCAAAGTTGGTACTGTATGGTACCCAACTGTCTTTTATATTATAATGTTTTTGTCCACTTTGTACATGTTTAATTTTATTCTTACATGGTACAAACAAAAGAACATAGATGCCACCATTAAAAGGGATACAAGGCCTGGCTTTGTTCTTATCAGTCAGCTTGATGCAGTGACGTTCTGGGATGAGGCGCATCTAGGATGGTATTTAGCAAGTGTATGGTGTTGAGTCTTTTGGTGGTTGACTTAAGTTAATATAGAAATGTGTGAACTGAATTGGGAGGGGGGGACTCCCAGGGGGTCATCTTCTAATGTAGGAGGTCTGAATGGTTTGGGATTAATCCCCTAGAGCAATGGACCCTATCAGAGTTGACGGGATTTTTATTACTGTCGCTTTTATTATTTCCCAAACCATTGATGTAATCAATTCCTTCAGATTTGTGGGGTTAACACGCACCCATCTTGTCCTCTGTGCCTTCCCTCTCCATAACTATCTTTTTTTGCCTAATCACTCTGGACACATTCCCTACTCATCATGGCAGCAAATCCAGGGCAACAAGTACCCCCCCCAACCACCTCCCTCTAATCCTTCACTCTGCTGAACCAGCCAAACTATCTCAGCCTTGCTGGTAAGGGCTTCTAACGAGTGACTACAAGAAAACAAAGCCTCCTCCTGGGGGTTTAATGTGGAGCGTCACGGCGCGACTGTGTCGCTCAGGCAAAGAATGAATGTCCATCACGCTTTTCAGGTGCGCCCGTCCATCCTGCATTAATCTTGGATGTCAGGCGGGATGGAAGTCACTAAGCCGGTATTTTATACACTCCTATTGTGACTAATTGAGCTAATTATCTGAGGCTCCAGCTCAAGGGACAATGTGATTTTCGCACAGACAATGCTGAATCATAGGACCTCACCAAGGGGGTGAAATGGTATTTAGGGCTGTCACCGCCCCTAAAAATTACAAGGGTAAAGCACATTTTGCACATAAGAGCTTAGCTTGTACTTTATTCTACATGGTTTTCTCTCACAGTGAGACCTTCACGTCACACCATCCTCTCAATCTATTAATATATCATTGCTTATCATAATTTAAGGGAACAGCAGAAATACCCTTGGATTACATGCTCCTGGTTGGAGAACAAGGATTACAAGCTCTTGGCTGAACCTAGATGGAAAATCACGCCATCACCTGAACTCTTTCTCTTTTAGTTTTATGCAGTGGTGCAAACTAGGAATCACTGTCCCCCCAGCAAACTATGATGGGGCCCCTACAGTGGTTGTCTGGGAGGAAGCCATATCTGTCATGGAAAAATAAGATGGGCC
This sequence comes from Hymenochirus boettgeri, assembly GCA_019447015.1. Lineage (NCBI taxonomy): Eukaryota > Metazoa > Chordata > Amphibia > Anura > Pipidae > Hymenochirus > Hymenochirus boettgeri. Next base: position 194,455,046 of record CM033475.1, read on the forward strand.
CCCTTGACTCCTGGCCCCCCCTGCGGTTGCTCCCCTGGTATGATACATTGGTCCTATGTCCTCATTTACCATATCCATTACAAATTTCTATAGCACTATATTCACCATCTTTATTTGCCAAAACATACTGAAAAAAAAATGTACTGAAACGCGCGTTCCTGTGTGGAAAACAAAACAATGTGTCTAGTGTAAACAAGCCCTTATGATTAGAGATGGCCGAAACTACATAGGTCCATGACGTTTTGAATTCCCGGATCTCGGGAAAATCCCGAAGATCAGAAAACGGAACAATATTCAAAGATTTTCGAATGTTACGGAGCTATTTTTAATCATTTTTCGAAAATATCTTCGAATGTTCCAAAATACTCGAAAATACGATTGGAGACCACTTTCGATTTTCCAATCGTATTTTTGAAGATTTTCAAATGTACAAGGTTATTTTCAATTATTTAAAAAAGGATTATTCCGAAAATTATCAAAAATAACTCGGATTTCGGAACGAGAGGTTCCGTGTCGGATCCGGGTTCGTGTCAGACCCGGATCCCACCTCTACTTAGGATTAATACTTTCCATAATGCCAGTAGAAGTTAACTTGCGGTCCACAAATAGGTCATTGGTGCTTCCAATTGTGGTGAAGTAAAATGTGGGTTTACTTGCTTTTCACTGCTACCCCTAACCAGGTACACCTGTACACGCATGTTAAAATGCTGTGCATACAAATATGTGGCAAAATTGAAACACTGTCATTTGTAATTACAACATCCCTGATGCTGTGATTCACTGGGGCTGTGAATAGAAATTTACAAATTACTAACCAGCAGCCTGATATTCAAGGTCACAGGTAAGACTTAAAAAAAATCTCAGTAACACTTAAGCTGGCCAGTGGCCATACAGCTACCATGAGAATACACCTATTATGGCATATAATCTGAGCAGTGGCGTAAGGCTGGGTAGACACGGAGGGACTATTTGTCCTGACGCGAGTGCTTGCTCTTGTGCGAGCGCTCAGCCGGGACAAATGTCCATCGGTCCCGGCAAATTCGGCCACGGACGAATTTGCAAACAATCGATCGTGGGCCCTATAGGGAACTGCACATCGTTCGGATTTCCCGACAGGTCTGATCGTTGTTTCGTCCGATCCGACCGAAAGTGCCATAAAACGGTTGGCCGGTCAGTGGGCCCGAAAATATCTGCTGTGTTGTTACCCAGCCTAACTAGGAATCACTGGGTCCCCCAGCAAAACTATGATGGGGCCCCTATCTGTGCTTCATTCATGGTGGTTTTCTGGGAGGAGGCTGTATCTCTCTCTAGGAAAAATAAGAAGATGGGCGCCCTTGACACCCCCCACCCCCTGCAGTTGCTCCCCTGCCCCCCTGGCATTACGCCCCTGTATCTGAGATAAATGTCAAATCAATTGTAATGTTGAGTGGACAGCAGCTTTCGTGCCAATATTTCCTGGCTGGATCTTTTTAGGATCGTAATTACGGTGATTTTATAATTGCAATAACGACTGCAAAATGAAGTCACCATAGCAAATTTACGGTGGGTTAGGCATGACTTTAGAGAGGAATTGCAGTTTGCGTTTGTTTTCCAAAAAGAACAAAAGCTGAGAGCGATTTTTTGTCACACTTGCATCTCTTTCGCGTGATACAGGTGGAGACACGATGGGGATTTACCTAGTGCAATATTAAATTCCCAAACGTGGAGTAGTTTATAGTTAGTTAGAGTAGTTTATAGAGTTATTTAGTTAGTTTACTCGCACTTCAGCCTCTCGGTAACGTACCCCATGTGGACCCCACACAAGTGCGCCAAATACCATCACTGTGCATATCCCATTCTGTGCTCAATGTTTTATTAACTCTCAAGGCAGAAAAACGGGGAAAACAGCTTAAGGTATATCAAGGGAAAAGAATCCAATTGAAAGCAGTGGGGGGGTTCATCTAATAAATCTGCTGTAATTCTGCGACAATAGCTTTGCTTCAATCCTACAGCAGGGGGGAGCCGCAGTAAATTAAAAGCCACATAGATGGGTGTCCTGGGATCACAAAGGACTCAGGACACAGGGAAGACAATCTAATCAGATTATCTTTCTCTTTTTAATTCTCCCTGTAATGTGAATATAGAAATATATTTTATTTATGTCATTTAATAATTCTAATGCATTCTGTACTTGTGTCACTCATAGAAACTAATAGTCATGCTTACACAAGCCAGTGAATCTTTTTTTAAGTCATAATATATTAAAGCATTGGCCACCATTGAATGCTGTGGTTCTCATCTGCCCACATCCTGCAGCTGTGCAGCATGTGTGAGGTGCAAGAAGGGGAATGGTAGTAGTTAAGGTTATTTGCTCACAGGCCACACGGGGTTAACCTTTGGCTCTGACTCACACTGGGGTGGACACTGCTGTGGTTGGTGGTTTGGCTTCTGGATGACCCTCTGATTGTCTCCACACAGAAATGACACCTCATCCCACGGCGGGAACTAGCCAGAGAGGAGCCAGGATGACAGAGGCACTGAATACCCACAGAAAGCCAAGGGATAAAAAATCCTTTGCCTGTCAGCTGGATACTGCCCATTTAACATTGTCCGTATTCACAGGGAGCATGATGGCATCGAAAGCACTTGTCTTGTCCTTCTCCCTTTTTCAAAATTAGTTCAAGCCCCGTGATTGGTGAATTAGCAGTATAGGATGTTACTGATGCTGCCACTTAATCAAAAATGTGCTTGACAGGCTGACCGTCCTTTCACAAATGTGCTACTACCTCTTTAAGATTTAAGGATATAAGGCACCAATGATAACTATAAATATAAAATAGTCATATCAGGAAGGACAGTGATTGAAGGACAAGTGTATGTCTGAAATTAGATATATTTTCCTTATATCCTGTAAGACTTAAATGTGCAGTTAAATGAGCATCTCACTGCTCTCTGCTCTTGCATGATGTGCCAGAGGACAGTTTTTTAAAGGGCATGTCCACCCCCCAAACTAAAATTTAAACCACTACTGGTCCCACTGTGTAGTTAAAAAAAAAATCCTTACATGCTCCTTATGGTTCTCCTGCATGGTCTGTGCAAATCCAGGAAACTGAAGAGTAGGAGCTGTCTTCCTTTCAAAAGGTGTCTGTCTCCTCTCTTGCCTCCGGGAGGGATGTAACCTGCCCACATTTCTAACAAAAGAATCGGAGACATACTTTCACTTTTCACTCCTTTGAAGACAGCCATGGGAGTGAAGGGCTCAGCCTTCATCATGGATCATTTTGTTGATTTCATTGATTACAGGTGCGTGATGTTCCTCAAACAGGGAGCCGGGGAAACAGCTGCGGGACCAAGAGGCTGTAAGTATGTGTCTGATGCTTTTGTTTAAAATGTACGCGGTGGTTGGGGGTGGGCAGGCGTACCTACAAGATATTAAAAGTTTTTATTTAAGGTGGACATATCCTTTCATCAGGCACTGACCGTGCAAGGTTCCAGTCAAAGCAGGGGAGTATGTCATGAGGACCTTCTCAGTCACTATTTAGAGTATCTATAGAAGTCAGAGGTAGCCTAAGTAACACTTGTACTGGGTGTCTATAAGTTACCTTCTGAATTGTTTAAGTTTTAGTTCTAAAACTACTAAATAATACAAACAAAACAAAAGTGTTTCCAAACACCACTCCCAAACAAAAATTCTATATTTTTTTAATCTTTTTCTTTCTTGGTTTCAATTTAAATTTAGCAATTTAAATTATCAATCAAAGAGATGATTAAATATAATTAAACTGTTTGGGGGGGGGGGCTTTTTTAAAATGGGAGACTCACTCCTATCCCAATAACTTTGTACGTAAAGATCCTTCATTCTGACCATCCTTCTGATCAGTTGGCCAGGACAAAGGACTTTCATTGCGACAAAAGTAGCCATAGAGGATAGCAACAAATGTTTTCCAATGTGTCCAATCGCCAATTCGGACGAACAAATGGTTAGTGGTGGCCGAAAAACCCATGCAATTTTTTGTCCTGATCAACCAATACACTGATCTATCAAGCTGAATAATTGTATGGTGTGAACACAGCCTTGTCTATTTACACTAGAGATGGCCGACCTTCCGAAATTTCGGTCAGTTTTCAAACTTTCAAAGTTTGAAAACGGACCCATTAAAGTCATGGGAGTCAAATAGTTTCAATGAAATACAATTAAATATCAATGGTAACTTAATGTAAATGGCTCTGGGACCTGGGAAATTGGCTGCGAACACGTTTGAATATCAATAATCAATTTTATTCTCACACGTGATACTTTCGAGCTCCCGCATTCAATTTTCGATAATTATCCCATAATGATTCGAAGATCGTTCGATTTTCGAATTTGATAATTATCGAAAGTTTGAAAGGATAGATTGAGAAGTCCGAGTCCGTTCCATCTCTACTTACAGCAGCCGCAATATGTATTAAATACAGCACTCCTACAGCTCGCCCTCTCAGGCCCCCCTTTCTCTCCTCTCTTCTGTGCATCTAAGAAATAGATTGGCACTGTGTTGCAAAATGGAGATGTGCCTTAGCAGGGGAGCTGTCACTGGAGCACTCTCTTCACTCACTGTTTCTGCTGCTGTAAGTAACCAAGAGAGATTGTTTTTAAAGTACTTTCCATGCAGGGCCGTTATTTTATTTGTTTTAATACTGATCTGGGCCACCTGGTGTGTTCTAAGCCCTAGTCATGTGTCTAGTTTGTGGATAATTCATCTCTGCCAGAGTGGCCCCTCTGAATTCTTCTAAATATCCTCCTCACTCATAACCAAGTCCTCACCCAGAATGCCACTTGGCCAGATACAGTACCCAGTCACTTAATAAGAGGAAATATCACTGCTTGGCATCAATCTGTGCAGTGTTGTTTACAAAGTTAATATTTGGCGCCCCATGTCCACTTCCTCATCGGGGCCCATATGTCTCTAACTATTTCCACCTGATACTATAATAACCTTTTTCTACCTCTTACATAACCCATAACTTTAAGGAATTAAAGGATATGTCCACCCCTTAACTCCAACCTCCAAAACACCAAAGACTGCAATACTGACTTACCTGCCCAACATTACTGAAGAGTATTCGCTCCAGAGTACCGTCCTCTTCCCTTGTTCTTCTTCTTCACAGCTGTGAATGTCATGGTCAATAACTGACTGCAAGCTTGTACAGCTTTAAAATGGGGAGGCAACATTTGAAGAAGGGATGGCTTACTCCAGAGTGAATATCTCCATTTAGGATCTTGGACTGGGCTCTCTAGGGTTTTTGCCACCTGTGACAAACTTTTGAATGCCGCCCCTATTTACCACTATGCGCCATGAAGTGCGCCACTGCAACCAGGGTTAGATGTGCATGGCTTCCTTGAATAGGTGTGGTTAAACATTTGGTAATTTTATACTTCCCATTATGGCAGTATTTATACAGTTCAAGAATGCATTTATCCAAACCATAATTCCTGTAGAATAAAATATTTTTTTCCAAAGATTTGTAAGCCTGACATCACGTCAAGGTAGATTTTTTTTAGCAGGGTCCTAACTAACCTAACCAAGTTGCCCTCTGCCTAGCTCACACAGAGAGTAGATATAAGATGCCCTTATACCCCGGTTCACACAGATACATTAACATGCCCTAATGCCCAGATCAAACACACTGTACATATAAAATGCCCTTATGCTTAGATCACACAGATAGGTACATATTAGATGTCCTAATGCCCAGATCACCAAAACTATGTTAAAATAAGATGTGGCCAGCTCTGCACACACAGATAATTACCCACTTAGCCTATGACGATAAAGCTGACCTACATGAAGGCGACGTTAGTGCTCTGCCTGCCACTTTTCTAAAAAAAAAAAGTGAGCTCTGCTTGCCGCCTATCTAATAATTAGCAGGGGCGCCACCCTGACACTTTGCTCATATTGCCTCATTAGAGAGACACCTCTGATCTTGCATAGTATTGCGGGGGTGGAGGTAGTATGATTTTGCACGTGTTTTGAAATACCCTTTAGTAGCTTTAGGAAGATAGATACATAGATGAGAGTGAGTGAGAAAGAAAGACAGATAGACAGGTGCTTAGACAGACATACAGACCAGACCAAGAGATAGTTATATAGATAGTCAGATCGATAGATTAAGACATAGAGACATACAGATCAATAGATAGCTACTACTGTACATGACTAGTTGATCTTAATCTTGCCATGCTGGGATCATTTGGTGGAGACTCCCCACCTGCAATTTACATTAACTTGCCGTTTGCACTTGCTGTGTACATCTTTCCACTACAAAGCTTGTCAGATCCGCCCCTCCCTCCCTTTACCACATGAACTGGCTCAAAGCAAGAACATTTGCCTTGGGCTTCCTCCTCATTTAAGGCATTTTTGTGCCTCCAGCAGCATTAAAAGAACACAGCAATTGAATCCATACTAAATGAGCAGGACTAAAAATAAAGAAAAGCAAGTAAATGTTTAGTAGCAAGTTAAAACACGCAGTTAAGCTACATTTCCATTATTCCATTCATACATGCTGCCAGGAAATTATATACAGTTAAAATGTAAATGAGTTTTGGAAAGGAAAGTTTACAATACACATGTGGACAGTGCAGGCAACGATATTTCAAAACTATGTGCAACTGGTCATTCAGCAATCTAGAAATGGTTTAATGTGATACAAGGGAATTAGTGTTGATTATTCCTTTGACACAGCTGAATACAATCAAGAGAGAGGTAATTAGTGTTGATTATAACTTTGACACAGCTGAATACAGTCAAGAGAGAGGTAATTAGTGTTGATTACGACGTTGACACGGGGAATACAATCAAGAGAGAGGTAATTAGTGTTGATTATAACTTTGACACAGCGGAATACAAACAAGAAAGAGGTAATTAGTGTTGATATAAATTTGACACACCTGAATACAGTCAAGAGAGAGGTATTAGTGTTGATATAACTTTGACACAGCTGAATACAGTCAGAGAGAGGTAATTAGTGTTGATTATAACTTTGACACAGCTGAATACAATCAAGAGAGAGGCATTAGTGTTGATTATAACTTTGACACAGCTGAATTCAATCAAGAGAGAGGTAATTAGTGTTGATTATAACTTTGACACACCTAAATACAATCAAGAGAGAGGTAATTAGTGTTGATTATAACTTTGACACAGCTGAATCACATCAAGAAAGAGATTTAATTTAAATGAATAACTTAAAAGGCATGTCCACCCCCAAATTAAAATTTAACCCAATATTGGCCCCACTGTGTAGTGTAAAAAAAAACAAGTAAAAAAGCTACACTACAGAAAAAAGTATATATTTAGGTGGACATACCCTTTAAAGGGACACTATACTGAAAAAATGACTTTGCCTCATCCTAATCTATAATTGAATACATGTAAGTAGCACTCTGATTTGTGTGTGTTGCTGTATGCAATCAATCCAGCACACATTTTCTTTAGGAGCAGTATCCCCCCTCCCTCTTTTAACCATTCCCACTTCCACCCGACCTGACTTTTTTTTCCACAAACCAACTGTCAAGCCTGCACACAGCACACAGCATTCCAACTGTGTCAAACTCTGTGACCATTCCAGCTACAGTAAAACCCACAGAAAAAAAGTTTTGAGAGCAAGGAACTTGATTGACAGCTAAAATATAAGGAGTTTTCGATTGGATATCTAAAGAAATAGGGGGCAAAAAATTATACAGTGGTGGTAGTTTCCAGTTATGGTCAATTTAAAACAACCTATTTTTCGGTATAGAAAATGTACAGGCTACTTAAAGGGGAAGTTTAGCGCTAATACATATACTTTTAAGAAAAAGAGCAGTATTTTTGTGACCTTAACATGCCCATTCAGCATTTGTCTGTGTATAAATAGATGCTTCTGAAATACTGACTTCCTTTTTTGATATCTGCGGACCCCTCTAGTGTCTGTTACTGTTAGGAACATTCCAAGGAAGTGGTGCATTCTGGGAAGAAGAGAGCGTTACAGAACCTAAAATGGCAGCACACTAATGACAAACAGCAGGGATAGCAAGGGAGTAAATTCATCTGATTTTTCATGGAAGAGAATATTTAGAATAACTAGGTTTGCATTAAATAACTCATAATTTTAAAATATTATATTTTCCACTGAACTTCCTTGTAAGGAAATACATTTTTAAACAGCCTACTGCATAAAAAGGCAGATAGATGTGTTTAGCAAAATATCTGTTATAGAAAAACGATAAATTTCAAAATCGCTTCTGGTGAAATTCACATTTTACATTTACATTAAAGGGCATGTCCACCCCCAAAACTATAATCCCCCAGTAATGGCCCCACCATGTAGTAGTGTAATCCTTACCTCCATCCCAGCTCCATAAGGTTCTCCTGTAGACCCCCCCTAAAGTCCCAAAAACTGTCCACCAGGAGGCTAGCAGGGCTCTCCAGCTACCTTGCCTCCGGTAGATATTTGTCATGCGTACTGCAGCCCTTCTCCCCCCTCCCTCCCCCTCCTTCCCCCTCCCTCTCCCTCCCGTTCTACATCCCTCCCCCTAGCATAAAACCCCCTTAATATGTTGTTCCCCCATGCTCCCAGCCCCAACCGCATATTTTTTATTTTCCAAAAGCTCCCCAAACTCTTACTTACCTCTCCTCTTTCCTCCGCTGCACTGAATGACCGGCAAGCCAATCACAGACGCGACTGCCGGTCCCGCCCCTCTGCTTGCATTCTCGCAAGCAGAGGGCCGGCAGTGCGGCGGAGGAACGAGGGGAGGTAAGTAAGAGTTTGGGGGGCTTTTGGAAAATAAAATATATGTGGTTGGGGCTGGCAGACATAGGGGAACATCATATTAAAACTATTTTTAAGGGTGGACATACCCTTTAAAGGACACTAACCCCCCCCCATTTAAAATGTAATAATGATGAAGACCGCCTACGTAAACGATAGAGTTGCAGATGAGGGAGGGGAGCCACAGGAGAGACACAACTACATCTACTACCAAACTGTGATGTAGAAAAACTCACTCCAACTGTTTTATTTTACAGGTAAACAATGTAAAAAAAAAAAAAACTTGAGTTTCCTTTTACTGTGCTGATCAGTGGTTCATTCTTTCCCATTCCATGTATAGAAAGAAGAAAGGTAATAACCAGGGGGCGTATTCATAAATGTACATTATTTTTGCCATTTCACTATTGCAGGACATCAAAATGGCAAAGCCTGTTATTTGCGCCGTATTTATAAATCCGCCATGGAAATTTTTGCCATGGAAGTATTGCCACGGTGATGTGCGATGGAGTATTGGCAATGTGCAAAAAAATATTCTTAAACCCCCTATAGAGAAACACTCCACAATCTACTGACACCTTCTAAGAACCAACTGACAGGCTAGATATATGGCCACCTATGTGTTTTGGCCACCTCAGATTGGGGCTTTGAAAGGCAAACTAAACGCAATTACACATTTTTCGTTGTTTCATAAATACGATGGATGTTTACTGCAGCAATGCGATATGCAAATAGTGACGGGTGGCGGTAATCTTTTTACGCTGATTATCACCGCTTTGTAAATGTGTTATATCCAATTCTAGCAAAAAGGGTGGTGATGACGGCGGCAAAAATTAACAAACCATATCAATAAGCCCCTCCATGTCATGGGTCCTCCAGAAAAACTATTACAGGGCTTCCCTCACTGCATTCCAACAGCTACTGAGGGGGAGCATTGCGATGGGCCCTGCATCATTGTGAGGGAGAGTAGGAATTCTGGGGTCCCTGCAAGTGCACAGGCTGCTCCCTTTGTAGTTAACCTCTGACATCAATAGACCACATATAGTGTTAAGGGAAAAACACCCTACCTCTCTATACTGGTTCTCACTGAGTCTGATGCAACATGATGCCGTATTATAATGATCAGTAAAAACCGATAGTTAATTTCCAATCAGCCTAACGATTGTTAATTTATGACCATTATCGTAAATTTATGATCGTAAATTTACCGATAGAATACATTGTGGTAGTTTACTACCGCATGGTATTCTACGACTGAGCGTTCGTTAATTACCGAACGTTCGGTCGTAAATATACTAACCGTAAATTAACTAACTGATCATAAATTTTTAGAGATACCGGCGCTTTATAAATACGGCCTAGAATGACTTAAATAAACTCAGAAATTGCTTAAGCAGAGAGAGTAAACTGTGTTAAATTAATGCAGAATGGGGTTGAGAGAAGGGATAGACAGAAGGGAGTAAGTGCATAAACATTGTTAAATCAGTAAGAGCAATTAAAATTAAGTTGAGTCTTTACTAATTGTCATTTTATGCTGCTATTCTTCGTCCTTTAAATGACCTCATCACAGGAATATTTGCGTTAGTTGGTGGTGCAAAAGTATAGCAAAGGTTTGCTGCCATCTAGTGGATACTACAGAGCAAACCTTACCAGCTGGGGAAGTATTTATAAAGATCAATTTTAGTATATTCTAGGTATCGTACTTTTTGCATTTAGAAAAACTGCCCAATAGCAGTATTCTCTACTGTGACAGTAATTTTGACATTTTTTTATGTTGTCGTAATAAAACACTGATTGTTTGATACCAATAGAATCTGAATTTTGTGCTGCAGGCACATGACCATAATGTAGTAACGTTGTGGCCAGTAAAGCATCAATATCGTATCAATATCAATATCAACCCATTATAATATGACCCCTACCAATATATTTAAAAGAAAAGCAGCCTTGTACCAAAACGTTACACTTATGTGTATCCTATGTATAAGCATTAAATACATAGGTTATAAAGACTGATGTGCATGGTGTATTTCTACTTTAGTTACCTCATTATTTAAACCGGTGATGCCATATTTAAGAAATCAGATGTACATATGGAAAATAATAGAGGCGCAAAGTACATAATAATTTTACAATGCTGTAAAATAACAAAAGTGTAAAATATGATAATACATGGGTTATTAAGAAAAAATTCCAAGTTTTATAAGTATATGAATATTGCACAGATTCTACCATGACAAGAAAATTCCCATTTCCACATTTATTCCAGACCTGGGAAAGTAAGGCCAGGGCCCACATGGCGCCTTTGGTCTCTTCTGACTCAATACTTGCCCTGTACCCAATATTCTTAATATTATTGATTGTTTCAGCTGGATAATTGATTTATTTTTATTTTATAAAAAAAAATTATGACCCGATCAATTCATTAAAGGAATAGTTCACTCTCGGCCCTTTGCCACAATCCTAGTTTCTCATGCGGCCCCCTGTGAAATTTAGTTGCCCAGCCCTGATTTAGTCAAAGGCATCAAGGCCACAGTAATCATTCACATAAAACAAGTAGCAACTGAACTAGTGTTATTACCATATTTTTGAACTTTTGATTTTAACATTATGTCTTACACTTTACACTACAACACTTTTCCAAGCTTAACCACGAGGAACCTATCCATTAGAATCCTTTATATAAAAAAACATAAGAATATGGCTATACAGAGTATTGAAGGCCAAAAAAATGGCTTCAATGATAAAAGTTATCATTTTTATCACCCGATCTGAAAGGTCTTTCTCAGTGTCCTAAAATCCTTGGCTTTGACCTGTGCGGTGGCATTCCCGGTTGCATAGTCAGACAATCCAGGGCAGAGCTAGACGGCTTAAATAGGCTCTGTCTCTGCTCAGTTCCCTGCATATTGGTGGCTTATAAATTATGTATTCTAAAGCAGAATTCATCCTAACATACATTTTCTAAGAGAAACTGATGAATAAAATGTGTGGTTTGTGTGAATGTTTTGTGGGCTGACTAACACTGGCTGGTGAACTGGAGGGCTGACTTGACACTGGATAGTGAATTGGAGGGCTGAAATAAGAGTGGCTACTGAACTCTCTAGCCCTCCAGTTCAGCAGCCACTTTTAAGTTAGCCCTCCATCAGCAGCACTTTTTAGCACACCCCCCATTTCACCAGCCACAGTTTGGTCAGCTCTCTAGTTCAACAGCCATTGTTAAAGGGTAAGTCCACCTCTTAAATATTTTTTGTATGTATATTTTGTATACATATGTAGGTAAATGTATACCTGTAGGTATTATAGGTATAGTATGGGTTTGGAGTTTGATGGAGTTTGGGAGAAAATTAAAATTAGACCAAAGCTGTGCAGGGATAAAATGAGAAACCTACAAAAACACATACTATATATCTCTATATACAGATATGATATCCACAAATATGTATGATACATATATGATGATAGTTATATACCATCGTATCTAGATTCTATCACATTTTTGTGTGCAAACTATTTACGCAAGAGCACAGATTGGATAGATGGAACATTGGTAGATGTATTTTTCTTTATATCTTTAAATCTATGTTAAAATCTTAATTAGCTATCATTTGCATTTTCTACCATAATCCATTAAGGACAATAGATACATGATGAAATTGTATAGATATGTACATATTAATATTTATAATAAAAGTTTACTTTAAACTTGAAAAAGTGGCAATGTCATCACACATAACCCAATCATGCAGATTTTTTTTCTGTAACCATGACAACTATGACATCACACAGAAAATGTCATAGTTTGCCATTTTTGCAGTTTTGAGATCCCGATAAGTTGTGTTTTTTTTTAGCTCAGCTCTCCGCAAATACAGATATTTCAAATTTTCCTTGTAATTAATATCATTATACAATAAGATAATTATTTATTATTAAAGGGTAGCTAAACAACAATAATTAAAGGACAGATTAGTTGGAAAATTGGATAAAAGTTTTCTTTTATATCATTACCTATGTTAAAATCTTAATTAGCAAGAGTATTCAAACAAAGGTTGACATTTTTGCAGTTTGTGACATCCCGATCATTGTGTTTGTTTTTTGATAGCTCTCAGTAAGTACAGATATTTTTTTATTTTTGCCTTTTTTATTTACCTGGAATCAATAGCGATATTTAACAATAAGAGATCTTATTATTATGAAAGGATAACTAAACAGACTAAGATTAAGAAATGTAGAAATTATTTCCCAATGTATAGTAACAGAATAGATATATAATAAATACATAGAAATTTTATATTCCCGATATTGATGTATGTGGTTCACTATTAAACTGATTTTCTTGGAGTGCTGCCCTCATTTTTGTATTGTGGATCTACCACTCTTTATTATAGGCTATAAGTGTTCACATGGGATTAACCACAGCAAGCAGAATAATCATAGAGACCAGGTAAGGATAATATTTTTTTACTTTTGATTTCAATATTAATTATATTAATTATAGCTGTTGACACTAGAATCAGTTAATGAACAATAGCAGTTTGAAAAAAGTGAAGATCCTGATGGATTCCAAGACACCACAAGGTAAAAAGTGCTTTTTTACCATCAACAGCACAACGTGTTATCAGTAGAGATGGCAGAACTTTCGAAAGTTCGGTCCGTTTTCGAACTTTCGAACTATACGGAAAGTTCAAAAGTTTGAAAACAGACCCATTAAAGTCAATGGAGTCAAATAGTTTGAAAAGTTCTAATGAAATACAATTAAAATATCAATGGTAACTTAATGTAAATGGCTGTGGACCTGGGAAATGGTCTGGGGAACATGTTAGATATCCAGACATTCGAAAAATCAATTTTACTCTCACTTGCACTATTTTCGAGTTCGTTCGCGCCTAGGTACCATTGTACATTTTACTCGCGGATTCAATGCTCGCATATAGGCTTTTAATGGACACTTTACTCATAGATTAGATGTTCGCGCTTAGATACCATGGACATTTTTCTTGAGGATTCGATGCTCGTGTATAGGTTTTAATGGACACTTTACTCGCAGATTCGATGCTCGCGTTCACGCCTAATACCATGGACATTTTACACGCGGATTTGATGCTCGCGTATAGGTTTTAATGGACACTTTACTCCGGATTCGATGCTCGAGTTCGTGCCTATATACCATGGACAGTTTACTCGCAGATTCGATGCTCTCGTATAGGTTTTAATGGACCCTTTACGTGCTGATTCGATGCTCGCGTATAGGTATAATAGGCATTTTACTCGCATATTCGAACGGTCGAACATTCGATATTTATCGAAAGTCTGAAAATACGGGTCCGGGACAGTTCGAGATGTCTGAATTCGTTCGAATTCGAATAGTTCGGCTCGAACTCTGGTTCAAGTTCGAGTCCATCTCTAGTTATCAGGTGGTAAAGGATCAGTCAATCCGAACATATTGTGCTTTTGATGGTACAATAAAGCACATATTTGGCATACCCTGTGGTGTCTTGGAATCCATCAGGATCTTCACTTTTTTCAATCTATTGTTCCTTATTGGTCGCAGGAGTAGAGCGAACCAGAGGGGCCTGATGGTGGCACGTATGCAGACAATATTCTTACCTGTATATAGAGTCAGTTAAAGGGTAACTGTGGTCCAAAAATGACTTTAGCTAAATTGACAGGAATTGCTTTCCTGAGGATTTTTGCAATTTACTTTCATTATTTATTTTACATCGTTTTAAGATATTTACATTATATGTGTGATATGGTTGCAGCATCACCAGGTCCCCTGCCCTTCGCACTTCCTGCTTCCTGCACTGAAACCATGTGACAGTCCCTCTTCTGTTTCCACCTCCTTGTGGGCCCCCATGGCCCCTCCCCTTGCAGCCCCTTGGGCCTTCCCTGGCAAACTCCTGGGGCCCCCTCCCACTTGGGGCCCCTCCCACTCGGGCCCCTTCCACTCAGGGGCCCCAGGGCCCCTCCACTTGGGGCCCCTCCTACTCGTGGGCCCTTCCACTCGGGGGCCCCAGGGGCCCTTCCCATTTGGGGGCCCCTCCCACTCGGGCCCTCCCATTTAAGGCCCTAGGGGCCCTTCCACACTTGGGGCCCCTCCCACTCGGGGGCCCCAGGGGCCCCTTCCACTTGGGGGCCTCAGAGGCCCCTTCCACTCGGGGGCCTCAGAGGCCCCTTCCATTTGGGGCCCCTCCTACTCTGGGCCCCTGGGCCCTTTCCACTTGTGGGCCCCAGGGGCCCTTCCCACTCAGGGCCACGGGGCCCTTCCCACTCAGGGGTCCCTGGGCCCCTCCCACTCAGGGCGCCAGGCCCCTCCCACTCGGGGGTCCTTCTCACTGGGGCCCCAGGGTCCCTTCCCATTCGGGGGCCCCTCCCACTCGGGTGCCCCTGAGCCTCTTCCACTCTTGGGCCCCAGGGGCCCCTCCCACTCGGGCCCTGCCCATTTAAGGGCCCTAGGGGCCCTTCCCACTTGGGGCCCCTCCCACTCGGGGCCCCAGGGCCCCTTCCACTTGGGGGCCTCAGAGGCCCCTTCCACTCGGGGGCCTCAGAGGCCCCTTCCCATTTGGGGCCCCTCCTACTCTGGGGCCCCTGCCCTTTCCACTTGTGGGCCCCAGGGGCCCTTCCCACTCAGGGGCCACTGGGCCTTCCCACTCAGGGGTCCTGGGCCCCTCCCACTCAGGGCGCCAGGGCCCCCTCCACTCGGGGGTCCTTCTCACTGGGGCCCCAGGGTCCCTTCCCATTCGGAGGCCCCTCCCACTCGGGTGCCCCTGAGCCAGGGGCCCCCAAGTGGAAGGGGCCCCTGGGGCCCAAGAGTGGAAGAGACTCAGGGGCACCCGAGTGGGAGGGGCCCCCGAATGGGAAGGGACCCTGCCCTGAGGCCGCCCAGTGGAGAGGGGCCTCTCTGAGGCCCCCAATGGAAGGGGCCCCTGGGGCCCCCGAGTGGGAGGGGCCCCAAGTGGAAGGGCCCCTAGGGCCCTTAATGGGCAGGGCCCGAGTGGGAGGGGCCCCCAAATGGAAGGGCCCCTGGGGCCCCCAGGGAAGGGCCCACAGTAGGAGGGGCCCCCAAGTGGAAGGGGCCCTGGGGCCCCTGAGTGAAGGGGCCCGAGTGGAGGGGCCCCCAAGTGGGAGGGGGCCCCAGGAGTTTGCCAGGGAAGGCCCAAGGGGCTGCAAGGGGAGGGGCCTGGGGGCCCACAAGGAGGTGGAAACAGAAGAGGGACTGTCACATGGTTTCAGTGCAGGAAGCAGGAAGTGCGAAGTGCAGGGGACCTGGTGATGCTGCAACCATATCACACATATAAATGTAAATATCTTCAAAACGATGTAAAATAAATAATGAAAGTAAATTGCAAAAATCCTCAGGAAAGCAATTCCTGTCAATACAGCACTGCTTTTTTAAATGCCTCCCACTTGCTGGCCCTTCCCAATCGTGGCCCTGTGTCCCCTCCCTTGCAGCTCCTGTGGCCCCTCCCACTCACGGACTCGTGGGCTCCACACACTCGCGGTCCTGTGGCCCCTCCCCGAGTGGGAGGGACCCTGGGCCCAGTAGGAAGTACCCCTGAGTGGGAGGGCCCAGGGGCCCCCAAGTGAGGGGCCCCTGGGGCCCAAGAGTGGAAGAGACTCAGGGGCACCCGAGTGGGAGGGGCCCCCGAATGGGAAGGGACCCTGGGGCCCCCAGTGAGAAGGACCCCCGAGTGGGAGGGGCCCTGGCGCCCCTGAGTGGGAGGGCCCAGGGACCCCTGAGTGGAAGGGCCCAGTGGCCCCTGAGTGGGAAGGGCCCCTGGGGCCCACAGTGGAAAGGGCCCAGGGGCCCCAGAGTAGGAGGGGCCCCCAAATGGGAAGGGGCCTCTGAGGCCCCCGAGTGGAAGGGGCCTCTGAGCCCAAGTGGAAGGGGCCCCTGGGCCCCCGAGTGGGAGGGGCCCCAAGTGGGAAGGCCCCTAGGGCCCTTAAATGGCAGGGCCCGAGTGGGAGGGGCCCCCAAATGGGAAGGGCCCTGGGGCCCCCGAGTGGAAGGGCCCACGAGTAGGAGGGGCCCCCAAGTGGAAGGGGCCCTGGGGCCCCTGAGTGGAAGGGGCCCGAGTGGGAGGGCCCCCAAGTGGGGAGGGGGCCCCAGGAGTTTGCCAGGGAAAGGCCCAAGGGGCTGCAAGGGGAGGGGCCATGGGGGCCCACAAGGAGGTGGAAACAGAAGAGGGACTGTCACATGGTTTCAGTGCAGGAAGCAGGAAGTGCGAAGTGCAGGGGACCTGGTGATGCTGCAACCATATCACACATATAAATGTAAAATCTTCAAAACGATGTAAAATAAATAATGAAAGTAAAGTGCAAAAATCCTCAGGAAAGCAATTCCTGTCAATTTAGCTAAAGTCATTTTTGGACCACAGTTCCCTTTAACTGACTCTATATACCAGGTAAGAATATGTCTGCATACTGCCACCATCAGGCCCCTCTGGTTCGCTCTACTCCTGCGACCAATAAGGAACAATAGATTGAAAAAAGTGAAGATCCTATGGATTCCAAGACACCACAGGGTATGCCAAATATGTGCTTTATTGTACCATCAAAAGCACAATATGTTTCGGATCTGACTGATCCTTACCACCTGATAACTAGAGATGGACTCGAACTCGAACCAGAGTTCGAGCCGAACTATTCGAATTCGAACGAATTCGACATCTCGAACTGTCCCGGACCCGTATTTTCAGACTTTCGATAAATATCGAATGTTCGACCGTTCGAATATGCGAGTAAAATGCCTATTTACCTATACGCGAGCATCGAATCAGCACGTAAAGGTCCATTAAAACCTATACGAGAGCATCGAATCTGCGAGTAAACTGTCCATGGTATATAGGCACGAACTCGAGCATCGAATCCGCGAGTAAAGTGTCCATTAAAACCTATCGCGAGCATCAAATCCGCGTGTAAAATGTCCATGGTATCTAGGCGTGAACGCGAGCATCGAATCTGCGAGTAAAGTGTCCATTAAAACCTATACACGAGCATCGAATCCTCAAGAAAAATGTCCATGGTATCTAAGCGCGAACATCTAATCTATAGTAAAGTGTCCATTAAAAGCCTATATGCGAGCATTGAATCCGCGAGTAAATGTTACATGGTACCTAGGCGCGAACGAACTCGAAAATAGTGCAAGTGAGAGTAATTGATTTTTCGAATGTCCTGGATATCTAACATGTTCCCCAGACCATTTCCCAGGTCCCACAGCCATTTACTTAAGTTACCATTGATATTTTAATTGTATTTCATAGAACTTTCAAACTATTTGACTCCATTGACTTTAATGGGTCTGTTTTCAAACTTTTGAACTTTCCGTATAGTTCGAAAGTTCGAAAACGGACCGAACTTTCGAAAGTTCTGCCATCTCTACTGATAACACGTTTGTGCTGTTGATGGTACAATAAAGCACTTTTTTACCTTGTGGTGTCTTGGAATCCATCAGGATCTTCACTTTTTTCAAACTGCTATTTGTCATTAACTGATTCTATGTCAACAGCTATAATTAATATAATTAATATTGAAATCAAAAGTAAAAAAAATATTATCCTTACCTGGTCTCTATGATTATTCTGCTTGCTGCTGGTTAATCCCATTGTGAACACTTATAGCCATAAAAGAGTGGTAGATCCACAATACAAAAATGAGGGCAGCACTCCAAAGAAATCAGTTTAATAGTGAACACATACATCAATATCGGGAATATAAAATCTTCTATGTATTTATTATATATCTATTCTGTTACTATACATTTGGTAAATAATTTCTACATTTCTTCAATCTTAGTCTGTTTAGTTATCTTTTCATAATTAATAATGATCTCTTATTGTATAATACGCTATTGATTACCAGGTAAATAATAAAAGGCAAAATATAAAAAATATCTTTACTTACTGAGAGCTATCAAAAAACACAACTGATCGGGATGTCACAAACTGCAAAAATGTCAACCTTTGTTGATACTCTCTGCTAATTAAGATTTTAACATAGTATTAATGATTAAAAGAAAACTTTTATCCAATTTTCCAACTAATCTGCCTTTATTATTTGTTTGTTTAGCTACCCTTTAATAATAAATAATTATCTTATTGTATAATGATATTAATTACAAGGAAAATTTGAAATATCTGTATTTGCGAGAGCTGAGCTATAAAAAAACACAACTTATCGGGATCTCAACAACTCAAAAATGGCAAACTATGACATTTTCTGTGTGATGTCATAGTTGTCATGGTTACAGGAAAAAAAATCGGCATGATTGGGTTATGTGTGATGACATGCCACTTTTTCAAGTTTAAAGTAAACTTTTATTATAATATTAATATGTACATATCATACAATTTCATCATGTATCTATTGTCCTTAATGATTAGGGAGAAAATGCAAATGATAGCTAATTAAGATTTAACATAGATTTAAAGATATAAAAGAAAAATAACATCTTCCAATGTTCCATCTATCCAATCTGTGCTCTTGCGTAAATAGTTTGCACCAAAAATGTGATAGAATCTAGATACGATGGTATATAACTATCATCATATATGTATCATACATATTGTGTATATCAATATCTGTATATAATGAGATATATAGTATGTGTTTTTGTAGGTTTCTCATTTTATCCCTGCACAGCTTTGGTCTAATTTTAATTTTCTCCCAAACTCCATCAAACTCCAAACCCATACTATACCTATATTATACCTACAGGTATACTATTTACCTACATATGTATACAAAATATACATACAAAAAAATATTTAAGGTGGGACTTACCCTTTAACAATGGCTGTTGAACTAGAGAGCTGACCAAACTGTGGCTGGTGAAATGGGGGGCTGTCTAAAAAGTTGCTGCTGAACTGGAGGGCTAACTTAAAGTGGCTGCTGAACTGGAGGGCTAGAGAGTTCAGTGCCACTCTTATTTCAGCCCTCCATTCACTATCCAGTGTCAAGCAGTCCCCCTTCCCAGCCAGTGTTAGTCAGCCCACAAAACATTCACACAAACCACACATTTTATTCATCAGTTCTCTTTAGAAATGTATTTAGTATGAGAGATCTGCTTTGAATACATAATTTATAAGCCACCCAATATGCAGGGAACTGGGCAGAGAACGAGCCATTTAGCCCTGTCTAGTCTGCCCTGGATTGCTGACTATGCAACCCGGGAATGCCACCGCACAGGTCAAAGCCAGGATTTTAGGACACTGAGATAGACCTTTCAGATCGGGTGATAAAAATGATAACTTTATCATTGAAGCCATTTTTTTGGCCTTCAATACTCTGTATAGCCATATTCTTTATGTTTTTTTTATAAAGGATTCTAATGGATGGTTCCTCGTGGTTAAGCTTGGAAAATGTTGTAGTGTAAAGTGTAAGACATAATGTTAAAATCAAAAGTTCAAAAATATGGTAAATACACTAGTTCAGTTGCTACTTGTTTTATGTGAATGATACTGTGGCCTTGATGCCTTTGACTAAATCAGGGCTGGCAACTAAATTTCACAGGGGGCCGCATGAGAAACTAGGATGTGGCAAAGGGCCGAGAGTGAACTATTCCTTTAATGAATTGACGGGTCATAATTTTTTTTTATAAAATAAAATAAATCAATTATCCAGCCTGAAAACATCAAATAATATTAAGAATATTTGGGTACAGGCAAGTATTGAGTCAGAAGAGACCAAAGGGCCGCATGTGGCCCCCTGGCCTTACTTTCCCCAGGCTGGAATAAATGTTGGAAATGGGAATTTTCTGTCATGGTAGAATCTGTGCAATATTCATATACTTATAAAACTTGGAATTTTTTCTATAATACCCATGTTATTATCATTATTTTACACTTTTGTTATTTACAGCATTGTAAAATTATTATGTACTTTGCGCCTCTATTATTTTCCATATGTACATCTGATTTCTTTTAAATAGGCATCACCGTGTAAAATAATGAGGTAACTAAAGTAGAAAATCCACCATGCACAATCAGTCTTTATAACCTATGTATTTAATGCTTCATACATAGGATACACATAAGTGTAACGTTTTGGTACAAGGCTGCTTTTCCTTTTAAATATATTGGTCTAGGGTCATATTTATAATGGGTTGATATTGATATTGATACGATATTGATGCTTTTACTGGCCACAACGTTACTTTACATTATGGTCATGTGCCTGCAGCCACAAAATTCAGATTCTTATTGGTATCAAACAATCAGTTGTTTTATTTACGACAACATAAAAAAATGTCAAAATTACTGTCACAGTAGAGAAATACTGCATTGGGCAGTTTTTCTAAATGCAATAAAGTATCGATACCTAGATATACTAAAATTGATCTTTTATAAATACTTCCCCAGCTGTTAAGGTTTGCTCTGTATGTATCCACTAGATGGCAGCAAACCTTTGCTAACTTTTGCACCACCAACTAACGCAAATATTCCTGTGATGAGGTCATTTAAAGGACGAAGAATAGCAGCATTAAAATGACAATTAAAGTAAAGACTCAACTTAATTTTATTGCTCTTACTGATTATAACAATGTTTATGCACTTACTCCCTTCTGTCTATCCCTTCTCTCACCCCATTCTGCATTAATTTAACACAGTTTACTCTCTCTGCTTAAGCAATTTCTGAGTTTATTTAGTCATTCTAGGCCTATTTTAAAAGCCGCGGTATCTCTAAAATTTATGATCAGTTAGTTAATTTACGGTTAGTAATTTACGACCGAACGTTCGGTAATTAACGAACGCTCAGTCGTAGAATACCATGCGGTAGTAAACTACCACAATGTATTCTATCGGTAAATTTACGATCATAAATTTACGATAATGGTCAATAATTAACAATCGTTAGCTGATTGGAAATTAACTATCGGTTTTTACTGATCATTATAAATACGGCCATCTATGTTGCATCAGACTCAGTGAGAACCCGTATAGAGAGGTAGGGTGTTTTTCCTTAACACTATATGTGGTCTATTGATGTCAGACTGTTGTCCAGGGACCATGGCAGTGTGCACTTGGGCAGGGGATTTTTCTTCTTCAAGCGGAGAGGATCTGCCAATCAGATAAGCCCCCTCAGCAGTGTGAGTGGGTGGCTGGGGGGGTGGGAATCTGGGTGGATATTCCAGGGTACTGTCTGAACACCTAGCTGGAGCGGGCTCTTACTGGTAGGTGCCTGATGCGGCAAAATGTATAACTATGACGATGGTTGCCCAGGTGTGGAGGGGGGGTGGTAGTGTGTGGGTATCTCATATGGCTGGTGGGTGTGTGGTTTGGGGGGGGGACTGTGTCTGAGGGAAGGGTTACACGGGGTAAGTGTGTGGGGGTGGGCTGGGAAAGCTGGTAACCGGAGGGGCCAAGTGGTGGAAGCAGATGTGCGGGGTGTTGTGCGAGTGTGTGTGGAGGGTGGCCTCGTGTGTGTTATAAAAAAGCCGGCCGCCAGCACCGAGCAACCCTGTGGAGACAAAAGAAATGATATATAAACAATAAACCAGGTGGCAAAGCGAAGTGCAATCAGTACGATAAAAATAAAAACAGTACACCCGACACACAACGCACCACTCATTACAGTTGCTGTCTCCCGTGCGAGACAAGAAAACACACATGGCCACAAGACAAATCGTATTTGAACAAACAACGGAGAAAAAGGGTAGACACGGTTAAGTGCTGGCCCAGGCTTCAAACTCACACCAAGCTGAGGCCAAGGCACCAGTAGGTGGGAAACGAGATCGGCACAGAGAATCGTTGGTCGAGAAGTTCATAGAGGGAAAAGGGTGTGACACAAAGTAGCGGTAACAAAGGGAAAGAAATGTGGAGCACAGGGCCGAATGAGCGGTGAACCAAAAGAAGAAGGAGCGGAGGCACATGACACCAAGCAAAACAGTTGCCAGCAAGAGAATCCACTAACCAAAAACGTGGTTCAAGAAAGCGCGACAGACAACATGAGCTTGGGAAACACGGTGACCGGTGTGACTGAAGGGGAAAGGAAAGAGGAGGCAAGGATACTGAAACGGGCCGAACCCCGACCGGTAGGAGCGGGGTCGGAGAACAGGGAGAGCGGTGTGGTGTGGACACACAACAGAAGACAGGAAAGAACGAAAACCAACGGAGCGGAACAAGTACAAGAAAACAGGCAAGTGGTGAGAGGTTGTGACTTGGAAGTCTCGATACGATCGGGGAAAAAGGGGGCCGATGGAAGAACTGGAACACATGAGGGGGGCGTTCGCGAGAACCAAATGTCGGGAGAGGCCGGCAAGAAGGACGGGGGGGTCAATCTCCTGGCGAAGCAGCAGCTAACCCCGGGGTCCGCACTCAACGACGAACTCAAAATCAGGAACCGGAGGCGGAGGGGAGGTCGCAGACAGAGACAGGGTTTGAATAAGGAAGGGAAAGAAGAGAGATCGCCAGTGAAAGGGCGGGAGAAAATCCACATCCGCTAGAAAGAAGTGTGATCAAATCAAACTGTCACCCGCGAGGGGTCGAGACTGCCAGCGGACACCGACGCCACGGATGTGGGTAGTCTGTAGTTCCAAACAACAACCCACAAAACGCGCAAGGACTGACCGGCCGCACCAAAAACAGTCCCCCCGGCACATACACAGCCCGCGTACATGAAGACAGAAAGGGAGTGGGGGGCCGCATCGGGGACAGTAGCAAATGGGGTCGGGACACAATCATTCAGGCCGGAGAGAAAGGAAGGGAAGGATGAGGGGGGGGAGGTAAGGGTTGGTGAAAGAAAAGTGCGATTGGGGCTGGACGAGGACGCAACAAAATAGAATAGGGGGTCGGTAAGGCTAGGGATAGAGAGAACGGGAACGGAGGGACGGCGAAGAGGGGAGGAGATGAGGAGGGAGGGAAGCGCTGCCAGTCCGCGGTGGACAAAAGGAGATGCCAGAAGCAAGTGAGCTGGAACAAGCCCTGCATCGGCGCCGGGGACATTTTGGGACGTGAGGGGGGGGTCTACAGACCTTGTGGAATGCATGGAGGGGGAGGGAAAAGAAACGTACAACACCTACAGGTGCCGGCTAGAGGGTAGAGAAGTGGTGGGGGGGACATTCCCTATATATGTAATTAAATGATGTCCCAGAACAGGGGAAAGGGAGCGTTATTGCATCACAGGAGGAGGGGGGGGCTGAGAAGGTGTGTGGTCCGGGCCATGTGGTTGTGCCGGGCGGGGGAAAGGAGTCCTGCAAGACAGTTCGAGTGGAGTAGGTGTGAAAAAGGAGGAAGGGAGTTAGCAACCTGGGAGGCTACAGAGCGCGGTCTCGGCCAGTTGGAAAAATCAAGATAAGTACGACCCCCTGGCGATGCCGCGGTGCAGGAGGAGGCCGGCAGGGGAGGGGCATGTCGAGGGGCCCCGTCTTCTTTCCCAGAAGAACCCACTTCCCTGGGAATGTTTCCTACATAAAGACACTAGGTAGGGTCCTGCAATAGCAAAACAGAGTCAGTAATTTCAGAACATCTATTTATACACAGCAAAATGCTGAATGGGCATATTAAGGTCACAAAAAGACTGCTCTTTTTCGTTAAAAGGGGGTTTATTATACAGCTAACTGTCCCTTTAAGTAGGCCTGTCCTTTTCTATACCGAAAAATAGGTTGTTTAAAATTGACCATAACGGGAAAACTACCACCAAGAGCTCGTATAATTTTTTTGCCCACTAAATACGTAGATAGAGTCCCACAATCATAAACGACATCCTGTAGAAACATAACATTGCGAGGGTCAGTTTCACTTGACTCGCAAAAACTGTTTTGCTGGTGAGTAGTTTGACTGTGGGCGGAATGTCACAGCGTTTTAGACAACAAGTTGGAAATGCTAATGTGCGGGGTTCGTGAGGCTTAGCCATTGAGATTTTGAGAAACAGAGGGGGAAAAAAAAAATCTATGAATAAACGGGGAGTGGAAGTGGGAATGTTTTAAAAAGGGGATTGGGGCGATCAATGCTGGTCCTCAAGAAAGATGTGGGCTGGGTTGATTTCATACGTGCAACACACACAAATCAGTGCTACTACAGGTATTCCCTTATAGACGGTTATGGGGGGGTACAAAGGGCAAAGTCAGTTGTTGTCACTAGGGATCTAAAAAAAGTGACCCGTTAAGGGTATGTCCACGCCATACAAATATACTACTTGGGTTTTGTCATGTAGTGTAAGAGCGTTTTTTTTCCGTTGGTTTTTTGTCCTCCCAGTGGGGGGGCCAAATATAGGTTAAATTTAATTTATAGGGGTTGACATGATACCTTTTAAGGTTATTCATTTAAGGAACTTCCTCGTTCGTATGGATGCACGGTGTCAAGTTATAATCAACACTAATTACCTCTCCTGAGGTATAATAGTTAAGGTGTGGCAAAAGTTGATAATCCACACGATTAACCGCATCTCTGCAAAAAATAATAGATGGAATTCATCTTGTGGTCGAAAAGGAGGTTAGAATCAAAGCAACTTACTTGCCTCTCTCTTGATGTATTAACAGCTATTGTCAAAGTTTAAATCAGGGCACAAACAAACGGAGCTAATTAACCTCTCTACTGAAGTTGCAAGCCCCACTCCCCCACCCACTATCCGCAGTGTCAGGAAGTATGTTAATGAGTTGTATAGTGTCGGGCTGTGATGGCTCTTTATTATGTTAAAAGAACGTATCCAGTGTAGGCTGGATTACAAGTGGGCAGTAACGAAGGGAGAAACATATTAAACAAATATTTGTATGGGAGAAACAGTAGAATATTTACTTATAAAAAAAGCTTACTTATAAAAAAAGCTACGAAGCTAAATGATTTTTAGAAGAATATACCACTGTTCTCCTATTCAAATTAACCCTTTATGTGCCTTCTGGAACATACTAAAACATTTCTATTACTTTTGTTGTAAATATAGCAACAACTCAGAGTGAACTGATAATGTCCATTGCATAAAGGGTCTGGTAAAAAAGCTGTAAATCCTTTGTGATCCTCCATGTGTAAAACCATTATTTCTCCTCACTGCCCCTTTCCAAACAGAGAGTGTGTGCATTCCTATGACTTGTAGATAAGGCACACTTTCTACCTGCACGGTGCAGCCAGGAGGAACTGACAGTTTTAAACACAGAATACAGAGGATTCATAAGGTGTTTACAACATACTAACAGTAATTGAGGTTTAATAAAGACATACTTCCATTTATTACAGCTTTATACTATATAGGAAGTTAAAAAAAAGGGGGGGGGGAAGGATTTCTTTCTGATGCCAAATGGCAATTGGAAAGTATCCCTGGATAGACCATAACTACAGTATACATATTAATACCAGTAACTCTCAATATTATATAGTATCCCTGTGCCAACCAGATCTACAGTATATATATTAATACCAGTAATTCTCAATATTATATAGTATCCCAGTACCAACCAGATCTACAGTATATGTATTAACTAGCAAAATACCCGTGCTTCGCAGCGGAGATGTATTGAAATAACGTTTTTAGTAAGAAAGCAATAATGTATCAAGATTGCTGTAATCACTTGATATATTAAAGAAAGAACATTCAATAAGCTTTACAATAATGCAACACCTATTAACTTTAATTTAAAATTATATTTTTTTATTCAACTATGAAATTTTGGTGTGAAAATAACCCCCACACCCCTCCCCGTCCGCCCCTAATACCCCCCACTATTCCTCTCTGTCCACCCTCCAACACCTACCCCTTACACCTCCGCACACACCCTGAATTTTTGGTAAAAATCGGTCCAGCTGTTAGTGTGCAGGAGTTCAAAATTCTATTTCCCCATTCACCCCCACCCTAAAAAAAATATTTCGTTAACCTTTTACTGGTAAAGGAGTATATGCATACCAAATTGTGTTGAAATCGGACCAACCAGTCTGTGCAATGTCAGATACTCACCGTTACAGGTGCAATGTCAGATACTCACCGTTACAGGTGGAATTTCGAAACGAAACCTGCTTAACTTTTGTAAGTAAGGTGCAATGAATGAGCCTTGCAAATTTAAGCCGTGTGCCTCCACGGCAAGTTGGAGAATTAGTGATGAGTGAGTGAGTGAGTAGGGCTTTGCCTTTTCGAAACGAAACCTGCTTAACTTTTGTAAGTAAGGGGCAATGAATGAGCCTGCCAAATTTAAGCCGTCCTCCACGGCAAGTTGGAGAATTAGTGGTGAGTGAGTGAGTGAGGGCTTTGCCTTGTATAAGGATCGAAACAAAACCTGCTTAACTTTTGTAAGTAAGGTGCAATGAATGAGCCTTCCAAATTTAAGCCGTCTGCCTCCACGGCAAGTTGGAGAATTAGTGGTGAGTTAGTGATGAGTGAGTGAGTCAGTGAGTGAGGGCTTTGCCTTTCGAAACGAAACCTGCTACTTTTGTAAGTAAGGTGCAATGAATGAGCTGCCAAATTTAAGCGTCTGCCTCCACAGCAAGTTGGAGATTAGTGATGTGTGAGGCAAGTTGGAGAATTAGTGATGAGTGAGAGTGAGTGAGTGAGTGAGGGCTTTGCCTTTTTTGAAACGAAAGCTCTTAACTTTTGTAAGTAAGGTGCAATGAATGAGCCTGCCAAATTTGCCTCCACGGCAAGTTGGAGAATTAGTGATGAGTGAGGCAAGTTGGAGATTAGTGATGAGTGAGTGAGTGAGGTGAGTGATGGCTTTGCCTTTTGGAAATGAAACCTGCTTAACTTTTGTAAGTTAGGTGCAATGAATGAGCCTGCCAAATTTAAGCCGTCTGCCTCCCCAGGCAAGTTGGAGAATTAGTGATGAGTTAGTGATGAGTGAGAGAGTGAGTGAGTGGGGCTTTGCCTTTTCGAAACAAACCTGCTTAACTTTTGTAAGTAAGTGCAATGAATGAGCCTTCCAAATTTAAGCCGTCTGCCTCCACGGCAAGTTGGAGAATTAGTGGTGAGTTAGTGATAGTGAGTGAGTGAGTGAGGGCTTTGCCTTTTCGAAACGAAACCTGCTTAACTTTGTAAGTAAGGTGCAATGAATGAGCCTGCCAAATTTAAGCCGTCTGCCTCCACGGCAAGTTGGAGATTAGTGATGAGTGAGTGAGTGAGTGAGTGAGGGCTTTGCTTTTCGAAACAAACACTGCTTAACTTTTGTAAGTAAGGTGCAATGAATGAGCCTGCCAAATTTAAGCCGTCTGCCTCCACAGAAGTTGGAGAATTAGTGATGTGTGAGGCAAGTTGGGAATTAGTGATGAGTGAGTGAGTGAGTGAGTGAGGGCTTTGCCTTTTCGAAACGAAACCTGCTTAACTTTTGTAAGTAAGGTGCAATGAATGAGCCTGCCAAATTTAAGCCGTCTGCCTCCACGGCAAGTTGGAGAATTAGTGATGAGTGAGGCAAGTTGGAGAATTAGTGATGAGTGAGTGAGTGAGGGCTTTGCCTTTTCGAAACGAAACCTGCTTAACTTTTGTAAGTTAGGTGAATGAATGAGCTGCCAAATTTAAGCCGTCTGCCTCCACGGCAAGTTGGAGAATTAGTGATGAGTAGTGATGAGTGAGAGAGTGAGTGAGTGAGTGAGGGCTTTGCCTTTTCGAAACAAAACCTGCTAACTTTTGTAAGTAAGGTGCAATGAATGAGCCTGCCAAATTAAGCCGTCTGCCTCCACGGCAATTGGAGAATTAGTGATGAGTGAGGCAAGTTGGAGAATTAGTGATGAGTGATTGAGTGAGTGAGGGCTTTGCCTTTTCGAAACGAAACCTGCTTAACTTTGTAAGTAAGGTGCAATGAATGAGCCTGCCAAATTAAGCCGTCTGCCTCCACGCAAGTTGGGAATTAGTGATGAGTGAGTGAGTGAGTGAGTGAGGGGTTTGCCTTTTTGAAACAAAACCGCTTAACTTTTGTAGTAAGGTGCAATGAATGAGCCTGCCAAATTTAAGCCGTCTGCTCCACGGCAAGTTGGAGAATTATTGATGTGTGAGGCAAGTTGGAGAATTAGTGATGAGTGAGTGAGTGAGGGCATTGCCTTGTATTAGTATCGAAACGAAACCTGCTTAACTTTTGTAAGTAAGGTGCAATGAATGAGCCTTCCAAATTTAAGCCGTCTGCCTCCACGGCAAGTTGGAGAATTAGTGGTGAGTTAGTGATGAGTGAGTGAGTGAGTGAGTGAGGGCTTTGCCTTTTCGAAACGAAACCTGCTTAACTTTTGTAAGTAAGGTGCAATGAATGAGCCTGCCAAATTTAAGCCGTCTGCCTCCATGGCAAGTTGGAGAATTAGTGATGAGTTTGTGATGAGTGAGTGAGTGAGTGAGTGAGTGAGGGCTTTGCCTTTTCGAAACGAAACCTGCTTAACTTTTGTAAGTAAGGTGCAATGAATGAGCCTGCCAAATTTAAGCCATCTGCCTCCACGGAAAGTTGGAGAATTAGTGATGAGTGAGTGAGTGAGTTAGTGAGTGAGGGCTTTGCCTTTTATTAGTATAGATACCAGTAATTTTCAATATTATATAGTATCCCTGTACCAACCAGAACTACAGTATACATATTAATACCAGTAATTCTCAATATTATATAGTATCACTGTACCAACCAGAACTAGAGTATATGTATTAATACCAGTAATTCTCAATATTATATAGTATCCCCGTACCAACCAGAACTACAGTATATGTATTAATACCAGTAATTCTCAATATTATATATTATCCCCGTACCAACCAGAACTACGGTACCGTATATACTCGAATATAAGTCGATCCGAGTATAAGTCGAGGTACCTATTTCTACCCGAAAAATTTGTAAAATCTGATTGACTCGAGTATAAGTCGAGGGTAGAATTATGACCAATGCTGCCTGCTGATTCTGTATTGTTTTGAGGCTTTAGATGCCCTTTAATTGGACAGCAGAATTCCCATACAGTAACAGACATATTGGATCTAGCTATTACTGTATGGGGCTACTGTATGGGAATTCAGCTCTCCGTTTAAAGGGCAACTAAAGCCTCAAAACAATACAGAATCAGAAGGCAATCTTCAGCAATAGACACCATCCTCCTGAATCTGTACTGTTTTAAGGCATTAGTTGCCCTTTAAATGCAGAGGTTTGCCCAAATTCCTTGCCACTTCAGATGTTTGGAAACTACAACTCCCAGCATGCTTTAGTTGCTGGGAGTTGTAGTTTCAAAACATCTGCAGTGGCAAGCACTGCACCTATCCCCCAGAGCCCCCCAGTGTAGTAGAGGACTTGCCTTCATGTTTCTTATGCTATCTGGACTCCTCCTGTGTAGAATCCAATCTCCTGCTGATAGTCCCTCTGCTAACAGGCTGCCGCTCATTTCCCGGCGCTTCCGCCTCCACTGTTGAGGTTCCTGACGTCACTACTCTGCGCCAGGTGAGACCGGCGCTGAGTAGTGACATCAGCCAGCACAGTGGATGCGGAAGCGAGCGGCAGCCTGTTTAAATGTAAGTGACCCGTGTATAAGTCGAGGTCGGCTTTTTAGACTTTTTTTGAAGAATAAAAACCTCGACTTATACTCGAGTATATACGGTATATGTACCAATACCAGTAATTCTCAATATTATATATTATCCCCGTACCAACCAAAACTACAGTATATGTATTAACTAGCAAAATACCCACGCTTCGCAGTGGAGATGTATTCAAATAACCTTTTTAGTAAGAAAGCAATAATGTATCAAGATTGCTGTAATCACTCGTCACTTGATATATTAAAGAAAGACAATTCAATAAGCTTTACGATAATGCAACACTCATTAACTTTAATTTAATATTATATTTTTTATTCAACTACGAAATTTTGGTGAAAATAACCCCCACCACCCCTCTCCGTCCGTCCCCAATACCCCCCACTATTCCTCTCTGTCCACCCTCCAAACCCTTCCCCTTACACCTCAGCCAGTCCCTGCACACACCCTGAAATTTTGGTAAACATCGGTCCAGCCGTTAGTGTGCAGGAGTTCAAAATTCTTTCCCCCCCCATTCACCCCCACCCTAAAAAAATATATTTTTTATTCAACTACGAACTTTTGGTGAAAATAACCCCCACCACCCCTCCCTGTCCGCCCCCAATACCCCCCACTATTCCTTTCTGTCCACCCTCCAAACCCTTCCCCTTACACTTCAGCCAGTCCCCGCACACACCCTGAAATTTTGGTAGAAATTGGTCCAGCCGTTAGTGTGCAGGAGTTCAAAATTCTATTGCCCCCCCCCATTCCCCCCCCCCTAAAAAAATATATTTTTTATTCAACTACGAAATTTTATTAAAAATAGCCTCCACCACTCCTCCCCGTCCGCCCCCAATACCAACCACTATTCCTCTCTGTCCACCCTCCAAACCCTTCCCCTTACACCTCAGCCAGTCCCCGCACACACCCTGAAATTTTGGTAAAAATCGGTCCAGCCGTTAGTGTGCAGGAGTTCAAAATTCTATTCCCCCTCATTCACCCCCACCCTAAAAAATTTTTTTTTATTCAACTACGAAATTTTGGTGAAAATAACCCCCACCACCCTCCCCGTCCGCCCCCAATACCCCCACTATTCCTCTCTGTCCACCCTCCAAACCCTTCCCCTTACACCTCAGCCAGTCCCCGCACACACCCTGAAATTTTGGTAAAAATCGGTCCAGCCGTTAGTGTGCAGGAGTTCAAAATTCTTTCCCCCCCATTCACCCCCACCCTAAAAAAAATTTTCGTTAACCTTTTACTGGAGTATATGCATACAAATTGGTTGAAATCGGACCAACCATATAGCTTTGTATAGCTTGTAAGTAGGTAACCATAAGTCTGTGCAATGTCAGATACTCACCGTTACAGGTGGAATTTCGAAACGAAACCGCTTAACTTTTGTAAGTAAGGTGCAATGAATGAGCCTGCCAAATTTAAGCCATCTGCCTCCACGGCTAGTTGGAGAATTAGTGGTGAGTGAGGGCTTTGCCTTATTAGTATAGATACCAGTAATTCTCAATATTATATCCCTGTACCAACCAGAACTACAGTATATGTACCAATACCAGTAATCTCAATATATATTTATCCCTGTACCAACCAAAACTACAGTATATGTATTAATACCAGTAATTCTCAATATTATATAGTATCCCTGTACCTACCAGAACTACAGTATATGTACCAATACCAGTAATTCTCAATATTATATATTATCCCTGTACCAACCAAAACTACAGTATATGTATAAATGCCAGTAATTCTCAATATTATATAGTATCCCTGTACCAACCAGAACTACAGTATATGTATTAATACCAGTAATTCTCAATATTATATAGTATCCCCGTACCAACCAGAACTACAGATATGTATTAATACCAGTATTCTCAATATTATATAGTATCCCCGTACAACCAGAACTACTGTATATGTATTAATATCAGTAATTCTCAATATTATATAGTATCACCGTACCAACCAGAACTACAGTATATGTATTAATACCAGTAATTTCATTATATAGTATCACTGTACCAACCAGAACTACAGTATATGTATTAATAGCAGTAATTCTCAATATTATATAGTATCACCATACCAACCAGAACTACAGTATATGTATTAATACCAGTAATTCTCATTATTATATAGTATCCCCGTACCAACCAGAACTACAGTATATGTATTAATACCAGTAATTCTCAATACTATATAGTATCACTGTACCAACCAGAACTACAGTATATGTATTAATAGCAGTAATTCTCTGAGATAGATAGATAGCAGAGATAGATAGATAGATAGATAGATAGATAGATAGATAGATAGATAGATAGATAGATAGATGATAGATAGATAGCAGAGATAGATAGATAGATAGCAGAGATAGATAGATAAGATAGTAGAGATAGATAGATAGCAGAGATAGATAGCAGAGATAGATAGATAGCAGAGATAGATAGATAGCAGAGATAGATAGATAGATAGATAGCAGAGATAGATAGATTCATAGATAGAGATAGATAGATAATAGAGATAGATAGATAATAGAGATAGATAGATAGCAGAGATAGATAGATAGCAGAGATAGATAGATAGCAGAGATAGATAGATAGCAGAGATAGATAGATAGAGATAGATAGATAGCAGAGATAGATAGATAGATAGGTAGATAGATAGATAGATTGCAGATAGATAGCAGAGATAGATAGATAGATAGATAGATAGATAGATAGATAGATAGATAGCAGAGATAGATAGATAGCAGAGAGATGGCCAACATCTTTTATTCTACAGAGTATGGTAGGGCTTTCTAATGTAATGTACCAGTTGCACCAACATGTTTTTAGTGTTTTCTAAAAATAGAGAAGCGTATAAATAACCATTTTCAAAAACAAAATTAAGAAATTTGCCACACCCACGCGACAAACCACACCCACAAGCCACGCCCACACACAAGCCACGCCCACTTCCCCGCGGCGGCGCGCTGCGCGCGCCGCTCAGTCTACAGTCTAGGGGCGGCATTCAAAGTTGTTTCAGGTGCCAAAAACCCTAGGGACACCCCTGGGTACATATATATCTTTGCCCACAGTGACTGGTACATACACGTTTGTCCACAGTGACTAGTATATAGAGAGTTTGCCCACAGTGTGACAGGTACATATAAGTTTGCCCACAGTGTGACAGGTACATAAAGTTTGCCCACAGTGTGACAGGTACATATAAGTTTGCCCACAATGTGGCAGGTATGCTTGTGAAGGTTCTCATTCATCCAGGTCATGATTTATCTATTGTATTCAATTAGATCAACTGAACTTGAAGTTTAATTCTTGAAGACGCTTCGCTAGTCATCCGACTGGCTTTCTCAATTCAGAATGACTTGTACAAGAATCTGTGGCAATTATGTACCCTGGAAATACAACATATTGGCAAAGGAACGTGACTGGTTCAAGAGAGGTGTTAAGGAGGCTTTTTATGTGAAAATAAAGAAACCAAGCTTAAATAGAGGTTGGGGGGTTCGACACCAACTGTCTGCCATGTACAGTGCTGTTTTGACACCTTACCCTGGGCATTCCTATAACACCTCTTAGCCACAATGCAATCACGCCCTTAACACTTGGCTGTGATATGCTAATTGGGATTTCCCAGGGTACATAATTGCCACAGATTCTTGTACAAGTCATTCTGAATTGAGAAAGCCAGTTGGATGACTAGCGAAACGTCTTCAAGAACTAAACTTCAAGTCCAGTTGTTCTAATTGAATACAACAGATATAGTGTGACAGGTACATATAAGTTTGCCCACAGTGTGACTGGTACGTTTTACTTTTCCCCCAGTGACTGGTACCACAATGTGACTGGTACATGTAATATTGCCCTCCGTGTGACTGGTACATATATTATTGCCCACAGTGTGACTGGTACATGTAATATTGCCCACAGTGTGACTGGTACATATAATATTGCCCACAGTGTGACTGGTACATGTAATATTGCCCACCGTGTGATTGGTACATATATTATTGCCCACAGAGTGACTGGTACATATATTATTGCCCACAGTGTGACTGGTACATGTAATATTGCCCACCGTGTGACTGGTACATGTAATATTGCCCACAGTGTGACTGGTACATATTGTGCTTTTGCTGTGCAAATACCTCTGCTCTTTTTGTAATATTTTATACTATTTTTTTAATATATTAACGTATTTTTTTGTTAAACAGCCAGTGATGTTATTGAAATTTGGCCTGCAATCTGGCAACACATAAAGAAATACACAGTGCCTTTTAATGTGCATTTGCTGGGCAACACATAAAGAAATACACAGTGCCTTTTAATGTGCATTTGCTGTGCAAGTATCTCTGCTTTTTTTGCAATATGTTATTCTAGTATAAATATATTTCATCCTGTAAACATATGGCCATGAATGTTCTTCTGCTGATTTCTACTTGGCCCTGGTCCAGATACCAACTCCCCTTTATATGTGTAAAACTCCCCTTTATATGTGTAAAGAGTTAAGTAGACATCTATGGGGAGGACAACATGGAAATTGGTTTTATTATATTTTTTGTTTTCTGTAGTTTGAACCCAGTAAAGATAATCTACCA
Source organism: Hymenochirus boettgeri (assembly GCA_019447015.1). Taxonomy (NCBI): domain Eukaryota; kingdom Metazoa; phylum Chordata; class Amphibia; order Anura; family Pipidae; genus Hymenochirus; species Hymenochirus boettgeri. The sequence goes on from CM033475.1 coordinate 194,489,802, forward strand.
TTCTCTATGTCTATCAATGACACAGATAGTGTTAATATCATGGGACAAGACAAACAGAAGAACCAAATACACTAGAATTATTTGGTGCCATTGTCCATGATGTTCCTTCCATGTTGAGTATATTACCATTGTACACCATGGTGTATATAGCACCACAGGATACGGTCAGTGTCAGGTATATGTTTTTTGTAATGAGCCGAATCAGTGACTGGGCAATTAATGGCATTTTATTTCTATATTTAGCTTCCCAGAGACATTGAGGAACAAGAAGACATTGAAGATGGACGTCCAAAGCTAATCCCTAGTGAATTAATGTAAGTTACATAGTAACCCACTTGGATTAAACAATATAACTCATTTTATTATTGGTTATGATGTGTATGTTACATTGATGATTGGTTAATGATGGGCCAATCATTTTATACCCTACCCATAATGCCTAACAGTTACATTGTAATATAGTATTAGAGGTTGAATAAAGACGTACGTCCATCTAGTCTAACCTTTATACCCTACCCATAATGCCTAACAGTTACATTGTAATATAGTATTAGAGGTTGAATAAAGACGTACGTCCATCTAGTCTAATCTTTATACCCTACCCATAATGCCTAACAGTTACATTGTAATATAGTATTGGAGGTTGAATAAAGACATACGTCCATCTAGTCTAACCTTTATACCCTACCCATAATGCCTAACAGTTACATTGTAATATAGTATTGGAGGTTGAATAAAATTGCAATATGTTATTCTAGTATAAATATATTTCATCCTGTAAACATATTTTTATGTTAAACTGCCAGTGATGTTATTGAAATTTCCACAGGATACGGTCAGTGTCAGGTATATGTTTTTTGTAATGAGCCGAATCAGTGACTGGGCAATTAATGGCATTTTATTTCTATATTTAGCTTCCCAGAGACATTGAGGAACAAGAAGACATTGAAGATGGACGTCCAAAGCTAATCCCTAGTGAATTAATGTAAGTTACATAGTAACCCACTTGGATTAAACAATATCACTCATTTTATTATTGGTTATAATGTGTATGTTACATTGATGATTGGTTAATGATGGGCCAATCATTTTTAATGCCTAACAGTTACATTGTAATATAGTATTGGAGGTTGAATAAAAACATACGTCCATCTAGTCCAACCTTTATCCAGGAAGGCAATTGTAAAACTGATTTTTAGACAAATATCTTTCAATCTTTTTAGTGCCCATTTACTGGATCTACTTCAGAGGAATTTATAAACTCAGTGATAAATGAAGAACCGAAATTTCCCAAGAACCTGGACAAGACCACCATAGACTTTATCCGTAGGGTAAGTTACAGAGCGAATCTGTTATTGGAAACAGTTATGATAATAAGTGGCCTTCTGGGAAAGGAACTGTATGTCATGGAATCTTACTATAGTTATTAATAAAGGTATCACCTGCTCATCCCTTTTATTCCCTGTATATTTGGCTAATACTGTCCTATCAAATTGTAGCTTTTAGATAAAAATGGCGGAACGCGTCTCGGAGCAGGTGTTCGTGGAGCAGAGGACATCATGGAACATCCTTTCTTCGAGGTATGTTTATGATACATTTTACAAGGAATTCTGGGTATCAGCCAGTTAGAACTGTGACATGGGGTTTGGGTTTATTTTTAATTCTGATCCATTGTAAGAAGAGAAACTAACCCTTTACATTCTATTTCCTGTTCCGTAGACGATAGACTGGGATGAACTAAAGAAAAGAAAGATTCAACCTCAATACATCCCCCAGCTAAATATTACTGAACCTCAAAAGAGGAGACGATTAGTCTTGACCTCATTTCCCAGTCGGCACCCATTACTATGCAATATATGGAAGGTGTTTAAAATGTGTTGTTAAGCTAAGAAGAACTGAGAGGATGAAAGCCATAAGAATATGTACAGATTGATCCTTTTATATAACCAGCACTAAAACAACCAAGAGGTTGTAATTGTAGTATCATGGTACACCCTTCCCCGAATTAGGCCTTTAACTTCGCCATTGCCATGGCCAAAGACAACTGCCTGGCCTTGTATCACCATCTAATGGGCCCTGGACAATTATTTGCTGGACCCTGGAGCATTATCTGCAATGCATTGGTAAAACAACTGCTTGAACGTGGACCACCAACTGCTGAGCCATGGACAACCATCTGCCAGGGACTACCAAATGCTGGGCCTAGGACCTATTAATTGCTGACACTGGACCAACACCAAATGCTGGGCCTAGGACCTATTAATTGCTGACACTGGACCAACAAATGCCAGACCTAGAATGATCACCTGCAAAACCCTGTATTTTTTTTTATTGAGCATGTCTGTGTGACTGAGCGTGTGTGTGTGACTGAGCGTGTCTGTGTGACTGAGCGTGTGTCCGCGTGACTGAGCGTGTGTTCGTGTGACTGAGCGGGTCTGTGTGACTGAGCGTGTGTTCGTGTGACTGAGTGTTTGTCTGTGTTCCTGAGCGTGTCAATGTGACTGAGTGTGTGTCCACGTGACCGAGCGTGTGTCCATGTGACTGAGTGTGTGTCTGTGTTCCTGAGCGTGTCTGCGTGACTGAGAATGTGTGCATGACTGAAAGTGTTTCTTCATGACAGAGCTTGACTGAGTGTGTGTCCGCAGGACTGAGCATGTATCCGTGTGACTTTGCGTGTCTGTGTGACTGAGCGGGTCTGCGTGACTGAGCATGTGTCTGCGTGACTGAGCATGTGTCCGCGTGACTAAGCGGGTCCGTATGACTGAGCGTGTGTCTGTGTGACTGAGCGTGTCCGTGTGACTGAGCGTGTCTGTGTGACTGAGCGTGTCTGCGTGACTGAGCGTGTCCGTGTGAATGTGCGGGTCCGTGTGACTGAGCGTGTGTCTGCATGACTGAGTGTGTGTCTGTGTGACAGCGTGTCTGTGACTAAATGTGTCTATGTGACTGAGCGTGTGTCCATGTGACTGAGCATGTGTCTGTGTGACTGAGCGTGTCTGTGTGACTGTGCGTGTGTCTGTGTGAATGTGCGTGTGTCTGTGTGACTGAGCATGTATCTGTGTGACTGATCGTGTCTGTGTGACTGAGCATGAGTCTGCATGACTGAGCGTGAGTCTGCATGACTGAGTGTGTCTGTGTGACTGAGCGTGTCTGTGTGACTGAGTGTGTCTGCGGGACTGAGCGTGTGTACGCATGACTGAGTGTGTCTGCGGGACTGAGCGTGTGTACGCATGACTGAGTGTGTGTCTGTGTTCCTGAATGTGTCTGCGTGACTGAGAATATGTGCGTGACTGAACGTGTTTCTTCGTGACAGAGCTTGACTGAGTGTGTGTCCGCAGGACTGAGCATGTGTCCGTGTGACTTTGCGTGTCTGTGTGACTGAGCGGGTCTGTGTGACTGAGCGTGTCTGTGTGACTGAGTGTGTCCGTGTGACTGAGCATGTCTCTGTGACTGAGCGTGTCCGCGTGACTGAGCATGTGTCTGTGTGACTGAGCGTATGTGTGTGTGACTGAGCATGTCTGCGTGACTGAGCATGTGTCCATGTGAGTGAGCGTGTGCCCGCGTGACTGAGTGTGTGTCCGTGTGACTGAGCATATCTGCGTGACTGAGAATGTGTGTGTGACTGAACGTGTTTCTTCATGACAGAGCTTGACTGTGTGTCCGCGTGACTGAGCATGTGTCCACAGTACTGAGCATGTGTCCGTGTAACTGAGCGTGTCAGTGTGACTGAGCAGGTCTGGGTGACTGAAGCGTGTGTCTGTGTGACTGAGCTTGTCAACGTGACTGAGCGTTTGTCTGTGTGATTGAACATGTCTGTGTGACTGAGCATGTGTGTGTGACTGAGCGTGTCTGTGTGACTGAGCGTGTGTCCGCGTGACTGAGCGTGTGTTCGTGTGACTGAGCAGGTCTGTGTGACTGAGTGTGTGTCCGCGTGAATGAGCGTGTCAATGTGACTAAGTGTGTGTCCGCGTGACCGAGCGTGTGTCCATGTGACTGAGTGTGTGTCTGTGTTCCTGAGCGTGTCTGCGTGACTGAGAATGTGTGCGTGACTGAACGTGTTTCTTCGTGACAGAGCTTGACTGAGTGTGTGTCCACAGGACTGAGCATGTGTCTGTGTGACTGAGCGGATCTGCGTGACTGAGCGTGTGTCTGCGTGACTGAGCATGTGTCCGCGTGACTAAGCGGGTCCGTGTGACTGAGCGTGTGTCTGTGTGACTGAGCGTGTCCGTGTGACTGAGCGTGTCTGTGTGACTGAGCGTGTCCACATGACTGAGCACGTGTCTGTGTGACTGAGCATGTGTGTGTGACTGAGCGTGTCTGCGTGACTGAGCGTGTGTCCGTGTGAGTGAGCGTGTGTCCGCGTGACTGAGTGTGTGTCTGCGTGACTGAGCGTATCTGCGTGACTGAGAATGTGTGCGTGACTGAACGTGTTTCTTCATGACAGAGCTTGACTGTGTCCGCGTGACTGAACATGTGTCCCTGTAACTGAGCGGGTCAGTGTGACTGAGCGGGTCTGTGTGACTGAAGCGTGTGTCTGTGTGACTGAGCTTGTCCACGTGACTGAGCGTGTCCGTGTGACTGAGCGTTTGTCTGTGTGATTGAGCATGTCTGTGTGACTGAGCGTGTGTGTGTGACTGAGCGTGTGTGTGACTGAGTGTGTCTGTGTGACTGAGCGTTTGTTCGTGCGACTGAGCGGGTCTGTGTGACTGAGCGGGTGTGTCACTGAGTGTGTGTCCGCGTGAATGAGCGTGTCAATGTGACTGAGTGTGTGTCCGCATGACCGAGCGTGTGTCCATGTGACTGAGTGTGTGTCTGTGTTCCTGCGCGTGTCTGCGTGACTGAGAATGTGTGCGTGACTGAACGTGTTTCTTTGTGACAGAGCTTGACTGAGAGCATCTGAGAGAGACTGTAAGTATGTTATTACAATTTTACCTCTGGCCCTGGGGTCCAAGTGTGGATTTATTTTCCAACATGAAAGTTATTTGAGTGTTATTCTGTATAATAAAGATGTATGTTTGGGCCCTGCCGTCTGCCATATATAAGTCCTGACTCAGTGGTTAAAGTGCTGCGCTATTAAAGAAAGTAAATAACATTTAAAGTTTCCCCTGTAAAATCCCATCTGTTAGGACAAAATTTGTAAAGATCTCCAATGGAATCTTAATGTGGGTGGAAAATAGGCAATTGTAAAGGATGTAAAGAGTAAATGCAGCTGCACCTTGTCCAAACATTTAGCACAGAGCAATAATAATGTAAAACAGGGACCCCGCCAACACGTTCCTCACTCAGTGTTTTCATTTACTGTCAGGTTACTTTCTTGTGACTCTCTTGGCCCTGCCATATTTTACAAACTGGTGTTATTAGCGTGACACGTTTTAAAGCGTATCCCATGTTTGTAAATGTGTTAATTTCCCATGTTTTGAAATATGTTAAAGTTCAGGGAAAGGTTTTGTTCCTCGAGCTACGTCAGTGATCGTCTCGGTCTTCAGCAAAATCTGATGATGAAGAATAAGAATTTATTCTTGCATTTTCGGACTGTATCTCCTCCCACAGTTTTTGAGCTACAGACACGAAATTCAGTACAGACGTGCAGGACATATAGGACAAGTGTGCTATTACCTAGCTATAGAAATCCATGAAAGAGTTACCGCGATATCAGAGAATTTCTACACATTTGTTGGGAATTTACTAAAATGGCAACAAACATAGACATTGCGAGGTTTCAGGGTCATGTGATCAAAACATTTAAAAACGCAAAACTCAAACCCCCAACTCCTACACAGACACAGGTACATGCACCTACTCACCTACTTTTCCATTACCATGGCAGCCATTCTTAAAGGGTAACTATAGTCAAAAAAACAATTATGTTCTCTTTCATTGCCATGGTTAGATTATTGAGTTTTAAAACATACAGCACAGACAAACATAAAATGTCTTTCAAGCAAAATGACCAAATACAGCATCATCGTTAGATGGTGCCTATGGAAAATATCTGTCTGTTACTATCAGCTCCCAATACATGTAAGAAGAGGAAGACGATGCAATTGTTTAGTGTATGGGGGCCCAACTGGCCAAATCCCATTCACGGGAGGTCAGTCAGTGTAGTGTACTTGCCACTGTATACTGCCATATTAGCATAGATAATGTTTCTAGGTTCATAAGAAAGGACTTTTTTATTGTACATTTCCAGTTCACCTACAGGTGAGTTATTAGAACCAGCAACAAATTTAGAAGGCAGGTAAAAAAAGAACAAGGGGCGATATTTATAAAACATCGATATCGTTATCGCAAAAATAACGATCGGCATTTACCGATAACGATCGGTATTTTACGATAACGATATTGATGTTTTATAAATATCGCCAAAGAAGTGGGTGGTCTAAAATATACATTGTCCTATGTTATAGCGAATATAGAAATGCTACCATAGACTATTATATCAATGGTATGGTCCATTATATCTGTGGTATGTTTCATTATATCTGTGGAATGGTCAATTATATCTATGGTATGTCCATTATATCTATGGTATAGTCCATTATATCTATGGTATGATCTATTATATCTATGGTATGGTACATTATATCTATCGTAAGAACCCCTTTATATTTATGGTATGGTCCATTATACTGTATCTATAGTATGGCTCATTACTGTATACCTATGGTGTGATGTATTATATCAATGGTATAGTCCATTATGTCAATGGCATGGTCCATTATTATTAATTATATATTAATAATTTAAAGGGGAATTAAAGCTAGAATCAAAGCTAGCCTGAACTAATGCATGTCTGTAACTCTCACCTCTACAACCAAGAGTTTTGTGGAGAAATAACCTGCAATTCTGCTTTCCTCTGGAATTTAATTGGGGGGGGGGGGGTATTTATAAATGCACCGTATCACAAATTTGGATACTGTGCCTTTACTAGCAATGTATCCTTCTTTTGCACCACAGTCATAAACTTGTGGTTGCAATGTAATATACTGACACTGTACTGTAAATTGCTATAATGCCATATATCCTATACAATACCACAGCAGCCAGGGGTGATTCTATCCCTTTTGGCAACTGAGCTAAACTTTAAAGCCATATGTAGGGCAGTTTTGGAATCCCATATACAAAAGGGACATCTTGAAAATGGAAGCAGTCAGTGGCGTATCTATGCTAAAAGATTCAGGGCACGTGCCCCGGATCTTTTGCTCGGTGCCCCGAATCTTTTTAGTTACCATTTAAAACACGGTGCCCCAAATCCCTGCGACTTTCCTCTTTAAATCTCCACCGGCGCGTAGAGTGACATCACCGCGCCCGGTGGCGCGCAGTGATCTATGGGGACTGCCTGGTTAGGAGGAGCCGGAGGAGTCCTGAGGGTGGCTGGGCCTGCCTAGGACGCGCGGCGTACTGTGATCTATGGGGACTAGGTAGGAGGAGGAGGAGTGGAGGACTCAATCCTGAGTGCAGTCTGTCTCTGCATGCAGAAGTAATCAGGGCCGCTGTGCCAGTAGGGGGCTGGGTGTGCCTGGGACTCTGGGAGCCTGGGGCTGCCTATAAAGGAGTTTGCTCCACCTTTCTTGCTTCTCTTTGGCCGCCAAGCAGGGAAGGAAGAGGGGAGCACCGCAGGGGCAGGAAAGAACGGAACGGCCATTTTGGGAGGTTTGAAATGGGAAAGGATTAGGGATAGGGGGGATTATTCATTCTTAATAAACAAATTATGCTGCCTGGTATTTGATAAATAAGTTATATGCTAATTACAATTATAATAGTGTTGTCTTTTCAAACAAATGATGGAGGTAGAAGAATATTATTATATTACTTATCCATGCACTTATCCATGACTAATAAACCAATAATAAGCCATCGATGGTAGCTGTACCACCAAGTGGAAATCTGCTACAAAGTACTGTATATTCTGTTAACCTCATTCAATGTATTGTTCATATTGCATAACCGTTATTAAAAGCAAAACTGTATGGTCACTAAACACTGTTTAGTGACCATACAGTTCTGCTTTAATAACTGGTTATGCAATATAAACAATACATTGAATGAGGTTACTTTGTTCATAACTTCATAACGCCTGCAGTTGTTTGAAAACCCAACTCCTTGAAACCTATGGCTTTATATCAGACTTATTTATAGTTTTTATCAATAACATTGGTGCTAATTTTGCCCCAACCAATTAGATGTTACTATTTGAAAGCCTTTCAAATAGTAAGTAACATCTAATTGGTTGGGGCAAAATTAGCACCAACCAGATCTTAGCTTTCAAATAGTAAGTAACATTTAATTTGTTGGGGCAAAATTAATTAAATTAAGCACCACCAGTTTTAAGTATAACTCTTGGTAAATAAGCCTGTTAGTATTTGATGGGTGTGGTTAATTAGGGGCATGGCAGGGGGCAGGACCTAAAGATTTTCACAACGTGCGACGAAAGGTGCCCAAAAGTTCCCCGGATCTTTCACAGCTCTAGATACGCCCCTGGAAGAAGTTCAGTGAAGGGTAACTTAATTAATTAGGGGAATGGAGGGTCTTGAAGTTAGGACTGTTTACATTGGAGAAGCGACGTTTGCGTGGGGATATGACAACCTTATACATATATATTAATGGACCATACAATAAACTCTCTGGTGCGTTGTTTACTAATAGGTCATATCAGAGGACACGTGGACATCCTTTAAGGTTGGAAGAAAAGAATTTTCATCTTCAGGTTAGGAAAGGTTTCTTTACTATGAGAACGGTGAAACTGCAGATGTGGTAATGGCAAGTTCATTAAATAGCTTTAAAAAAGGCCTGAAGTTTCTAAAACTAAAAAATATTGAGAATTACTGGTATTAATGCATATAGATCTGGTTGATCCAGGGATACTTTCCGATTGCCATTTAGAGTCAGGAAGGATTTCCCCCCCCCCCCTTTTAGCTGGTTTTTTTCCTTCCTCTGGATCAACTTATAGGTAGGGTTAAAAAAAAATGAAAAACAGGAGGGTGAATAGGTTGGACTTGATGGACGTATATCTTTATTCAACCTCAATTACTATGTTACTATGTATCCTTATATATTCCTGCAGTGTGCTGAAAGTGGGTGTGGATTGTATAGGTGGTTGTGGTGGGCTAATTTACACTGGCAGGTGGAATGGAGGGCTGACACTGGATGCTGAACCCTCCAGCCCTCCAGTTCAGAAGATACTGTTAAAGGGCATGTCCACTCTTGTAATAAACTTTTTATATAATGTACTGCTCCTTCCCCCAGCCCCAACCACATTACTATTATTCACAGAAAGTGCCCCGATCTTTACTTACCATGCCTCTATCCTTCGCCCCACTGCCCCGGACCTCTGCTTGCACGGAAATGCAAGCAGGGGGTGGGACCGGCAGCCGTGTCCGTGATTGGCTGAGAGGCAGCCAATCACAGACAGAGCTGCCGGGAGTTCAGACCGGCGAAGGAGAGAGGCAGGGTAAGTAAAGATCGGGGCACTTTCTGTGAATAATAGTAATGCGGTTGGGGCTGGGGGAGGGAGAAGTACATTATATAAAATATTAAAAAAAAGGGTTTTATGGTAGGGGGAGGGAGACAAAACCGGGAGAGAGTGGGAGGGGGAGAATGGCTGCAGTGCGCATGCCAAACTTCTCCCAGAGGGGAGACAGGAGGCAGAGTCCTATATGGACCCTGCTATCCTCCTGCTGGCCAGTTTTTGGGACTTTGGGGGGACTACAGGAGAACCATTTGGAGCTGGGATGTAAGGTAAGGATTTTTACACACTACATAGTGGGGCCAGTAGTGGGTTAAATTATAGTTTGGGGGGTGGACATGCCATTTAAGTCATTCCTCCAGTTCACCAGACACTGTTAGGTCAGCACTCTAGTTTACCAAACACTGTTAGGTCAGCCCTCCAGTTCAACAGATCCTGGTAAGTCAGCCTCTTTAGTTCACCAGACCCTGTTAGGTCAGCCCTCCAGTTCAGCAGCCAGTGTTAATGGAGGGGTTACCTAACAGTTGTTGGGAAATTGGAGGGCTAATATGTATATGCCACATAGAGGGTGCCAAACAGAGTGCCCCAGAACAAAGAGTAGTACATTTAAGTTTGCTCACAGTAACTGGTACATATAAGTTTGCCACAGTGACAGAAGCATACAAGTTTGCCAACAATGACTGGTACATATAAGTTTGTTCACAGTGACTGGTACATACAAATTTGCCGACAGCGACAGGTGCATACAAGTTTGCCCCCAGTGACTGGTACATACATCTTTGCTTACAGTGATTGGTACATACAAGTTTGCCCTCAGTGACTGGTACATATAAGTTTACCCATAGTGAGTGTGACTGGTACATACAAGTTTGCCCATAGTAAGTGTGACTGGTACATACGAGTATGCACAGAGTGAGTGTGACTGGTACATACAAGTTTGCACATAGTGACTGTACGTACAAGTTTGCCCACAGTGACTGGTACATGCAAGTTTGCCCACAGTGACTGGTACATACAAGTTTGCCCCAGTGAGTGTGACTGGTACACACAAGTTTGCCCAAAGTGACTGGTAAATACAAGTTAGCCCACAGTGACTGTTGCATATTAATTTGCTCACACAGAGTGTAACTGACAGATGCAAGTTTGCCCACAGTGACTGGTACATATTAATTTGCTCACAGAGTGTAACTGGTTCATGTATATTTGCCCCTAGTGACTGGTACATATTAATTTGCTCACACAGAGTGTAATTGGTACATGCAAGTTTGCCCACAGTGACTAGTACATATTAATTTGCTCACACAGAGTGTAACTGGTACATGTATCTTTGCCCCTAGTGACTGGTACATATTAATTTGCTCACACAGAGTGTAACTGGTACATGCAAGTTTGCACACAGTGACTGGTACATATTAATTTGCTCACAATGAGTGTAGCTGGTACATACAAGGATGCCCAAAGTGACTGGGATATTGAAGTTTGTCAATAGTGACGGGTACATACAAGTTTGCCCACAATGACTGGTACATACAAGTTAACCCACAGCGTGACTGGTACAAGTTTGATTTTACTCTGCCAGGACTCAGGTGACAGCAGGCAGAGAGGCAGGATCAGGAGACTGGAGAGACACACACAGACTCTGCAGGCCTTTTTTGGCCTGCAGAGGGGTTTTTTTTTTGTTTTTTTACTTCTGCTGCCTTAATGGAAGACGTGCCACCTGAGCCAAAAGTCTCACTCTGCCGCATGGGAGAGGCACCCGTGACAGCAGCCTTTAATGTCCTTGGCAGTATTGTACCTTGGTTACCTGAGCTCCTTACTGCTCTGCTCTTTCTAGATTTCAGAAAGGTTACAACTCTGGCAAAAGGGAGAGGTAGAGGGAGAATTTGCAATGAGCATATTCAGTTCTATATCTGGGTGTGTGACCCATCCCCAACTCTGCAAAACGGAAAAGCTATAAACCAATAGATAACAATCTATCCAAAAGGAGAAGATAGGAACAGTATCTCATAGCTAGCAAGTCTAGAATTCATGCAGGGACATTTATTGTTTGCTTTAATGTAAACGTTATGCAGTTACGGTACAATAGCTGGCATGTTTATATCTTTTTTATTTGGTTAATTTGGTTTATATTGTATAAGTGGGAACTTGTTTGTGTAAAGAACCTGTAGAGGTATAAGGCTTCAAAGGAACAAACCCATTATAGTAAGTACTTACTGTCCACAGTTTACTACTAATAGCTGCATCGTTTCATTCATTTCGGTAGTTAGTATGAAATAATTACTGTTAATACACAGAAATGTTACAGACCATGGGTTACGGTTCATACACATGTGCGGTCGCGATTGTCGACCCGTGACGCACAATGTATATGCACGCCTGTTTCGCCCAATAACAATGGCGTGTATGGGTACTTTGTCGGCTGAAACAGACATTCGGTTCAAGAGCAGCCCGGCCGGTTGTTTCAGCCGACAAATTGTGCATACACGCCATGATTATGAACTGAAATGGCCGTGCATACACATTGTGCATGGTTGGTCATCCCCTGCAATCCCACGTGTGTATAAAGCTTATGATTTCTATAAAAACCCCGTAGGTCCATGATCATCATTACAATAGGAAATTGTTTTGTTGTATTGTTTATAAATCCCAAGACCAGCGTAATCAATAGGCAGCAGGGGTCCATGGATAAAGGCTCAATGTGGAGTTGAAAGCAGTTCTAACTATCTTGAACATTTATTAAAGTTGACTAATTTTAACTCATCTGCACTTAATGCAAGTCTATGGAAGTGCAAAGAGAAGTGGACACTAACATTTAGATGCGGACAAATTCAACATGACATGCGGTTTTTGTTTTACCCATAATCCCCTGCGAAATGCAAACGCATGTAAAAAGCGGATACAAGCAGATTAAAGGGGATGGCTAAAGTACACAGAAGAGCACATCGTTTTTACATGTGCTCAAGTGGGGTCTAGTCCTAAGGAAGGAGGCTGGCCAGCATACCTCTTATTGAAATGAAATGAGAAGGAGCAGAAATCTTTTGTAGCTAGAATTTGGTTACATCCTATCTGGACTTCAGCAACCATAGTAATGGAAACGCTACATTATACCCCTAGCACTTCAGTTTGTATGTGTTATGGGAACGAGACAGACATGTTTCCACATCAGTGCTGGGAGATGTTCTGGATCATACAGTGTCTGGAACAATCTGACATTTCTCTGACAAACTTACTCATCTTAATGAACACATAGCGTGACCGATACAGTGAGTAAGGACTATTACATTCCATCAGCGTCATTTGTTTCCCAGGGACAATGTGACACGTTCTGGTTAAAAAATATTCAGAGACGTAATATTTCCCATGTTTCAAAAGTCTATTTCCAATAAAGAGTACAACTCAACACTTTATTTATTTAGATTAGACTACTTTTGTTTTTTCAATTCATAATTACATTGATAATTCGTCATATTTTTTTTACATTTTTTGATATATTATGGACATACTGTATCTATTCAGTTCGATTGACTGGACTTAAAGTTTTAGTTCTTGAAGACGTTTTGCTAGTCATCCGACTGGCTTTCTCAATTCAGAAAGACTTGTACAATGCTGTTTTGTCACCTTACCCTGGGTAGTTTTGATAACACCCATTAGCCTCCATGCATTCCCACCTATCATTAAGAAGGTCCCTAACATTCTGAATTGAGAAAGCCAGTCGGATGACTAGCGAAACGTTTTCAAGAACTAAACTTCAAGTCCAGTTGATCTAATTGAATACAACAGATATACCATGGCCTGGATGAATGAGAACCTTCACAAGCATTATAGGCATAAATCCCCACAAGCAATTACACGTTTCTGTGGGTGCCACACCTGGAAATTTGGCATAAACCCTAAATAAAGGAAAAGACAAGGTTAAACTTGGGGCATTTAGCCCTCAAAACACTCCTACTGCACTTAAAGTGGTAAATTATAAGTATATGAGGCATAACACCTAATAAATGATAGAGCGACCAGTCTGTGAGCAGTATCGCTGCAATAAAAACCCAAATACTTTATTGAAATACATATAAATCTAAATCACCCCATTCAAAGCAATAATATCGCTGTTGCATTGGTAGTACACAATACTGCCCGTCGCACAGATCAATATACCCTGGAATACAAACATATGGTATAATTGAGCAAATGTTCAAAATGGGAGTCCAGGTGTGTATTATCCTAATGCAGGGGATATTAAAACGGAGAAACACCTTCTTATAACAGAAGGCATCTTGCAGTCTCATGCTATATGAATAGCATTGCCCACAAAATCTAAGAAACAAGAAGTAATTTCTTACACCCAGGTTCCCCAGAGTAAAAGGCGGAGATATGCAAAATACTCCTTTATGTCCCTTAGCTTATGCATGTGTCCAGAACCTCTGGCTAATAACATGCAATATAGCTTAATATATAGAGCCAATCATCTGACCTGCAGACATGTTTCAATTTTAGATCTCATCAGTGCAAGATACAGATATAATAACCAAATACTATTGTCTTGTGTAAAGTTTACCATTCGCAGTTTTAGTGCCTTAAGGCCCAAGTTTAACCTGGTCTTTTCCTTTATTTTCGTTCTTTCTGCTTCCCATACTTTCCCCATCTATTCCTTCTCCTTCTTTCCTTTCTGTTTCTGTCCCTTTCTTATTGTGGATAATTAGTCAAATCCCCTAACTAAAAGTGACAAAAGGTTTATGGTTCTTCTTGTTGTGTCATAGGGTTTTCTGGAAAGTACTTGATGGTACTCAGAGTGGATAATGTTATGTCTTTATAAAGGCATGGTATAGCAGAAAAACATTTAACGGTCGTAAAACGATGACATTTACAATCCTGGTAGTAATTGTATGCTGGCCTATAAAACACCACTGCGGTAGTGTACCACTGCATGGTATTGTACGGCGGTTCATTTGAAAATGTAAGACCGCGGCCATACATTAACAGTAACCTGCTATATCGGAATTTTCAGATACCGCAGGTTAGTGAAAATGGTCCAGAGTTGGTAATTGTAATCTTTTCGTGGGTTTAAGAATGGGAGCTATGAAGAATTGAATTATTTCTTTTGGGAAATGTCCCCCCTTTTATAGCTACGTTAAATAGTGTTGATAAATGAGGGGTAAGCATGGTTTTGAAGGCCCTATAATATTCATTGATGAAAGAACCATTACCAGAAGAGGAATTGTTCCTCCCTGACTGACACATTATATTATGTCATCCCATATAAACTATTGTCACATAATATTATATATCATCCCATATTAACTATTGTAACATTATATTATATATCATCCCATATTAACTATTGTAACATTATGTTATATATCATCCCATATAACTAATGTCACATTATATTATATATCATCCATATTAACTATTGTAACATTATGTTTTATATCATCCCATATTAACTAATGTCACATTATATTATATCATCCCATATAAACTATTGTCCTAATATTATATATCATCCCATATTAACTATTGTAACATTATATTATATATCATCCCATATTAACTAATGTCACATTATATTATATATCATCCCATATTAACTATTGTAACATTATATTATATATCATCCCATATTAACTAATGTCACATTATATTATTATCCATATTAACTATTGTCACATTATATTATATATCATCCCATATTAACTATTGTCAAATTATATATATATCATCGCATATTAACTATTGTCACATTATATTTATATCATCCCATATTAACTAATGTCACATTATATTACCGTATATACTCGAGTATAAGCCGAGGTTTTTAGGTTTAAAATCAACCTAAAAACCTTGACTCGGCTTATACCGAGTCAATAGAAAACTTACCTTGATTCCAATTGCAGCCGCGATTCACGAGGAAAGCCGGCAGTTCCCAGTAGTTCTTCGCGGGTGCGCGATGATGTCATCGCGCACGCCGGCGGGATGACGTAATCGCGCAGCCGCGAAGAACTACTGGGAACTGCACAGAGCGAGCGGCACCGGAGAAGAGCTGAAGACTGAAGACCGGCGAGAGGCTGAAGACTGAAGGATGAAGACTGGACATGAAGACTGGAGAGATGAAGACTGAAGAGATGAAGACTGAAGACTGGAGAGATGAAGACTGAAGACTGGCCAGGTAAGGTAAGTGAACTGGGGGGGCTCTAGGTGGCCATACATAGCACACTGGGGGGTGGCCATACAGTAGCACACTGGGGGGGCTCTAGGGTGGCCATACAGTAGCACCCAATACCTTTCTACTATAGGTGTTTGGAAACTACAACTCCCAGCACGAAAGCATGCTGGGAGTTGTAGTTTCCAAACATCTACAGTGGAATGGTATTAGGCAACTATCTACCCCTCGGCTTATACTCGAGTTAATCATGGGTTACCCATTTTGGAGGCAAAAATGGGTACCTCGGCTTATACTCGAGTCGACTTATACTCGAGTATATACGGTATATATCATCCCATATTAACTATTGTCACATTATAGTATGTCATCACATATGTAACTATTGTGACATTCCATTATATATCATCCCATATTAACTATTATCACATTATATTATATATCATCCCATATTAACTATTGTCACATTATATTAATATCATCCCAATTAACTATTGTCACATTATATATATATCATCCCATATTAACTATTGCACATATATAATGTCATCACATATTATGCAACTATTGTGACATTACATATATATCATCCCATATTAACTATTATCACATTATATTATATATCATCCCATATTAACTATTGTCACATTTATATATATCATCCCATATTAACTATTGTCACATTATATTATATATCATCCCATATAACTATTGTCCACATATATTATGTCATCCCATAATAATTATTGTCACATTATATTAATATATCCCATATAAACTATTGTCACATAATATTATATATCATCCCATATTAACTATGTCACATATATTGAGAGAGCAGCCCAGAGGAACGAGGGGAACAGGAGGGGAGAGAGCAGCCCAGAGGAACGAAGGGCACAGAGAGGAGAGTGAGCAGCCCAGGAGGAAACGAGGTGAGCAAAGGAGAAGAGAGCATGCCCAATTGGAAACGAGGGTGAACAGTAGAGAGAGAGCATCCCATATAACTAATGTCACATATATTATATATCATCCATATTAACTATTGTAACATTATATATATATCATCCCATATTAACTAATGTCACATTATTTAATATCATCCCATATTAACTATTGTCACATTATATTATATATCATCCCATATTAACTATTGTTCAAATTATATATATATCATCGCATATTAACTATTGTCACATTATATTATATATCATCCCATATTAACTAATGTCACATTATATTACCGTATATACTCGAGTATAAGCCGAGGTTTTTAGGTTTAAAAATCAACCTAAAAACCTTGACTCGGCTTATACTCGAGTCAATAGAAAACTTACCTTGATTCCAATTGCAGCGCGATTCACGAAGGAAAGCCGGCAGTTCCCAGTAGTTCTTCGCGGGTGCGCGATGATGTCATCGCGCACGCCGCGGCGGGATGAAGTAATCGCGCAGCCGCGAAGACATACTGGGAACTGCACAGAGCGAGCGGCAGCGGAGAAGACTGAAGACTGAAGACCGGCGGAGAGCTGAAGACTGAAGGATGAAGACGGACAGATGAAGCACTGGAGAGATGAAGACTGAAGAGATGAAGACTGAAGACTGGAGAGATGAAGACTGAAGACTGGCCAGGTAAGGTAAGTGAACTGGGGGGGCTCTAGGGTGGCCATACAGTAGCACACTGGGGGGTGGCCATCAGTAGCACACTGGGGGGCTCTAGGGTGGCCATACAGTAGCACCCATACCTTTCTACTATAGGTGTTTGGAAACTACAACTCCCAGCAACGAAAGCATGCTGGGGAGTTGTAGTTCCAAACATCTACAGTGGAATGGTATTAGGCAACTATCTACCCTCGGCTTATACTCGAGTTAATCATGGGTTACCCATTTTGGAGGCAAAAATGGGTACCTCGGCTTATACTCGAGTCGACTTATACTCGAGTATATCGGTATATATCATCCCATATTAACTATTGTCACATTATAGTATGTCATCACATATGTAACTATTGTGACATTCCATTATATATCATCCCATATTAACTATTATCACATTATATTATATATCATCCCATATTAACTATTGTCACATTATATTATATATCATCCCATATTAACTATTGTCACATTATATATATATCATCCCATATTAACTATTGTCACATTATAGTATGTCATCACATATTATGCAACTATTGTGACATTACATATATATCATCCCATATTAACTATTATCACAATTAATATAATATAATCCCATATTAACTATTGTCACATTATAATATATCATCCCATAGTAACGAGGGTGCACAGGAGAGGATAGAGCAGCCCGAGGAACGTAGGGAACGTGAGAGTAGGGCACCAAGAAGAAAGGAGGGGCACAGGGAGAGGAGATAGGGAGGGGAGCCAGAGTGAACGAGGGGCACCAGGAGAGTAGAGAGCAGCCCAGAGGAAACGAGGGGCACAGGAGAGGAGAGAGCAGCCGCATAAGGAACGAAGGGCACAGGGATTAGTAGAGCAGCCCATATTAACAGGGATAAAATTAGAGGGATATAGGAAGCCTAAGATTAACTATTGGCACATCGCGAGGAGATAGCATCCCATATTAACTATTGTAACATTATGTTATATATCATCCCATATTAACTAATGTCACATTATATTATATATCATCCCATATTAACTAATGTCCATTATATTATATAATCACCATATTAACTATTGTCACATTATATTATATCATCATCCCATATTAACTATTGTCAAATTATATTATATATCATCGCATATTAACTATTGTCACATTATATATATATCATCCCATATTAACTAATGCACATTATATTACCGTTATACTCGAGTATAAGCCGAGGTTTTTAGGTTTAAAAATCAACCTAAAAACCTTGACTCGGCTTATACTCGAGTCAATGAAAACTTACCTGATTCCAATTGCAGCCGCGATTCACGAAGGAAAGCCGGCAGTTCCCAGTAGTTCTTCGCGGGTGCGCGATGATGTCATCGCGCACGCCGGCGGATGACTAATCGCGCAGCCGCGAAGACTACACTGGAACTGCACAGAGCGAGCGGCAGCCGAGAAGAGCTGAAACTGAAGACCGGCGGAGAGCTGAAGACTGAAGGATGAAGACTGACAGATGAAGACTGAGAGATGAAGACTGAAGAGATGAAGACTGAAGACTGGAGAGATGAAGACTGAAGACTGGCCAGGTAGGTAAGTGAACTGGGGGGCTCTAGGGTGGCCATACAGTAGCACCTGGGGGGTGGCCATACAGTAGCACACTGGGGGGCTCTAGGGTGGCCATACAGTAGCACCCATACCTTTCTACTATAGGTGTTTGGAAACTACAACTCCCAGCAACGAAGCATGCTGGGAGTTGTAGTTTCCAAACTCTACAGTGGAATGGTATTAGGCAACTATCTACCCTCGGCTTATACTCGAGTTAATCATGGTTTACCCATTTTGGAGGCAAAAATGGGTACCTCGGCTTTATACTCGAGTCGACTTATACTCGAGTATATACGGTATATATCATCCCATATTAACTATTGTCACATTATAGTATGTCATCACATATGTAACTATTGTGACATTCCATTATATATCATCCCATATTAACTATTATCACATTATATTATATATCATCCCATATTAACTATTGTCACATTATATTATATATCATCCCATATTAACTATTGTCACATTATATTATATATCATCCCATATTAACTATTGTCACATTATAGTATGTCATCACATATTATGCAACTATTGTGACATTACATTATATTCATCCCATATTAACTATTATCACATTATATATATATCATCCCATATTAACTATTGTCACATTATATTATATATCATCCCATATTAACTTTGTCACATATATTATATCATCCCATATTAACTATTGTCACATTATATTATGTCATCCCATAATAATTATTGTCACATTATATTATATATTATCCCATATTAACGATTGTCACATTATATTATATATCATCCCATATTAACTATTGTCACATTATATTATATATCATCCCATATTAACTAATGTCACATTATATTATATATCATCCCATATTAACTATTGTAACATTATATTATATATCATCCCATATTAACTATTGTCACATTATATTATATATCATCCCATATTAACTATTGTCACATTATATTATTATCATCCAATATTACTATTGTCACATTATATTATATATCATCCCATATTAACTATTGTCACATTTATTATATATCATCCCATATTAAGTATTGTCACATTATTATATATCATCCCATATTACACTATTGTCACATTATATTTTTATATATCATCCCATATTAACTATTGTCACATTATATTATATATCATACCATATTAACTATTGTCAAATTATGTCATCATCCCATATTAACTATTGTCACTTATTATATATCATCCCTATTAACTAATGTCACATTATATTACCGTTATACTCGAGTATAAGCCGAGGTTTTTAGGTTTAAAAATCAACCTAAAAACCTTGACTCGGCTTATACTCGAGTCAATGAAAACTTACCTGATTCCAATTGCAGCCGCGATTCACGAAGGAAAGCCGGCAGTTCCCAGTAGTTCTTCGCGGGTGCGCGATGATGTCATCGCGCACGCCGGCGGATGACAATCGCGCAGCCGCGAAGACTACACTGGAACTGCACAGAGCGAGCGGCAGCCGAGAAGAGCTGAAACTGAAACCGGCGGAGAGCTGAAGACTGAAGGATGAAGACTGACAGATGAAGACTGAGAGATGAAGACTGAAGAGATGAAGACTGAAGACTGGAGAGATGAAGACTGAAGACTGGCCAGGTAGGTAAGTGAACTGGGGGGCTCTAGGGTGGCCATACAGTAGCACCTGGGGGGTGGCCATACAGTAGCACACTGGGGGGCTCTAGGGTGGCCATACAGTAGCACCCATACCTTTCTACTATAGGTGTTTGGAAACTACAACTCCCAGCAACGAAGCATGCTGGGAGTTTGTAGTTTCCAAACTCTACAGTGGAATGGTATTAGGCAACTATCTACCCTCGGCTTATACTCGAGTTAATCATGGTTTACCCATTTTGGAGGCAAAAATGGGTACCTCGGCTTTATACTCGAGTCGACTTATACTCGAGTATATACGGTATATATCATCCCATATTAACTATTGTCACATTATAGTATGTCATCACATATGTAACTATTGTGACATTCCATTATATATCATCCCATATTAACTATTATCACATTATATTATATATCATCCCATATTAACTATTGTCACATTATATTATATATCATCCCATATTAACTATTGTCACATTATATTATATATCATCCCATATTAACTATTGTCACATTATAGTATGTCATCACATATTATGCAACTATTGTGACATTACATTATATTCATCCCATATTAACTATTATCACATTATATATATATCATCCCATATTAACTATGTCACATTATATTATATATCATCCCATATTAACTTTGTCACATATATTATATCATCCCATATAACTATTGTCACATTATTATGTCATCCCATATAATTATTGTCACATTATATTATATATTATCCATATTAACGATTGTCACATTATATTATATATCATCCCATATTAACTATTGTCACATTATATTATATATCATCCCATATTAACTAAGTCACATTATATTATATATCATCCCATATTAACTATTGTAACATTATATTATATATCATCCCATATTAACTATTGTCACATTATATTATATATCATCCCATATTAACTATTGTCACATTATATTATTATCATCCAATATTAACTATTGTCACATTATATTATATATCATCCCATATTAACT
Organism: Hymenochirus boettgeri; assembly: GCA_019447015.1. NCBI lineage: Eukaryota > Metazoa > Chordata > Amphibia > Anura > Pipidae > Hymenochirus > Hymenochirus boettgeri. The sequence goes on from CM033475.1 coordinate 194,511,308, forward strand.
ATTGTCACATTTATTATATATCATCCCATATTAAGTATTGTCACATTATTATATATCATCCCATATTACTATGTCACATTATATTATATATCATCCCATATTAACTATTGTCACATTATATTATATATCATACCATATTAACTATTGTCAAATTATGTCATCATCCCATATTAACTATTGTCACATTATATTATATATCATCCCATATTAACTATTGTCACATTATAGTATGTCATCACATATTATGTAACTATTGTGACATTACATTATATATCATCCCATATTAACTATTATCACATTATATTATATATCATCCCATATTAACTATTGTCACATTATATTATATATCATCCCATATTAACTATTGTCACATTATATTATATATCATCCCATATTAACTATTGTCACATTATATTATATATCATCCCATATTAACTATTGTCAGACAGTTAATTATATAAACACGCGCTAGACAGTCTCTGTTTTTAAGAAAGTGATATTCCTGGATACAAACTATATCCACTTGATTCTGTAACACTTTCCAAAGTCTTTGATGTTTAAAGGGGAAATAGACCCCCTAACATTAAAAGGGAGATTCACCCAGGGTGGTGAACAGCTTGCGATGGCTGTGTGAGTCTCTTGCAATACTCTTCTAGCTGCCACAAGGGCCACTCTTTGATTGTGAATTGGTTAGCAGGCCTTTAACCTGTCTTGCATGCACTGCTTCTCTCTGTGAATATGAGATAAAATTGGATGCTATATGTATTAAAGGAGTACATATCATTTCAAGCAAATAATTAGCATTTACTCATTACACGTATCTTAATCCACCTAACCATCGCCTTCTCACTGTTATGGGTTGGGCCTTGATTCAGTTGCTCATTGGAGATCTGAGCATGTTTGACCCTTTAAACAGCCAATAAGGTAAAAAGTGATTAACCAGGAAAAGGTCATTGCTGTCCTGAAATGGCAGTTTACTAGCAAACACAGCAGGGGACAGGAGAGAAATCAACCTATTTTTCCAAAATTTAAATATGTAGAATGCCCAGGTATGTGTATTTCTTTACACTGAATTCCCCCTTTTAAGAAAGTTATTAGGATATCCATGAAGTAAAGGGATAAAACTTGTGCCACAAACAAAAACTTTACTATTCAATAATAACACTTTATCTATGTTGAAAGTGATAGTCCCAGTGGGTAAAATGTCACTTTGCAGACATTGTAAAATACTGATTGGTATTGGCTATCCCTGCAAGGTGGTCATAATATAACACGTGTTATTATCACGACAAACGCCCATTTCAGCTGATATCGCAGGTGTGTATGCATTCATGGCGCATCAACAGCGCCCGACCAAACGCATACACAAGTACGATTATCTTGAAATCCTCGAAAATAAATTCTCAAAAATCCTCAAACGTTCAAGGATTTCCGAACGGCCGAAAATCCCACAGCTGGACATTCGGGGGCCCTGCTGCTCCACCTGGGTCCTTAGAATGACCACAAGAGCCCTTTGTGGCCACAGGACTATCGGCCGTTTGGGAATCCTCAAACAGCCGATTTGCCAATCCTCGAGGATAACCAAAAACTGCAGAGACATGTTCCCCAGACCATTTCCCAGTTCACAGCGCCATTGAGTAAGTTACCATTGCTATTTAAACCCTTATTCTAGGTGGAAATTTCCAAACTTTTTCCCCATTGATTTTAATGGCAATGGATTTTCGAACTTCAGAATTTTTCCGGAAATCTGCTAATCCTCGAGCGGAACGGATTTTCGGAAGTACAGCCATCTCTATTAAAGAATTCCAAATGTTTGTCATTCAAAAGTTCAACAGTAACTTGTGCTGCAGAGAGGCTTAGTTCTTGTAGCAACTAATACTTCTGTCCAAAGCACTCTTATAAATACTGTCCTTTGTTCATTACATATAAGACCGATAATGGTAAGCACCAGTCGTTTTCCCCGACACAGCATTATTTTACATTGTGGTCACAATATAATGCTGCACCCATAAAATATAGTTCTATATCGATGTCTCAGGACTGCATTGTATTTTATTGCTGTTACGTTAAATAACGGCAGCGGCTGTATCAGTATTTCACCCTGGTTAGAAAATACAGTTGATAGCATTATTTTTTGACCATGATAAAGGGCCGATAACGCTAATTACTGGTATCAATCCTTTATATATACGGCCCAAAGCGGCTTATTTGATAAGCAATGCAAAATTTAGATGTTATCAAATATTTTCTAACTGTAGTAGACCAGTAAAAGGGATAATCTGATTGGTTGCTGCACCTCTTTAGAAATAAACTTAAGAATAAACATTTTAGAAATGTTTGTCTGTTAGTAATTAAGCTATTTCTTAATTTAAAATGAATTCAAATAATTAAAAAGCAAATCTTAAACCATTCGTCAGAAAGCGAGAAAGAGAGAGCGAGAGAAACAGACATCTTCTTCACCCTATCACCCTGTATTAAGACACAATCGTGTATCGTGGCACAATCGCTGCTTCCTCAGAGACAAGAAGTCAGTGATTGTGCCGCGAAACATACAAGACCTCAATGAGTACACATGTGGCTTTGTCTGTGAATGATGTCACACAATAAAGTTTAACGTTTTAGGCACTTGTGGTTCTGGTTGTTCGGAGTTCAGAAGCGGTCTGCCTCCATTGTAGCCTATTGCTGATCGCTGCAATTTTCAACCCATCAAGGGATTTAAAATACCCAGAAAACAAAATAATACAGCTTGGTCTTAGTTACCAAAAAGAAAACAGACAACCCACAAAGTTTGGCTGCTTTATTTGCAAAGGAACAGAGTAGCACACAGTCAGCAATGAAGTACATTTAGAATGATATACAAGATAATTCAGCTTAGCTTTAAGGGACCCATTCTAGGAATAATACCCAGTTGTCCCATTCCAGCACCAGAAAACACAAAACCCAGCAGATGATTTATTCATTGCTGCACAATTTAAATAGGGCAAGACACTGTTTACAATACGGAACTAGTATAAAACTTACAGTGAAATTGTGTACGTAGAGTTACTGTTTTTCAAGATACCGCGAGTGCCCAGATGTACCCTATGCCCGTCCCTGATTGGAGAACAGCTGGACACTTAGCGGAATTGTTGTTTGGGAAGTTCTCTCACTGTGTAAATTACTGCGACTATCTTTAGCATATGTTAAACCTATTTTTCCCCGTGGATCACTGCTTCCATCTGTTGCTAGCCTGTGGTCCAAACATCCATCACTATTTCCGAAAAACACACCCGGGGCATACTGTTGTAAACTGTGAAAAAAGTTTTACTCAACCATCAATATGAATGGCAACGTTTCGGCAGGTGTTACTTGAGAAAGGGCAAAGACTTGCCCAAACATTGCTGTTTCTATTGATGGGTGAATAAAATTTTGTTCACAATTTGCAACAGTTTTTATTTTTATACCTTCATCCTGTTTATGTTTATAGTACAAGAGCATGTTTACCCCTCAAATATGTTTTTGCCTCCTCTCCAGGTTCTTTTCGGAGCTTTTACATGCTCAGAGGAGGCAGCTAAGAGAATAGCATTCAGTCATTGGCTGTAATGTCGATTATTGCATCTATGACCGACAGCTGCTATCTGGAAGAGAGGTAACAGAACATTAGGTAGCATTCCAGGTTAGTCTCTCAGCTCTCTTACGACAGTTTAGGAGTCAGTAGGGATTTACCTATATACAATTATTAAATTAAGGGGTGGATTTGCCCTTTAATTTTCAATAAACTTTCCTTAAAGGGCATGTCCACCCCTTTTGATAATTTTTAATATGTTGTAGGGCAAGTTCCCCCAGCCCCAACCGCTATATTGTATTTTCAAGAAAGTCCCCCAATTGTTATTTACCTTCCCTCTCTCCTCCGCCGCAATGCCCGGCCTTTTGCTTGCAAGGAACTGTAAGCAGGGGGCCGGAACGGAGGCAGCCAATCACAGACGCGGCTGGCTGCAGTTCAGAACGCCGGAGGAGAGAGGTAAGGTAAGTAAAGGTCGGGGGACTTTCTTACAAATATTTTATAGCGATTGGGGCTTGGGGAAACTATCCCTAATATGTGGGATAGGGTTTTTACACTAGGGGAGGAAGAACAAAATGGGAGCGAGAGAGGGGGGGGAGGAGAGGGAGGGAGTGAAGGGCTGCTCTGAGCAAGCCAAAAACCTCTGAAAGGACAGCTCAGAGGCAGAAACAATTTCCCTTTTGCAGTTTATTTTAACTTTGGGGGGACATTACAGGAGAACCATTTGGAGCAGGGATGTAAGGTAAGGATTTTATTACACTACACAGTGGGGCCAGTAGTGGGTTAAATTTTAGTTTTTGGGGTGGACATGCCCTTTAAAACACTAGGAAAATGTGCTATACTGCATGTTTTGTCTATATGTGTAATGCGATTTTTACCATTGAATTCAAACTCTATTATAATAAAACCCATAAATGGCATGAAATACAAGAGCAAAAGACACCGTGCCAGAGTCTGGAAACATCTGGGAAACCAGCGCTATAAAGAACCATGAATAGATATAGCAGAAAGCTTGTTCGGTATTAGCAAGCAACAACTCTTTGGGATTAACAGGAATTTATACAAAATGGTGTCATTGCTCCTTCCTCCATCAAACATCACATGCAGTGAGTGACACATAACATTCCAAAATCCCTGGGACCAGAATACTTTTCAACAGATGGAACTAAACCTACACATCCAGCTTAATTCTCTCCCCTGGCTTTCGTTGTTCCCAGTGCTACTTCCTCTGCAGCTGCATGAGGTTGTAACAAGATGAGGAGGTGTCAAATTCACCAGAGGGGATCATAGTGGATATGTTTAGAGTGTGAAAAAGGTAAGTATTGTGGTTCTAGGGTATGGGGGATCCTGGTGTTGTAAACAATATTAAGATATGGTACTTTAAAGGCTAGGTCCCATTATCAGGCATAGCATAACATGCAAACTTTTTGCAATGCGATAACAGTGCGTGATATTCTATGTGCGCTGTGATCCTGTACCCATCTATGGTATTGGGACGCATGTGATACGTGCAAAAAGTCACGCACGTGCATTCTAATAATGGATCGGAACGCAGCACACATAGTGGGACTATTCCGGTAGCATTGCATATGGCGCAAAACCCGAAGACCCGGTCCCTCTACTGATGTTAAAAATAAAAATCACACAGGACACACAACATATTCCTGTATATATATTATTGACAATTAATTAAATTAATTGGGCCTTTTTCAATAAGAGGTGCAAAATTTTGCCCATGTTATCAATCTTGCAACAACCAATCAGATATTATCACATTCTAACTGTAGTAGACCAGTAAAAACGTAACATCCGATTGGTTGGGGCAAATTAACAGCTCAGGCAAATTTTAGCACCTGTTATTAAACATGCCCTATAATATATGTTAAGTAATTTAACAGTGACCTGTAAGGTCCTACTACATGTACGGAACACTCATCAGAAGCCCCCCAGAAAGTCATTTTATAGAACACTTTTATTTTTACATTTTTTACCATAAACATAAGAGCTGGTACAAACGGCGAGATTATTCATTCACTATGGAGGGGTCAGATGGGACGAATCAGTGTCAGTCATGGCAAAAGAATATTGCCCAGCCTAAAGCTGGGTTACACACACATGACAGATTTTTGAAAGATGTCAGACAGGATCTGCAATATCATGTCTGTCATTTTTCAAAGATCTGGATACAAACAGTCCCAAGCATTCTCTTTATACAAAGCATACACACAGCATAGGGAGAACGCTCGGGACTGTGTGATTCCACTATAGGGAGACTACCATAGAGAGAGAAAATTTTGGTCTTTATCGAACGACCGTTTGGCTGACGGGAGTGTTTGGCGGACAGGCGCTTGTTCGGGAAAGCCGCTACACTCTAGCGATAAAGCCCCGATACCGACCAACGGTGTCGGGGCTTTTTTAACTCTGCACATCTAATGTCCCCTTAAACCTCCCAACTAGACTATTATTGATAATTCACTAGCAGGAATGGATAGTGGCAAGGAGAATATTAACAACCATTAACATACAAATATTGATCTATAAAATCAGCATGTTTAACTTGTGAACAGATATCCCTGTCATCAGCTGTTACATAGTTACAAGCTTTTAAAAGGGAATTAAAGCCTGAAGAACGTATGGGCCTGTCTGCTGTATAATAGCTTCTATCCCCAACACAGCCTATGCTGTAGCAGCCACCCAATTCCCCTTCTTGAGCTACATTCCCACTACCTGTACAGTAAAATATGGGGGCACGCTATAATAAAGCCAAGCCTTGTACAGTAAAGAACTGGATAGTTTGAGCTGCATGATGGGAATTTGTAACAATGGTAACACAATACATACAGACATTTCCTTAGAACCCTTAGTATATCTATCTAAAGACACTGATATACAACATGGTGCAAAGGGGTTGCAGAAAATGAGGTAGAACATACTGATAAAAGTTTCCCTTTTTATTGCTTATTTAAAGTAATAACCAAGTGCAAATTTACTTATTCCAGTAACAAGGCTGAACTTTGTGCAACAGGAAACACATACAGGGCAATGCACAATGCTGTGTGAGCTTTTTTAACTGCCACAAATATAGCTTTAAAGTCACACGAACCCATGGTACATCACTGTAAATGGGTGTGTCTTTAAGAATATAAATGGGACTCTTGCAGAGAGATGTAATAAAAGTTCTTATTGTTAAAAATGTTGCTAAGTTTGCCCCAACCAATCAGATGTTGCCTTTCAAATGGTAAATAACATCTGATTGGTTGGGGAAAAATTAGCACCATTTTTAATGTTAAGAACTTTTATTACATCTCCCTGTTAGCATTTTGCCCCTTTTGTCTCATTCTCGTTCCTTTAGATAAAATAAAAATGGAAAAGACTTTTGGATTGTCTTTAATTTATGGCAGGACAGAATAAGGGCTAGGCCACACCAGTGTGATTTCTCATCCACTAACAATTGCAATCCGTTAGTGTGGGAGAATCACAGCACAGTGTATGTCAATGAGGGTGGCAACATCCTATGCACTGCAATCAGTTTTTTAAAGGCATGCAATAATTTTTTAGGGGGGTCCGCACACGCTCTGATTACGCAGATTGCACTGCAAATGGACGGCAACGCACAGTGGTGTGCATGCTTTTTTTCCCGCACACATTGCCGTCTGTCATAGTGTGGCCTCAGCATTCCACATGTGTGACTAATGCAATTACCTTCCAATCTAATATTGTGTCATTGGTTGTCATTTAGGGGCTTTGTCTAAATGGTTCTGATCCTTTTTTGAGCCTTTACATGAAGTGACAGCCTTAGATACCATTTAGATGCCTTGTTAGCACAAATACGTCAGGTTCTTATGTTCTGGGCATCAAGTAACCTTGAAAGCAAAAGGCTACCAAAACAATGGAGGTATTTGTTGATATAACCCACATTGAAAATGTACTTGTGGGTTGTATTATCCCAGCTGATTCCTGGGTAATACCGCTAGGTAATCCTGAGATCTGAGGAATATGGATACAGGGCAGCAAAATTCCACTGGTTAGTAATAGAAACGCATGAGCCTGCTTTGTTCTGCAGGTTCACTGAGCAGAGGTAAGTTTCCCCCTATTTTTACCCTATAATTGGTTTTGGAAGGTCAAAACCTTAACAGTTTGTTAAAATGTTGTCATTTTTGATTTGAAAAACGGTAGTTGAAACCACAAATCGCTCCTAGTAAATAAAAGGTAAATAACAGGATGACAATGCACAGTAAAAAACACACTGGGGCATATTTAATAAGCGGTGTAAAGTTCTCCGTGTGCCAGTCATCTGAAGCAACCAATAGCTGATTTCTGAAGGAAAATGCACACCTCTTATTAAACAAGCCCAATTGACTTTTCCAGTAAATATTTTGTTCACTAGTTTAGTTGCCTTTCTATAATCCTACTTCGTGAACTACATTTACTGTAAATGTTCCACCCGTTCAACACAGTGATATATACAGTGGTTAGTGATATATACAGTCTGTTCATACTGATAATGTAGTGTTTTCAAACATTCTTCTATGGTACATGGGGCACAGATGGACCTGTTATACAGTATTTATAGATTTTTATACATTGCAATATTACAAACCGCTGCATTTAGATCACATTCTACTGTGTGACTGGTAAGTAAGAATAAACAATGTCATGTAAAGTAAGAGCAATGGGTTGTACAATATATACACTAAGTCACTGGGGCAATATTCCCACAATCCTTTTGTCCTAGGCCTCTATTTGTAATTCTAGTTAAACTAATACCTATTTATTGTCTACATATTTAAAAGTTGGATACCATCCACATCCAAGCTCTGGAAAAAAAATAATAATGATTGAATCGGGGATGAAAAATGAAGGAGGTGTCAACAGAGATGGAGGTAGAAATCCTCTTGTGTCCCCTCTATTAGCACCCACAATATACTAAAATCCTGATCAATAAAATCCAAACCAGATTGGGACTGTGATGTCGGAATGTGGGATCTGACAGGTGTCCACTGGATCTCAAACAAGGTACGACCAGTCGCTAGGAGTGCGTCCATACTGTGGAAATAAGAGGAGAAGGTTAGTCAATGTATGGATGTATGTTCCAGAAATACTGGCTAGGACAATCTTGAGGAGACTTGGTAACTTGGTATACATAGGTTTACCCTAACCCTTTTCATTTCATTCATGTGTAAGTTAATGTAGGATGAGATCTGACCACTCTGCTGCTCTGTGGTGGTGAATAGAGTGATTGCGCAACACACAACCTAATCTGAGATACACAACACATGCAGCCAGCAAATCACAGAGCAGATTGCATCAGCATGCAAACGGTTACATCCCGGTATAGTCACAATCTGCGCACAATGACGTCTTCGAGCATGCAGACAAGCGCCACGAGCAGCAGCTAGATTCTTAGACCTCCCTCTCTGGTTTGGCAATCCACATCTCGTGGGGGCGGTCCTAGGAGCCAGATTACCATGGAGGAGGAAGCCAGCAAATGAACAGTTTAGGAAAATGCCTGAATTTGTATTAGACTCCTAATAGGTTTGGCCCAGGTGAGGATTTTATTTTATACTGTTCTCTTTGAATTGAATAGTTAATACTTTTGTACTTTAATATACACAAGCGCTGTATCTATCCCCATAATGAATACAGACATTTCACTGTTAACATCAAATGGAAAATATCATCACCAACCTGAATGTCATTAAGTTCTTTCAGAAAACGTTTTGAAATGTCCGGCCCGTTCTCCATGGTGGGTATATGGTAATTCTAAATAGATTAGACATAGTATAGCTAAGCCACTGGGAAATCAAAGAGATCCGTAAAATACCTTAAAATGAGAAGCTAAAATACAAAGTTGGAAGTTTGTGTCTAACATTACATTTTTAAAGCAATAGTTGAGGTTTGTACTGTGTTAGCCATGAGTAAGAGAAGAGAAGTAGAGCTGTGATACCTTTTATTGGCTAACTAGATGTTACAAAATTTTGTAACATCCAGCCTGAGGAAGGAGGCTTCGGACTCCCGAAAGCTTGCTTAATTTTTTTTTGTCTAGTTATCTAGTTATCACAGCAAATCACAGCATTACATTTCACAGCATTACATTTTTATGGATATTTATAGACAACTTGTGTCTACTTAGTGGTTTTACTCTCTAAGAGATACTTACAGTCCCTTGATACAGTATACTCTTCACTGGACACACCACACAGGCTGTTCCAGCACCAAACACTTCCTTTACTCTGTTCTCCTCCAAACCTTTTACAATATCCGCCATGGTGACTGTGCGCTCAGAAACTTTAAACTCTCCCTAAAACAGTGCAAAAGTAATGCCTTTTATTAATGATGTTTAACAGCCAAGTTAATTCCTATCCTGTGATATTCAATAACGAATCCTGCGCTATTCATAATAAAAGATGTGTTTTTAAATGAAAAATATTATGAATATTGAGAATGAAAGTCTAATAATAAATCAAGTGGAGGTGATTCGTTGTGTAACAACAAGCTGCATTGCCATCTTATTTTATTTTTAAATCCTAACAAACACATTAAAACCATTTCAATCATTAATAATCATTTTCTTTATGTTTCCCATGGTCCTTTGCTCTTGGGGATGTAAGGCATATTCATGTCTATGGGGCTGGTGCCACATAGATTTGGCTTTCATGAAGGTCAAAAGAGGTTCAAAAGTGAGGCATTATTATAAAGGTAGATAGGGTAATCTGCCACATAGACCCTACATGCCAAACTGTAGGGGTTGGAGAAGATTTTAAACTAGGTATGGTGGGGAGTCACGTTGGACTACACAGGGGTAGAAAGAGGGATTAGGGATAAGGGGGCTAATAAGATAATGGAGGGAGGAGATGGGAGAACATAGAGGATAAGGAGGCCTGTATGTCCAAGTATGGAAGTAATTAATTGATAATCTAAAATATATGTTTATAAATGCAATAAGTCTGTCTGGAAAAACTGGGGAACTACAAATAATAGCTTTAAAGTAAAAATATGGTGTGATGGGTATAGCAGAAACATGGCTAAATGATTCACATGACTGGACAGTAAGTATTGAAGGATATTCCTTATTTAGAAATGACAGTTAATAAGAAAGGAGGGGAAGTATGTATGTATGTTAAACAAGAATTGAAGTTAAATTTAAAAGATGAGATAGATGGTGGTATAAACGATAAGGCAGAAACAATATGGGTGGAGCTGTGTAACGGAAGCAAGAAGGTGGGTAAATTAATTGTTGGTGTATATTATAAGCCGCCAAATGCCAGTAATGAGGTGGAAATATGCAGTTGGCGAAGGCTGCTGGTATGGGGCAAGTTCTGATTATGGGGGATTTCAATTATCCCAAGGGAGCTGCAAGCACCTCAAAAGGCATCAAGTTCTTAAATTTTCTATATGACCACTTTCTTTCCCAGATGTAGAAGTTCCTACTAAACAGGATGTATTGTTGGATATGGTGATATCTAATATCCCTGAGCTCATTTTGGAGATGAAAGTAATGGGAGATTCAATAAAAGTTCTGATCGTTTAAAATGGTGTTAATTTTGCCCCAACCAATCAGATATCATATAACATTTGAAAGCTAATATTTGATTGGTTGGGGCAAAATTAGCACCATTTTAAATGATAAGAACTTTTATTGAATAACCCTAAAAGTGTACAAGTCCTTTATATACAATAACAAACAGTGAATCTAGACAGCCCTCCAGTGGTTGGTACTAATATGTGAGAGGGCCCACCTCTCCCTAAGCTAGATGCTTTGTCTATGTGAAATATTGTAACAGCCATCTAGTGGCCATTTGTGTAACTGTTGCAAAGTTATAAGTTACTTAACCTGTGTAGTTAAACATGACAGTCTGTGATAAAACATAGAAATCTGTGTTAAAAACATCTATATAGTGACCAATATTAAAAAAATATATTAACATTATAATACCAACTATATGTGTATATTTATACATTAAATAACAAACAAATAAAAATCTCTATGTATTTATAAAACAGCATCAATACCATTATTCATAAGCATAAATTTATTTACTAATTATTGTCCTTTTCTATAGTTAGAGCTATCTGCGCTGTCCCTAATTGGGGACCTAAATCAAAGGAAGGAAATTTCCTTATTAGTTATTTGTTAGGTAACATTTAATTGCTACGCTTGTGAAGGTTCTCATTCATCCAGGTCATGGTATATCTGTTGTATTCAATTAGATCAACTGGACTTGAAATGTAGTTCTTGAAGACGTTTCGCTAGTCATCTGACTGGCTTTCTCAATTCAGAATGACTTGTACAAGAATCTGTGGCAATTATGTACCCTGGAAAATCCCAATTAGCATATCACAGCCAGGTGTTAAGGGTGTGATTAGATAGTGGCTAAGAGGTGTTATAGGAACGCCCAGAGTAAGGTGTTAAAACAGCATTGTACATGGCAGACAGTTGGTGTCGAACCCCCCCACCTCTATTTAGGCTTGGTTTCTTTATTTTCACATAAATGGCCTCCTTAACACCTCTCTTGAACCAGTCACGTTCCTTCGCCAGTATGTTAACATTACAATCTTCAAAGGTATGTCCTTTATCCTTAAGATGCAGATACACGGCTGAGTCCTGACCCGAGGAATTGGCTCTTCTGTGCTGGGCCATACGTTGATGCAGTTGCTGTTTGGTCTCCCCCACATACAAATCAGAGCATTCTTCACTGCACTGCACCGCATATATGATGTCGCTTTTCTTGTGTTTTGGTATTGGGTCTTTTGGATGTACCAATTGCTGCCTCAGCGTGTTGCTCGGTTTAAAGCAGACAGGGATAAATGGTTTTTGAAAATTCTTCTTAATTTCTCGGAGACCCCTGCTACATATGGGATGACCATGTTCTTCCTCCTGTCTTGCTTTTCCCCTTCACTGTTGGTATTTGTGTTCTTTTCTTTCTTCTCTCTTCTACTTCTTTGACAAAGCCCATTCTGGATATCCACAAGTTTTAAGGGCTCCTCTGAGATGTTTCATTTCTTTACCTTCGCCTCTGTGCTAGTGGGGATGTTCTCGGCTCTGTGTTGCAGGGTTCTGATGACACCCAGCTTGTGATCTAAAGGGTGGTGGGAGTCAACATCAAATACTGATCTGTGTGTGTTGGTTTTTCTGTAAACCTCTACTTCCAGTTACACCATTTTCCTTAACTTCTACCAAGCAGTCCAAGAAAGCCAGTTTTGTGTCTTGTACCTCTTCCCTTGTGAATTTAATGTTTTGGTCTACCCCATAATTGTTCTGTGAAAGCTTGTACTTCCTTCTGGTGGATTTACCAGGTGTCATCAACATACTGAACCAGTGGCTGGTGGCTAAGCCCTTAAAGGTATTAAGCGCCTGTGTTTCTACCTCCTCCATGTAAAGGTTGGCCACAATAGGTGAAACTGGAGATCCCATAGCACATCCATGTTTTTGCTTATAGAACTTATCCCTGTATTCACAAGGGAAGAGGTACAAAACAACAAACTGGCTTTCTTGGACTGCGTGGTAGAAGTTAAGGAAAATGGTAAACTGGAAGTAGAGGTTTACAGAAAACCAACACACACAGATCAGTATTTGATGTTTGACTCCCACCACCCTTTAGATCACAGCTGGGTGTCATCAGAACCCTGCAACACAGAGCCGAGAACATCCCCACTAGCACAGAGGCGAAGGCTAAAGAAATGAAACATCTCAGAGGAGCCCTTAAAACTTGTGGATATCCAGACTGGGCCTTTGTCAAAAGAAGTAGAAGGAAAGAAAAGAACACAAATACCAACAGTGAAGGGGAAAAGCAAGACAGGAGGAAGAACATGGTCATCCCATATGTAGCAGGGGTCTCCGAGAAATTAAGAAGAATTTTCAAAAAACATCGTATCCCTGTCGCTTTAAACCGAGCAACACGCTGAGGCAGCAATTGGTACATCCAAAAGACCCAATACCAAAACACAAAAAAGCGACATCATATATGCGTGGCAGTGCATTGAAGAAAGCTCTGATTTGTATGTGGGGGAGACCAAACAGCAACTGCATCAACGTATGGCCAGCACAGAAGAGCCAATTCCTCGGGTCAGGACTCAGCCGTGTATCTGCATCTTAAGGATAAAGGACATACCTTTGAAGATTGAATGTTAACATACTGGCGAAGGAACGTGACTGTTCAAGAGAGGTGTTAAGGAGGCCATTTATGTGAAAATAAAGAAACCAAGCCTAATATAGGTGGGGGGGTTCGATACCAACTGTCTGCCATGTACAATGCGTGTTTTAACACACCATACTGGGCGTTCCTATACACCCTTAGCCACTATCTAATCACACCCTTAACACCTGGCTGTGATATGCTAATTGGGATTCTCCAGGGTACATAATTGCCACAGATTCTTGTACAAGTCATTCTGAATTGAGAAAGCCAGTCGGATGACTAGCGAAACGTCTTCAAGAACTACATTTCAAGTCCAGTTGATCTAATTGAATACAACAGATATTTAATTGCTACATTAACATAAACAGGGAGATTCAATAAAAGTTCTTCAGGGTTATTCAATAAAAGTTCTTATTGTTAAAAATGGTGCTAATTTTGCCCCAACCAATCAGATGTTACGTACCATTTGAGAGCTAACGTTTGATTGGTTGTAGCAAAATTAGCACCATTTTTAACGATAAGAACTTTTATTGAATAACCCTGAAAGCCTTTTAGGTTGGAGGGCATATACAGGGAGATGTAATAAGAGTTCTTCAGGGTTATTCAATAAAAGGTCTTATCGTTTTAAATGGTGCTAATTTTACCCTAACCAATCAGTTGTTAGCTTTCAACTGTTAAATAAGATATGATTGGTTGGGGCACTTAGCACCATTTTAAACGATAAGAACTTTTATTGAATCTCCCTGATTATTGTTAAAAATGGTGCTAATTTTTCCCCAACCAATCAGATCTTATTTAACATTTGAAAGTTAACATCTGATTGGTTGGGGAAAAATTAGCACCATTTTTAACAATAATAAGTTTTATTACATCTCCCTGTTAGTGTGTAGATCCAACAAGATTCCCCATTGTTTGTACAGTATTTATCAATATCCTTATTTTAATATCATATTTATTATTAACCTACTTACGGAACTTTTTCTTCTATTTATATACAGTAATTATTTTTATTTATCTGTAAAATTGCTTGCACTTATCCCTTTTGTTATATTTGAAATTTTGCCAGTAACGACCTATAGAACTCATGCACAAAACCCAACAGGTGGTAGGTAAAGAAGTAAAAATGGCGACCACCAATGGAGTTCAACACCTTGTATGTTTACTGTCACGTGTTTATCTGGGGCATTACTCCCCCCACACAAGATATTCCCAGAACCATTTACAGGGAGTTCGTAGATCCTTGTTTCTAGACCAGTTCTTTCTCAGACAAACATTACAGGGTTCAGTAATTGGTGGCAGGGTGAAGTTTTGTCACAATAGGTGCAAAATATTTGGGAAATCTGAAGGTTTATCAATTATTTTGGTGATATTGTAATGCATGATGTTTCGTTTTGTTGCCCTCACCCATTTTCGTGCCAAGTCCAACAAACTTTGCCTCGTTACACCAGGAAGGATTAAACCATCCAGTGGAGGAGTCAGTAATTCAATTTCTGCAATGTAAGGAAAAAATGAAATCAGACACATTTATCTCTTTAGTAAAATGTGTTAAGGCCTGAGGCGATGAGGTATCACCAGCTACATTTGAAATGATTTATTACTGCATAATGGCCGCCTACAATGTCACAGACGACGCTTTAACTAGGCACCATCATAACAAATCTATTGTGAAATATGCAAATTGTTTTCGGATTTCTGAAAGGTGGCCATATATTACAGTTACCTGCGGACCGATCAGGCGACATTCAATCAATTCCACCACCTTTCAGGGTTTTCTTTGCGACAAACATATGATCACAAAATGAATCCGGAATTTATTGAATGCCGCAGGATTGGTCTGCTGATAAGCTGAATGTATGGGCACCTTTAGGTGCTGCATACCTGATGAAGGTAGTGATCATGAAACATTGTGTATATGTCACAATAATAACAATAATAGTTACTTAGCAACAACAATGCTCTCTCAACTTGCATTTCATTGTGGAAGGATATGGTAAACTAAACTAAAGGATCATGGCTCTGCCCTGTAATAAGCTTGTCCTATAAAACCGGTGACATAGTGAGGAGTGGCATTAAGGTCCTAGTGAGTTAAAATGCGCTACAATACAGGAGTCTCTCATTGGTCTGACAAAGGGGTCTAACATCTCTGCAGTACCATTGGTTACCCTGCAAAGCTACGCTCTGGTACACACAGCTTAAAGCCAATTACGGTGTCTGATTTTACTGAAGCACACAAGGTATTTTTCATCCAGACGAAAACATTTCTAATAACACTGTACATGGTGTTTTATGGTGTTGGATACTGCCCAGGTGAAGGTCAAGCACAAAATCTCTTAGTGATGTTTGATGGAATTAATTGCAATCTGGTGTTTTGTCCTGCTGATATTCCCACTAGCTTTCATGGCCAGATCATTAATATGTTACGTTACGGACATAATGACAATCACTGAATGATAGGCCCAGGCAATTGTTGGAGAGTTACTACTAATACTAGGCCTAGACTAATGTCAGGCCTGCATTAGTGTTATGTGCACAGCACTTGGTACACCAAAGATACACATGCTGTACATAGGGTGTAAGTTTACATAGGGTGTCAGTCTGCCTTCTCTTTCACTGCGGATTTAACCTTGTGGTTCCAAAACACACATTTGTTCTAAGAAATGTTCTCACACTATCCATGTTTGTAAGAAAGTATTTTATTTATTATATAGCCCTACACATTACACAGCGCTCTATAATTACAATAATCCATTCACATTTGGCCCTGCCCTGAAGAGCTTACAATCTAATGACTGTATCTCAGACACAAAACCACTATCAGTGTATCTTTATGATTGTAGAGGAAACTAATGTGCCCGGAGGAAACCCATGAAAATCACAGATAAAACACACACACTTTCCCAGCGGCGGGTTAAAGTTACAGAAGGGCAAGTAGGGTATGTCTAAAAGTGGATTGGGTCAGTACTAAACACTGAACCACCGTGCTGCTCTGATGATACCCAGGAATCTGTATACTGGATTTACTGTTGGGCAAAGGATGCTAAGATAAACTATATACTACCGGAGCTTTCTGTAAAGGTAGAAAAATCTGTCTTTTTAGTTATAACATTTGTGCTGCATGTGACGTTACCTTGATGCTCATTGATCCAGAACATGAAGAAGTTCATAGTGCCAGCTTCAGTCACCTTATGGTCATCCCCATAGAGCCACAGCACTTGCTGGCAGCCTTCCTTAACTGCTTCGTTCTGTACATATATTGTGGGCCCATAGTTCCTTGTAAAACAAAACAAAATGATGATATGTTCCATAAATACTGTACTGAGCACGATCTTCCAAATGTGTAGCTATTAATGTACATACCCACCCAATTTATAGTTTCCAACTCCCCCGACCCAGGCGCGTATATATCCTGGGTCAGCTAGAAGTGAGACTGGGTTAAAGCCACCGCTGGGAAAGTAGGGACCCACTGGTGAAACAATAACATACAGCAGAGCGTGGTTGGACTTTGTGACTCCCAGGGAAGGCTGCAAAGAAATGAAATATTTATGAGGCAGAAAAGTGGACACTGCACTGAGAGCACCAACAACTATTTACTGAGCAGAAAGGCACTGAATACATTAAATAATGCAATAAATCTAACTGAAAATACAATTAAAGGAATAGTACACTCAAAAATTGATTGAAGAACAGGAGGTAAGACATAGCTCCTTAACTTCCTGTTCTTCAATCAATTCCCCAGGAGCGACGGACATAGATAGCAGAAACTTACCTTACACGAGATTCTCCGCAGCAGCAGTGACAGGTCCCGACCGCTTCCTGGTTCAGAGTAACTATAACGCGCATGCCCGATAATGGAGGCTATAGTTACTCTGAACAGGAAGCGATCGAAATTTTGCACTGCTGCTGTGGGAGGATCACGTGTAAGGTAAGTTTCTGCTATCTTCATCCGTCGCTCCTGGAGAACTGATTATAGAACGGGAGGTAAGGCATAGCTCCTTAACCTCCCATTCTTCAATCAAAACATTAAAGGAATAGTTCACTTTTTGAGTGAACTATTCCTTTAAAAAAAAAAGCCTGTGTTTATCCAATTCCTTAAAAAGGTCACTCAGCGCAAGTGATCCCCCAGGTAATGATGAAATGCTTTCATTTTAACCTCAGAAATTCTTTTAGTTGCCTTAAAAAAAATTTTGCAGGCACTTTTCCTAATCTTCTTCCCAAGCTCCTCTGCTTCAGGTAACACCTCCCTGTGAGACAAATCTTTATGTGGCACTAGATTCAATGACTTTAATGTGGTTTACTTCACCAGTAGGACCATGGAAAAAAGAAAGGAAGGAAGCATCACACTATTAAAATGGTTATAAGGTATTTGATTTTTTTATCTTTAAAAAATAAATGATATAGCACTATAGGTCCTCATGGAGAATCATGTGAAATTATTAATTACTAGATTTTCATTCTCCTTTAAGAAGGGAAGTGTCTACTGCTGAAAGTGTGTACTGGTTATCTTAAGGTGGGTACACACGGAGGGACTTTTTGACC
Organism: Hymenochirus boettgeri; assembly: GCA_019447015.1. Lineage (NCBI taxonomy): Eukaryota > Metazoa > Chordata > Amphibia > Anura > Pipidae > Hymenochirus > Hymenochirus boettgeri. Next base: position 194,529,524 of record CM033475.1, read on the forward strand.
CGATCAAGCGTTCGATACTAGCGAGTACAGGGCCCAGACAAATCACTGACGGTCACGGCAATAGTGGCCGCGGCCGATTGTGTGGTTCCGTAGGAAATTGCACAATCAGCCAAAATGTACCAGCAGGCCCGATCGTCTGATCCGCCATCCACACCATTTGATATTTTTATATGATGTGAACCCAGCCTTAAATCTGTGGGCTGTAATTTATTGTTTTGAATATATGAAAATACAGTGAAAACCTACCTCTGTACCAATAAAGGTTGGTCGTATATACAGACTGGCAGATGTGGAATGAGGAACCCAATCTTGGTCAACTTCAATAAATTTTCTCAGACACTCCAGGAATTCGGCTTTATCAAAAGACTGGGAAGGAAGAAAGAGAAGTCAATTCCATCACTAAACAATCATATCTATATAAAATAATAATATGGGGAATGGGGACATCGAATTCCCAACACTTCATCCTACTGTCCAATGACAGCTCTTTGGTACCCCAGGTCCTTAGTTACATAACGTTTTTCTGCTTTTCCGTTCAGGTAGATATATCAACGAGATCACATCCCAGCTTAATATCTAAATATTTAGATTTCTAAGTAAACTGCTTCATCAGTTACAAATTATGTAAGAAATGCATATTATAGTACAAGTTTCTATGCACCTAAAAACCACAGAAAGGCTGGAAAAGTTAGAAAGCTGTATTACCTCCCACTGTGAGTCTGCAGAATTTTAACACGGAAGGTCTGGGTGGGCTAATTCACATTCTTTTAGCGCGGCCTCAATATCCTATTGACGGGACGCGAGCTCTGGGATTCTTATGAGGAACTCTCGCGAGATACACTAACGCACCATTTAAAAGATCGCTAATACACCATGCTAGTAGCCATCGACAAAGTCCGTTGGGACGAAACGCGTATGGTGTTTTAGGGTTGTGTACTCCTACCATGATTACCTTCTGTTGGTAATGTATTATCTCTTGTACACTTGTAGTCCCTTGTAATAACATGCTTCAAACGAATCATTATACCTGTACTAATGTGCAATATGTTGAATAATATATCTCTGATTAACATAATGGGATACAAGATCATACTGTTTATATAGGTTAGGAGTATGCCTTGTGTTTTAATTATGTTTTAACTAGTCCCTGTTGTTAATAAAGGATTTTTAACAGTGTGCTATGGGTTCTGTCACCTTTATTCCATTTATAAGGTCTGGGTGGTGATGAGACTCCTACTAAATACAGCCTACCAGTTTGCAGTACCAGTTTGATGGCTAAATGAAGAACACATAAAATCTGACCATACGATAGACGAGAGCACAATTGTGCAACTAATCAACGAATCAATAATAATCAATACAATGGATTAGACTCTAATCCAATACTATATTTTGTATGTAGCCTTTTATAGGATCTAATCCCATACTATACTTTGTATTTTGCATGTAGCCTTATATAGGTTTGAATCCCATACTATACTTTACTAATCCCAAGCCTGATAACACATTGTCTCACAATAGTATAAAGTCTAGTCAGACAGTCAGTATATACATACTTTGCAAGATTTCCTCCCACTAGGGGCCCATAAACGCAACAATTCAAGTGATTTCTTTTTCTATCAGACCTGATCGAAAATTGTAATTGGATCAATACTGAATGTATGATACCGAAGTGTAGTGTGTATGGGCCCTTTAATAGGCATGTCCACCCCAAAACTAAAATTTAACCGACTACTGGCCCCACTCTGTAGTGTATAAAAATCCTTACCTTACATCCCAGCTCCAAATGGTTCTCCTGTAATTTCCCCCAAAGTTAAAAAACTGACCACCAGGAGCCTGGCCACCAAGGAAATTGTTTCCGCCTCTGAGATGTCCTCTCAGAGGTTTTTGGCTTGCTCAGAGCAGCCCTTCACTCTCCCCCCCCCCCCCCCTCTCTCTCCCTCCCGCTTTGTTCTCCCTCCCCCTAGTGTAAATCCCCTTTCCCACATATTAGGGATAGTTCCCCCAGCCCCAACCGCAATAAAATATTTATAAGAAAGTCCTTCCCTCTCTCCTCCGGCGTTCTGAACTGCAGGCAGCCGCGTCTGTGATTGGCTGCCTCTCAGCCAATCACAGGAAGATGTACTGGATTATTAAACTGTGTAAATGATTAAAGGATAATTGTATTGCCCAATGCAATATTTTTTTAATTGCTTTAAAAAGAGTAAAGGTACGCCGCCCACCCCTAACTTTTTTTCCTGATTTCAAGCCTCTCTATGCCCTCAATTAGCCATTCTGTGAAAGGAGCATAACAGTTCTATCTGCCTCTGTCACTCAAAGCTAGCATGCGAGAAAACACTTCTCCACCCACCCTTAATCAGCTTGATTACAGGTATCCCACCCCTCCCGGATCTTCCGGGAGTCTCCCTTGAATTGGGGTGGTCTCCCGATCTCCCGTGAGACCACCCCAATCTCCCGAAGACGGAGAGGAGTCCTGAATCTCCTCCCCGTCACGCCCCCTTTTTGTGCACAATGCCCCCGGACCTCCCACGCCACACCCATAACTCCACCTCCTCCCACCTCCTTGGGTGCGTGCCCCGCCCACGATGTGAAGTAAATGACGTCACGCCGCATCGCCACGCCCCCTCTCCCCCTCTGCCCGCAAGTACATAGTGGCAGGGTGGGATGCCTGTGATTACGTAGGCTGTATCCTAGCAATAGGACATTTAAAGTTTGTTTAACTGGCACAGGAGGAGGGCTCTGGGCCGGGTAGGAGGCAGGCTTTTAACACTCATGTTTGTTGTGTGATATCTAAGAGAGGGGAGCATGGTTCTAAATGTGAGTAAGAGATTTCTGCTGCTTGAAGTGTGGACATGTGATGGGGTGATATTTTTTTTTTATACTGTTGTCCTTTAACAACTTTTTACTGTTTACTTATATCTTCTACTATTTAAAGTAGAAATTTTGTGAGAATGTATGTATGTATGTACAAGATATAATGACCACGCCCTCACAGGCACGGCCATGTCGCCAAACATCATGGGCAAACATCAAAATGTCATTGCCATGCCCACATCCCCAAATATCACGGCCATAACCCAACCACCATTTGTGACCATGCTCCAGATATTGTGGTCAACCCCAAAAGAACCCATTACAGCCCGCCCCATACATCATGGTCACTCCCCCAAACATCACAGGTATGCCTCCAATCACGTCTACCTCCACAAACATCATATCCATTCCCCCAAACATCACAGGCACACCCCAAACATCAAAACCACACCCCCAAACTCTCAAACAGCGTGGCCATCCCCTAAAACATCATGACCATGACACCAAATGTCATGTCCACGCCTCCTGGACAGCACAGCATCACAGACATGCCCCAAGACTTTCCACACACTAGAATGCCATGCCCCCTTCCACCGCAACACATGGAATATATACGTCCATCTAACAATGTTACCTCCTCAACTCATAAATATTTAATACATGACGTACTGTACATTACCACCTGTTCACTTCTTTTCCCCCTTGTCGCCCCCATCTAAGCCAAACACACACCTGCACATAACAAATACTTTACCCACATGTGTGCACAGGCAACGATGGGGACAACTGCAAGTTAAACAATAAAAATAACATAATGTGATCTGTGGGATGCAATAAAATGTTTTATAATCACCGGAAATGTCTTAACACCATTAACACCTTCACTGCAATATGTGAATGATAGAGACTTACGGGTAGGCAGGCTCTAAGTGCTGTCCTGTGCATTCGCTCAATGTTTAACATAGGCCTGAACATGCGGATGCGGTTGTCCTCCCCTCTGAAGGCCTTCATTCCCTCAAACAGCTGTAAAATAGAAGACATTAAAGCCCTAAAGTTAGACACATAAGGCAACTGCTGGGCTTGAACAGTAACTGCCGAGTTCCAATTACACAAGTTTTCCTTACAATTCTACAGGTCACTTCCCAAAATTAGTAAATAGAAATGCCACGTTTATCCCCAGCCTTGTAACGACTGGTAATGATTTTTGTACATAAACAATATGCTTGAGAAGGTGCTCATTCATTAAATTAAATCAACTGGACTTGAAGTTTAGTTCTTGAAGACATTTCGATAGTCATCCGACTGGCTTTATCTATTCAGAATGACTTGTACAAGAATCTGTGGCAATTATGTACCCTGGAAAATCCCAATTAGCATATCACAGCCAGGTGTTAAGGGCGTGATTGCATAGTGGCTAAGAGGTGTTATAGCAATGCCATGCTCTGATTTGTATGTGGGGGAGACCAAACAGCAACTGCATCAACGTATGGCCCAGCACAGAAGAGCCAATTCCTCGGGTAAGGACTCAGCCGTGTACCTGCATCTTAAGGATAAAGGACATACCTTTGAAGATTGTAATGTTAACATATTGGCAAAGGAACGTGACTGGTTCAAGAGAGGTGTCAAGGAGGCCATTTATGTGAAAATAAAGAAACCAAGCCTAAATAGAGGTGGGGGGTTCGACACCAACTGTCTGCCATGTACAATGCTGTTTTGACACCTTACCCTGGGCGTTCCTATAACACCTCTTAGCCACTATCCAATCACGCCCTTAACACTTGGCTGTGATATGCTAATTGGGATTTTCCAGGGTACATAATTGCCACAGATTCTTGTACAAGTCATTCTGAATTGAGAAAGCCAGTCGGATGACTAGCGAAAAGTCTTCAAGAACTAAACTTCAAGTCCAGTTGATCTAATTGAATACAACAGATATACATAAACAATAGATTCAGGATTATTTGCCTGTACATGCTCCATAGGATTTATCTAGGGGTCTCCTCCATTAGGACCTTTAACTTGGTGATCAAATTTGTAACAACAAGTGGAGCAACTCTGCAACCACAGGGGAAAATTCATTGTCCCACAGACACAGCCCCAAGGAAACCACTGTATATGGAGCAGGGAGTTATGTATATGTAGCAATCATTGTTTGGCTGGGGGGGTGATGCTGAGCTCAGCAGTAGATTTCTCATTGATCCAACCAGTGAATACAGTACGAGATTTATAGAGGACACACAACCCTCGGGGTTGAGCTTGACACATCTTCTATGGGGAATATGTCTATTTGTCTCTTACCTCCACAGAGTAATGCAAGGCGGAGGTGGCTGGGTGAAGAGAAAGATTTTGAAAGGGTTTAATGTGTGGTTTCCCCCATCCCTTCTCATTGCTCCACTCCACTGTCAACATGTGGTCACTGAACGCCTTCCCAAACACAAGGCTGGACACATCTGGCTTCTCTTTAGGGTTCTTGTTTAGCTCAATTTGCAGGTCTGACGCCTGGTCAGTAAAAAGATAAAATACATAGTAGGTTTAGTTTCTTTTACATGTATTTATAAATATGGGATCCTAGTTAGAAATATTAAACTCAGCCAAGTAGCTTTCAACTTCCCATTGTCCCGACCCACTGACTGTAGGTTTGCACAGATTTCCAATTAGAATTGGTTACGTAATAATTCTGTATATAACTATAACGTAAAACATTACATTTTTAAAAATGAAAAGTACCTGGGGCAGGGAGGTAGGATAGATTATTCCCAATATTGTTTTGTTGAGGAGCTACAGCACATACAGTTTCCATCTGCCAGGTTAGTGCCCTGGGCCTTCCTGTATGAAAGATGCTGAAGCACCCATAAGACTGGCAGAAGCAGACTTTGTGCAGTCTCTCCCCTTAGACATGATCAACCTTTCAACTATTTTTGAAAAAACTTTATACTTTATGTAATTCTCCTTTAAACTCTCATACAAACAGATGTACTGTGTGTTTAACATTCTGGGGTTCCAAACCTTAAATGTACTTGCAGTTCTCCAGATGACGTTGAGCCACCTACGCTGAGCAGTCACAAGCTGTTTGCCTAGAACCTGCAGAATAAACATAGGAGAATTAAACCGAGTACTTACCACATATTAACACAACCCCCCAGTCTTCTACACTCCATAATATTAGCCCCTCATTAGCCGCTCCATATCATTAGCCCCTCATTAGCCACTCCATATCATTAGCCCCCTCATTAGCCCATCCATATCATTATCCCCTCATTGCCACTCCATATCATTAGCCCCTCATTAGCCACTCCATATTATTAGCCCCTCATTAGCCACTCCATATTAGTAGCCCTCATTAGCCACTCATATCATGAGCCATTCCATATCATTAGCCCCTCATTAGCCACTCCTAATATAAGCCCCTCATTAGCCACTCCATATCATTAGCCCTCATTAGCCACTCCAATATTATTAGCTCCTCATTAGCCACCCATATCATTACCATTCCATATCATTAGCCCCTCATTATCCATTCCAATATCATTAGCCCCTCATTAGCCATCCAATATCATTAGCCCCTCATTAGCCATTCCATATCATTAGCCCCTCATTAGCCATTCCATATCATTAGCCACTCCATATCATTAGCCCGATTAGCCACTCCACATCATTAGCCCGATTAGCCACTCCATATCATTAGCCCCTCAGCATAGACATAAACTAACATTAGCTGCCTTTCCCAGCTCTGAAACTGGATCTAATGGAGATCAAAATGTGTGTGTTCAGGTAATATTTCCGCTCTGCAATGTGCATTATGTGTTGCTTTATTCAGCTGAGACATTCTACATATAAGACATCAAGTGATCATGAATATTTTACATGGTTTAGTCCTATTCACAATAAATAGACATTTTCTTCTAAAAAAAAAAAAAAGAAAGAAAAAGAAAACCCCAACACAAAAATGTAATGGAGCCTTGCAATGGAACCTTCAGGAACTTTTTAAATAGAGTGCAAGGACTTGTTTCTTTTCTTTTTTGGGGGGGGTGGAGGTGGGGGAGAATGTCCCTTTAAATGTCTCATGGCAGCAATAAGTTCTTTACAAACACAATAACCAGGGTGAATATAAATGGATAGAACAATCCTCAATCACCATGGGTAACTATCATCACTACAATCTGCTGTGTAAACACCATCATTTGACCTCATTGTAACCCTCTCCTTATCCTTTCTATATAGGACTCATGCACTAGTCCATTGAGTTACTGTGCTGTACCCGTTCCTGGCTAGGCATGAAATAGTTACATGTGGCTTTGACTTGTTCTACATTACTTAGGAACGCAAAAGCAGTTGATTAAAAAGCAGCAGGTGAATAGTTTTCATAATTATCTGGCATTTAGCCAGTCAGCCATTGCATTAACCATGCAAACACCAGGGAAAATAAACTAAACATTCAGCTCATATCACGGCACATAGCAAACAGAATCATGATCAGCAGTGCAGTAAAATGGGATGACTGTGTCCAATTCAACACTAACCATCAGATCAGAGTAGCAGAATCAACAGATCCAATCAGCAGTCAATTGTCATATTACAGGATCCCTTTATTCAGATTTGATCAAACTCAGAACTCCATACACTTCACCTGCCCCTTCTAATACAATGTACCAATGATGTTGCGTCTTTTGGTGCATTGTCATTGAGTCTAAAGATGCCCATACACTACGCAAGACATTAGACAGATGTCCAATATGTCATAAGATAAATGTCCAATCTATCTAGAACCGCCTAGCCCATTCTTTCATGCAATTTTAGGGCTAAATGACAAAAAACTAATTTTATGCATTTTTTCCCCTCTTCTCCATAGGCTTGAGTGCGTTATCTTAAACTGCAGCAAGCAGTGTGTTACAAAAACCTCAATGCATACAAATGCAGTAGTGTGAACAGTATTATGGCATTCCTATGTGTAATGTCCAACACATGTGTTACTGCAAATGCGATAAAACGTGTCTAGTGTGAATGAAGCCTTAAAATTTTGCCAGAATTTTAGCTATTTGCAGGCGTTAAAAAACAATGATCACATTAGTACACCGCTAACGCATTAACGAAGGGAAAATGGAATAAGATAGAGGATATAGAACTTTTAAGAGTCCACGTTTTATTATTTGAATTTTGTCTCCAAACAAAACCCCCCACCCATGGATAAAATGTTCTTGACTAAGTAAAGTTCTGACTCTGTCTCCATACCGACCCATTCCGCACTGAAAGCAGCTTGGCTGGTTTTCCAGAGGATTTACTAGCCGTGCCATTAAATTGAAGTAATTGTCATTCCCAGCACTGCGAGAACATGTGGAACTGACAGAAAGGGTACAAAAAGCAACTGAGTGATTTGCATTTCTGCAGACCTCAGCAGGATTAATAGCGTGAGAAGCATCTTCTGTTCTGCCTCTATCAGACTGCCCCCTCTTTAAACCAATCACAGACTGCCCCCTCTTTAAACCAATCACAGACTGCCCCCTCTTTAAACCAATCAGCTGGGAAACTGTTTAGATAGTTTGCACAGTTTCTTGGACTTTGCCCCTATAAAGAGATAGTCCATGGAAGCTTTGCTACAGCTGGTGCAGGGAAGCAATCCATACATCATGTCACAGGATTAGGGAACTTTTGGGAGATTTCAGACCATCACTGAAAAATGCAGGAAGCAAGAGGGTCAAGTGTTCCAGGGCTGCAACGTGGGAGAGCACAGACCTGGTACAGTCCAACTCAATGGCATCAAATGCTCAGTGGACTGATAAATGATGAATCATGGTGGAGAAAAGCGAAGAAACACACAGGTATGGGTGCACTGAACATGTGTAAGAAAATATTATGCACAGTGGTGTAACTAGGGATCCCTGGGCCCCCCAGCAAAATTGTGATGGGGCCCCTCTTCCTGCTTCATCTACAGTTGTTTTCTGGGAGGTGGCTTTGTTGGTTATAGGGAAAGTAAGAAGATGGGGCCCTCTGACTCCCAGGCCAGGCCCACCTGCAGGGTCTGCTCCCCTGGTAGTTATGCTCTTGATGGTGCATCAGTTTCTATGTATGAACTGATAAGATAAAACATACAACGTTCTATCACAGGATGTCCCACAGAGGCAGACACAAACTGGAGATCTCTGATATACACTGAAATCAGAGAAATGTCTATGTGAAAGGTGAAAGGCTTTACTTGTAAAGTGCAAATTGATCACGTATTGTGTATACATCTTTACATACTTTAACTCTCTCATTGCAAATATAACCAGGCAGGGATACCACACAATGGGTGTGTTATACAGAACAATGGCAATATGTTAAAGGGCATCTATAGTGGGAAAATGAACTTTTTTTTCTTTCTTTCCATGTGTTCTATAATTCCCCACAACCCCAGAGTGTCTTCATTTTTTTCAGATTCCCTCTCTGTCCTGAGATACACCAGTTAAAAGAATACGTGACTGCATTCCTCTACTCCTACTTGGGCTGTCAATCAAATCCCTGTGACGTGATCCCCCCTACCTGCTCTGTAATAAACAGAGATAACAGCATTAGCAGGGAGAGAGAGGTAGCTTTGATGGTAGATATAAGGCTGCACTTGACCCCCCCTTCTTAATAGCTTTCACTGATTGATGATGGGTCACAAAGTGAGAGATCCTAAACTGTACTATTCTCCTTCTTCTTCCTGTCTCCAGGACAGCTTGCTTTCTACTGGCCACTGTGCGTGGGTGTGTTTTTCAGGATGTTGAACTTTTAACTCCTACTGCACATGATAAGCTTGTCGGTTAGCCGGAGTTGAGACATGGAGGAGGTAACAGAGGGGAGAGGGAAGGGGGGAGTGCTGCACACAGATCTGACACCATGGTTAAACAGAGTCACTGACAGACAGGATTAAGGCAGCACAGAGTGTATAAATTTAACTTTGCAAAGGTGCAATGTGTTTTTTTTCACTATAGATGCCCTTTAAGTGAACAGTCCTACACAATACTGATACAGTAGCACATTGTATAGCTCAGTTGGCCAATAATCACATAGCCAAGATCTGGAACTCCTATTTGCAATGCAGGTTTATCCTATAGGCTCAAGTTTGTCAACAAACAAACATCAAGTTACATGCTATTTCTAGGCTGATAATAGAGGTAACTACTAGTGTAACTACCACTGTGGCCACAGGATTTGGACCCAAATTCGTACTTTTCCGACCACAGTTACAGACCCCACCACAGAAAACTGTTGTATATGAAGCAAGAATAGAGCCCTATTATAGTTTTGCAGGAGGGCCCGGTAATTTCTAGTTACACCACTTGTACACACTGTGAACAACAGATGTCCATCTCTACCCACAACACACGCAAGTTGACCATTCTCTAAGCTATGTATTTTCTTTATATAGTGCTCAGCATACTGTGCAGCTCTTTACAATTATATGTTAGTTTATATCAGGCCCAGCTCAGAAGAGCTTACAATCTAAGCATCTTACCTGACACATTATTATTATTATTATTGGGGATTTATATAGTGCCAGCATCTTCCTTGGCACTTTACAATTACATGTATACATTCACATCAGGCCCTGCCCTGAAGAGCTTACAATCTAAGCATCTTACCTAACACATACAGCCTATCAGTACAATCTAGGCACATTTATTTGACACATACAACCTATCAGTATGTCTTTATTATTGTGGGGGAAACCACAGAATCTGGAGGGTCCAACACATGCCCAAGGAGAACATACAAACCGTAAGTAGATATGTCCAGGGATGGAACTGAACCCAGGACTGCAGACATTAAACTCTAGCCACTGAGCAACCACACAGACAGTGCAATGTTTTGCACAGAGAAAATCATTTACACCTACACATTTACTGCTACTACATAGTCTTTTTATTTGTGCAATGAGAGGCTATAGTATATTACTATAACTAACCACACATGTCTACCATAAAGAGCCAGAGTTCTAGGAAAGACACAGCACACCTGTTCACATTAACTTTACAGTTTGACAGAAGTGAAATCATGTGATCTGTATCCATTTAAAAATATGCCACACATCCTGATGATATAATGTGGCACCTCTTTAATAAGGTTAACCAGGGGGAGCCAGGGTGCATTTGTGCCAACAACTCCCTTATTACTCTGGCAGCAAGTTAGCGAGATGTTATTGAAATGTCACATGACAGTAGTGCCACAGTGCTGTAGGGGGATAATTCACAAAATATATCAACCCAAGTCTTTATGTTCTATTAACAATTAATAAAAGTGATAAACTAGATTTAGAAAGAGAAGGCTTTGGTACACACTTACCTACAGTTACTGACAGGTATGTTCTAATAATGTGGCTATCAGTGCAAACAATCTCACCATACAGGAAGGCAAGACCCATTGGTAAGAATTAGGAAGCCAGACCCAGTTTGGGCAGTAGCAGAGAATAAATTATATGCTTCTCTTAACATATGCTGCCCATTCTTGAGAGCCTAATTAAGCATGATGCAGGGTTAAGGTTACCATCATGGCTGACCAACAACACACATAATTCAGAGATGGCTTGGGGCATGGGCTTCCACCTGATACAACTATAGCAATATTAAAGGACAAATGTATTGGTCATTCTGGTAAAATGCCAGCTGGGTGAAACCCTATGTAAGGGTGGGTGGGAGCAGAATGGGGTAATGCCAACATTAGATAAAGCAAGTCCTGGAGAACACCTAATATGCATAAGGCAGGAATTCAGTAAATGTAACATGTATGTATAAAGGGAAGCTAAAACCAGCCTGGCGAACAGGGGTTTTGGGCATGAACCCAAACAACACAACTAATCATCCATTTAGGCCAGTAAAGTATGTATAATTTTATTTATAAAGCGCCACTTGGGTACACAACACTGTACATTATAAGATACAGAGTATACAAACAAGGTGATAAGTGCAAGACATAAAGATAAATAAAAATTAAATAAAATTTCATACATAGGTTAAGAATACATATATTTAAATGTTATTTAATGTCTCATGTTTAGTGAATTACAATGTATTTTATCAGTGTAGTAGAGCCATGGCTGACAAGTGGGGCATAACAGTTTTAATGGGGTTAAAGGACATGTACACCCTTTTTTTCAACTTGTGTCTTTCTCCTAAAGTTTTTATTTCCCTTATTTGTGTAAGGCGATAGTAAAATGGGGGTACTTAATTGCTATTTGTTTTTCCCCGTTATGAATAAATACAATGAGACTGGACTGAAGTCCAGTGGAAGGAGATACCTTACTATACGATGAAGTTAGACTGAAAAAGTTTTACAATCTAATATTAACAAATGACAGGGGGGAAAAGATCAAAGGAAATGAAAAATTTGAAGTTAGGAGAAAAAGTTAGAGAAAAAAGGGTGTACACGTCCTTTACATATAGAACTTTGCTACCATCCAGTGGATAATGCAAATATTACACTGTGCTGAAATGGAGGCCTGTTTTTTTTTCCCAGCAGTCATGTAACATTGAAAAAGATATGTACACCCTTAATTTACATTTTTAGTATATAATAGTAAATGTGCCTCCAGCCCCAACTGCTATAATAATTTTCTTAGGAAGTCCCCAGATAGTTACTTACCATGCCTTGTTCCTTCGCCGCACTGCCATGGCCCTCTGCTTGCACGGAAATGCAAGCAGGGTGCAGGACCGGCAGACGAGGCAGCCAATCACGGATGCGGCTGCCAGCTTCTCAGTGCGGTGAAGGAGCGAGGCATGGTAAGTAACTATCTGGGGACTTTCTAAGAAAATTATTATAGCGGTTGGGGCTGGGGGCACATTTACTATTATATACATAAAGGGATTTATGCTAGGGGGATGGAGACCAGAGCGGGTGAGAGAGGGAGGGGGAGAAGTGCTGCACTGCGCATGGCAAAATTCTCCCGGAGGGGAGACAGGAGGCAGGACTCTGCTATCCTCCTGGTGGCCACTTTTTTGGACTTTGGGGAGGGATTACTGGAGAACCACTTGGAGCTGGGATGTAAGGTAAGGATTTTATTGCACTACATATTGGGGCCAGTAGTGGGGGGGGGGGTTGTAGTTTTGGGGGTGGACATGCCCTTTAAACCAACATTGACCCTATATTACATTAGGTTGTGTGTGTTCTAGGCTTATAATAGTGATATTGAATATCCCTATAAATAATTTTATAAAGATAAACTCCAGACATCCCACCATGCCGTTTGAGGCATCCGAGCAGGGTGGGGGAGGGGCGTGGTGTCGGGAATGTCACCCAAAGGGGCAGAGTTAGCATCTTAGGGGTTGGTGGGGGCATAATAGGGAGGAGATTAGTGACTCCTCTCCGTCGCAGGAGTTTGGGGTAGTCTCATGGGAGACCACCTCAGAATGAGGGTGACCCCCGCGAGATGTATTAAAGAGGATATACAGAGAGCCAAATTAAAGTCCATTAAACTGAATTAACAAATAGTGTAACTTCAAGAAAAGACTAATGTGTGTCGGTGCAATCAATTTATTATTGTGATTGCAGCTCTTTTAGCATGACCTTTAATGTCAGAAAATTGCTGGCGTTAAAGTGTCACAGTAGGTAAAACCAGATCAGGGGTTAATAGACATAAGCTCTTGGTTAATCAATGAATAAGTCTATCACATTCCCTTTATTTATAGAGCCAAAATGCAGTTACTTTACAGGTTTTGGACATTTCAGTGTATATATGACGTGCATAAGTACCAATAATATTGATTAACCAGTGGATAGTCTATATCCGTATTATACATCCAACTTTATGGATATCCTTAGTTGAAACAAATGAAAGCATTAAAAGGGAGCACTCACTTAGCGTCCCGGTTTGTTCAAGTGCACCAACCTTGGACCCCTCACTATTCAATCATCTGAGCGTCCTATTGGCCACACATAACAAAGGGACATAAGGGACCCTTTGTTATGTCCGCAATTACTGCCAAGTAGTACAGAAGGGCTTTGTGCCGCTCCGTCCGGGTAAGTATAAATACTACTTACCTGGACAGAGTGGCACAAAGCCCTTCTGTACTACTTGGCATTGGGCATTTCACTGTTCACATTGGGTCCAGAAATGTGGCCATAGAGTGGAACAGTAAAGTATCAACAAACGACCCTCAACCGAACACATACACACGTGCAACTCTCAGACAAAATGGACTCTTGTCACACAAACGCATTGTGGTCAGGGGTCGTGGCCCGGTGCACACATTGTACGTGTGTACGAACCTTTATTGTTCTAGTCATGGGGAGGGGTTAATTATGCCACCCCTCCTGATGTATGGATTGTTTAGTATTAATTAATTAATGGAAAGTTGGACCAACACTTACCCTTTAATATCTGGGACTGTGAAGATATTTGGGGGCTCAGTGTGAGATATTCCACTAAAACTGAACATCTATATCAGGGATGCCCAACCGATGGGCTGACAGATATTTTAAACCTACAAATTCCAGCATTCTGTTGGGGAGTTGTAGTTTTCAAACATCTAGTGTGACACAATTTAGACATCCCTGACCTATTTAATTAGTATGATACAAGGCTGGTCAGTATCTCCTTTAGAATATGAAGCAGGCTGTATTAATTTCAATGAGTTTAAAGGGCATGTCAAACCTTAAAAGCACTGGAAAATCTACTATATAAAACAGAAATCTCACCACACAGCCACACCCCTGAATGAATCACCATAACGGCGATGTCCTCTGACAGGGTCGACACCCATGAAGTCCAGTTTGACCAATAAAAATCCTGCACGTCACTTGCAGAGTGTGATTCAGTAACAATTCACTAACTAAGATGAATGGCCTGGACTCCGTGTGCTGCCCGACTTCAACAACACAGACAGAGAGTCCACTTCAGTGACACAACAACAGCGTAATGTACGGCTACACAACTCAGAGAGCTGCACACACAGAACAACAGCGTCTATGAAAGAGGGAACCAGACGTTTCCCTTAGGGCTAGGCCACACTAGCGCAATTTTTTTTTTTGCGTTTGCGCATGCAATTTTTGTTAACATTGCAATTGCGGCAACACATGCGATTGCCCTTCCCTTTGCCATACACAGTTGCATGCGATTTCGTATCTCAAAGGAGAAATCGCATGCGCAAACGCACGGGAAACGCACATGCAATTGCGCAGTGTGGCTGTGCCCTTACGGTCTGTAAGACATCACAATTTGCTCCTGGAAGGTTTTAAATATTAACCCTGGAAAGACTATGTTACTATTGGTGATATGAATCACATTTATATACAAATATAAACCCTGGAAAGACTGTCTTACTATTGGTGACATGAACCACATTTATATACAAATATAAACCCTGGAAAGACTGTCTTACTATTGGTTATATGAATGACATTTATATACAAATATAAACCCTGGAAAGACCGTCTTACTGTTGGTGATATGAACCACATTTGCAGTTATTGTCATGCTAAGAAATTTAAAGCAGATCCTCCTGGAATGTGACCACGCCCCCAGATATTGCTGTCACAGCCACACCCCCAAACACCACAGTCACACTCATACCCCAACCATCAAGGCCACGCCCCCAAAGATAACTGCCATGCATTGCAACCATGACCCCAAATGTTGTGACCAAGCTACTAGATATTGTGGGCACTCCCCAAAAAAACCCAAAACCTTATGGTCCGCCCCCATACATCATGGCCACACCCCCAAACATCCCAGGTCTGTTCCCGAATCACACCCACATACACAAACATTCTGTCCATGCCCCCAAACATCACAGGCACACCCCCAAACACCGCGCTTTGAAACAGCATGGCCATGCCCCCAAATATCGCGACCACTAAATGTCACGTCCAAGCCTCTTGGACACCACAACATCACAGACATGACCCAGACTGTCCACACCCTAGAATGCCGTGTCCCCACCCACCGCAACATCGTAGACATGCCCCATCCACCTATTCAAACCGGGATGGTTGGGGGGTATGGACTACACAACTAAAAGAACAAAGACATCATGGCACTTTCAATTAGGCCCAGAAAGTAACTTCATTGATTGGGATCTAATAGTCAATATAAAGTGGTCCTTGTGCAAGGATAAAGTGTTAAAGTGCAAACAAAGTGACATACTGCTAACAAATGTGCAACAAATTGAGCATGCTTAATAAAATCTCACAATGATCAGACAGTGCAACAGAATGAAGCACGACTTTAACAACACAGACAAAGAGCCGCACGTCACATGATCAGAGACACTGACGCCCGTCAGTCGCTCAAGTGCTGCGATATTCGGTTGCACTCAACATGTTTTCCCAATGGCAAATTCCATGTAGCATGTTTACGGGTAGGTTCACCACACCATTTAAATATTTCCGCTCCAAGTGGAAAAACTGATAACGTTGTATATAAGGTTTTACAATAAACATGTGCTATATGTCCCTCAAGCAATGTCACCTCCTCAACTCATAACTATAAAATACATGACGTACATTACCAACTGTGCACTTTTTCTGCCTGTCTCTCCCATCTAAGCCAAATGCACACCTGCACGTAAAAAATACTTTACCCACAAGTGTACATGGGCAACTGCTAATAATTAATAATAATTAACTACCGTAGTAAAAATAGTGCACTTTTCCTTTTACCCACCCGGCTACTTTTTCATGCCACCCGTCTAGAAATTTCTGGCACCAATCTCTTACCACAGGGTAGGGGTTGGCAGAGTGAGCACACACACTGGAACACCCGAGACACTTTCTCACACTTGGGGTCTACACCGGACAGTTTTGGTAGGAGTTTTGTCTGACCTTGGTTTCAGACGCACACCTACTAAACCTACATCTAAATTCTTTAGTAAGTCAGTGTTCTCTCCAGAACTTTTTCCAGGCCGGGTGGAATGAAAAAGTAGCCGGGTTGGGCATCTGGCTAAAAGACACTAGGCAGAACACAGAGGTAAGTTGAAGTTTGCAAGCACCTGTATTGTTGCATTTATTCCATTAATAGTAATAACTTAAATGCAAAATAACTTAAATTGCATCTCTTGCTGTTTCCCATAGTCCTCTGCAGCTGGAGATTTCAGCCAAAAGTTTACGGGACAATTGCAAAATGAAGATATGTCCATATCTGCTGCGTAGGAGCACATAAAACTATCAATTTTAAGGTAAGTGATAGAATTATCACATGCTATGATGCAGCATTTTAGATGGTCATTACATGGGGAATCACCTGGATGTACTATTTTTGTAGACTTTTCCCTTTAAACTACATACTATTTTTCCTCCCTCCAGATTGGGGTTGCCATTAAGAGGTAATGACGAGCTACTGTAGGTAGCATTAGTAAAACTGCCATCAAGAAATAAATTTCCTTCCTTCCTGCACAAAAGGGTTTGGCTGCTCCAGTTCCACGAGTATTTAGTCTTCAGGGTGACCTTGGACAAGTTTTTTCACCTTCCACTGTACAAGTAAAACTCCTTGTATTTACATAGCAACTGGTGGCCTTAGTGAATGAGCAGCACAACCACAGTCATCACTGATAAACACAATTGGAAACAATTTTTAAAATGTCTTTTTGGCATTAGTCAGCGCTATGCCACTGGAGGAACTGACCCAGCATTGGAAGGGTTTCTGTGCCCGCATAGTCTCCCCAATAACACCACAGACAGTAATTCCTTCCCTCCAATCACATAAGAAATATTCCATTTAAAGAGACCAACTACAGGAGTGTTATTTGGCCCTTCACCATAGCAGGTTTGGACATCCTCAGTGCTGCAAAGTGCCAGGCAGTCTCCAATCATAACCAGTGGGTATACTGCCTTATCCCCTAGAAAATACATTCATAGAAGAAAGAGATTCCACAAATACTAGGCTGTAAATAAAATCAGTGTTAATGCTGGCCCATGTAACACAACACATTTTGTAAACTGATAAAGGGCACATGCCTGAAACATTAACATGCCAAATAAATCACTATTGAGGCCGATTTATTTACAGCAGTCTGTGTGGAATTTTCTTTCTTACATGTATTTTTGCTATATTTTTTGTTCCCACATGTATATACTTAAGTCCTTTAAGGACTACAAGACCCTTTTATCCCACCACTAGCCACTAAAAGTACCCAGTGGTAAACCTAGCGATCTAGATCTCCACCCCTGGGCTTTCCATAAATCGCTGGTAATACTTACCTACATTTGTGATCACCAGCCTTGTCTAGCTCTGCACCTTTACTCGGATTTTGGTGCCTGGACTTATTTCTAAGCAGTTGTCAGAATGGGTTCGCATTAAAGCAATATGGATTCCTTCCATGTACAGTATTATCTGTACTTGGATGTATGCAGATGAGATACTCACATTCAGTTGCAGTCCATGAATCAAATGAATCCACTAAAGCTGCGGGTACACTATCAACGAATGGTAACATGCGAACGGTGCTTCGATTTTTGCAGTCATATGTTATTGGAGCACATGTGATTCACAGAAAAAAACTGGTGATCGCAGCACACACAGTGGGTACATTGTGATACCCTGGCATGCAATTCTCATGTGCTAACAGATCGCAAAACATAATGGTAATAGCGTGGGAAGTAGTGTGACCTTGCCTTAAAGCAGCATTCCTAGACAGGCTCCTCTATACAAGTGTAGTAGCTGGTAAACCTGTATGTAAAGACTGTACAGTCAGATTATATTAAAGGTGGCCATACACAGCAAAAGATTATTGCAATCGAAACACTGACCAATATTTTTATAGACAGATGTTAATTGTTCGTAGATGTCCCATACATATTATTTGACATTTAATTAGTTTGGTGATTATTGTCTAATGTGACTCTACATTACATTTACATTAAACGGAACTTCCGAAAATACTACAATTATTTAACAGATCTACTTACCATAAATAAATGACTTTCCCGATCATAATTACAATCTAATGTCTCATAATAAGTTCAGGAAATGATTGGGCAATCAATGGAAATGTCTACTCGCATGTGGGGTTGGTTGTAATATCGGCCCAGTGTATGGGCACCTTTACCACTTATGGGGCCCATACACGCGCCACCCATGTTCGTACCATATCGGGATATCCCGCTATCGTATGATCATCGGTTCATGTATGGATTTAATACGATGATCGGTCCAATGGGAAATTTTTTGTCTTGCGATCACTCACATCTCCATCAGTTATCCTCATACAATATGACTGTACAATCTCCTTTAGATATCCTCATACAATATGACTGTACAATCTCCTTTAGATATCCTCATACAATATGATTGTACAATCTCCATCAGATATCCTCATACAATATGATTGTACAATATCCATCAGATATCCCCTGGAATGAACGATCATACGATATTGGGACGATGTACGACTGGGATTTGTTTGTGTATGGGCCCCATAACAGGCAGGAAAAGGGTTAATCATCGCGATGCCAGAACCCAATATCAATATAACGACAGGACACCTGGTCCCTCCCTTACCTTCACCCCGGACAGAGCTGCAGTCATGGTGTCCGCTCTCAACGATCATTCAACGTTCAGTTGGAGAGGGGGCGGGGCCAGGAGAGAGGGGCGGGTCAGGAGAGAGGGGCGGGGCCACGCACACGGAAGGAGAATATTGTCACACACAGTCAGTGCAACGGGGCACACACGGTTAATACTGAATCCTGGGCCCAGAACCGATGTTTCTCTCTTAGATAAAGGTCACATTGTAAACTGATATGGGGACACATTTTCCCTTACACTCCAACTTCCTGTTACCCCTTCCCATACATATCAGTGTCTGTATCAAAGTGTCAGTGGATGTTAATACCCAGATCACACTAACAAACTCTGTATGAAAGTGTCAGTGGATGTTAATACCCAGATCACACTAACAAACCCAACCACCCCAGTCTGTGTGTCAGTGTAACCAGTGGGTCATGGATAGATCCCCCCCTAGCCACTTCCCTTGTGTAACCATTTGTGTATCACCGTCCATTCATTGTATAGGCCCCGCCCCCACTGCAATGTTATTATGTGTCACTGCTAATCCTTCCCCTCTGCCTGGAACAAAACACATCGCGTTCTAATCCACTGTCCAATAAGAATGCAGTCATCCACACACTCCCCCAACAATAACCAATCACATCAAAGAACACCTTTCCAGTCAGAACACATCTTAACCAATAGGATTTATCCTGGAGCCCCACCTTCTCTCAGCTGATAGAACTTTGGGATCAGCAGCCAGAGAGTTCACATGGTAGGTAACAGGAGGAGGATCCAACACAATGACATTGCAAGGAGAGGGGAGTCCTGTCCACAACTTCTCTGTCTGGCACTTGGAACCTTTCCTAGTCTGGGATTCTATCTTCCCACCATTAATGGGCCCCATTAAAATACCCTAATCTAATGAAACAGACGCATGAATACACATTATAACAGTTAAAAGTGGCCTGGCAAGCTGCCTGGCTACCCTACCTTCTGCCATGGTTGTATCTCTTGACTTTAAAAATCCTCCCTGACAATGATCATGTACTAAGCGGCTACTCCTGGGGCCCTGCTGTATTCAGAAAAACTGATTTGCCCATACTGGAAATTTCTATCCCTTGTGGGACTCCTGCAAAAGACAAGAAAAATCTAAAGGTTTGTACAAACGTGCATTGTGGGTCCGCAACCACGATCGCAAGTGTGTATGAACCTTTAGATTTAGTTAATCACACTTTTTTAAAAAAACTGTTTTTATTTAGGTGATGTCCACAGGAGGCATATAGTACATACATTTAAATATAGTGATAATGTAAAAGTATACTAATATAGGGTTGACATTAGTACTCATATTAGCAAACAGTTTACAATCAGCTCATATGAACACCTAGTTTAAAGGGTAACTGTGGTCCAAAAATGACTTAAGGTAAATCAACAGGAATTGCTTTCCTGAATATTTTTGCAATTTACTTTCATTATTTATTTTACATAGTGGCCCCCTTTATGCCTGCCACGCCCTAACCCGCCTACCCCACCCCCTAGTGCACATGCCCCGCCCACTGCATGACATCAATGACGTCACACAGCGTAGCCATGCTCCCTCACCCACCCTGCCCGGAAGAACGAGGAAGCAGGAAGGGATGTCTGATATGGTAGCAGCATCACCAGATCCCCTGCACTTCCTGCTCTGAAATCATGTGACAGTACCTCTTCCCTGTGTCTCCTCCTCCTCCTCGTGGGCCCCCATGACCCCTCCCCTTGCAGCCCCCTTGGACCTTTCCCTTGCAGCCTCCTGTCGCCCCTCCCACTCATGTGCTCTGTGGCCCCGCCCACTTATAGGTCATGTGGTCCCTCCCACATGGGGGCCACATGGCCCCTTCCCTTGCAGCCCCCTTGAGCCTTTTTTCTTGCAGCCTTCTGTGGCCCCTCCCACTCACAGGCCCCAATGACCCCTCCCCCTTGTGGGCTCCCCACTGCCCCTCCCCCATTTGCACCTCAGACCAATACCCTCCCCCCACCTCAACCCCCCCTTACAGAAAACTGTAAAAGCAGCCTTTTTAGCAGAGAAAGAAACAGCAATTTTAAACTTTGTCTGATTCTTGTCTGACGGTATTGGTCTGAGGTGCAAGTGGGGGAGGGGCCAAAAGACCCACAAGTGGGCGGGGCCATAGTCTGAGTGGGAGGGATCACAGGGGGCTGCAAGGTAAGGGGACACAGGGCCTGCGAGTTGGAAGGGCCAGCAAGTGGGAGGCATTTAAAAAAGCAGTGCTGTGGGCTGTGCTGTTCTCCCCACCCCCCTTCTACCATCCAGTCATGCACTGAGCATGTGCCAACCCCAGATTAGAGGAGGAAGTAGTATTTCTGACTGCAGATTCAGAACCTCCCACTACTTAACGCCCACTGCATGACATCCATGACGTCACACAGCATAGCCACGCTCCCTCACCCACCCTGCCTTGAAGAAAACTGTACAAGCAGCCTTTTTAGCAGAAAAAGAATCAGCAGTTTTAAACTTTGTCTGATTCTTTCTCTGCTTTTACAGTCTTCTGTAGGGGCAGGACGGTATTGGTCTGAGGTGCAAGAGGGGGAGGGGCCAAAGGACCCACAAGTGGGCAGGGCCAGAGTCTGTGAGTGGGAGGGGTCACAGGGGGCTGCAAGGTATGCGGCCAGGTTGGGTCTCCTACCCCCCTCCTACCCTCCAGTCATGCACTGAGCATGTGCCAACCCCAGATTAGAGGAGGAAGTAGTATTTCTGACCACAGATTCAGAACCCCCCATACCGAATAGATTCAGAACCTTTATACCGAATAGGACATCTTCTTTATTTTATGGATCATTTACAGAGACCTTCATTGACTAGCAGAATCAAGATGGAAAAGGAAGTTCCATATTCACCCTTTATTATATACTATAATGTTTAAAAAAAACAAAACACTATCATATGTTGTTACTTGGAATTTGTATATGTATAAGTTATAGGGTCTAATTAATCCATTAGCTTATCGATATTCCACCTATATGTACAGTGATCCAGCATAAGTTTTATACATTTTGTTAATATTCCACCTTTTCTTCGTAGGATCAGTATACAATAAGCTTGTGAATCTGGGAAAGAGTGATGGAGTTCACCAAACAAGCACAGCTTTCTCAGCAGTGTAAGGGCAAACAAAGGCAACAGAACAAGTTCTCTATTGTCATCCCAGAACACCACCAAAGGAGAACAACTACCTTGGATACAAAAGGAGGGAAGTTTCACTTCATCAAACAAGGAGGAATGGGTGAGAAACTTGTCTAACAGGACCCTGACCCAGTCAGAAATGGAAGTCCTTGCTAAGGGCTTGAATTTTGCCATCACTCCTAAAGCCATCCCTATGGTGGAAATTATAGCAGAAGCCTCAATCCACAATAATAAGGTACCCCAGAGTGAGGCAGAACAACTTCGCCTTAAGGTATCTGCAGCCTTAGCCAGTGCTAAAACTTCATCTAACTTGACCACACAGGAAAGAAGAGCCTTAACATCCCTCAAGAAAGATTCCAGTATCACCATTCTACCGGCAGACCAGGGAAGATGTACAGTGGTACTCAACACCTCAGACTACCATGCTAAGGTGACCATGCTCTTGTCCGATAACAACACATATGAGGCTTTAACAAGGGATCCCACCAGTCGTTACAAGAAAAGGGTCATAGACTTACTACAACAGCTTCAAAAGGATAAAGCCATTGATTGAGCAATGTATCATCTCCTCTACCCTGGTGAGGCACATCCATGCATATATGGACTCCCAAAGATACGTAAGGAAGGGGCACCACTAAGACCTATAGTCAGCAGCATCAACTCTGTAACCTACAAGGTGGCAAAATACCTAGCCAACATCTTAGGACCATTGTTGGGAAGTTCTAAGCATCACATCCAGAACTCTCAGGATTTTACCAAAAAGATTGAAGATATAGTACTCGGTGCAGAAGAAACTATGGTGTCCTATGATGTGACATCTCTCTTCACCTGTATACCCACCAAGGAGGCTGTTGACATGGTGAGAAAATGGCTAGGCCGAGACAGCACTCTTACCAGCAGAACTGATCTCAACCCAGAACCAAGTTCCTTACTGGACTTGTGCCTGAATACCACCTATTTCAAATACAGGGATAAGTTCTATAAGCAAAAACATGGATGTGCTATGGGATTTCCAGTTTCACCTATTGTGGCCAACCTTTACATGGAGGAGGTAGAAAAACAGGCGCTTAATACCTTTAAGGGCATAGCACCCAGCCACTGGTTCAGATATGTGGATGACACCTGGGTTAAAATCCACCAGAAGGAAATACAAGCTTTCACAGAACACATTAATGCGGTAGACCAAAATATCAAATTTACAAGGTAAAGAGGTACAAAACAACAAACTGGCTTTCTTGGACTGCTTGGTAGAAGTTAAGGAAAATGGTAAACTGGAAGTAGTGGTTTACATAAAACCAACACACACAGATCAGTATTTGATGTTTGACTCCCAGCACCCTTTAGATCACAAGCTGGGTGTCATCAGAACCCTGCAACACAGAGCTGAGAACATCCCCACTAGCAGAGGCGAAGTTTAAAGAAATTAAACATCTCAGAGGAGCCCTTAAAACTTGTGGATATCCAGACTGGGCCTTTGTCAAAAGAAGTAGAAGGAAAGAAAAGAACATGAATACCAACAGTGAAGGGGAAAAGCAAGACAGGAAAAAAAACACCGTATCCCTGTCTGCTTTAAACCGAACAACACACTGAGGCAGCAATTGGTACATCCGAAAGACCCAATACCAAAACACAAGTAAAGCGACATCATATACGCAGCGCAGTGCAGTGAAGAATGCTCTGATTTGTATGTGGGGGAGACCAAACAGCAACTGCATCAACGTATGGCCCAGCACAGAAGAGCCAATTCCTCGGGTCAGGACTCAGCCGTGTACCTGCATCTTAAGGATAAAGGACATACCTTTGAAGATTGTAATGTTAACATATTGGCAAAGGAACATAACTGGTTCAAGAGAGGTGTTAAGGAGGCCATTTATGTGAAAATAAAGAAACCAAGCCTAAATAGAGGTGGGGAGGGTCGACACCAACTGTCTGCCATGTACAATGCTGTTTTGACACCTTACTCTGGACGTTCCTATAACACCTCTTAGCCACTATCCAATCACGCCCTTAACACCTGGCTGTGATATGCTAATTGGGATTTTCCAGGGTACATAATTGCCACAGATTCTTGTACAAGTCATTCTGAATTGAGAAAGCCAGTCGGATGACTAGCGAAACGTCTTCAAGAAATAAACTTCAAGTCCAGTTGATCTAATTGAATACAACAGATATACCATGACCTGGATGAATGAGAACCTTCAAGCAGTATACAATATGGTTTATTTATTTTCATTGACTTTCAGAACTATCTGATGTGTCCACAATGAATGACACAGTTGACTGACTTACTAACGAACCACTATGCTTGGAGACTGTTTTTACCTCTTTTGCTACTATCTTATCCCTGAGAAACGGCCATAGTAGTTTCCATGGCGACAAGCGTTATCAGTGATGTAGCAACACGCCATGTGTGCGGTGATGGCATCGCGCAAAAACCCCAGATAGTGTTTAAAAACCTGCATTTTCAATAGAGGCTCAGCGTTATTGAAAAAGCTCCATTATACACGTGGATCTGGAGAGAAACGCGTCCCCAGCATCCCCCTTACCTTAGCAGAAGCCTTGATGTCTTCAGAACCCTTTGGGTGATCCCTCCATGCACATTATGGACTGCAGGACCTTGACTATACTTACAGACTGGTAGCTATAACAGCGTTGTTTCTGAAGTACTATGGTATGATGTTTATACTTACCTTTGTATTTGACTTAGGCATATATTTATAGACTATTACTGCTTTTTTTGTCCCTATGTGAATAAAGGATATTTATATGTACATATTATCTAGAGAGTTTTGCACCCTATCTGTTCCTATCTTGTGGTATGTTAGCCACTTGTGTGAAAGTTGCGTAAGGCGCAGTACACACTATGTAATTTTCCCATCAGACAGGCTATTGATCAGTAGTTTGTCTGGTTGGAAAGAAACATGCGCTGCTGCGTCCATTTTCCCTCTGATTTTGGTTAGAAAATTCTCAGTGAAATTGACCACCCCAACCAAATTTTTGTCCAATTGGGTAGAGTACGCAGACTAAAGGCTCACACACACGTGTGATCCCGGCCAAAATGGTCGTTCGCTTGGAGATCCGCCAAGTCGGTCGTTCAACAATCCCCAAACGAAAGCGCCTACACACATTACGATTATCGGCCGAAACGTTTGTTCGTACACATCGTGCGATGCGGGTCAGGACCAGCAATCGCACGTGTGTACGAGCCTTAAGGCTAGGTTCACACGAATCGCTAGTTTTATTTTTCTGCCAGTTGGGTGGTGGTGGTCTACTGATAAAAATGTTAGTTGGGGGGGTGAACAATACATTTTTATTATTCGTTATTGTTGTTTAATTGGGTTTTCTTCATCAGAAGGGAAAGAGATTCCAATTGAATTAAAATCAAATATTGAGGCGCACTTGTCGAGTTGTAAAGCGATTGCCGGACAAGCTTAATGAACACTAACTAGGGGAGTGAATGAGTCTATACAAGCAGCAAAGTTCTCCAGCTTAAATTTAGTTTGCAAATCTTTCATTAAGCTTGGGTTTCTGCCTCACATTAATAATTTAAAAAACCCATATCAGTTTAACAGCAAGGCGTTGCCTTGGATAGCTTCCATGCATTATCAACTGTTTAGTTTGCTTTTAATGTTTAATTTTTAGCCCAGGGTTTTAAACAGCCAGCGAATTTACATCTCACAAGGTCACTGATGCACCAACCGCAGGCAAATTGCATCTACAAAGCATATGGATTCAATGTTAGTCTTAATGTATTAAATAAAAATGACCAATTGGGCAGTTTCTTTGGTTTAAATCTTTTAACATATGATTTTCATATGTGGGTTGTTTATAGTCACAAAACCAGACACTAATTTTTAAAGGTCAATACATTTTAGCAGATAAACAAAATATAGAAACAAATCTGTGTTTTACATTATGGTCCCTTATGTAAAGACAAGATTATTGTCAATAGGTAATGAAACCCGATAGGTAAGTGCAAGTTAGTGATGCATGACGTCAGATGGACATGATTTACTGTAGATGTTGCTGTTAATCCAGATCTTTAAATTGAATCTCCCTCCCAGGCTACATTTCTCCCATTGTGATACAACCCATCATCCAGGTTAATTGGGAATTCCAATAGGAAGTAACAGAGAAAGTTAATGGTAAATGCTGCTGCGCTCCCTTTGCTGGCTTTTGTTTGCATAATTGAGCTCCGCTCCTCCAGTTAGCAGCAGATCAATACCAGTGCAGAATGTTCCATCCGCTGCAAGGTACAGAGCAGCCTTGGCACATTCCTCCGCTGTGCCCATCCGACCAAGCAGCTGTAAGATTACAAGGGGGTTAAAATGGGAAGATCACAAAGAAGATTAAAGCTCAGAATATTCAGTTACACTCACAGTTGCTTTATCAGGACTGGCCATCTGCCATTACATGCTTCTAAATCTTGTTTACATTTAAAGGTATGAATGCGGCTTTGCTTTGTAATAACCCCAGGAAAGAGCAGACTAGTCACATGATGAGTGTTTAAGTTGAATCTTCGTTGTCCTTAGAAAACCCTACAGAGGACATTTTTCACAAGTTTCTTTTTAAATGGAAGGTTGGTATGAATGGCTCTCAGGAAATGCAGCGCACAGATTTTACCACTTGCCAAGAATGTTGTTTAAGGTTGTAGTTTAACAATCTCTGTAGGGCCAAAGGCTGGACACTTCCTGATTTGAATAGTAGTTGTTTCCTCCTCACACTCAGGGCTAGGCCACACTGAAGCTCTTTTAAGCGAGATCCAATCGCAATTGTGTTCCGATTGGGCTTTTAAAAGCGCACACTAGCGTGGCCCAGTTGATGTGGCCACACTAGTGCGGTAGGGAGTGCTGCGTTGCGATTCGTAAATGGCAGCGCATGCGTTCCACATTTTTGTGCGCAATCGCATGCTCTCAAATTGCGAATCAGTGGATGATCGCAATCACACTCCAATGCGTGCTTGCAGGTTGGTAACACGTGTGCAAATGCAAGTGTTCGCGGGCGCGGTACAGTGTGGCCTCAGCCTTAGGCCCATTGGTCATGCAGGAGTTTTGCGAAGTGTTGCCTTGCGTTATATGCTATGTGCACTGCACTACACAAGTATTATTGGGACACATGAAATAACGGGCTGCTCAGATTGCACTGAATTGGTGGGCCTAGCACTTAAGGTAGGCATACACGAAATCGATCAATTTGATCAGATTATCGAAGACACTTTTACGGGTTTTCAATAGACTGATCATCGATAATAATCGGCCTATCGGAAAAAACCTGATCAGGCAAGATGGAAAATTTTCCATCAACCCCATCTACCAGAACCAGACGTTCCATAGTTTTCAAGCTGAAATCTATGGAAGATTGCCGGTGCAAGGTAGGGATATTCGATCGGATTTACAATTGTTTTGGACGATCGCCAATCAGGTGGAAGAATATAGAACCGTGTATGCCCATTTGTATACCCAACGCACTTAGTACTCCACTCACAAGTGCAAGAGAAGAACGGGAGGTTCTTCAATAAAACTGAATAGCAAAAAGTGTATTTTCCAGTGGAGATGCACTTTAATAAAATGTCTATTTGTTTAACGTCATGTTTTTAATTGATCATGTTCATTAATAATATGATTAAAAATGCAAATTTGTTCCTGTAAAACTGGGCAGCAGTAAAATACACATACTGCACTGCTTGTAATCCAATGGAATTTCAGCAGGTTTCTCAATTTGCAAGTAAAAAAGCCATGGAACAGGATGGTATGGCAACTGTTACTGTACTATGACAGGCTCAGGAAGAAAATGATTAAGATATAGTTTAGGACATAGGGAGTAAAGCTGTGTTCACACTGTAACGATCTTTGAAAGAGGACAGACAGAATCTTTAAGATTCTGTCAGTCATTATTCAAAGATCAGACCAAACACAGTCCTGAGCGTTCTACTATAAAGTACAGGGAGAACATTTTGGACTCCTTCGGCTGACTCCCTGTTTGTTAATACAGACTGTGAAGGAGGGAAATTTTTGCTCAGTTTTCGAGGGTTCAGTAGGCCAACTGATAACATTTTGAATGTCTGCCTTGGGAACGCACATTTCTGTGCTACTCACTTTAACAGTAAAGTGGTGATTTTTTTCCAACGGAAATGTCCCTTTACTGTTAAAGTGTGTGCCCAGCTTTAGTGTCTATAGGGTGGAGCTTATTCACTGCATTTTCAGGTTTCCCATGTATGCAGACTAGGGCTGCCCTCCATCACTAGAGAACTAATGGTGGCCATAGACGTTTAGATCCCTGTTGTACGATATAGGGATATCCCAATATTGTACGACCATCAGATGGTGTATGGAAGATCGTTGAAAGATCTTTCAACGATCTTCCAATAATTTCCACATCGGACAGTTGAAAGATTTTTGGCCGACCAGCAATCCAATCGTACGACCTGCGTATTGTACAATCAGATTCTAGTGTCTATGGCCACCATAACACACAGGACATAAGACATGGTGCAGAGTAATCAGATGCAGGCTGAATGGCCATTTAGAAAACAAAGCAATCTGTTGCTGTTTGGATTATTGATTTTCATAGAATAAAGTGACAGCCCTGTGAAAGTAAATATTTGCTAATTTTGCTAGTCAAGTAGTAGCAGTAATTATATCAGACAATCATATTTATATAAAGTTCCTTATTACGTTAATGTTTCTATCCTTGACTAATTACAGTTCTGCCTGTGATAATTTCCACTGGCAGGTAAAGGTTGGCGAGCGGACTGTGTTTAGGGGAATAGTGGATAAACTCTGTTGGACCAAGCTGCCTGTGTGTAGGGGAATAATAGATAAAAAATGTTGTTGGACCAATCCTGAGTTTCCGGTCACAATTCATGGCAGATTTGATTGGAAGAGGATTATGAATTTGCAGCAATTTGCAAATATATGAATCTCTGTATGAGGAATGATCATTTGTGCAACCACATACATTGCAATGTTGTTAATTTACTATAGTAGGATGTAGTAATGCAACGGAAATTTAACATCTGACTTAATAGATCTGTATGCTGATGGCATTTGTTTGTTGATCTATTATTTTTGTGCCATACATGCTTCCAGATATTCAGCAAATCCCATCAGATCAGAATATTGTCCATGTGTATGGCCAGTTTAAGGCAGGACATATATGGCTGATTTGATGCACATTCAGTGGCGTAACTAGGAATCACTGGGCCCCCAGAAAAACTATGATAGGGCCCCTATCAGTGCTTCATCCCCAGTGGTTTGCTCATAATGAAATTAAGAAGGGGCCCCCCTGCAGTTGCTCCCCTGTTCCCCTTTAGTTACGCCTCAGTGCACTTTGGTACAATTGATTAATACTTCATAATTAAAAACTGATTAGGAAGTAGCGTACAATTTACCACCTTTGCGTCATTAATCTTTTAAGCTGAAACCTGCTGAATATGCTGTGATCATGGGTAGGATTGATGGAAAATTTTTGGCCATGTCCGATCACCGTATAATACGTGAAGTACTCAAAATTGACAGTCAATCAATCAGATAGGTGAATGGGAATTTAATTTAGTCCAAAGTGATCCATTCAATCGAAACTATTAATCCATTTACAGCCAGCTTAAAGGGTATGTACTGTACACTGTAAATATAACTTAATGCTATTGGATAGCTGTGGCTTTAAATATTAAGTGTTTTATTTTTTTTAGCATCCTCCCATACCCTACCTTTACTGCAGGAAAGTTGCTGGGTTCTTCCTCCTGTATGCTCTCTCACACGCCCACTCTGCAGCCGGGAACAGTATTGTTGGACAAAGTGATTTGCCAAAACTCATAGGGGCGGAGATAAAAACGAGAACATACAGGAGGAGGAAGCCAGCAACTGTCCTGCAGTAAAGATAGGGTATGGGAGGATGAAAGATCAGAAAAAAAAACCCACTTAACATTTAAAGCCACAGCTATCCAATAACATGAAGTTATTACAGTGGACATACCGTACCCTTTAAAGAAAGGTACGGTAACCCTCCAAACATGTAAACAGAGGACCAGTGCATTACAATACAACATTTACATACCTGTGCATCATTGCCACCTAGTATCATTGCTTCGGGGTTATTAGAATTGCTTGAAAGCTCTTCCCAAAGAGGAGTCCATACATTCCCTGGAGAAATGCTACAACAGGAAGGAGATAGGATTTTAATCAGTCTCGACAAAAATGGCCCCAAAAGGTTATTTAAAGATTTCAGACATTTTACATCTGTTCTTCTCCTACGTATTTAAACTTGGATTTATGATAATAGATGGTTAATAATAAAGTATTTCTTGTTTCTATGTTAAGCCCATCTATATAGAAATGAATGATGGAAAAATCTCTGAAAAGTATTATTTGTTATTAATATGTGCAGGAACTTTTTCTTGAGGCCATCAAGATTCAACCTCACACAGATAATTACCTAAAGATGTCATCTAACTTGGAATGGAACCAAGATGAAGCCAGGACGATTAAATTACTTATATGGAATATGTTGTGCTCTGAGGAATAGGGATGGACTAACAAACAGGTATGTCGGATATCTAAGGGTATAATAAGAATATGAGTAGTGGGATACCTTCATTCTCTGCTATCTGTATGACTCTATTCTCTATGCGCGTAATAATACATTTTTTATTATGATTTGGATTTCGAGTGATTGTGTTCTGGTCCATTTAGGGACCCCAGAATAGGAACAAGTTAGCATGCTCAAGCCACTGGAGGAGCCACTGGAGAAGGGAGAAGCAATGGGTGCTGATAATGTTACAGCTCACAGTGTAAGCAGAAAGCACCACCACCTCCTTCGCCACATATTATATCCTAGTAAATAGCTATTCTCATATGCTGTGTAGCCATTACATTGTATAACACAAAATAGCAACTTACGTGTTCACTCTCACATTGTATTGACTCTCATCCACAGCCATTGCCTTTGACATTGAAGTAACTGCTCCCTGATAAATAAACAAGTCAGATATTACCCAACCTGTGCTGTATTGGAGCTCTGCAGTTTAAAGGCCTCACACACTGGGGCCCCTAACACACTTTTAAAGAACAATATGGAAGGGATTCTCACATGTCTGGGAGACCTACCAGCCAATGTTCCCTAAAATTCTTGTTGACTGTGTGTGCAAATCTGTATGTAGATTTGTGTGTATCTGCTGTGTTGCGTATTAGTTGTGTACTAGTATTTATTACAGTCACTAGCCCACTCGGTTACACTCATTGAAACCTGCCCTTTGATGCTTTATTAGAAATATGCTTGTTAAGGTTCTAATTCTTCCAGGTCATGGTAAATCTGTTGTATTCATTTAGATCAACTGGACTAAACTTTAAAGGGCATGTCCACTCAAAATTGTAACTTTTAAGATAAGGTAGCCCCCCTGCCCAGACCCAAACGTTGAATCTGAATCATACTTACACCTCTTCACTCCCACGGCACGCTCCTCGCGGCTCCGTTTGCAGGAAGTTGCAAACAGGGGCCGGACTGGCAGCCGCTTCATAGACGCAACTGCCAGCAATGGAGACACCACGGGAGAGAAAATATGATTCATATTCTATTTTTAGAAAACTAATGTGGCGGTTGGGGTTGGGCAGGGGGAGCTACCTTACATTAAAAGGATCAGGGTGGATAAAAATCAATTATTTTTTTTTTTTTAAAATCCCAAAAATGTTATTTTTTTGATTTAAATCGGATTTTTTTTTAAATAAAATGCATTTGAGGAAAATATTATTACCATCCAAAGGTTATTATTACCATCCAAAGGCTGTATAACGTATATGCTCGAATATAAGTTGACCCGAGTATAAGCAGAGGTACCAATATTTACCTGAAAAAGGAGTAAAAACTGATTGACTCGTGTATAAGCCGAGGGTAGAAATGACGACCACTTCTGCCTTCTGATTCTGTATTGTTTTGAGGCTTAAGTTTCCCTTTAAATGGACAGCAGAATTCCCATACAGTAATGGCTTTTACTGTATGGAACTACTGTATGGGAATTCTGCTGTTCATTTAAGGGGAACTAAAGCTTCAAAACAATACAGAATCAGAAGGCAATCTTTTCAACAACAATAGATACCATCCTCCTGATTCTGTATTGTTTTGAGGCATTAGTTGCCCTTTAAATGGACAGTAATCCCCAATTCCTTGGCACTCCAGATGATTGGAAACTACAACTCCCAGCATGCTTTAGTTGCTGGGAGTTGTAGTTTACAAACATCTGAAGTGGCAAGCACCCCCAGGGCAGGCCAGGTCACTACTCGGCACCAGGAAGTGAGACCGGCACAGAGTAGTGACGTCAAGTAGAGCAGTGGATGCGGATTGCGGGGCAAGCAGCAGCCGGATTGCAGTAAGTGATTGAGTATAAGACAAAGTTCGATTTTTTTACTGAAAACCTCTGCTTATACTCAAGTATATATGGTATGTTGAAAGGCATGTCCACCCCCAAAACTGAAATTTAACCCCCTACTGGCCCCACTGTGTAGTGTAATAAAATCCTTACCTGACATCTCTGCTCCAATGTCATGCTCTTCCAGAGGTTTTTCTAAGATTATTGGGCAGTTTCTCTGCCCACAAGATATTATCACAGATGATTGGTTTACTTGCAGTTCTCAAAACTGAATTTGACTCAGCAGAGATCACATGCCTCTTCTTCACAGCAAAAATGTTATAACATGAACAGAGTTGAGAGAAAGACCTTAATCCTATTTGACAAACCTATGAATACAGAATCAACCCCTTCAGTGCTAAGTTTCAAAAAGTTCAGGGAATAGAAATTCTGTAATGTTTAAATTATTATTATTCTAAAAACCTTTATCTACTTGCATATTGAAGTTATACCAGCAAGAAACTAGTGATTTAAATCAGTTTGATTTAAATCAAATCCACCCTGAAAAGGATTAAATGCTACGCTATCGGGCGGGCGAGGATGGATCCAGATGGTGGGAGGGAGGAGGGAAAAGGGCTCCACTGCACATGTCAGAAGCAACTGAGAGGACAGATCAGAGGCAGAAACAGTTTGGACAGGAAGACAGGTCCTACTTTTCAATTTCCTGGACTTTGGACAAACACTGCAGGAGAACCATAGGGAGCAGAGATGTACGGTAAGGATTTTTTAAAATTGTACAGGGGGGACAGTAGAGGGTTAAATTTTAGTTTGGGGTTGGACATGCCCTACAAACATTGAACTGAATACAACAGATATATTTATTAAAAATAGTTGTGCTAAGTGACAATTGGTAGGGCTTTTATTTTATCCTGTTTAGTTAATGCTATATAAACTATTTGCTGGTGGGATTAAAAATCTTCACCTATATTGTTATATGGAAATTCTTGTACCGCTTCCCATGTGAAATGTTTATATGTGGGTAATACAAAGTGATTAATCTCTCTATTACAGCAGAGGAACAAGAGACAGATCTCACTGCCTTTGCTTTCTGTAATGAACAGAAGTACATTAATCCTGAGATTCAGTCATATCCAGCCTCTTTTCCATTGAACACATCTCAAGGTAGAACAAAGAAATGCACACCTTTGTGGCAACATAAGGTATTGCGTGTTTTTGACCAATAATTCCAACAAGGCTTGAAACATTGATGATGTTCCCCTTGGTTTTTCTTAGGTGAGGCAGCGCATACTGAAAAACATCAAGAGCATTTTGATGAAAAAACAACGTAATCCCGCATCTACAAGGAACATATGCTCAGTTTCCCTGCAAACCTTAAACTGTTGCGATTGGCCAATACAAAAACTGTGCACAAAAAGGAACTATGCAGTTGGTCAAAACGAAAACGGTGTACATAATAGAAGCATACAATTGGTCAATACAAAAACTGTGTAGATAATAGAATTATGCAATTGGTCAGTACGAAAACTGTGTTCATAATAGAACTATGCAATTGGTCAATAAAAAATCTGTATGTATGTATAATTTTGTAAAGCGCCTCTAGAGTGCGCAGTGCTTTACATTATGAAATACTAAGTAGACAAACAAGGGGATAAGTGCAAAAGGTAATTATGTATTTAATGTGCAGTGCACCTTTTGCTATTTGCCATGGCACAATTTTTCTACTATCAATCAAAGAAGTTAAAATAAATAAATAAATGTTTGATAAGAGTGTGTCCTCCATCTAGTGGTCAAAGCCATAAACTACACAAAAAGGTACATATAATTAAACCCGTCTACTAAGTGTGTATGCATAATTTCATTTATATAGCACCACTTGGGTACGCAGCACTGTACATTATAAAATATTAAATATACAAACAGGGATAAGTGCAAGCCATTATACAGATAAATTATATTTACATAAATAAAGTTTCAAAGGTTAAGAATTCATACCGTCTATACTCCAGTTTAAAATGAGCCTAAAAAGTTAACCTCCGCTTATACTTGAGTCACAGCAGTTACCAGCCTCTTTTACTGCATGCTGCCCCTTTTAAGGCAGCTTGGGGCAATCGGGGGGGGGGGGGGGGGGCATTCAGTGAAAAAGATACACACACCTTTTTTCCTTACAAAAAATATTACCCGTATGTAATCTAAGTAACTGGCTATTATAATATATATTTATATTGAAATATATCAGGTTTATGATGTTTAGATTAACTAATATTAAAGGAACTCAACCAGAATGGCTTAGCTTCCCAATACGATTACATTCCAACAGAGTAGAATGTTTAAATAATAGGGGCCTAAACTAAAGTATTTATCAGGGCTAGCCCATATTAGGGCTAAGCCATACTAGCGTGTTTCTCACGTTCCTCCGATCACATTTTTTGATGTTTGCACATGTGAAACACAGAGCAATGCATGTCAATGTGGGTGGCCATGGTATCACGATTGTTTTGCGAATTGCATGCAATCCACCGTACTCGCCTAAACCTTGAGCCCATCTTGGATCACACCACTCATCTTCTACCTAGACCCCTCTGCAGTGGAGGAGGAAGGAATTGTACACTGAAAAAATGACTTTGCCACCTCTATAATGAGGCAATGTGAGGCTAGAACCTCAGGCTGCACCCAAGCCATTCACAAAATGACTTACTCCACACTCCCTCAAGAGTAATTCCAGCGGCCGCCCGTATTCATCTGCCGCCTGACATCATGACTGGCTATCTGTTACTGTCTCACTGAATTACACACAATCTGCTAGTGTTGTAAGACAGTGACAGGCAGTGAGCAGTGACGCCAGCCAGCAGATGAATACAGGCAGCCGCCGGTACTACTTATCTTTCGAGGGAGTGTGGAAGAAGTCTGTCTAAGTGTAATCCAGGCGATTTAAGCTTACTAAACCTGTTGGAAGAGTGGGGGGTTGGGAAAAAAAAGTCCCACCAAAAAAAAGTTATATTTGTCACTAGGCACCCATGAGGTTAAATGGCCTCTGTCAACTAGCACCCAATGGGTTAAATCTTCCTTTCCCATTCAGAAGCCTCTAGCACCTAAGGGCTTAAAATTGCCACTATCATCTGGCGCCCAAGGGGTTAAAACTGTCTTTGGGCAGCTAATGGGTTAAAATGTCCCTATCATCTGCCAGGGGCTAATTTAGGACCATGTGGACACCTGTAAACTGAGCAGAGCAGATATCAATACTAATCTAGATATCTGAAAAATGCCCTATGCAGTTGGGGCATGTTGGGACATGTTAGAGAATTATACTTTTAAAAAATTTGGCGTGCTGCAGGTTAGCCAACAAGAAAGTTTTAGGAACAACATGGCAGTGACATTCCAAGCAGTTTGATTACTCTCCTCTCCATACAATATAAAAGCAATGCCCACTTCCAGACAAAGCCACACCCCCTTCCAGACAAAACCACTCCCCCTTCCAGGCAAAAAATTCCCCCCTTGGATAAAGTCACGCTCCTTTCTGGACAAAACCACACACCCCTTCCGGTGGTGCAGTGCTTCGTACACAAACATTGTTATATGAATAATGTTAACAATGCGGACAACACAAACCACACAATATTTACTAATATTCCCATTTCTCATTATAAAATGAGACATCACCTGTGAGATTTCTGTTTAAACACACTTACCATTATCCAGTTATATAAATTGAAATTTAGCCCTGCATATGTGCCTTACCTTTGCAGTTAGAAAATATCCAATCAAATTCAGATTTAAAAGGTCCCGGAAATCATCTGCACTGGTGTGATCTATTATCTGTTCTGGGGGATCTAAAAAGAAAAGGAGCCCAAAAATGAAATGACTTTCTTGTTCGAATCAGTGTTTTGTGCTGTTTATCCAGTCAGAGTTTTCTTGATAAAATGAATAACAAGGATTTCTAGGCTTCGTTCAGTCACATTAGAAGTACAATCTTTCACTATATATGTATGAGCCAATGGAATTGCCATCTCACTGGACATATCCTTTAATGTCATTGTGTAGAACCTAAAAGGACAGATATTACAAATGCCAATAATTTTGCAACCATCTTAAAGCTGAATTGAGATACAGTCCTATTGTCTACTCACTTCACATTTAATACAGAGTTGATTGCTTTATTATAATGTATTACGATGCCATAAGTTTACCACACTTTCAGCTAGACTTATTAAAGGTACCTCCGCTGGAAAAAAAAATTGCCATTGAGTTTTATTGATCGGGAGGTAAAATACTCAAGTATAAGTCGAGGTACCTATTTTTACCTAAAAAAATAGTAAACTTGATTGACTCGAGTATAAGCCGAGGGTAGAAATTATGAATTATGAGGCTTTAGTTTCCTTTTAAATGCAAAGCAGAATTCCCATTCAGTTGTCCCATACAGTAATATCCAAATCCAGTATGATTATTACTGTATGGGACTACTGTATGGGAATTCTGCTGTATATTTAAAGGGAAACTAAAGCCAGAATACAGAATCAGGTTTAACACCTTGTTTGTGGCATATTACTGCGTCTAGGGAAGGAATGTGAAACCTGCAGCCCTCCAGGTGTTTGCAAATTACAACTCCCAGAATTCTGCAGCCAGGGAATGCTGGAAGTTGCAGTTTGCAAGCATCTGGAGGGCTGCAGGTTTGACATTCCTGCTCTAGAACATAAAAGACAAGCCATGGAAACTTTACATAAACACACAGTACTTACGCCATCCAGCATTATTAACTAGACAGTCGATCTGCCCATAGGTCTTCACAGTAATATCAATCAGCCTCTGTTTAAAATAAAATTAGAAATGTACTCTTTCATTAAGTCTTGATGTGTACCTTGTTGAACATTAGAGCTCATTGCTGTACCATATACAATCACCAGCCGTGCAGAATCCATCCAGTTTGAACTGAGCCCTCAGATAATGCTATATACATGCTATAATATAAAGTCTGGATTAGTAGACAGATAACTGGTTCCCATGACCAACAATGGGACTGAGTGATATTATCTCCCCAACCCCAATGCCATTTTAAGAGCCACAGATAGATCCCAGAAAATATGAGACAAGCCAAATTCTAGCCTAATTTGGGGTTTCGTGTGACCATTGAAATCTCTATGGTATGGAAAATAAAAATCAAATCCCATTCCACCATCACAAACAGGAACTATTTAGACCTCCAATTTCCTCTCACTGTCTTAAATGCAAAGCTGAAAAAGCACAAACATGTATAACATGGAGCGTAGTAGCGAAGGCTGCCATGAAGGATGACTAGGAAACCAAAATCACGGTAAGATTTGATTTTTTATTTTCCCCAGTCACCATGGCATCAACCACTAATGGGATGTACCAATTAAAACACTATACAGGGAGATGTAATAAAAGTTCTTATTGTTAAAAATGGAGCTAATTTTACCCCAACCAATAAGATGTTATTTACCATTTGAAAGCTTAGATCTGATTGGTTGGGGCAAATTTAGCACCATTTTTAACGATAAGAACATTTATTACATCTCCCCGATATAAACAAAATGGAAAGACCACATCTGATGCTTAATAAACTCAAAATATTAATTATACAGCATGTATGACAGACTAAAGGACTTTCCTCCCAAAATTAGTCTATTGGGAGGCCGTCACATAACACTCACAGGGTTAAAAAGACTCTTGATTCTCTCTGCATCACCATATGTTTGTTGAAGAGGATCTAAGCTCAGCAGGGTGTATTGCTCATAGGCAATAGGTGGTAATTATCACACTAGTAACCAGTATGGCTATAGACATTTGGGCACGATAACAGCAGGAGGGCCAGCTCTAAAACAAAGCTAAAAGAACAGATGCCATTTTAAAGTCTGTTAATATTTCATAATAACTCAGGGTAAAGAATTATGTAATATTTTCCAAAATAATGTCAGCGAGCACTGGAACTAAGCTGTATTTGCCCATACCTTCTATAGGATTGTATCATAATAGAAACTTAAGATATTTTACTTCTCGGTCATACAACCTGTGTGTATAATCCCTTAGATATATTTAGAAGGTCATTCTGCCATCTTGGAATGAGCTGGCAGCTTGCGTCTTTTAGACGTTCTACAAAGGCTCTACAATAGAGGGGTTGAATCCAATCTCAATTTACATTTTATAATTTCATCTTGTTCCTCATCTTACTGAAAATAAGTAGTTTTTAATCTGATTTTCCAACAGCATTCTGTTGGAAGACGTTCTTGATCACTTCTTAGAGCGATTGGATCTATGCACCGCCTGGGTCACAGCCTGTTTTAATACTGAGACAAGAGTGATCAGTTAAGATGATGCATTAGTCGAGGTAAAGGGCCTGGACGGCTCCACAGGAATAATTGGTTCAGCCTTAGCTGGCTTCTTAGATTTCTCTGCACTTAATAGGCTGAAAGACATACAGAATATATATTTTGTAGTTGGTATACTCACCACACCATCTCTTTGAAAAGGTGGAAATGTACAGTATTTTCCCCACTTACCTAGATCCTCTGGGGTGTACTTTACTTCCATTCCCTGACTCCACGTGCTGCCCAAAAATTAGAGGATAAGCCAGGGGAGAAAAATTAAACAAATAAAAAGGCTAAAAACCAAGAGTGCAGACCTACAATTCACAGGAGAGCTGCACACAGCAAAGCCAGACTGTTAGCTCAAAGAAGGAGAACTGCACATCCACTGTTTAAATACAGATCTAGCTTCTCCAACGCAATACATGATGACGTCACTGGCTGCAAAGCCTGTGCACCCGGAAGCTAACTGCACAGTAGCCAAAAGAAACCCTGCCCTACACAAAAAGCTTAAGCACATATCTAAGCACATACCAGAGAGGGAGGCACTAGGACCCTGTTTCCTATAGACAGACCTCACAGGTGCTTCACAGGATTCATCAGTAGGCAAGAAAGCCTAGAACCCTCCTGGAGGACGCCACACTGGTACGTAAGCTCACCCTAGCGGACAGGAAAAAGGGAAAGGAAGTTGGGGGGGAGTTCTAAATAGTCTTACAAGTTTGTGTCCGTAATGGTGGAGTGGGGATTAAACCCCTGGTGAATGCAGGGGACTGATTTCTATCCAGGGTGCCAAATTGCTGATTTAAACCCAAAATTGATTTAAGATGATTCACAGAAACGTCGATCACAAAACCAGATTTTGTGATTGCAGAAGCACAGTTTATACTTTCATGTTACATATTTAATAAGAAGTTCTTACTACAAGGTCTGCAATGAAACTGAAATGCACTGTACATTTTTTGTCAGTTACCTAAATTCCAAGAAAACGAAGTTTTAGATTTTTAATGTGATAGATAGGTCCCTAATAATTGTGGTTAATGGACTAGAAGATTACATTTAACACTTTATAGTGTTACATTTTTCACATTGTATATTTTAAAACTACAGCAAATTCATCCACAGTGAACTTCAATGCAAGTTTTTTAGTACTAAATGGACATGCGCGCTACAGCTGTACAGAACGAGGTCGGAAATTTCAGTGTGGCCGCGGTGGATCATGCAAAAAGTAAGTTTCTTCTTACCTTCATTCACAAACCCTGCGCTGTTGATTGAAGAATGGGAGGTAAGGCATAGCTCCTTAACCTCCCGGGCTTCAATCAATACAATAAAGGAATAGTTCACTTTGGGAGTGAACTAGTCCTTTAACCTGACACAATCGTTTTGGTAGAATTGAAACTTCAATGCTAATTCTCATACATCCCCAGTTATCCCCAGCGGCCACTAGATATTTTTTTTTTAATTATTTATCAGCCCCACCATACACCCAACACTCCCAGTCATGGCTGCACCCAACACACGGTGCACCCAACAGGCCACGCACGGTGCACCCAACAGGCCACGCACGGTGCACCCAACAGGCCACGCACGGTGCACCCAACAGGCCACGCACGGTGCACCCAACAGGCCACGCACCAGTGCACCCAACAGGCCACGCACAGTACACCCAACAGGCCACGCACAGTACACCCAACAGGCCATGCACCATACACCCAACAGGCCACACAAGGTGCACCCAACAGGCCACGCACAGTACACCCAACAGGCCACGCACGGTGCACCCAACAGGCCACGCACGGTGCACCCAACAGGCCACGCACGGTGCACCCAACAGGCCACGCACGGTGCACCCAACAGGCCACGCACGGTGCACCCAACAGGCCACGCACGGTGCACCCAACAGGCCACGCACGGTGCACCCAACAGGCCACGCACGGTGCACCCAACAGGCACGCCGGTGCACCCAACAGGCCACGCCGGTACACCCAACGGCACAAGGTACACCCAACTGGCACACACGGTACACCCAACTGGCCACTCACGGTACACCCAACTGGCCACACACGGTACACCCAACAGGCCACACACGGTACACCCAACTGGCCACACACGGTACACCCAATGGCCACACACGGTACACCCAACTGGCCACACACGGTACACCCAACTGGCCACACACGGTACACCTAACAGGTAATATAGTCCCAAACAGGTTCCACTTATATCTCTAATATGCCTGTTTGGTCTCTCTTACAAGACTATCTATGCACATGAAGAAAAATGCCTTCCTGTCCTCCAGTCAAACAAAAACTACCTCTACTTTTTCCATAGACTGCTCCTTCCACCTTAATGGATAGGATCCAACATTAGTCCACTGTGGACTTTTTAGAATATAAAGGGCAAGTTCACCCAGAAAAAAACCTTTTTTACATTACATAATTTTTACATGCATTACCCCCCAAAACCTGGCTTTTGTTTTGTTCCTACTTTTCCCCGACGCTCACACTCTGACATTTAGGTAATTACAAACAGCCGATACCCCACGTGTAGTCTCACCTCCTCCTCTGTTGCAAGCTGGTTACAAGTGCGCTCAGGAGCACTCGTTCGGTAATGGTGGTCAACAAGCAGCAGCCATGACTGGGAGTCATTACCCGAAAGAGGAGGAGGACATGGCGAGGAATCGGCTGTTTGAAAGCACCTATATCTCAGCGTAGGAGCATTGGAGAAATGTATGATTAAAGTTGGGTTTTGGGGGTAATGTATGTAAAAATGTAAATATTAATTCTGGGTGAACTTACCCTTTAGCAGTTGGACTGTTTGATTACAATGAATTTGATTGAAAACAGTTTAAGAAGAAAAGAAAAAAATTGTGCTACCTTAATATCCTCTTCATTCGTAACATCACAACAAACATATATACAGTCTCCTGGACCAATGGCCTTTATCTCTTTCTCAAGATCACTTGCATCTTCCTCTATAATACAAGAAAACATAAAGAAACTAATAAATGTTGAATTTCAGATCTCATCTATGTAACGATTTTCAAGGTGTCATCTTACCTTTCGAGCAGAATACAACTCGGGCGCCATTCTTCACTGCAGACACAAAGTAAAATAATATCAGTTTATCGTACAATAAAATGATTCTGCTGCTTTGGAAGTCAAGAACACTAAGTGCTGAGTGGCACATCTGTATTATCTTCCTAACTGCTGTGCTCCTTGAACACCTGATATAGGACAGCATTTTTAAAGGGTATTTCCACTGGTAAAAAAAAATGTTGGTATTTAGTTTTTATTGAAGAATGAGAGGTAAATGAGCTGTGTCTTACCTCCTGGTCTTCAATAAAACCTGCAGGAGCCGGGAATGAAGGTAAGGTTCTTTTCCCAATCGCTCGCTCCTCTGCCGCGTAGTCTGACAGGTCCCGACGGACTCTGTATTCTATGCGCATCGCACTTGGGCATTCGCATAGTGTACTAAGTCTGTTGGGACCTATCAGACTATGCGGCAGAGGAACAAGAGATTGGGCAAGTACCTTCGTTCCCGGCTCCTGCAGGTTTTATTGAAGAACGGGAGGTAAGACACAGCTCCTTTACCTCCCGTTCTTCAATAAAACTGAATAGGCAAAGCAAGTTCTTGAATGTGGAGGTGTCAGCTCAAGGTCCTACAGCATTGTTCAGTCTAGACAAGGCAAAGCAAGTTCTTGTATGTGGAGGTGTCAGCTCAAGTTCCTACAGCATTGTTCAGTCTAGACAAGGCAAAGCAAGTTCTTGTAAATAAAAATCCTTACCTTACATCCCAGCTCCAAATGGTTCTCCAGTAATCCCCCCCCAAAGTCAAAAAAACTGCCCACCAGGAGTACTGCAGAGTCCATATAGGACTCTGCCTCCTGTCTCCCCTCCGGGAGAAGTTTGGCATGTGCAATGCAGCCATCCTCCCCCTCCCTCTCCCTCCCGTTTTACGATCCCTACCCCTAGCTACAAATGCCTTTAACAAATAATAGTTCTCCTTCCCCCAGCCCCAACCGCTATAAAAGATTTGTTAGAAAGTGCCTCGATAGTTACTTACCTTCCCCTCTCTCCCCCGGCGTTTTGTGCAGCCAGCAGCCGTGTCCGTGATTGGCTGCCTCTCAGCCAATTACGGACGCGGCTGCCAGTTCCGCCCCCTGCTTGCAGTTCCATGCAAGCAGAGGGCCGGGACTGTGCGGTGGAGGAAAGAGGGAAGGTAAGTAACTATCGGGGCACTTTCTAACAAATCTTTTATGGCGGTTGGGGCTGGGGGAAGGAGAACTATTATTTGGCAAAAAGTTGGGGAAGGGGTGGACATGACCTTTAAAGCCATAAAAAGATTCAATAACATAAATCAGTCCATCCTGTACACAAACATACTACTGGGTATAATACATTTACACATGTAATACAGTAACATACGTGTTAAACACTGATAATCCTAATACAAAGTGAGTTACAGGATCTAATCCTCTAGAAGTGCTGACCAGGCACATAATATTATTAAAAGGAAACATGGACTCTGACCCTTACCACAAAACATCTCCTACCCATGTTATGTACGGTCAGATGATGTAAAACTGGAAGTGGAACCTATGAGCGATACTAGATAGAAGTTCAAATGAAAGTTAATGCAAACCTGTAAAGATTATCTATGAATTATATAAATAAGAATAGGAATGAATACAGAAATATAAACAAAAGTCCAAGCATTTTTGTTATGAAAGGAGGTTATGGGAGCCAGCTCACTAAGTGTTAACCAAGCTATAATAAAATCAGGGATCCTCACACTATGGCTCTCCAGATGTTTGAAAACTACAACTCTCAGCATTCCAGGGCTTCCCTCTGTAGAATGCTGGGAGTTCCATAAAGATCCCTGTAATAAATGACAGCTCAGTAGTCTGAATGGGAAACATTCATATAAAGTAAAATGAACTTTCCATGGATAAACTTTATAAACTAGATTCATACCAAACAGCTTGACAGTTGCTGCTCCAATTCCCTTAGTGCCCCCAGTTACCACTGTCACCTTATTGTGATAACGGAGATTTGTGTCTGATACACAGGATGTCATGGTGATTCTGCCTCCAGGGAACACACAGCTCTAATGCTGCTTGGTAGTCACATGGCAGGCAGCTGATCTAACAGGAAGTACTAATGCATTCTGGGAAATGTAGTTCCTGGCCATCCCCAGGCAGCACACAATGGGATAACTTCCCTGCCAGCTGGGACAGAAGAAAATTGACACTTTCTCCAAAGTTATAAATAGCATCCGCCCCCTTCTCCTCATTAATCTATTTTCTTCTGTATCTGCTGGGAGATGAAGTTTTCCCCTACTCAAGGCTTTTTCCGACCTGCTCCCTAACTCTTCAAGTCGAGGTCCTCACTGTTGTGTCGGTCTTGCACCCACTGAAGCCAGGAGACCACCACGAAGATCCCCTCCATCAGCCGATGCATGTTTTGGGGAGAAGTTCAGACGCGCCGGATTGCTTATTCGGCCGGATAACATGGAAATCGCGGGAACGCAAACTTTCCTGCGATTTCCGATGCGCATGCGATTGCGCGTTCGTTCATGTTTTGCGGCGAGCATTTTTTTGCGCAAACGTTTGCGTTTTTACTTTATAGATAGCGGAAAACGCGAAAATAACGCGCGCTAACGAGCAGAAAGCGCGCACGTGTGTGATAAGGCACGTGAAAGCGTGCACGCTTGATGCGTTGTAGTGTGGCCTCACCCAAAGGCTGGGTACACACTAGCAGATATTTTCGGCCGACCAACCGATTCACGGCACTTTTGGTCGGTTGGCCGAAAATATCTGCTGGTGTATTGCGGCCGGCCGTGACCGACC
Source organism: Hymenochirus boettgeri (assembly GCA_019447015.1). Taxonomy (NCBI): domain Eukaryota; kingdom Metazoa; phylum Chordata; class Amphibia; order Anura; family Pipidae; genus Hymenochirus; species Hymenochirus boettgeri. The sequence continues at coordinate 194,574,473 of CM033475.1, forward strand.
TCTATTGATCGTTCATCCAGATCGGATGAACACTCGATCGGACGTGTCGGTAAATTCCGATCGATCAGGCGGTTCCCTATGGGACCGACGGACATTTGTCCCAGCTGATCGCTCGCTTGTAGTGAGAGCTCGGTCGGGACAAATGGTCCCTCCGTGTGTACCCAGCCTTAGCTGCTTTGCCTAGCTGCACTAATGAGTCTGACAGGAGCGGAGGTGGTGAGTAATGCTCCTTTTAAAGATCATGGATTTAAAGAGGTAGTACCTAATTTTGGATTTTGTTGTTTTAATGTTGTTTCAGCCAGAGTATGCATGCCAGGGGAAGTTATAAGAAAAAGAAAAGAAAGGAGCATCATCTAGACCAGTGTAAAGCCTGTAATAACCCTGCTTGGCAAGGGAGAAAATTATACAGAGACTGCATTAAAGATTTGGCAGATGATGATTTAAGTGCTCAACCTAGTGAGTGTTCCAAACGTCCAAAGCCTTCAGTGGAAAAGGCAGACATATTAAATTGGATTACCCAGGCTGTAGCACAAGGTTTCAAAGATTCTACTCCTCTTAGAGGCGACAATCTGCCAACCCCTCAGTCTCTGAGGAGGAGGTGCAAGAGAGATCAGACTCTATATCCTCAGAGGAGGAAGACAGAGAGCAAGAGAACTCTGAGTTTAATTTAAAACAGGTTGAACCTTTAATTGAATTGATCAGGAAGACTGTTTTAGAAGAGTCGCCTTCTGATTCTGTTCCGCTCTTTCAGAAAAGGTGCCGGTGGAACGCAAATTCAAAAAATTTATCCATTTTCAGGAGTTAAAACGGAAGATTGGGTAAAGCCTCCAACAGTTGATGCACCTATAGTTGGTATATCGAAGCGCACTGCTTTGGCAATTGATGATGTGACTGCCTTACGCCGTCTTATGGATAGAAGGATGGAGACTGAATTGAAAAAGACCATCTCAACAGCAGGTTCTGGTTGTAAAGTGGATGTGGCGTTGGTCTCTGTAAGCAAGACCCTTTCAGTGTGGTTAGATAAGCTACAGGAAGATATCACAGAAGAAGAAGCAGGCCCTTTTTCAATATGTGCAGAAGCTGTTAACCAATGGGGCAATAATAAGAGGGCTTTTTTTGGTAAAAAAGCTTTGGGAGAGTATCGGCTGATCTTGGATCTCAGACGTCTAAATGAGTTCATTAAAGTACAACATTTCAAAATGGAAACTCTACAGAAGATTTGTACAGCTATTCTACTGGGGGATTGGCTGTGCTCTATATCTTACAGATGTCTATCTCCATGTACCAGTGGCCTTAGAACATCATCAGTATCTGAGATTTGCGGTAGCAGAACACCATTATCAGTTCAAATGCCTCCCCTTTTGGCCTCTCAACATCACCGGGACTTTTACGAAGATATCAGTAGCTCTAGTAGCGAGAATGAGATGTCAAGGTCTTCGAATATTCTCGATGATCTATTGATAGTAGCAAAGAACAGACAACAGATTTTGAGAGATCGAGATTCAGCCCTAAGGAACCTAGTTCCTAGTGATAAATCTGCAGAAAAGCCAGTTGACTCCGTCCCAGAGATTAGTGTACTTGGGAGCCACTATAGACACAGTTTTGAATCTTCTATATTTACCAAAGGTCAGAATACAGAAGATCTCAACTTTAGCAAGGCAGATAATTCAACTGAAACATTGTATGGTGAAGCAGCTGATGAGTTTCCTAGGTTGTGCCTCAGCAACTATAGGTTTAGTCCAGTGGGCAGCTTGGAGGATGAGACTGCTGCAAGCTTTCTTTAGAAGATGAAAAAGGGAGAATCAATCTCTATTGAAGGAAGTTTTTCTAACTCAGCAATTCAAGAACAAATTAAGTTGGTGGACAGTACACTCCAACTTGAGATGGGGAACCCCTCTCATGGAGCCAGAGTGGGCGGAGCTCTAAACAGATGCTTCAGGCAAAGGTTGGGGAGCCTGGACAGAAGACTTGCTAGTCCAGGGAATATGGAAGACAGACTTATCTCCCGTCGGGAATGTTGGAGTTGAGGGCCATACGTTTAGCTCTTCTAGATTTACAATAGGAAGTTTGGGGGAAGCAAAACATAAGATCAGACAACAAGGTGACCACAATATATATAAGAAAGCAAGGAGGGATGAGGAGTCAGAACATGATGAAGGAAATACAACCAATTAGGGAACTTGCTTGCAATCTCGGACATGTATATACCAGGGAGAGAGAATTGCTAAGCGGTTCCCCTTTCCAGGACACTTTTGGACAACAGAGAATGGATGCTGAATCCTCAGACATTCAAAATGATAGTGAGAACATTTTGGATGCCAGAGATGGATTTGATGGCGACAGAGGCCAACAGACAAGTAAGGAGATTTTTTTCCAGGTATTGCAGCCCTTAGGTGGAGGCTGTCGACGCTCTAAACCAGAACTGGAACAGTTTGAAGGCCTATGTGTTCCCTCCTGTACCCATGATAGCCAGAGTTTTGAAGAAGATACTGATATCCAACATGAAGGTCATAGCGATGCTGAGGACCAGGACGATTCACAGTCTCTATTACCTAACTCAGAACTTCAATCTCTTGAGTCAGGGGGCAGTATATTGCATCCAAATCCAGTCAGTCTAAACTTAGCAGTTTGGATTTTGAGAGGTCAGGGCTAATGGAGCAGGGATGCTCTAGTCAAGTGATTCAGACCCTACTAAATTCTAGGAAGCCTTCGACCTCCAAAAAGATCTGGGATATTTCCGTAGACTGGTCTCATCGTCATTCATTAAATGCAACTCAATGCTCTATTCCTTAACTGCATGAGTAGTAGACACAGGACTTTCATCAAGTACTATCAAGGTACAAGTTTTAGCCATTTCGGCAATAATTCCAAGATCCCTCTTTAAGGAGCCATTGATTAAGAGATTCCTGCAGGGAGTTCTAAGTTTAAGACCTCCACGAAGACCTATTTTTCCCCAGTGGGATTTACCTCTAGTACTGAAAGCATTTGTCCAAAGTCCTTTCGAACCATTAGAGTCCTGCTCAATTTGGGATTGAACATTAAAAACCATTCTTCTCACCGCTTTGACATCAGGTAGAAGAGCTTCAGAGCTCCAAGCTTTATCTTCAGTGCCTCCATATCTGAATTTTCATCTTCAGGTTGCTACTCTGTATCCAGTGGTGGAATTCCAACCTAAAGTAATGTCATCCTTTCATCTAAACCAGCCGATAATTTTACCGGCAGTTACTAAAACGGACTTACAGAATAATCTCCCTATGGCTTCTTTAGATATAGTAAGATGCCTGAAGATCTATATAGAACATACAGCCTCCTTTAGAAAAGTGGAAAGGTTATTTATTATCCCTTTCAGGTCGAGGAAGGGAGAAGCAGCGACGATTGCCACTTTAAGGAGATGGATAGTGAAGTCTATTCAAAGAGCTTATTCAGCCCAGAGCCTGGTACCTCCTCTAAATATCCGTGCTCATTCAACAAGAAGTTTGTCAACCTCATGGGCAGCAGAAAAAGGGACGAATATTGATAAGCTTTGTAGAGCAGCAAATTGGGCAACCTCATCCACTTTGATAAAACATTATAAGTTGGATTTGAGGGTGGCGTCCCAGGCGAATTATGGCCGCAAAGTTATTCAGTCTGTGGCCAGGGCAACAAATTAAATTTATTTTCTTTATTCAGCACTTTAAGAGTTTGTAGTTTTTATCCCTCCCTAATGTTAGATTGCTTGGGTACAACCCATTATGTGCTGCCTGGAGATGGCCAGGAAGATGGAAACTCCTATCAAGAGTTTCTTTTCCTGGCCATCCCCTCAGGCAGCAATCCCATCTCTATCTCCTTTGAGAGTGCTTTGTAAATATACTAATGAGGAAAAGGGGGCGGATACTATTTATAACTTTGGAGTGTCTATTTTCTTCTGTCCCAGCTGGCAGGGAAGTTAACCCATTTTATCTGTTGTATTCAGTTCGATCAACTGGACTTGAAGTTTAGTTCTTGAAGACGTTTCGCTAGTCATCCGATTGGCTTTCTCAATTCAGAATTTACTTAATATTTCACCTGACGAAAATTCTTGCACAAACCAATACCAAATGTTTAGCGAATGATTGTGTTTGTGTGAGGAAAGACTTATCTAAATCAATTTGACACTCTGATATTACAGAGGTAACCAGCACTTACATTACCATTATCTGAGTGTGGCACATATTATTCTCTGTGTGGGGCACTTGTATCATCCTTCTGTGTGGGGCCCTTGTATCATCGTTCTGTGTGTCTCTTTCCCAGTTATTCAACTGTTCCTTTAAATGTTATCCACCAGCTTCCCAGTTATCTGCTTGCTATCAGCATATCTATCAATGGGATTTAAAAAAAAATAAAAATCCTCACGATCGCACTGTTTTTCGAGCTTCCGCATTCTATTTTCAAGCCGCGTTCAAATTTTTTCAAACATTTTGTAAAAAATGATACAGTAACTTACTGTAAATGGCTCTGGGACCTCAGAAATGGTCTGGGAAACAGACCAATCTGATTGTAACCAATTCTGATTGGAAAAGAATCTTATTGGTTAGTATACCAATCAGATTCTTCCTAAAATAATTTTAATGTATCCAATCAGAATTGCTTACAAATAAAGGTGAAGTTTTAAAACCCTCCAGCTTGAAGCCTGTTGTTTGCAGTGTATATGTTTTCAAGGACTGCAGCACCATGCTGAAAGGCTGCTGATGTGGAGCTCCTCTAATGGAGTGGGTAGGTGAACACTCCCCTTAGGCTATTTTCTGTATAGGTTATGGAGCGCTAAAGTCGGGGGGAACATCAATTTGAACATTAGATAATTATCGAAAATTCAATGATCATTAAAAGTTCGGAAGTTCACAATCCAGAATTTATTCAGGTTTATTCAAACTGTTAAAGCTTGTGTACAAATTCGGATCTAGTCCATCTCTAGTCATGAACTTCCTACTGTGCCTCCCCCCCCTGCACTTGCCCATGGATTTGAAGCATTCCAATGGTCCAGGCATGTACAGTGCCAGAAGCGCACTATAATGGAGGGGCTAAATAGCACTGGCTGGGGCATTGTTTTGGCATCCATACCACAATCTTGGCCCTCCAAAATTGGTTTGTTAATTAACGAACGTTCAGCATTAATTTACGGCCGCACATTATCGATAACACACTGTATCGCTAAATTGCAATACCGTGTGTTTTTAAATAGGGCCCGTAGACCTCTAAAAGACCTAACACTAAATTTGTCCAAAAACTTATGTGGGAGTGGGGGGTGTTCGTCAATCCGCAAAAGGTCTTTTGGGTCCCAAATTGTGTAAATATAGGAGTGGTTAGGAGTGCTAATCCACCACACTAAAATCTCAAAAAGCAGAAAAAAAAACTCCACTAAACTCACTTTAACACACTGACCTTTATACCCAGGGGTTTGGCACAGGTAAAAATAGCTGCCATTGGTGTGTTTGATACATGAACATGGGTTCGGAAAAACCAGAATTGTTTACATCAGAAAGAATCTTATTGTATGTTCCCCAGACCATTTCCCAGGTCCCAGGAACATTTACAGTAAAGGTGCCCATACATCTATAAGATTTTACTTACCCGACCGAGCGCTCACGCGATGTTCATCGATGCTGCCGGAACCGCTTTTCTTACATTCAACTGCAAAATCCCATTAATTTTGCGATCGCATGTCGGTCGAATGTAAGATCGGGAGAAGCGGTTCCGGCAGGATCGAAGGAACATCATGTGAGCGCTCGGTTGGGTAAGTAAAATCTTATAGATGTATGGGCACCTTAAGTTACTGCATGATTTTTGGCAAATTTTTGAAAATTTAAATTTTCTAGAATTTTCAGAATTTTTTGATTTTTTTTAGAAAATTTCCAGAAGTAGTTTGGAAAAAATTCGGAAAGCAGAATTCCGGAAAATCTGCGAGATTTGCGAACCAGCCATCTCTAATCACAACCAGAAGCCACGCCCACCTCACCGAATACAGATTGGAAGCACTTTTTTACAAAGTTTGACCATAGGAGCATCCCTATCTGGAGGCACAGTGTTTGAAAATCCTAGCTGTATGCAGTTTTGACAATTGGTTTGCTTCCTTTCACAGTCAGGTCACATAAAAGGTTAAATAAGGTAGGGGGGAAACAAGTACTGGATTAAAGGCATGCAGCAACACACACAACTCACTTGCAGGGAAATTCACAGAGGAGCGGTGCATCCGCGCAGCGCTCCTTTCCCTTTATACGATCGGTTAGTGCGACGTTAAGTCTCGATTTGTGCCGGCTGCGCGAGTCCCGGAAGAGACACTTGCGCAGACGGCGCAAAGTAATTTACCAGAGGCTGTGCAGGTCTTAGCGTGTAAGTATTTAAGGCCAGCTTTAGCTGGCCTTAAATACTTACATGTGGGTGAGATTCACCCAGAGCTGCAAAGCTTCTGGTAAATCGCGTACGGGAGATTTGCCCAGTGCATTTGTGGCTTTGGGTGAATCTCCCAAACAGAGTACTACTTACATGTATTCAATTACAGATTAAAAGGTTATCTCCATCCTCTAAATTGTTATTTTATATAATGTAGGGCACCCCTGCCCATCCCCAAAGAGAACCAGAACTCTACTTACGGTACTTCAGTGAATCAAAAATGTCCATTTGAAAAAACATCAGTGGATCACAATAGTCCAATATCTTTTTATCTGGGAAAATTCTTTATAAAGTGAAACATAACATACGGTTGTTTATGTATCCGTGAAGTATATACAGTTTAACAATAAAAACATTGTCTCCTTTATCCTGCATACTAGATATCCACTAAGTGTCAAGATTGTTATTTATCTCTTACTTTTATTACTTCTATATAATATATATACTTGTTTTGGAGTAATCCACTAGGTGGCATCACCAACCCTTTGAGACAAAAAAGTTGAATTGTATTATTAAAACTGTTAGAAATGGTCTATAGTTTGTTAAAATGACCTTATGAACATTCAAAGAGGGATTAATGTTCCTACTCTTATTATACTATACAATACGACCCAGTATTGCCACTTAGTGGATAAGCATATAACCTGGCCTAAACATCACCCCTCTTACTACCCAATATGATCCAACCCGCCTTTCACCCTCCACTGCCAATCTATTTACAGCCCACCGATTCCTGCAACCTTATGTCCCACCCCCATATCCTCTAGACTGTAAGCTCCCTGGGAAGGTTCCTCACTCCTAATGTATCACGGTATTGCTGTAAGAAACTTTGTATAACATGTATTACCCTGTATGTAATGTATGACTATGTAATTGTAAAGCGCCACGGAAGATGTTGGCGCTATATAAATCCACAATAATAATAATAGTGGATAGCTAGTATGCAGTATAAAAAAAAAAGACAATGCTTTAAAAGGGTCACTATAGTCACTCAAACAACTTTCTATATTGTAAAAGTACAATGTTAGGGTAGTAAAATGATGTTACTTATGGTGGGTACACACGTGGAAATTCTTCCTCCTGACTGTCGGAGGAAAGACTGTCAGTCGTGGCAAAAGAAGCTGCGTTCGACAGTAACCATGGCCGAGCGTGCAGTCTCATAGAGGACCGCACAATCGGCCGTTATTCCGACCTGTCTAAATCATGCATTTGTCCAATTTGGACAAACAAATGATCGACTGTCAGTAGCAGCTGCCACAAGGAACCATACAACAATTTGGCCCGACTGACCAAAACAGTTGAGCCAAATTATTGAATGGTATGTACCTAGCCTTACATGTGTGTCTGTGCCTGCTTTGTCAGTGAATTTTCAATGTTTAGTAACTCGTTCGGGAAAGGCCGAAAATTTCCATCGGCCGCGCTAGACTCCCTATAGGAGTCTAGCGCGGCCGATGGAAACACACAGTCCCGAGCGTTCTCCCTATACTGTGTGTATGCAGATCTTTGAAAGATGGCAGACAGGATCTTGCAGATCCTGTCTGTCATCTTTCAGAAATCTGTACTGTGTGTACCTAGCTTTAGTCACTGCCCAACACTTATACATAATAAAGAGCCTTCACCACCAGACACTATACAGAGCATTAATAGGTATCTATACTTCCAAAAATCACATTTTCAAAAATGCATAGTGCAAAGGTCCACGTCCAGACATTTTCAGATTTGAAATCCAATCTGTAGATTCTCAGAAATCTTAATTTTAAATAACGGCATATACAGGAAAAGAACTGTCAGTCAAACCAGGTATGTTAATTTGTGTCCCTCCAGTGACCTCTTACTAGGATCTCCCAAAACATGTCAAAACTTTTATTAATACAACCCAATATAAGGGAGCTGATTAATCATATTGGTCTCCTATCTGTCTGTCTGTCTAATCTATCTCTTTGTCTGTCTGATCTATCTATTTATCTATCTATCTGTCTGTCTATCTATCAATGGTGTTTGGTAGTATAAATGCACAGACACTAATGAGAGGGGGAGAGATTCAAGCCAGGTCTGCTGCAGAGTGTGTCACAGGAGGTCACTTACAGGAGCCCTGCCCTCAAGCATGTCTGCTTGCTTGTCAGAAGAAAGGGAGAATTTTTGACACAGCAGCAGCCCCCTCCCCCACCATCAGAAGTCAGGATGATATGTTAAAGCAAATCTATAGTGAAATGTATACATTGCTCCAATCCAAACATAAAAAAAGGTTAGTTTAGGGTGCCTTATTCCACCTGTCTGATATACTGCAGAGCTCCTCCTCCCCATTCTTGTCATTCCCCCTTTCAAATAATCTGGCTGTAAACCAAGCCTGTGAAACAAGCCGTTCCTCCTACACGTCACTCTAACCTTTGTAAACAAAAAAAAAACTCCATATGTAAGCCTGTAGAGAGAAAGTGTTTCTGTGCCTCCCTCTGGGAAGGGGGGTGAGTTAGGAGACACCAAAGTCCTGCCTTATCACTGCAGCCGATTTCCCTTTAAAAGACAATACATTGGTGAAAGCTTTGGAGGAGGGAGATTCAGTACTGCTCTTTCTGCTTCATTCTACTTCCCTTTACTTCTGTTTCTAACCCAGTATTTGCCAAGCATTTTAGTAAGCAGGAAGGAGTCGTTGGGAGCCTACACACTACACCGGCATGCTGTTAGGGGATTTGATTGACAGCTCAAGCAGGAGTGGTGTATTGAAATCCTGACTTCTTTTAACTTGCGTATCCCGGGAGAGTTAACTGAAGAAAATAAAAATACTCTGGGGGTTAGGAGGGGAATTATAGAACACATAGAAAGAAGGGGGGGGGGAATTACATTTTCCCACTATAGATGCCCTTTAAGGGGATGAGGGTTGTATTTGGGTTACACCTGATGAAGGTAACAAGGTGATCCTCGAAACGTTGTGCATGCAATTCACAATAAATGAAAATTCTGGATAAGTAGTGTGCACCTCAAATCTCTTTCTGCTTGTGCTTCCTGCTATCACAGTGGGCTGTGACATCACTTTGGCTTGAGCATGCTCACTATCCTTGAGCATGCCCCCAAACTTCTCTATTGTTTTTAAAACAAGCCACAAGCCTGATTTTTTTTTTCTCTCCCTAATGTGTCCATAGGTAGAGGAAAAAAAAGATAAGATACATTTTTTGGGTGTGGAGCTTTGTTTAAATGATTCAAGAGACCTTTTTAATAAGGCACACTAGCATGGGGACCACAATCCCTCTTTCAGGGGGCCGTAGACAGATCAATATTAGCCAATCGCAACATTTTTATCCATCGTAACAATGAAAACAGGCACACTGATGATAAGCAACAAAGATGTTGATGGAAGCGCACACCTGTTTATCAGAAGAATTCTGTTTATTGCATCTAATTGCATCACACAAACACACAACGTTTCGGAGAACGCATGTCTCCTTCATCAGGTGCAACTCAGTTACACCTGATGAAGGAGACATAGCGTTCTCCGAAACGTTGTTGTTTTGTGTGATGCAATAAAACAGAATTCTTCTGATAAACAGTGTGCGCTTCCATCAACCTTTGTTTGCTTGTGCTATAGCGTGGAGTCCTTGAGGTAGAGGACAGAGGGAAGCAGCACCTGGAATACACTGGCACATTGCCTGAAGGAGTGCCTAGGCCCACAACTATACTATACGAACTTACACTGATTGATTATCTGCCTATAATATCACTATGTCTATGGTCACTATTAGAGACAATTTTTTGTCAATCTGTTCAGTAATTCTCTGTAGTTGAATTTGATATGTTTTAGTATTACCATCCCTGTAATTATCCATTAATTTCTGAATACACAAATAATTAAAACTGCACCTTAATATCTAGAGGTTTCAAGTTGTGACACCCAGTTTTGGGTCTCACACCAGCAATGTATGTATAAAGTTGTATATAAATACACATTCCCTTGCCCAAACACAATCTGAATCCAAAACAAAGACTTCCTTGCCTTTATTTGCATGACACAGGCAGCACGGTGGCTCAGTGGTTAGCACTGATGCCTTGAAGTGCTGAGGTCCTGAGTTTGACACATCTGCAAGGAGTTTGTATGATCTCCCCGTGCTTGGGTGGGTTTCCTTCGGGCACTCCGGTTTCCCCCACAATCATAAAGACATACTGATAGGTTGTGTCAAATAAATGTGCTTAGATTGTAAGCTCTTTGGGGCAGGGCCTGATGTGAATGTATACACATAATTGTAAAGCGCTACGGAAGATGTTGGCGCTATATAAATCCAAAATAATAATAACAATAACACTGTTTTGCATGCACAATGCAAGCAAGCAAAAAGCTTTGGGCACGCTACAGGATACCAAGTCTCCTTTACAAAAACGTAAAAACCACAAAACAAAAACAAGTTGGTTAGCAGATCTCTGCAGTGATTATTAAAAAAACAACACAATCTGGATATAAAGTCGTTTGCCAATTTTGGTACAATAACATTGTTTACAGCAAATAGAAAATTACATAAAAAGGCAGCAATCTGTCTTACTACTTGGTATTTAGTCAGATTAACATAGATGGAATACAAAAAATTGTTAGGCATGGATCAGCTGTATACTGTATGTAGTACACACCAACCAGCAGCCACTAACCAGCTGGTGGGTGTTAACAAGCCTCTGGGTTAACTTATCCCGGTATTATGAGAATGTTCTGGACGAACTCGCACTGTATGATTTGGTATTAAACTTAAACTGGCCCTTTACAAAAGAGCAATATATCAAGGCACTGCAATAAAATACAAAGTAAATATAACAACCATCTAAAAGGTTTTTGTGTTTAAAACAAAGCTTCTCAATAAAGGATAAAATGGCTTCCTGTTAACAGTTTAGGTCACTGCAATACAATACAACAGATGCAATACGCAAACCAGGAGTGGGAGTTGGATCATTGCTGTATGCTGGGCAATGTGCAGGAAACCTTTCTCCATATTTGTATAAAAACAAATAAAATCAGTCCTTGTAACTGGCAATTGAAATCTCTGTCTTGGCAAGATTTAAGTTGCTGTACTACAGTGGAAGGCAACTTCTGGTCCTCAGAATATGGTAGGATAACTAGAATTCCCAGAATCCCTTTGTGAGTCGAGACTTGATGGTCCTTGACGGTTTCACCTCCATCATCCGATTATTTTCAATGCGTTCAACAAAATATCCTCCTGTACAATGCGAATAAAATGCCTCTCTGAATAGTGCAATGGTGCATAGCAGAGCAACACAGACAATACCCTGTGGATTACAAAATGACTTGCTGGATTATATTACCAGTTCCTACAAAGCAGATATTTTTGCCAGTTAACTTTACACTTTACAAGTGCGTCTTCATTTTTACCAAAATATTTGCATGCTTCGCCCCATTTCATAGTTAGCCATGTTCTAAACAACTTCTGCAACTCGAAGCGTTATATGCCAGATGGATTTCTCACTTAACAGAAGGGCTACACATTTTCTAGCAATGCCAATCTGTGCTGTTCTATACCTTTCTTAAGCAATTAGTCCTTATTAACATTTTTACATTCTTTCATTATTTCACCTAAACGTGCCTCCTTATACACATAATTTACATTCTCTGACATTCTATACAACTTTCCTCTTATCTTCAATGGAACATCCTTTAACCCAACTCGTACACATTCTGGAATCCCTTTCATTTTGCCAGATCTGTTTAGAACAGTCTACAAATAGTTCAGAAAGTTGCCAACAGCTTTAGAAGCTAGACTGAAGAAGCGTAATTCGGATTGGCTCCCTTTCTTCCTTACAATATTCTGCCACTTTGCCCATATTCAGAGGGTTATAATGCAAGTCCTGTATGAGGAACTCATAATCGGAGACTTGCCCGTTACACTTGGATAACATAGCAGACTCTTGTGACGTTTTGGGACAATGATCTGTGTTTTCCTTTTCTCCCTGTGCTGTCCAGTTCTCATAATGCAGGTTGTCTAAATGTTTGGAACTACAAAGACCCTTGGGTGCTTCTTCATTGTGCTGTAGCCGAGGGCTGCTGGGTTCACCGGATGAGATGTTGTTTGTCACATGCAAAGTCTGGCAGTGTTCTGATGGCTTGGCAGCATTTTCTTCCCCTTGCATTGTATTAGGTGTGGCTTTGAACTCAGCATGCTCTCTCTTTTCAGACTGTTTGCTGGAACGAGAATCCTGCATAATGAAATCCCAGGGATAGACTTCATCTGATGTGGAGATATCGCTGTTTGCATCGTCGTCATCAACTAATGTTTTGGCTGTAAAATAGAAATATAATGCATTGGGATTGTTATTCTGTAACTGAATGGGTTATCCATTATATTCCATTATTAAGCCACATTTCTTATGCTATAATGATGTATGAAGGGAAACAGATGGGGGTAGAACATTTGGGGTGCTTGGAATTACCAGGTCAAAACTGAAGGATATGTTACAAACAGCTCCTATATCTGGGATTCCGTTACTTTCATTTAACAGCAGATCCTATATCTGGGATTCCGTTACTTTCATTTAACAGCAGCTCCTATATCTGGGATTCCGTTACTTTCATTTAACAGCAGCTCCTATATCTGGGATTCCGTTACTTTCATTTAACAGCAACTCCTATATCTGGGATTCCGTTACTTTAATTTAACAGCAGCTCCTATATCTGGGATTCCGTTACTTTCATTTAACAGCAGCTCCTATATCTGGGATTCCGTTACTTTAATTTAACAGCAGCTCCTATATCTGGGATTCCGTTACTTTCATTTAACAGCAACTCCTATATCTGGGATTCCGTTACTTTAATTTAACAGCAGCTCCTATATCTGGGATTCCGTTACTTTAATTTAACAGCAACTCCTATATCTGAGATTCCGTTACTTTCATTTAACAGCAGCTCCTATATCTGGGATTCCGTTACTTTAATTTAACAGCAACTCCTATATCTGGGATTCCGTTTCTTTCATTTAAAGGCAGCTGGATCGGCCTTATATTCTGCTAAGTAACTGTTATTTCCAACTTTCAAAAAACCAATTGTGCTAAAATAAAGTTCTATAGAGAACCAAATGAATGTACAGAATAGCAGATCTAATCTAATTCATGGAATGTATGAGTTGTTTATGCAGAACTTTCAAGACTTTTCATTCCTACAAAGCTCTTCTCATGTCCACCCAAAAAAAAAAAGGTAACTTGTCCATTATCTGCCCGCAACCCAAAATGCTATTTTAACCAGTTTATTTACAATTACGTACACTAGAGAAAAGGCGCTTGTGTGGGAATGTGATTACAGTGTATAAATACATTGACGAGCCATACAGTCTCCAGTATCTCCACCCTTAACATAAACTTTTTTTTTATGTTGTAGGGCACCCTATCCCATCCACAACCACAAGGTTTGCTTGTCAAAAAATCAGAACTCTTACATGCCTTCATTCTCCCGGTGCTCAAATCATGGCCCTCTGCTTACCGGAACTGCAAGTAGGGGGCCGGACCGGCAACTGCATCTGTGATTCTCCGAGGCAGCCAATAACAGACGAGGCTATCGGCATTGCAGAACACCGGGGTAATGATGCGATGTAAGTTGAGTTCTGATGGGTTTTTTTAAACAAATGGACTTGGCGGTTAGGTGTGGGATAGGGTGCCCTACACTACAAGATTTATAGTTAGGGCACTAGGCACCAAAGATATATCAGGTGGGAGGGAGGGCTCCCCTGTGCATGCTATAACCTCAACAAGCACAAGGAAGCAGCAGGAACCGGATGACTCACAGACAGCTCCTACACTACACTTTTTGGAGAGATGTAAGGTAAGGATTTTATTACACTACACAGTGGGGCCAGTAATGGGTTAAATTTTAGTTTTGAGGGTGGACATGCCCTTTAATACTATACTACTGTACTATACTATTACATGCATTTGTAATCAGATACTTCACTCCTTGAAAGTTGCTGGTTTTCTCCTAACTTTCCAAACACAGGAAGCTGCTTCACATATCCACAATCTCGTGGGGAAGGAGCTCAAGGTGCCATTTCACAGGAGGAGAAAGCCAGCAACTTTCAAGGAGTAAAGGTGGGCTAAGGGAGGGGAATAGAAGATAAAAATTAGACACATTTTTATTTTAAGCCACAGCTATACACTAAGCTTTTTACAGTGTAAAAGTTATATTAGAAACTGTATCTAGTTCAGCAAGTTCTATTTATTTCTGGGAAGTGTACAAGTTATGTTCCTTTCTGGCAAAGATATCAGTCTCCTCCCTTTGCTCAATGAGCTTTTTATAAGATTGAGCATGTGCAGAGGAGGAGCATGTGAAACAGCAGACAATCATTGGCTGTGACGTCAGCAGCCACAGCCTTGATTGACTGCATGGAGGGAGGGGCCAGAATGGGGACAAGAATTACCCAATAATATCTTGTTCGTAATGCAGGAAATAAAGTGCAAAATATATCAGTTGGGGGCAGGTAACTGACCAGTTTTTTGTATTAAGGGAGGACATGCCCTTTAATCTTAAGCTGGATACAGATGTGTGATAGCGCACAATTTCATATGACAATTTATTTGTATATGAGCGGTCAGTTGGGTGTCATTGATCTACCTCGTCAGATTCATGTCTATACCTAAACAAATTGTTGCCATTTGTCCGGCGGTCTTGTGTTGTGTGTGCTATTGCACATCTGTACCTACTTTAACTACCATGGTATAGTTAGCTGGTAGCTTACACAGGCTGGTTTGTCTTTAAAACAGCAGCTGTGAGTTGTATATTCCAATCCAGTGCGTGTTTGATCCTATCGGGAATTCAGGAGTGACTGCATTATCTATTAGCACATTTACCTGTCATTATTTTGCTGAGCTCTGAGGCTTCCGTTGCCAGTGTATAAGATAAGCTCATGATTCGGTCCCTCTGACCTTCCATTGAAGTGGAGTAACCTTCATCTGAGTGTCTGCTGAAACTCCCAGGAGACGTTGCAGGACTAAAATACCAAACATATTGTCAATGTGAGTAAACTATCATTGGAGGGTTATTATGGAAATAAATAAATTGCTCAATTCTAAGTCTTGGGATAAAGCCACTGCAACACAAGATTCACTGCGTTACTGTGCGAGATAATTAAACCTGTACTTGCGTCTCATGTAACAGCCCTATATTGAAACGCTTGCAATCTGCATCAAAAACAGTAACTACTTGCATTCCGATATTTGGGCAGGAACGCAACACAGGCAGTGGGGCCAGCATTGCCGGTCAGTGGCATGCGAATCGCCAATCGAAACGTAAAATAAAATTGGAAGCAGTGGAACCTAGGCTTTAAACACTACCAGCAAGTTTGAGATCATGTGATCATACAATTTAACGTTATGAAGAAAAAATGGATAATTAAAGGGTAAATGGTTACCTGGGCTTAGTCACGGTTTTAAATCTCTCCACTGGTCTCTTTTTCACTTCCTGCTGGTCAGTGTCTAACTTTAGATCATAGCTGAAAGTGTCCTGGTGATGTCTTGGCTGTAACTGGAAAAAAAAAAAAAGAAGCAAGTAATAACAAATAAACTGTCAACAATGTCAATGATAAATAAAAACCTGTGGTTACAATAGCAATACATGGTACATTGGTAACATGTTTCCTGCCCCTTTAAACAATTTACCATCTGCATGTAGACCCCTATTGGCTTTATCATAGGCTACAGAAAGGGGCAGAAGACAAGGCACCATCCACAAACAAATTGTTCTACTGTGACATGCTCACATTTACTATCTACCGTATGCCGAAAGATGACTAACAGGGTAAAAGGTTTTAAAGGGGAAATTATTGCTAAAAACTTTTTTCCCGAGTGATAGTCCAGAAACTACCTACCCGCTTTCATTTGCTCAGGGAGATACAAAGGAGCTGTTTGGACAGTGTCGCTCTACATGGACCAGCATTGGTGGGGAGGAGGAGGGGCTAGAAGTGACCCAGTTAAACAATTATTTAGAATTGGAATTTCTGCATTTTTTTAGACTTTCTGGGTTTCGAATCATGGAAAATGTGTGTTTAATCTAAACGTTAAGATAAGCAAACATGGTTAATAGATTTTGCATATCGTACTCACCTCTTGATTATTATCCTGCATATCATTTTTTGCCTGTTTGCAAGCTGCTGTGACTATCTTACTGCTCGTCCTTAGTGGAGGTGTCACCTTTGCCACTGGGGAGATCTCGTGACAAGTTGTGGAAACCATGCTGTCTGCTTGTGGTTCCATCACAACACTGTAAATGGGGTCATCTACTGGGTAACGGTAAACCGCTCTATTTTCCAATCCTCTGTTAGGGGCGGCCTTAGGCTTGACACTGCCCTGCTTCCCAGACTGTGGGGTAGATACTGTGCTTGGGTAAAAGGAAGCGGTCACCTTTACTAGTGCTGGCTTTCTCTGATCAACACTGGGGCTGTCCACTTGTTGGGAGTTTAATCCAGATGACACAGAATCAGAAGATACGGACCTTAACTGCACCAACAGGGGATGAATAAATACACAATTAACACCTTAGAAAAAGGTCATATTCATTAATCAGAAAGGCTAATAATGTTAGCTATACACATTTATACAATACAATACCGACCCGTCCTCCTATTACTGGTGTGGCACCCCTTAGGGAATTTTGGCGCTGTGTGGAAACACCAGGCTTGGGTCTTTCATGGATTTGAGCTTCCTGATGCCTCCTCATTCGTTCCATCTGCTCTTCTGCACTCATCCTCTGCTTTCTCACTGTGCCCACTTCTGCCATTGTAGGAGATGAACCCTTCAAGAAAGAAGTTGGAAGAGTTGGTATTAGTAGTTTATTAGGACTGTGATCTCATCCACAATATAACAAGAATAAACGTAGTTTAGGTTAGTTTCCCTGCATGTATCTCCTGTACCAGCAATTTGTTCTCCATGCAGATTTAGCCAATTTTTTTTTTTTTTTTTTTAAATATAACCAAAAGGCACCCCTGCCAACCACTGAAACGCCATGCCTTTTAAGTGCCCACTAATGAAGACCAGCATTTTGTCTTAATATTGCTGCCATTGTCTAAAATAAAAGAATACCAAGCACATTCAGAAATATACAATATGAATTAAATGAAATTAGCAAAGGGGTTGTGGAATTGTGTTTGACGTTTCTTAGAAATTCTCATAAGGTAGATAATGTAATTGGCTAAAAATCATTGCTGACCTTAGATAATATAGTTCTCGGGTTCCCCACTTTCTTCAAATAGTCAGAATAGTGACAAGTGGAAATTCATTACCTTTGTCTCTAAAGCCCCTTTGTGACTGGTTGGAATGGACACCGGACAGGAAGTCTGTGGCGCTTGTGACTCTACAATCTCTTTATTGGGTACAGCTTCTAAAAACACACGGAGGGAAAAAAAATTAATAAATAAAGTGCACTTGTGTCAACTGCAGACAATAAAAAGGATATGTAAATCCTTTAATATCTGTGCACATTCACTGTCCTTCTGTTGCTGAAAAATAGTGCCTTAAGGATTAAAAAGTATATTAAAGGGCATGTCCACCCCCAAAACTAAAATTTATCCCACTACTGTGTAGTATTAAAACAATCTTACCTTACTCCTCTGCTCCTTATAGTTTTTCTGCAGTACTTGTCCAAAGTTGCAAAAAGTGAAGAGTAGGAGCTGTCTGTGAGTGTCCCTGCTTCTTCCTTGTCCTCAGGGAGGACTGACATGTGCAGGTGGACCCATCCCCCCCTCCCTCCAGATCTCTTCTGACACCTTGACCCCCTAGCTATAAAAGACCCAGCAAGTATGCCCCTGAACAAAAGGAGTGTAAGTATGTTTATGGGACTTCTTTTACAAAACAAAAATCAGCAGTTGAGGTGGGGTGGGGTTCCCTAAACTAATGAAAAAATGTATTTTAGGGGTGGACTTTAGGTGACTTAATTCTACTCCAATATCCTAGGTATATTAACAAAGGTAACTCCATTCTACACCAGTATCCGACCCAGTATAATTCTGTTCTACAGGTTTAGACTTTGAATCATTGACCCCATATTTGAATTAATTGTATTAAGCAATTAACCTTGTTGACGTTTTATCTGATATTATTATAAATAATAAAGAAAAAACTTGCCTCCTGCTGTACTGGATGGCTGTGGTCCAATGATATGGATAGGAGATGAGTCTGTATTTTGGTTAGTTGGCTGGTGTGGCTCATTCTGTCATAGCAACAAAGAAAGGAATGGAAAAATTATTAAACATTCCATTACAAGGATTTTATATTGAGAAGCAGTAATTCCTAAAAGGCAGAATAATGTAAAGAGAGTTCTGTATCTTTGGTAACATACAGCAGTTAAAATTTGCATCTTTGCCTGGTTCTATAGTGAAACCAAAAATTCCATTCAAGATCCAGTAGTACTTTACACCCCTTCACCCCCTCTGATTCAGGCACACAGTAAATCCTTTATAATAAAAGCCTAACCATGCGTGTGCATCCGTGCGTGTGTGTCACTGCAGTTCCTATGGACTCCCCACTAGAGGGAGAGTCTCTGCAGTTCCTATTGACTCACCACTAGAGGGGAAAACACAGAGGAAGAACACTAATTACACAGACCTTAGGTAAGGTTGCTTGGGACAGGGAGGGGCCCTGGATTTGGGACAGAGGGGGGACCCTGGCTGGCCTTGGGACATGGAGGAGGGGGGCTATGGCCTTGGGACATGGAGGAGGGGGGCTATGGCCTTGGGACATGGAGGAGGGGGGCTATGACCTTGGGACAATAAGAGTGTACTCTGGGCTTCTAGCGCCTGTTTTTGTAACAGGCTTAATGTCTAGTTATAAATCATTTTATATACAGTGCAGTTTTGACCAACCCTAAGAATGATAAATTAGCCAGCTAGAGAGACAATGAAACAAGCCAATCAGTGACCATAAAAGAGCATGGCTTAGATTTTATGATGGTGCTAGGACATGTCAATATGTGATCAAAGTGATTATTTTATAATAAATTAATTCCAGGGCATGAATACTTAAATATTTTTAGAATCCTTAAATTTACAAGAGAACGTCTCTTTAAATGTTTGGAGGCTGCCAAGTAGACAGTAGGTGTACCATGGTAGTCTGTTTGCAACCCCAAATTACTATGTAATGTTATTTGCTAGTCCAACCTAAAAAAATTATTGGCTTACCAGAATTAAGTATTAACCAATCAAAAAATAAAGTCACCAATAAGTAGTTATTGTAAAAGTGAGGGTGGGCTGTGCAGTTAATCAGCTTGGACAGCTTTGCCAAATGTATCATTTATTGTAATATTAAAGTTAAAGGGACACAACTGGGGTTTTAAACTTTTCCTCCAGATCCTCCATAATTCTCAGGAAGTTTGGAGTGAGTGCTCCTACTACCCACTCTTACTTATAGTTCCTGCCAACACTGGCCTTCCTCCCATGAATCCCTCCCTTCTACACTATATATGCAAGGAAATTTCATTACTAGAGTTCAGGGCTTACAAGTAAGTACAGGTGGTAGGGGTATTCACCCCAGTCTCCCTGAGAATTAGGGAGACCTTGGAGGATAAGTGAAATGTTACCATCACTTTAGATATCCTTAAGGTTTTTTTAAGCCAACATTGTGTTTACTTCTATCCAAGCCAAAGAAATATTTTTCCTTTTAATCCCATCTTTCTTACATTTCTAGACAAAAAACTCCACCAGGACTAGGCAAGCCAAACCCATGATCTCCAGATGTAGTGATTTACAGATCCTGGCATGCACAGAGAGTGGAAGTTTGAAAACCACAACAGCTGAATTCTGGATGTCTGCTTACTTTGCAGGAGACGACAACCTCAAAAATAAGCAACGACAAATAGAAATACGTGGATGTAAACCTGCTAATGGTTTAATATAAGAGGGATTGCTCTTTCCTGAACATGAAACCTTTTAATGAGGAACTATAGAAATACATTGAGTAGTATATGGTAAGTAGACAAAGGAAACATTTACACAATCTGTCTAGCCATTAATGATAAAATAATGAAGGAAGCAGCTGGAACCACATAGTGAATATGATGGATCGCAACATAATATTTATCAGAGCCAGAATCCTATGCTGGCAGGTGATACAAGTCTGGACATTCTGACCTCAGAGAAGGAAAAGGAGGTAATTGGCCAATGTCGATACTTTTACTGCAATAATGTTAATGTGACACATACGTTTTTAGAAGGTCTGTCTGTATGGGCTATTTTCAGCCAAACAGAACGAACGATATTTACATGTAAATCGTGCAGTCTCCTATGGACCGCACAATCGGCTGCTGTGAACGGTCAGTCGGGAAGAAAAATGTTAGTGTGTATCAACTTTACAGACAAAGACTGCAGAAAAGCACCCTCTATGGACTAGAGTAGATTGAAAGGAAGTTTTCTACTTGACAATTACACCATTAGTCTATAAAGCCTATAAAGGGGTATTCATCTAGAGGGATTTGCAAACCTAAAGATTTGACGTAAACCTCAGGCAGAGAGATTGCCACACACGCACCTAGTGTGGCTGGTGCAACTAGCCAACACCAGCGTCCACTTTTTAATACGCATGTTAAAGTGTGCTGGTGTGGCCTAGCCCTTACAAGGTGATGTAATAAAAGTTATTTTCTTACATTTCCCTGTGAGTGTGCAAACCTACAGATAAGTAAAAAAAAGGCTTATGTAGCAATTGATTCCGAATTTGATATTATATTCATTACCAAAGGAGTTCTCGGATCATGTTCAGCTACATGTGGCCTTCATCAGAATGATATCAGTACTATACTAACAGTCATTTAAAGGGCATGTCCACCCCCAAAACTATAATCCCCCCAACTACTGGCCACCCTCTGTAGGGTAGTTTAATCCTTACCTCACATCCCAGCTCCATAGGGTTCTCCTGTAGTCCCCCCCCAAAGTCCCAAAAACTGACCACACAGGAGGCTAGCAGTTCCATATAGGACACTGCCTCCTACCTGGCCTCCGGAGATCATTGCCATGCGTACTGCAGCCCTTCTCCCCCCTCCCTCTCCTCCCTCTCCCTCCCGTTCTGCTATCCCTCCCCTAGCATAAATCCCTTTACAGTAGTAATCCCCCATGTCCCCCAGCCCCAACCGCATGATTTTTATTTTTATAAGCTCCCCAAATTTTATTACTCTCCGCTTTCCTACGCTGAAGTGAGCTGCCGGCAGCCGCGTCCGTGATTGGCTGCCGCTCAGCCAATCACAGACGCGGCTGCCGGTCCCGCCCCTCTGCTTGCATTTCCTCGCAAGCAGAGGGCCGGGAGCGCGTCGGAGGAAAGAGGGGAGGTAAGTAGAGTTTGGGGGGCTTAAAAAAAAAAAAAATAATGCGGTTGGGGCTGGGAGCCCATGGGGAATGGCATACCAAAAATTTAAATTTAGGGTGGACATGCTCTTTAAGAGCAGCAGGCTCCACATACTAACTTTACTAAACACCTTTAGAGTAAAAAATTGACAAAAGATCCTTTTGTTTACGAATTTCAGCAAAACTCGTCCACCAGGGGTCACTAGATTTCACATAAAATGCATCTTAAAGCATTTGAATTTACATCTTACATAAGTTACAGACTCTACTGCTAAATAAGTGGTAAGGCTGAGGCAGCACTAGACTATGGGCCTGATTTGTGCTAAAAATAGGGGTTAAATTCGTGCTAACCAATAATGAATAGCGCAAGTTTAACTCCATAATAGCACTGGTTTCAAAAAAAAAAAAAAAAAGACACCCGTGCAACCGGCGCAATCTATTTAATAAAGGATTTGCACAACTTTTAACTCCACAATTTAGGACAAGCTAATGGCTGGTCTTAAAGTGGCGCTGGGGTAAAATCCCTTTTGGAATTTACCACCAGGTGCAAATCCAGTATTAAATACCGGAAGCCATATTTGCACGGAGCAATTTGCAGCTCTGGGTAAATGAGGCCCCATGAATTGGGCAAATGCAATGAAGTGTGTTTCACTGGGGCAATATTGTGTTATCGGAGCGCATGTAATTGGCAAAAAAAAAAAACGTTGATTGCACATGCTCCAAAAACAGATAGCAGCACATGCAATGTGGCAGAATGCACACAGTGCAATGTAAGTGTGTGAGAAACACGGCCTAGCCCCAATTGCTCCTCTAGCTCCTAGTTTTGTGTCAAATATACTGGTAAGGCTGAGGCCATAATGGACCGGATGGCAACGCACTTGAAAATCACACACACATTGGAGCTTTTCACAAGCATTACTGTCCGTTTGCGATACTATTTGTGCAAATTTGTGTTATCAGAGCACATGTGAAATGGGTGATTGCTGCTCCGAAAATGGAACCCACGTTGCCATGCACTGCTATACGTTGCTCACATGCGAACGGAGGTGTACATATGTAAATGTGTATCTAGATCAGTGATGGCGAACCTTTTAGAGAGCCCAAACTGCTACCCAAAACCCCACCTTTTTATTGCATAATGCCAACACGCTAATTTAAAGGATGAGTATGCTGTAAAATCAAGTTTAGGTGGAAGCTGCAGCTTTTCCTATTCCCCTCCAGAGCCTACCTTTGCATCATGCTTGTTTGTGTCCAGCTGAACTCAGAGATTTGACTCTGAGATTTGTAGCTTCTTTCTGGTTCTTCAGCCTCAAATGGTAAGGGCCGTTCATTCCATGTGTGTTTCCTCGTCGCGGCGCACTTTAGTGCGTGCATGGGTGTGTGCGCATGACGTCACAGCGCAGCGAAAGGATGTCACTTGCGCGCGCCTGGAACGAACGGGTCTTACCATGAGTTTGAAGAACCAGGAGGAACTGCAAATCTCAGAGGGGCGGAGCTAAACATTCAGCTAGTCACAAGCAAGATGTCAGCAACTTTCAAGCTGCAAAGGTAGGCTCTGGAGGGGCATAGGGGAAAAATGACCACGGGTTTTTTTAAGCTGCAGCTTTCACCTAAACTTGCTTTTACAGCATACTTATTCTTTAACCTGAATACGGGGTTTTTCCTTTAGAAAAACCAACTCAAATGGACACAGACCAATACAGTAGATGGAATTGATTATAGATTACCTATTACTCAAAGGTGTAGATTATGGCTCACTGTCTCAGATTGGTTAATCAGGATCTATGGTGGATAAAACCTTGCTGGGACCTACTTATAATGTGAAGGGTCATTTCCACTTCACATCGACTCTCAAGAATATCCCTAAACAGACTGCTGCCATGTGCTTGCTGGTTACTCACAGTTGTTAAAATCCCCCTTTAACTATATTAAAAGACATCCAACCTGCAGCCCTCTGGGTATTTTAAAAACTATAACTCGCATTTATGTTTATTGTTTGAGCTCTTCTGACTTAATAAAATAGAATGTTATAGGACAGTCAGGGTCTATCACCCCAAAAGACGCTTTTCCAATCTCCCACACATGTTTTACCATTAGATTTAGATAAACTGAAGGCACATTTACTTGATCAGTGATGTCCACTCTGCTCTTTCCATCTATGTCAGTACTAGAGTGATGTTCCCTGGGCAGTGGAGGCCGAGGAGGAGCAGCTTCCAAATCCTTTACAGATAAAAGGAATATAAATAAAATCAGTCCCGACCAGGGAGACCACTAAATGTAAAGGTTTGTACACATGAGAGATGTGCGCCCACGTTTCCTGTAGGACAAGTGTCCAATGAATGACAGGATTGTGCGATAATCACCCATGTTTATGCTGTTTGTTGATCCATGCCCGACTGAACGCATGCACACAGACAATTATTGCCTGAATCAGTTGTTCGCCACTCGCTCATTGGGGATCGCAGGTGAAATCGCTTGTGTGTACAAACCTTATGACACTGGTTAGTGCACCCATCCACAACCACGTTGTGATAAAGAGGGATGGAACAAAAGCAACAATGCTTGGAACCATATTATCCTTACATGGAATATAAACTAGGGGCATCCACAGAGCTTTAAGGAAATAGACCCATAGATAACAGAACATTTCTTATATTAATTAATAGGCCTTTATAGACAGAATTTCATTTACTTTAAATAAATGTTATTATCATCAATCATAGCGCTAAGGTTATTCTGGGATTGGGGACGATGCTACTATGCAGCCTGGTTGTCTAAAGCAGGAACTACAACTAATTGGGCTCTATCTAAATGCAGGAGAGGAAGATAACCCGTTAAATATGGAAAAGGCAGTACTAGGAGTCTTGAATTCAGCTTAGAGTGGCTAGTGTCAGGATTGCCATAGAATCCCATTAATCCTTCCTTCTAGTACCCCAATCATTTAAAGAATTTCCAGTAAAAAATCATTACATTTTAAAAGTATTTTGGTTGCAACCCTGGTCCCATATTGCAGTAAGAGCAATATTCCAAATGAAGCTTTGGAACTAGAACTGAAATCAATTTATAGCATTACATCCAGGATAAGTCTCAGAATCAGGATGTTATACCTGCACACACACAAAACTCATGTAATATCTCCATTTAT
Source organism: Hymenochirus boettgeri (assembly GCA_019447015.1). NCBI lineage: Eukaryota > Metazoa > Chordata > Amphibia > Anura > Pipidae > Hymenochirus > Hymenochirus boettgeri. Next base: position 194,599,313 of record CM033475.1, read on the forward strand.
TCAACTCTTTCTTCTCCACTTGGACCATACTGCCACCTGGCCTATTTCTGCTATGAAATGAAACTTAGCATTTTGAAATGTTGCGCATGGTGGATATTTTAAGTATATGAACATCCCAGATGATCAACCTATATAGACATTTCAATGACTTTAGACATATACTTACTTTGTGAGCTTCCCTCTGTCCAGAGTGGTGAAGAAAGCTCTTTGGATAGGCTGGCTGGGGCTCACTTACTTGAGGGGATGACATCATCATTCCTAAAGCAAGACAATTTTGGTATGAATTTTAGTTTTGCAAAAATGATTTATTCTATGGGGTGTTTGTAATTCTATATAACCTAATATTGTATCACTATACCAACAAAAACAGAACAGATTCTGCTGCTAAAAAAAATAATTTGTTGCTGATGTAATAATACAAGAATTAAGTGGAGAATGGTTAATTAAGGAGTACGCAGTCTAGCGCAATGCAAGAAGTATACCGTGCTATGCAGATATTACATACCAGGGTGCCTTGAGGATTCAGGGATTACATGGAAGGAACTCTTGTTGAATCGGAGCCCAGAAATGATATCATTGATCATCCAAAGGTCTCGCTGTGCAGCCAGCTGATCCTAGACGTAAAATGAAAGAATGTTTCCATCAATTGCCTGGGGGTAGTTCTATTTAGTCCCTCCACATCCCACAGAGGAGAAAACTTTAGGATATCCCCATTCGAAAACCTTCTCTGCAGCATTGTATACATCTATATACTACGCACTGGGTTACAAGAATGCACGCATGTGTGCACTCACACAATTCAGCAGGCCTGTGCACACAGGTTAAAACAAAGTGCACACAAAAATGTTGGAGAATATAGGTAATGCGATTCGTAGCACACATTTTAATTGTGTCTACAGGATACAACAGTTAATATATATATTGTAATAAAAAAGCCCATTATATTTAGTTAGGTACCTGTGGGTGCCCTATCTGGCTGACACGGTCGAGTGTCTCCCTCAGTGAGTGGAGTTCATTCTCAAGGACTCTGTATTCTTCCCAAGCTCTCTCACGCTCCTTAAACAAAACCGTTATTAATAGATCTCAAATTCCAATTCAACAACCTTTGTAAAGATTAAAGGCCATAATTGTTAACGGGCATGTCAATTATAAATGTATCAATTATCAGTGACCTGCCCCAACCCTAATTAATATATTTTGCACTTTATTACATGTATTACTAACCAGATAGTAAATGTTACCTAACATTAGTAGAACAGTAAAATGGTTTCATCCGATTAGTTACTACAAATAAAACTTATTAACTTTACTACTCTGGAAAACTAGTAGTTTGCCCCGGACAACACACATTAGCTAGAACCATTGGTGTAACAATGATTAATGGAAATATAATCCGGGTCCACTCACCAGTGAAAGATCACACAGCCTTGCACGTACATACACAAGATCATCCTGCAGTAGTCTCTGCTGGTACCAGATATTCTCTATCACATGCTCCTGTCCTTGAAACTCTTCAAGGTGATGGTGAGTTGCTTGAAGTGCACCCTCCAGTTTCTCCTGCAAACAAGTAAATTCACGTCAACGTGCTAAACCTTGGAAAAGTTCTCAATCTCCTAAATTTTCCAGATTTAAATTTTCACTTGTTAAAAGGAATAGTTCACTTGAACTTGCATTATTGTGCAGGCGCGCTTTAGTTATTAGAATCAGGAAGAGGTCGGGACCTGTCAATGCTGCTGCGGTGGATCATGCAAAAGGTATATATACTACCATTTGTCCCTAGCTTCCGATATATTGATTGAAGAACGGAGGTAAGGCATAACTTCCTGTCTTCAAGCAATACATTAAAGGAAAAGTTGACATTTCAAGTGAACTATTCCTTTAAACAAAGCATTCCCCCCATCCCATGCATCATCACTGATGTATGGGAGGCAGAGATCTTTATAGTCTTGAAAAGTTAAGTATTAAGCATCCTGGAAAGGGCATGCTACAGAAGCAAAGTGATCTTAAATGTTACTATTATTACTATATTCAACCACATTCTGTCAAAACAACCAGATGTTTGGTATCTTGAAATCGAATGTGAACTTTTAACCAGTGGCCTTTGTGTTTCAGTAGACCTGACCCACAATCCTCTTTTTATATGAAAAGTTCAGACACAAACTATTTTTTAATTAAAGGCATGTTTGACAGATGCAATCCAATGAAACCAAATATTACAAAAATCTCACATGCATCCTGTCTAATCTGGGACTCATTATTTTCATCTTCCATTGCATCAAGAGACTACCAACTCATCCTTAGTGACATTATGTAGCTGGGAAGGTTTTAACAACGTCTTGTCTTGTTAGGTTGAATGAAACTTATGCTGTTGAGAGTTAAGCAGAATAGCAAAAAAATCAATTAAACTGCCCAATCAATGCACCGATTTTTGGGCAACAGGCAGTCCTTTTACTCTGGTCAGGAGCGTAACTGCCAGGGGAAGCAACTACAGGGGGGCAGGAGCCAAGGAGGCCCCATCTTCCTATTTTTCCTATGACAGATATCCTCCTCCCAGAAAACCACTGTAGATAAAGCACAGATAGGGCCCCCAGCATAGTTATGCTGGGGGCCCCAGTGATTCCTAGTTATGCCATTGACTCCGGTCACCTAATTATGCAATGGGCCACAAAGATTTACTACAAGCCACAATATTTATGATGCATCTAGTAAAACCAGAAAAGGAATTTAAAAAAAAACAAACAAAAAAAACCTAAATTCCTGTTGAGACTTGATTAAAACCTGAAACATGGCATTTGGTTAATGGTCAGCCAATTAACACACCAGACTTCACATTGTTACACAATGCTGCATGAACTGTACTCGGTCAACCAAAACAAGCAAATAAAAGCATGCAGAGCAGAGCATGCTGGAAGATATATAAATATTAAAGGTGCTTCCCAGCCTGCAAACATCACCCTGGTTTAAAAAAAACACTTCCTATACTTCCCATTTTATTTATATATATATAAAATAATTATTTTCCTGTATTCGAACAGGAACTCTATCTACAGAATATAAGCCAAGTGGATTTATTCCTAAAAATTGGGGGGGGGAATCCCTTTAAGATGTCAGTTGGATGTTAAAAGGGACACTAGTCCCAAACTTGGGAGAAGTAACAGACCCTGAACTCTCTGAATCTTTACCCAACCTCAGAGTTTCCAGGAAATAAGGAACCGTATCATTTTTCCATCCCGCTGCAGAGAAGCTATGAATAACAAACAGCCAGTTCTGGGTCATGTTATGAGAACACTGGGGATTTATATAATTGAAACCTGGTTATTTTTCATTGACTTTCCTGTATTATTAAACTGAAAACAAAACAATGTTGTGGGATCCAAACAGAGATTGTTACCTTTTCAGTTCGGAGATGAGCAGTTTCATCTTCCACACTGACAAGCAGCTTATCCTGGCCACACAGCTTTGTCAATAGGACCTGGTTTAAGATTAAAGTCATTAGAAATGGTTCGGGTAAACTGCAAACATTCTACAAACCAAACTGGTCAATACTTACGTCAATGTTATTCTCTGCCAGGCGTGCTGGGTAAGGAACTCTCTCCCGATAGGCAGTAGAGCCAGATGGCTAAGAGGTTTAAAGGAGAGAATTGAGGAAGGTTTTTTAAGTGGTTTAAAGGACTGTGGGAAAAGACATTGGCAGCCAGAAAGGTGTCTAGACAATGTATTGTGTTTAACAGCAAAAGATTTCCTGCATTTTATTAATCTATGGGGCAGAAGCCAAATAAAACTAAACTGATCCAGGGGTGAACCAGAACACTGATCTAGGTACAGTACTGAGAGTAATACCTGCAGGCTAGTAATAAGCTGTGTACACACAATGCAATATTTCGGCCCAATCAACCGATAGTTCAGTGTATTGGTCTGAAAACATTGCATGGGTTGTCAGCCGTGGCCGACCATATCGTACGTAACAGAAAACCACACCCGATCGTGCAGTCCTCTATGGACCACACACTAGGTTGGGGCGAACCATCGACCGCAGCTAAATTTGCCACAGCCGACAGTCCTTCATCCTGTCTATCCAGTCAGAAGCGCCGAACAGTTGGGCGGGACGAAGGATCTGCCCATGTTTACCCAGCTTTAGGGTGCGTTGGAAGTTCCATGTGACTAGTGCAATTGCCAGCTGCCCCCGAGAGCATTTTTTGCATCTTACAACAGCTGCATAACTGCAGGTAGGAATTCCAGACCTGCACCGCTGCACCCCACCACATTGTTGCACAAGTCCAGTGCCACTTTGTAACAACAATATTGGGTAGGCACCCGAGAACTACAGATTTTACCTGGTAAACTTACTTTCTAAAGTGTTTAAATGTCCCATTAAGCTAAGGGGCATACATCAACTATCTCCATTAGGAAATGCAGCTCCTCCCCTATGATTGGGCCTGCTACAGAGGGAGATGGACTGTGCATGTGTCAGTTCTTCACTAATGAGACAGGAAATATCAGTATCAAAGAGCAACTCCCTTTAGCAGGTAGTTATACAGCACTTACCACGGCACTTAGAGACATCCTCTTTCCAGCAGGTATGTGACCTACAGGCCGGCCAGCTACAGGTGGCAAGGGTGGCAACTGAGAATAACTGCTGGAACCCTAAAAAACATAAAGCAAAATATCTAAATTGGGAATAAAGTTGGATTTTGTGATAACTGAATGAATGGGGTTAATGTTAACTTCTCAACACAGTTAGGTTTGGTTTAGTTCACAGAATAGGCCCCCTCACACACACACACCTCTAAATGATATCTCGGCAATTACTAACACAACACCGTTTTACTACTAGAGATGCCTGCTGCCTATCACAGTATCAGATACCAGGGAAACTCACATAGGATGCACATTTTTCTCAATGCATCAAATGAGATCACCAAAATTCTCCCAATTTATGTCATAATCAAGTTGCCAATGGAGATGAGGAAGGCCAGTGCTTTTTCAGCAACACTGGGGGGCAATTTAAAAAGGATAATTAATGGGAGGACATAGTTAAACTTTGAATCAATCATTAGTTCATCCACTTACCAGCTTCTGCGATTGCCTTGGAGCACAGGTCCCCACTCGGCCAGTAAACACTGCTGGGGGTAGCAAGGCTCTTTCTGAGTACTAAGGGACCAATGAGACACAATCAATCAAAGGTTACAAGAGACATCTATTGGCAATTTACAAGCAGTAAAAACAACAAGTAATCGGTAACATATATATATATGTATCACGGTGAATAGTGTGTGTCAAATATCTGAATAAAATGTGTGGCATCTGTAACGTTCCTTTGCCAATATGTTAACATTACAATGAAGATTGTAATGTTAACATATTGGCAAAGGAACGTGACTGGTTCAAGAGAGGTGTTAAGGAGGCCATTTATGTGAAAATAAAGAAACCAAGCCTAAATAGAGGTGGGGGGGTTCTACACCAACTGTCTGCCATGTACAATGCTGTTTTGACACCTTACTCTGGGCGTTCCCATAACACCTCTTAGCCACTATCCAATCACGCCCTTAACACTTGGCTGTGATCTGCTAATTGGGATTTTCCAGGGTACATAATTGCCACAGATTCTTGTACAAGTCATTCTGAATTGAGAAAGCCAGTCGGATGACTAGCGAAACGTCTTCAAGAACTAAACTTCAAGTCCAGTTGATCTAATTGAATACAACAGATATATCTGCCAACTTCAGGAATGAACCAATGGCAAGATGGGAGTTAGGAACAATGAACAAAATGTTAATTAGAGCGGAGTTAAAGAGCAGAAAAATGTTAATGTTAAAATTTATGCCCAGGAAATGAGGTTTAAAGGGCATGTCCACCCTTTACAACCACTTTTGATATTTTATAAGTATTGGTCCCTCAGCCCAAAACGCAATAACCTTATATCCAGAAACTCCCCAGATAGTTACTTACCTTCCCTCTTTCCCCCGCCGCACAATCCCGGCCCTCTGCTTGCACAGAACTGCGAAAGAGGCAAGATAGGCAACTATCGGGGGAGTTTCTGGATATAAGGTTATTGCAGTTGGGGTTGGGGGACCAATACCTGTAAGATATAAAAAGGGTTTGGAGCTATGGGGAGGGAGGCCTGCAGTGCACATGCTAAACTTCTCCCGGAGGGGAGAAAGGAGGCAGAGTCCTATATGGACTCTGCTATCCTCCTGGTGGCCCGTTTTTTGGACTTTAGGGGGGGGGGGGGGGATTCCAGGAGAACCATTTGGAGCTGGGATGTAAGGTAAGGATTTTATTACACTACAGAGTGGGGCCAGTAGTGGGGGAGATTATAGTTTTTTGGGTGGACATTTAAATTGAATGCAAATGGTAGCCTATGGTTGTCACTTAACTGGCAGTCACATTCTGCAATTTAGAGGTCATATTAGCATTTAGGACATGGCATACACAATATTTCAGCTAAATCAATAAAAACCTAACATAGCCTTTATTATAGATTTCAAATTCATTTTACAGTTGAAGTACACCCATATCATGATATCAAGAATACTCACAGTTACCACCATTATTGCATTTCTAATCAATTAAGACACTAGAACAAAATAAATGAGCTTGCCCACTACACATTCAGGGTTATTCAATAAAAGTTCTTATCGTTTAAAATGGTGCTAATTCTGCCCCAACCAATCAGATGTTAGCTTTTAAATGTTAAATAAGATCTGATTGGTTGGGGCAAAATTAGCACCATTTTAAACGACAAGAACTTTTATTGAATTGGCTTGAAAATTCTGTTAAATGTGAATGGAAAGTGTAACGTGTTGTGGTTATTAATTGCCTGAAATAAAAATCGGAATGGATTAATATTTTATCTTTTTCTCTGCATTAATATGAGAAGAATAGGTGCAGGGTGGAACCAGAGTGCTACAAGGTGACCATACACAGCTAGGGAACCTGGCTGAATAAGCCAATATTTTTAGAATATCTGCTTGTGCTGGCTCACTAAGCAAGCAGTTCTGACATCATAAAGCTCGCTCTGTTTGTCATGGGATTGGTTGGTCCATTATGATGACTAAAGCTGGGTACACACAGTAACGATAAAGACCAGATACTGTCGTTATCGTTATGTGTGTACCTTTGTTTCCCGAACGAGCGCGTGGCCGCTAAACAATCGGGTCGGCCGAACGCTTGTTCGGGAATGGCCGAAAATTTCCATCGCCTGCACTAGACTCCCTATAGAGGAGTCTAGCACGGCTGATGGAAACACACAGTTCCGATTGTTCTCCCTATGCTGTTAATAGGGAGAACGCTCGGGACTGTGTGTATGCAGATCTGTGAAAGATGGCAGACAGGATCTTGCAGATCCTGTCTGTCATCTGTACCCAGCTTTAATGCTGGTACACACAAAGAAATTTTCTTCCAGAACGACAGTTAGCCATCATTTGGTCGGACAGAAAAATCTTCTTTGTACCCAGCCTTAAATAATTGGTTTCAGACAGCCCCCGAGAAAATAACTAGGAAAGTAATCACCAAGAATAGAGGTCATTTTCCTCTTTAGGAGACTGATCCTACACACAAGAATGAAGATATTTGTTGGCAATCACAGAATGAGAAGGGGAAGCCAAACATAAGAAAATAAAGGCAGAAACCCAACAACCTGAAATGCTGCCTTAGGGCCAGAATAGTGCAATTTTTGTGCGTCTGTGGCAACGCACCAAAATCACAGGTGCATTGCGATTGCGAACCCGTTTGCGCTACGCAATCGCATGTGATCTGCATTTTTTCGCACAATCGGGTGCAAATTCCTATCTCAAAAGGAGAAATCACAAGCGCAAATGCACAGAAATCACACGCGCAATCAGGTGTGATTGTGTGAGCTCTTCCGGTGCGATGCAGTGTGGCTGTGCCCTGAAACTATTTTACTCCTTTCAGAGATATTTACTTTGATTGTGGTGAAAATAGAGCATACTGGTCCATTTTTGACTGGCACCACAGCTACCCTGATGAATATCTAGAAGCAAGTATCTACAAGAAAGCTAAACTAATGGTAGCCATACGCTGGCTCAACATTAGACTAATTACAGTGGTTGGCAAAAGTATTCGGCCCCCTTGAACTTTTCCACATTTTTTGTTTTACTGCCACAAACATGAATCAATTTTATTGGAATTCCACGTGAAAGACCAATACAAAGTGGTGTACACGTAAGAAGTGAAACGAAAATCATACATGATTCCAAACATTTTTAACAAATCAATAACAGCAAAGTGGGGTGTATGTAATTATTCAGTCCCCTTTGGTCTGAGTGCAGTCAGTTGCCCGTAGACATTGCATGATGAGTGCTAATGACTAAATAGAGTGCACCTGTGTGTAATCTAATGTCAGTACAAATACAGCTGCTCTGTGATTGCCTCAGAGGTTGTCTAAGAGAATCTTGGGAGCAACAACACCATTAAGTCCAAAGAACACACCAGACAGGTCAGGGATAAAGTTAGAGAAATTTAAAGCAGGCTTAGGCTACAAAAAGATTTCCAAAGCCTTGAACATCCCACAGAGCACTGTTCAAGCGATCATTCAGAAATGGAAGGAGTATGGCACAACTGTAAACCTACCAAGACAAGGCCGTCCACCTAAACTCACAGGCCGAACAAGGAGAGCGCTGATCAGAAATGCAGTCAAGAGGCCCATGGTGACTCTGGACGAGCTGCAGAGATCTACAGCTCAGGTGGGGGAATCTGTCCATAGGACAACTATTAGTTGTGCACTGCACAAAGTTGCCCTTTATGGAATGGCAAGAAGAAAGTCATTGTAAACAGAAAAGCATAAGAAGTCCCGTTTGCCACAAGCCATGTGGGGGACACAGCAAATATGTTGAAGAAGGTGCTCTGGTCAGATGAGACCAAAATGGAACTTTTTGGCCAAAATGCAAAACGCATCACTCAGAACACACCATCCCCACTGTCAAATATGGTGCTGGCAGCATCATGCTCTGGGGGTGCTTCTCTTCAGCAGGGACAGGGAAGCTGGTCAGAGTTGATGGGGAGATAGATGGAGCCAAATACAGGGCAATCTTGGAAGAAAACCTCTTGGAGTCAGCAAAAGTCTTGAGACTGGGGCAGAGGTTCACCTTCCAGCAGGACAACGACCCTAAACATAAAGCCAGGGCAACAATGTAATGGTTTAAAACAACATATCCATGTGTTAGAATGGCCCAGTCAAAGTCCAGATCTAAATCCAATCGAGAATCTGTGGCAAGATCTGAAAACTGCTGTTCACAAACGCTGTCCATCTAATCTGACTGAGCTGGAGCTGTTTTGCAAAGAAGAATGGGCAAGGATTTCAGTCTCTAGATGTGCAAAGCTGGTAGAGACATACCCTAAAAGACTGACATTGACTCAGGGGGCTGAATAATTACGCACACCCCACTTTGCAGTTATTGATTTGTTAAAAATGTTTGGAATCATGTATGATTTTCGTTCCACTTCTCACGTGTACACCACTTTGTATTGGTCTTTCACGTTGAATTCCAATCAAATTGATTCATGTTTGTGGCAGTAATGTGACAAAAAAAACTTTAAGGGGACCGAATACTTTTGCCAACCACTGTAGATGTCAATCTGACATGAATGTGGAATCGATCATGACAGATTTTACCTGCCAACGTTCCCTCGCTTGATAATGGTTAGCGCCCGACACTGGCTATAATATCAGTTGAAATATCAGGCCAGGCAGTTTTCAGAACATTGCAGGAATGTCGGTAGTTAACTTGACTGATGAATGGGCACCTTAAGAAAAGTATAAAACCATAACCCCAAGGAGCTAGATCACTGCCTTATCTTTCATAAAATGTAAATTACCACATTACATGTAATCCAAATGATGGCATAAAAGGGGCACTACAATTTGAATAAATCTAAAAGCTTATGAACATGCTTACCCGTGTAGGTTGGCTTTGATGTCTTCTTAAAGACGGTGTTAAAGATAATTCTGAAGGATACTCTTCCACTATTACTCTTTCTGATGGAGTGTTAGGTCTCATTTGCATCCGGCTATTGGGATACGCATGCGTTCTCTGGGGTATTGTGACTCCACAATCTATCAGTCTTTCATCTTCTGCACCCAGAGGTTGAGATCTTCTACAGTATCTATTTGGACCCTTCGCCATTGTAGATGAACTATAATGATCCTCAGTTGGCATAACATCGTACCGATCAGCTGGGGTCTGGGGTCTCGATGAGGTTTTCATGATTTGATTTCTAGTTCTAGAACTGGTTACATAATATTCTCCTACTCTTTCTTCACTATGCCTTGGAACCTGCAAAGAGTTCCCAATCTTATCTTCTGCAGGATGCATGTCCACACGACTTATGGGAGTATTTGATCGAATAGTTAGCCTGCCTAAAGAAGGTGATGCGCTCATGCCCATATCTTCCCTGGCAATCCCTTGTGATTGATTAGGCTGACCTTTAGGACTGCGACTTGAAGTTAATGACATCTCTTTTCTTGTTGGGCTAGCCTTTTCACAAATTAATGGACTTCCATATTTGACATTTGGAGGAGGACTCATTTTGGCCATTCTGTGTCTAGGCAGTTCAGAAGGAGTTGGTGGAAGGGAGAGTGATCTTGAAGGTTTCACTAATCTTTGAACCACATAATCTCTTATTTCAGGTGAAGGGCAAGTTAATCTTGATGGGGAGCAAGAGGATATCGATGACTGATAACGATTTCGGATTTCAGGAGATTCTGGAGTCACTGTCTGTGTCAAATATTTCCCATCTCTTGAGTTCCTTTCTGGTCCTTCAGAGCTAAAGATATGTGCAGAAAGCACTGAAGGGGATGAAGGGGCAGACCGCGAAAGTGGAGAGGAATATGCATCATGGGGACACTCAAACCCCTTTTGTCTATGCCTCGTAGGGCTTCTAGCACAGAAGGATCTGAAGACAACAAAAAGGTTTTTTAAAAACATTATAAGGAACCCAATATCCTATTCATTTTTTTTAAACATATTAAATATTTACTATGCAAAAGCTAGTTCGCCAATCAAAGCTAAGCTATTAAAAATGACCATGACTTACTCTAATGATTCCTTCAGGCCAGGTTCATCCTTATGGAAAGGAACCCATTCCTCATCTTCAGGAATTGAATCTTTTCTCTCAAGAGACCTTTGTTTTTCCAGTTCCTGTCTATATGAAAATTCTGTATTTTTTATCCCATTCTCAGGGGTGGGTGGTGGAACAGATCCATTTTGGGAAGTGGTTGTGAACTGCTGGATGACATCACTCAAAGATTCCTTCAGTCCACTGAACAAGTGATCATTGTCTAAGTCTCCATTGCGCTCCTGTTCTGGGAGACTGTCCCTGGAGATCTCATCTTGCGATCTGGACTCGGACAGGTGAGCGATTTCAAGAGACTCTGCACTCTTAGCACGCTCGCCATCTGGGCTAATTCCAGAATGTGAGAAATCCTCATAGCTGGCATACAAGTCTTCCTGTGTAGAATTGGTCAGGTTATGAACTTGGCTATTCCTACAAGTGAAAACAAATTAAAAAGAACTAAGACTTGCTTTACATTAATTAAAAACTATGCATGTATATTTTATTCATACAGTGCATGTACAATAATTCATTACAAAAAATTCATACAAGGTGGTTAAGGAGAATATAAAAAAAAATACATAAAGAAGTGCGCACAATAAGTATATTATATGTGCTTAAACCTCAACACACGAGGAAAGGGTCTGGAGATGCTGAAAAACTGGCAAGTATCGTTCTGTTTCCGAATCGGATTTTTTTGAAAATGTGAAAATGGACCCATAGAAGTCAATGGGGGAACCTGCCCCCCCCCCACCCCCAAAAAAGTAAAGTATGGGTAAATAAAGCATGGCAACTTACTGTAGATGGCTCAGGCACCTGGGAAATGGTCAGGGAAACCCAAATCAGCAAAACTTAAATAAAACCGCATTTCCTTCACACAAGCTATTTTCGAGCTTCCATGTGTTTGTAAGCAGTAATGCAAGTAGCGGTAAGTAACAGTTACAATAAAAATTGGTCCTCGTACCTTTCAGATGGATTATCTCTTCAAAAAAAGATAATCTCTTATATTAATATCTCTTAACTAAGAGCATTATTAAAAACAAGATATATAAGAGCAATGCATGCTGGGACTTATCTAGGCATACACAATACACAAAAATGATAACCGTACTTGTTTTTTTCCTCCGCCACCACCAATGCAGACTGGTTCATGGCTCGTATCCAGGCATTCATATCCTCCTGGGTGTCCGCTCCAAAATAATAGGTTCGCATACCAGGATGTTCTGCCTACAATACAAAACAGTGATTTGGTTTAAAAAGAATCATCTCCCTAACCCCTTGACCTGCTTTCCCCAGTACAGTCTGCAAACAAAACCAATGACATCGGCTACCCTACTGCTGGTTTTTAGAGAGGGAGATCTGACTAAAAGTCAGTAATCCAAGATTTTTGGTCGCTGCTTAAAGGGCATGTCCACCCCTTTTTCTTAATTTTAATATAGTTAATTATAGTTTTGTGGGTGGACATGCCTTTTAAAGATATTTTATTCCTAGGTTATACGTTATAACTACACAAAATAGTGTAATATCTACAGTGGTGTATAGTTTACTGTATATAAAGATCTCACCTTGAAGCTGAACTTGCGGTTTTTTACTTCCCGAGGATTGGCAGGTAAAATTTCATAGCTTGGTAAAAGGATGCTACCAAGTACGTTTTCCTCTCGGCTGTCTGGGAAATAAAACATAATTATTATTATTAAGGATTTATATAGCGCCAGCATATACCGTGGCGCTTTACAATTACATGTATATATTCACATCAGGCCCTGCCCTGAAGAGCTTACAATCTAAGCATGGGAAGTAACAATGCAAACAAAAACAAAATTAATTACAAAAAACACATTTGAATTCTCTCTTTAGGATTCTAATCTCAATATTATTGATGCATCAGGGTAACAAAAAAAATTATATTGAAAGATTCGATTTGTATATTTATAAACCATCACAATAAGCAGATTTTCAGAATGATGGGGGAGGGGGGTAGAATTTGCCACCATAATTTCCTGTTACGCTTGGATATTACAGTTTGCCTTTGATACATTCTTGGAAACTAAACAAAATAAAAATGGCATGTTCATGTTCTTCACTAGAATTTACATTAATCCCACCCCTTACCCCAAACCTGTTAAATACCATACAGTCCAGTTAATGGCCCCTTAATTACCTCGATAATAAAATAAGCAGAAATCTGACAGCACAAACCATCTTCTCTTCCACAAGCGCAAGCCAGAGCTGTCCTAGAGGTGCCACAGAACAAAAAAGTAAGTAAAGATTTTTCCCCTGTACATTAATATGGCAGTAGTTTCTCGTGCTAAATAAATGCCTTGGAGCTAAATAAGCACACTAATAAAAATGTTCCATTATGGCTGGTTTACATAATATTTCCTGTCTGAGGTCACTGTTCTCTGTATGCGGTGCACTAATGCACGCACACACAAGTCAGCAGACTTGGTTACACAGGTTACAATAGTGCCCACACCAAAATCTACATAGATCATTGACACTGCAGGATGTAGCACACAAAATGTAATTTTATGTCTGCACAGATGATGTAGATCTATTCATACAAACAAAAATAAAATAACACGGCGGGAATTTAGTTCTGTGCACAGGGGTCGGTTTCAGACCAGTTAATCTTTCTGTGGGAACAACACTAATTGATACACAGTAATCAGTATGTAACCAGCCTTACCACGAAGATAGATTTGTATTCATGGGGGGGGGGGGGTGTTCAAGTAAAATTCATACTCCTGCTGCGTGGCGAGGTGTGTGTGTGTGACAGTTTTAGTGTGTCGCAGGAGAATGGTGGGTAGGTTGTGTTACAGTCACAGATCAGGTGCAGATTTTGTATGTACAGACCCATTGGTGGGGGGTGAATTATATAAGGGATAATGCACCCCTTACAGTGTAATATAAGGATATTACGCCACAGAGGAGTTCCCTGACCATATAGAAGCACAAGGCCGTAGGCCTTATATTATAATGTGAAGGGGCACATTATTTCTTATAATACATAAGTATCGGATTCCTTCACCCCATTCACATTTTAAATTCTAGTCTAGTCCCTATTCCCACCTTAAACCCCCCCCCAGCTACCTTCTGTAACTTAAACCCAGTAGAAAGGAACATCCCAGCCCAGCATCTATGCGGTTAAACAAATCTTTGTGGAGGAGGAGAGAGACATTGGTTATGAAGTGACAGGAAGCAGCTCCAGCAGGTTCCGTTAGTGAAGTTAAACACTGCAAAAAACGCAGAGTCATTGTTCAGGCGTGAACACTGGAATGGGCGGAGTAGTGGGATATAAGAAATACAAGAAATAAGTCACTTCGTGACATAGCAGAGTGATTTTTATAAGGATATATACCACTACAGCTCCCATTATAAAATATCACACTTATGTATTATAATATTATAATGAGTAATGTAACCCCTACAAAAAATTTATTTTGATATTAGAAGTCACCTCGGAGTCCCGTGACCCATATAAAAGTCCTGCGGTCTCGTGCTTTAATATAGTCCTTTACAGAAGGGGGCACATTATTCACAAAATTTTCACATGACCCGAGAAAGTAGTTGCAACAGCAGTTTGAGAATAAAGAACTTTTAACTTCAAAAGTAAAGTCCATTGCACTCATCCTAAAGTTATTAAAGTTTGTAAACTTTTAACTTGAAATGAATGGGGTCCAACATGATTTCCAGTTCTACTGGCTCACCTGTTTGTACAGCCATCCTCTGATTACAACTGTGGAGTTGGGGTCTCGTTTGATAGAATATTCTCTCTTTCCAAAAGTGTGAACCCTTTTCACAGACCTAGTGGATGGCTAAAAAATAAATAAAATGTTCATATAAATCTTTGTTTTACTCTAGGAATACTGAAACAAGGAACTGGATGCAAACAAATATCAATGCACATTGCTAAGCTCAATATCATACCATAATATCTGGGCTAGGCCATAGATTAAAAATATAGGGGGGTTGTTACATGATTATGATCATAAAACAAAATTAAGGGAATCCCATTATTGCTTCTATTATTTCTATAGCCTTATATCCCCTGCACATATGGAAGAATCCCTAACCAATACTTGGTTCTAAAGCACAAGGAACAAAGCTTGGGGTGTTGCTACCACATGGAATCTTGGCCTATCGTCTAACAGAGCAACACTGCTAAATTATATACACAAGTCTGAGCACTTCTTAGGTGAAAATTACAATTAAAGGACATGTAGCAGCAGGAAGCACAGAAAATTATGGGCAAGCGAAGATATCCACAATAAAAGGTTCGTACACACGTGCGATCGCGGGTCCCGACCCACGATGTGTAAGACCATTCGTTTCGAGCGATAATCGGCCCGTGTATGGGCCCTTTATTGGCTGAAACGGACGGTCGTTCGGAGATACGCCCGGGCGGTCGGGCAAACATGGGCTGATTATCGCCCGAAACAAACATTCGGACACATGGTGGGTCGCGGGTCGGGACCCGCAATCGCATGTGTGTACGAACCATAAGATCGTACTTCATGTCCTCATTAAACAAAAGTCTTATTCAATGTATATAACATTTGCTGCTTGTTTGGATATAACGTGTTCCAGCATGCTCTGCTATGACATCATACACACAGTCCAATTTTACATCATGCAATTCCACTGTGCAACTGCTAGCATAACACTTTGGACATTTACATTTGTAAAGAAAAGCATCAATACCTTTATATTTCTGTAATGAAAATTACAATGGTTAATAAAAGCAAAAAGTACGAACCCTAGAGCCGTGGCCGACAGAGACAGAAGCAGTTGTCGCTACACTACTGGCCACACTGAGACCACTTCTTGGACGCTCCATCTCTTCAGTCATGGTCTGTGAGCTCTACAGACGTGGGTGTGTTTCAGTCTTTGGGTCACAAGTTCATCAATGTCCCTGCACAAATAAAAATAATTATAAATGACCTTGGTTAGTTGTGTGCCAGAGAGATATGGGAATATTAAAGTCACTGGCGTGAGTGATAAAATTTCCCCAGGGGGAAAAATAAAAAATCTTAATAAAAATCTCTCAACGAAATCCAAAGTGTTCACACTTATAAAACAAAAGAGATTTTGTTTAAAATAAAAGGAGGAACAGTGGATTAAACCTTTCTAAATAAGCGGTTACTATGTCCAGTGGCCCTCATAGCATTTTTGTAAGCTACATGGTTAACATTAGGGTTTTAGTTACAGACTTAAAATGAAAAGCCTTCCAGCCTCATCGAGGGAACCCCAAGCCCTAACAATCTTTTCTTCTATACAGCTTTGTCTGACAATTGAACACTTGGCGGGTCCCGAACAAAGGCGATGTGAGCCGACACACCTTGTCAGATAAATAATTTTCGTTTTTCTCTGCCCCGACAGAAATCTGCAGTGTGTACGGCCATATCTCGAGCCTTTGTAATAATTTAACAGACATTTATACCCCGATCCTGATCAATGACAGGAAATGTTGCAGCAGTGTGTCAAAGTGGCCGTTTGGATCTGCTACATTATCACAAGAAATCCCTGTATGGTTTTCCAGTCTACAACCAATTAAATAGGAACCCTTTAGCCAAGAATACAGTAACAATTGCAGACAAATGTACCCAGAGGCAATATTACTCAGCCAGGGGGGATTCCTACCTGCAGACAAACAGCATTTTCATTGCATCAAAGCACCACAAAACTAATGTAAATGTTCTACATGCCCCATGGCTGGAAACATGGCCTAGCACACGGATATGTGGTTTTGAATGTGGAATTATTTGCTGTATTTAAACATAGTTCTGCCCTGTCTCTAAACCTGGCCATACGTCCTGATGTGGTTGTCAGGAGGTAAAACCACTAGAGTATTAGATATTGGATAGGTTTGGCAATCAAATGTTGGCCATACAATAACTACATATTGAATAGACATCATTACATTTAAGCCTTGCACAGAGGGCAACAAGGATAAAGCGATTCAGATACATTTTTGGACACCAGGTATTTAGCCAGCACAGTAAGGGGAAGACACGTCTGCCTGCATTGTACCATAGAAGAGCCACACCCCACAGATCCTAGAATTGTGTCCTTAACACAAACAAGTGTATCATGTGCAGCTGGGGTTGGGGATATGGCAAGATATGATGTTGTTTCAGCAGCACTGAATTAACCCTCTGACCCTCCATGGATGAACTAAGGGGACTTGCTGAGTAAAACAGCAACACAAAGCACAAGCTCTTCGTATGCCAATAACTTCCAGCAAAGCTGAAAAATGATATATAGATCCACACACACAGGAAAAGGGGGAAAGATTAGGTCTAGAAATGGGCGGACGCAGTCTTCAAAGGGGAGCACAATAACGGTGTATCCATAGGGAAGAAGCAGGGTGAAAAGGAATTTGGCCAGGATCCACAGCAGTGATACAGTAAGCTAGATAATATTTCTCCTTTGTTCACGCTGGGGAGAAATAAAGAGAGAGAGAGAGACTGGCTGGATTTGGCTTCTATTCCACTCATCTCTCAATCTCTCCTTTCAAAGCTGAACTTATTTTCCCAGCCACTTATTACAGGGTCTCATTTCTGTTTGCAATACAAAGAGATATAGATGCTGCTAACGATTTCACATCTGAGTGCAGAGAAGAATAGTTACCTAATGGGTATGATAAGGGAAAGAACCTGAGCCACACTTTTACCCATTTAAAGTAGAATTACGACATTATTTCGTGCAAATATATTGCAATAAACCAGACCTTATAGGGACCAAAGCTCACCAATCGTTTACCTAGCAACAGATAATAGCAATGCAGAATCTCTGGTTAACCCAGACACTATGTACCCACAAAACATTAAAGCAGGAGGAGACCACAGAGTACATATCAATTAGCTGCAGTCAATCTGCCTGGTAAGCAGGGGGTGCGAATAACAGAATCCTGGTAACCAACGTCAACTTGGATTCCCAAAGGAGGAAATAGACAAGGGAGATATGACGAAGATTCCATTTGAGTGAAAGGTAAGTGTTCACTGTAATCACCAACATTTAGTCTATATTATGTTCTTCAATGTGCCCTGCATTCCTTACAAGGCAATATTCTCCACATATCCCCAAATAGCACTACCTTATCCTGCCTTAAAACCTACGCTCTTGTAGCTCTTACCTCTAGGAGCACCAGCACAATAAGCAAATCTTCACTGGCCACTAGTACTTTCTATGCCCCCCCCCCAAATGTTTACCCACTCAGATTGTAAGCTCTTTGGGACAGGGGATCTTGCACCTAATATGGCAAAGCATCTCATCCTTAAATATCTATTTATCCTTAATTTATATATGTATTCTTTTCCTATTTATGAACCCAATTAAATTATTTACGGTATGTAATTATTTTTTATTTATCTGTACGAATGCTTCACTTATCCCTTTGTCTGTACCCTAGTGGCACTATATAAATAAACATACTTACATGTGAACAGATACGAGAAATGGCTAAGTAACGGATAGATCAACATGAAAACATAAAGTCTCACACAACACAAGAAAATCTACATTAAACGTGGAACAGAGAGACAAACCGATTCCGAACAGGGCCAGTTTCTAAGCAACTATGAACAGTCTCCTATAAAAAGGTACTTGACACAATGTACCATTCCCTCCCTTCAGTTAATGTGCCGTCTCCCATCCGTGCCAAGACTCCAATTTAATGAGTCTGCCCATAACTACTGTCTCTTACTTTTGGGAAAGAATGGCATTTATGTAGTTTCTCTGGCCAAAAGTAATTTAGCGCCTATTCAGTGAATGGCACACTTGCATTGCTTCACTAGAGAGCTGCTCATTAAAAGAGATCCAATTACTAATACAGAGAGGCCTTTCTATATCCGGAGAAGTTTTTGTTTGAAAAATGAATAAA
Source organism: Hymenochirus boettgeri (assembly GCA_019447015.1). NCBI lineage: Eukaryota > Metazoa > Chordata > Amphibia > Anura > Pipidae > Hymenochirus > Hymenochirus boettgeri. The sequence continues at coordinate 194,618,271 of CM033475.1, forward strand.
AGAGGATGTCCAAGATCAAACCCTTGTTTCCCAGTAGTTAAATATGGTTGTACATTAATTGATATGGTCTACATGGTCTTCAATTTCTGGTAAACACCAGGATAAAGTCCCACATTGCCAAGCCCCACCAGACAAGGAAGATCTTTAATGTACAGCCCAAAGCAGATTAATATTTAAGCCTTGTACACATGATAATTTTGTCCAGAGTGTTCGGTGAATGCCCAAAGACCAACCACTTTGGCCAATAACATTCCAGGTCCAGGGTGGAGCAGTATCTTGGCAGTAAGTGTTCTAATTATCTGCTGTACTGCTCAAGACTATGACCTAGCTTTTTAAAGGGTATGTCTACTTGACATTGGCACGAGTGCACAGCTGGCAGGCTCACCTAGCCAACCTGAAGGGTCTCCATTTTTCTACTATTTGCACGTATAGTGGGGGTGCAGTGGAGTGCGACTGTGGCAAACTTTAATGCTGCAGAATGGAAAAGAACAGTAGGTAAGAATGTTTCTCTTCACCTACAGAAACAAATTACTGCATCTAATTATCGAGTGGACATACCCTTTAAATCCTCAGCTTGGGTTCCACAAAAATGAGGGAGCGTGAAGAAAAGGCTAATGTCTTCAATACAAATGGAGTGACCTGAACATTTGTTATAAGACACCTTCGTCTTATTTGCAACAAAATTAAATTGATATTATGTTTGATAGGGGGTTTATTCAATAATAAAAAAAAAAAAGTTATGCCTCCTTATCTTAATAAATGGAAGACATACACATTTATTATACACACAAGCCGTGTTTTTTTCCTGACCAAGCGTTCGCTACTAGTGAGCGCTCATTTGGGACAATTGACTGTCGTTTGCGGCAATAGTAGCCATGGCCGATAACGCGTGCAACCCATCTTGCGGTGTCATAGGGAACAGCATGATCGGCCTTGATTTACAGACAGTCCCAATCGAACAGGCGACCGAGTTCTGTCGTGGTTGGCTGCCCAACACCATCAGATATTTCCGGCTGACCAACCAATACACGGCACTATCGGTTGGTCGTCCGGAAATATCTGCTGGTGTGTACCCAGCCTTACTCTTCCCCGATTAACATTCCAGGAACAATACAATCAACTCACCCAAAGGTGTCAATGCTAGAGAGCTGGGAGGGGGTCAATGCTCGAGAGCTGGGAGGGGGTCAATGCTCGAGAGCTGGGAGGGGGTCAATGCTCGAGAGCTGGGAGGGGGTCAATGCTCGAGAGCTGGGAGGGGGTCAATGCTCGAGAGCTGGGAGGGGGTCAATGCTCGAGAGCTGGGAGGGGGTCAATGCTCGAGAGCTGGGAGGGGGTCAATGCTCGAGATCTGGGAGGGGGTCATATCTCGGAGCTGGGAGGGTGGGTCAATGCTCGAGAGCTGGAGGGGGTCAATGCTCGAGAGCTGGGAGGGGGTCAATGCTCGAGAGCTGGAGGGGGTCAATGCTCGAGAGCTGGGAGGGGGTCAATGCTCGACGAGCTGGGAGGGGGTCAATGCTCGAGAGCTGGGAGGGGGTCAATGCTCTCGAGAGCTGGGAGGGGGTCAATGCTCAAGAGCTGGAGGGGGTCAATGCTCGAAGGAGCTGGGAGGGGGTCAATGCTCAAGAGCTGGAGGGGGTCAATGCTCAGAGATCTGGGAGGGGGTCAATGCTCAAGAGCTGGGAGGGGGTCATGCTCAGAGCTGGGAGGGGTCAATGCTCAAGAGGCTGGAGGGGGGGTCAATGCTCAAGAGCTGGGAGGGGGTCATGCTCAAGATTGGAGGGGTCAATGCTCAAGAGCTGGAGGGGGTCAATGCTCAAGAGCTGGGAGGGGGTCAATGCTCAAGAGCTGGAGGGTCAATGCCAAGAGCTGGGAGGGGTCAATGCTCAAGAGCTGGAGGGGGTCAATGCTCAAGAGCTGGAGGGGGGTCAATGCTCAAGAGCTGGGAGGGGGTCAATGCTCAAGAGCTGGGAGGGGGTCAATGCTCAAGACTGGGAGGGGTCATGCTCAAGAGCTGGAGGGGGTCAATGCTCAAGAGCTGGGAGGGGGTCAATGCTAAGAGCTGGAGGGGGTCAATGCTAAGAGCTGGGAGGGGGTCAATGCTCAAGAGCTGGGAGGGGGTGTCAATGCTCAAGAGCTGGAGGGGGGGTCAATGCTCAAGAGCTGGGGAGGGGTCAATGCTCAAGAGCTGGGAGGGGGGTCAATGCTCAAGAGCGGGAGGGGGTCATGCTCAGAGAGCTGGGAGGGGGTCATGCTCAAGAGCTGGGAGGGGGTCAATGCTCAAGAGCTGGGAGGGGTCAATGCTCAAGAGCTGGGAGGGGGTCAAGCTCAAGAGCTGGGAGGGGGTCAATGCTCAAGAGCTGGGAGGGGGTCAATGCTCAAGAGCTGGGAGGGGGTCAATGCTCAAGAGCTGGGAGGGGGTCAATGCTCAAGAGCTGGAGGGGGTCAATGCTCAAGAGCTGGGAGGGGGTCAATGCTCAAAGCTGGGAGGGGGTCAATGCTCAAGAGCTGGAGGGGGTCAATGCTCAAGAGCTGGAGGGGGTCAATGCTCAAGAGCTGGGAGGGGTCAATGCTCAAGAGCTGGGAGGGGGTCAATGCTCAAGAGCTGGGAGGGGGTCAATGCTCAAGAGCTGGGAGGGGGTCAATGCTCAAGAGCTGGGAGGGGGTCAATGCTCAAGAGCTGGGAGGGGGCAATGCTCAAGAGCTGGGAGGGGGTCAATGCTCGAGAGCTGGAGGGGTCAATGCTCGAGACTGGGAGGGGGTCAATGCTCGAGAGCTGGGAGGGGGTCAATGCTCGAGAGCTGGGAGGGGGTCAATGCTCGAGAGCTGGAGGGGGTCAATGCTCGAGAGCTGGAGGGGGTCAATGCTCGAAGCTGGGAGGGGGTCAATGGCTCAAGAGCTGGAGGGGGTCAATGCTCAGAGCTGGGAGGGGGTCAATGCTCAAGAGCTGGGAGGGGGTCAATGCTCAAGAGCTGGGGGGGGTCAATGCTCAAGAGCTGGGAGGGGTCATGCTCAGAGCTGGGAGGGGTCAATGCTCAAGAGCTGGGAGGGGGTCAATGCTCAAGAGCTGGGAGGGGGTCAATGCTCAAGAGCTGGGAGGGGGTCAATGCTCAAAGCTGGGAGGGGGTCAATGCTCAAGAGCTGAGGGGGTCAAGTGCTCAAGAGCTGGGAGGGGGTCAATGCTCAAGAGCTGGAGGGGTCATGCTCAAGAGCTGGGAGGGGTCAATGCTCAAGAGCTGGGAGGGGTCAAAGCTCAGAGCTGGAGGGTCAACTCAAGAGCGGGAGGGGGTCAATGCTCAAGAGCTGGGAGGGGGTCAAGCCAAGAGCTGGGGGTCAATGCTCAAAGCTGGGAGGGGTCAATGCTCAAGAGCTGGGAGGGGGTCAATGCTCAAGAGCTGGAGGGGGTCATGCTCAAGAGCTGGAGGGGGGCAATGCTCAAAGCTGGAGGGGTCATGCTCAAGAGCTGGGAGGGGGTCAATGCTAGAGCTGGGGGGGGTCAATCTTAAGAGCTGGAGGGGGGGTCAATGCTTAAGAGCTGGGAGGGGTCAATGCTTAAGAGCTGGGAGGGGTCAATGCTTAGAGCTGGGAGGGGGGTCAATGCTTAAGAGCTGGGAGGGGGTAAGCTTAACTGGCGGGTCAATGCTTAGAGCTGGGGGGGGTCAATGCTTAAGAGCTGGGAGGGTCAATGCTTAAGAGCTGGGAGGGGGCCAATGCTTAAGAGCTGGGAGGGGGCCAATGCTTAAGAGCTGGGAGGGGGTCAATGCTAGAGAGCTGGGAGGGGGTCAATGCTAGAGAGCTAGGAGGGGGTCAATGCTAGAGAGCTAGAAGGGGGTCAATGCTAGAGAGCTAGGAGGGGGTCAATGCTAGAGAGCGAGAGGTGGATTACAGCAAAAAACACAAAAGTTAATAAGGATAAAACAAATTCAACTGTGAAGTACTTTGGAAAGTAGTATGAAAAGAAAGGGTTAGAAATGTGTGTAATTCCAATTATCCTATTATGCACACAGCCCTGGCCTAGCTCCAGCAACTGTACACCGCTGTGATTTAGCTTGAGATGCCCGCATTAGTTTTGGCACCCACTTTGCACATTCACGCAGAACAAGTGAAATCAGACAGCAATAGACTGGTGCAGCATGTGGTGGGCCCCTTTCTACATAACAGGGCAGCTAAGAGCTCTGAAGATCATTAGAGGGGGCCAAAGTGTGTGGGAGACTGACAGCAAACAAGGGCCTCTTAAAAAATGTTAAGAATGTTCCCCACCTACAGAACCAGAAGTCAGGGTTCAGCTTGGGGAAAACATAAATGTGCTATTCATGTGGGCATGATAAAGGGCAGTGCTGGCTACAATTATTATAACAGTGTGTTACTGTCCACTCCCTTGTTCATTCTTCTCACCATGCTTTTTATGTGCGACACTAGGATGTCTCAGGCGTCCATTTTCACCAGCACAGAAAGGCACGAAGCATTTATAGAATATTCAATAGGTTCATTTATCTCAAATTTGCAGATCAAGGGGCAAGAAAGAATATTGAAGAATTCTTATTTGCTGTCTGTATCTTTAGACAATGTAGTACAGAAAGCCACTTGGCGTATTGGTCAGGGAATGGTTAGGGTTTAGATCTTCTAGATTATTTTTTGACATAACAGAGCAAAAGGGTCATTTTTGTTTACCTACCAAAGTCTTTATCTTCCACATATAATGTGAATAAGATAAAAAGGGAGGCCTCTGACAGATGACAGACAGGATCTGCAAGATCGGTCTGTCATTTTTCAAAAATCAGGATACACACAGTCCCGAGTGTTCTCCCTATTCACAGCATATTTACAGCATAGGGAGAACGTCCGGGACTGTGTGTTTCCCATGAGCGTGGGCGATTCCCCTATTGTGAGACTACTGTGGCTGAGGGAAATTTTCGGTCTTTCCCGAAAGACAGCAAGGCCGACTCTACACACACTGACATTAAAGCCATTGTATCAGTTGGTATCGGGGCTAGCTTTACAGGCTTCAATAAAAAAAGAGTATTATATAGGGAAGTTATCTAACTGGGCACTTAAAGTTCTACACCGAGAAATGTAAAGAGTCCTAGTGGGAGATTTTGCAGAGCCAACAATGACTGTAAGGCTGGGTACACATGGGACAACATTTGTTCCAGGTGACTTTCTGCCACTAGTGAGTGGTCAGCCGGGACTAATCACTGCCAGTCATGACAAAAGTAGCCGCAGCAGACAACCGCTCCTTGTTGAATGGTGTGTACCCAGCCTTAGTGTCAATCAGTCTTGCGGATAATTTTATCATGGGTTAATGGGTAGTTTATCCAACCCTGTGCTACAAAGCGTTTGCAAAATACTATACTTACCAACAGCCCCAGATCCAGTAGGGCAGACGCACTCCACTTGCTATGCCCCAAGATGCACAGGAATGGTGTGCAGTAAAATGTAAATTAAATTACAGTCTATAAGTGAAAGAAACTATTTTTCAAGACAAATAACAGGATGCTACATAATGCAAAAAGCATTCATTTCGTCTGAGCAGCAAGAGGTGGATGCAGAGTTGCTACTTATTAATAATTTCAGTTTTAGACCATGTACTTAATGGCCTTTAATATATTTTACATTTAATCTTATATTCATATTAGATATCAGGCATTAGACTGGGAGAGGATAAAAATGACAGTCTTTGAGCACAGATGGGGATAGTTAGCTAGTTATTTTTAGTATATAGTGAAGGATTTAAAGGCTTGAGAGGCTCAGGTTAGTTATGAAGTTTAGATAAGGACAAAAAGAGAGAAATCCAGCTGAGGTCAGGACACAGGCAGAATGACTGAATTAGAATAAGTGAAAAACCAGCAATTACCATCAGTTTCTCACATATTCCAACACTTTGCATAAGACGGTGCTTTGATGAGCACAATAATTGCAGGTCATTGACTAGGGGTAATTGTGGAATGGTTTTGGGGGGGGAAATCTAAGTATATGGTAATGGTGGACTAATCTTAGAGATGGTTTAAAATCATTATAACTGAACAAGTTAAAATTTTGGTTGTAACTATTTGACACAGGAAGTGATGCTACCGAGACACCTCACAATTAGGTCCTTTCAACTAAAATATATGGACCATTTTAAGCCTATGCTAGTAGTTCTAGTAATCCGAGCAGTTCAGGGACTTTAGTCTGGTGATAACACAATTGTGTGTGGGAAATTTGGCTAACCAAAAAAGCCCTTGATTTCCTAGTTACAATTGGTCGTTGTCACCAGACCAGAGTCCATGATCCAATCTGATCTCTAAAAAGACCCGTCAAGCCCTCACTGTCTCAAAAATAAACGGATACAATGTTTGATTATCGAAATGTATCTAATATGGGACTGTCTATTCGACTTTGACATGCTGACGTTTCAACAATGTCCCTAGGTCTGGACCTTTCAATGATAATCCCAGGCTGTTTTAGAATGTTGTGGGCAACATAAGAAGTTGAGACTCTACTAAATGAAAGCTTTGAAGTGTGCTGCCCAGATTCTCGTGATAAAATGCAAGCACTTTGATAAATGATCAGACTGGTCTAAAACAGGTCATGCAGACAACACAATAAAAGTCGATACTGAAAACAGATGTTGCCAACTACTGTACGTACAGTATCTTATATATACACTGAAGATGTAACGGACCATAGAACACATGGTTTTAGTTAAAACGTTTGTACCCCTGGTGGTGCTCAGTTACCAGGACATTATTGTCATTTTTTAATTCATTATCCTGTTTTCTTCTTGTGGTTCCACCACCCACATCTTCATTCAGATAAAACCTTTAGTTATTTTGGTGTTTAGCAGTACAACTGAATTTCCAACACGGCCCTGTGTATTGCTTATTGCATCACACTGCAACAGCCAATAATAGTGGCCCTGACAGTGCAGAACCAAAATTTGCAACCAATAAAGGTGCTACAATGGGGAAAAGGAATTAGACATTTAATGGCAGTGGCTGAGCAAGAAAAAAATCTAAACTGAAATCAACGTTAATGCACTTCAGAGGTTAGTTTGTAGAGCCATATTCACCAGGTTCACGTATTTGTATATATTATTTAATATGCCCAACCCTATCAGTACAATGGTGTATTATAGGCATCTGATAATAAGATCTTCTTAACAGCATTGCCTATTTCAGATGAGGATTTTAGATAAAAACAGCTGTAAGGTTTTTGGGTGTAGTCATAGTGTAAATAACAGATACTTGATAGGAGTCTTCCTCCCAAATGGGTGACCTACTCCCACACCCCCACCAGGAAGGATAACTAACCCTCAACAACTGTTTCTTCCCCAATTGTGTCCAATACAGGGTAACCTATCTGAATCAGGCAGCCGCATTCTCAATCATTGCATGAAAATGAGAATGTAAAAAGGAGCCGGCATGGATTCTGTATTTCCTGCAACACAGCAGCACTGGGAATGGGAATAGGTTATCTGTGCAGGTGTCTGGCATTTACAAATTCTTGCAGCCCTAGAATCTAGTAACAAGCAATTGGTTTTCTGACTGTGGAGGTCCTAGGCAGGTCCGGTAATAGTTGTTATATGGCAGCTTTGGCTCACTGAACTCACTGAGCATATGTAATCATATCAAAGTCACATCACCTGATTCAATATGTTGAATGAATTGCCCAGGGAGACCATCTGGGAATTTGACTGATCATTCCTCACCAAGTGTAAAATTTAGCTACTATCAATTACCATGGCAAAATCATCCTATGAATGTGAGGGGATGGTTGGTGTGATATACTGTATATTGTGTTATATTATGGTGTGGTAATGTGGTCACCTTGTAACAGGTTAATAATAATGTTAAAATGTTAATTTGTGCCCTTTGCTGTCACAGTCTGCCATAAGGACAATCCTAACCCTAGGCTGTTCAGAATAGCACAGGGATCTAATTCCAGGCAAATAGTCTAATACGGATTAAACTAGATTGTGTCACATGTGCTTCCTGACAGAGTGACCTACTGACATCACCACAGTAGGAGCAATTACCTGAAAACACTTTTAACCCTGAAACTACAATATGCCGTACGGCAATGTGCATGAAAAGCACGCACTTCATGTGTGTAATAGTCCGCGATCGGAAAACAAAAAAATGTTGATCGAATGCGCTCTTAAAATGTATCACAGCACAGGGTATGCAATGTGGCCAACCACCTCGACCTACACTGCTCTGCGATTCTCACGGGTTAGTGCATGAGAAAACACACACAGGGTTATTCAATAAAAGTTCTTTAAAATGGTGCTAATTTTGCCCCAACCAATCAGATCTTATTTAACATTTAAAAGCTAACATCTGATTGGTTGGGGCAAAATTAGCACCAATTTAAACAATATGAACTTTTATTGAATAACCCTGACAGTGTGGCCTATCCCTACAGTGTTGGCCCCACTGTCGCGATCAGATAGACATTTGTGATGCATACAAAAATTGCAATGCATTTACAGCAGTGCTTCAGCCTTTCCAAGTGTACCATAGTAGACATACAATATACATGGCAGACTGTATCCTCTGAACTAGTACAGAATGGCAGTGAAAGGCCTCACAGTGAATTCATTCATTGGTCTGTGGTTACAGTTAGATCAGCTGCCAAGCACTGCTGAGTAACTAAAGACTGAATGGTAAGATTCAAACATTTTAAATGGAGGGTCACCGGAATGTCAGGTTTGCCTATTCCCCATGTAGGGGGTCTCTGGTTAGACAACTCATCCTGAACTGCTTTTAAACTACAGTGTAAACTCGAGGTACAATATAAGGTACGATAGCTGGAATCCTGCAAAATCATTCACATCAGCAATCCAAATTTAGATTTAAGCCCACTAGGGCAATCTAAAGGCAAATGACTGAAAACTATTGTTTATATAGAGTTGCTCGGAACGAATTGGGCCATATAGTAACAATAACCAATATTGTGTATTGCATTTAATAAAGCGAGAGGCACAATCTGTGTGATAAGGAATTACCACCAAGTATATAGTCCAGTGAACGAAGTAGTTTCATTCTGACAGGTGCGGCCTATTTCAGTAGTGCAGCTGTTAATGACTTGGTTCTTTCCTCTCCTTGTTCCCTCACTTTATCTTTGCTTCCCACTCTTTCCATTTGTAGCACTGACAAATAGTCAGTGGAATGTGTGTCCTGCTATTTGCTATGGGAACAATCTCTGGCTTTTTGCAGATATGATAGAACTGCAAAGGGGGTAGTGGTGTGTGTGTGTGTGTGGGGGGGGGGGGGGTGTGCTCATCACTGTTCCCTCAGATATAGGCCTAGGGATCCGCTCAAAGGGATACATATACCCGCTATGTTGGGCAGAGTGGGCCATGGTAACGTTATATTACACCTATCCTAACCCAGTATCAGCGAAACAGTGCAACAGGGTGGTCTAATGGGCTAATTTGTCTAGATTTGCCAATTGCAAGTCTGCGGGATCCATTATCAGCCATTTCAGTCCATGGCTGGCCTTGTAGTCTTATGTAAATTAGGTAGAATTTGACTGAGGTTGATGAGGATGATTAGTAATTGGCAGCACAGTTAGAAGCCTCCCCTACTAACGAGTCAACAGTCTATGTGACCTTAAAGGCTTAAGCTTCGTACACACGTTGGATAATTGTCATACGATGCAGCAGACAAACGAGGATTTGCACGATATTCGTACGAAAATATAGCACGTAATTGTGTGAAAATACGAACGTTGCGTACGAACGTCTATATCTAACGACTATCGTGGTGACTAATGTTGCTGTGTGTACAGATGTCATTTCAATTATGTGGATTAACAATAATGTCAATAAACGTTTGTCGGCTGCATCGTACAAAAATTATCCAACGTGTGTACAAGGCTCTTTAACCTAGCACACTTTTTATTTGCTTATAACTAATTACACCCCAACACAAACTGCCCCACACTTTGCCTTTAGATACGGTTTGCAAATTATCACACTGATTTTCTCCATACACATTACAGTTTTTCTAGAAATGTTTAATGTTTTCTATTTCCATTCACGCTCTAGAGCAGGCAATAAAGCAACTCAGGAAAGACAGTATTTTTATACTGTGAATATTCTATACCTTCACAGTATCCACAGGGGGAAACCGACTATAAACTGTATGTGAGCCAATGGCACGATGAAGAACATACTTTAACAGGGAGATTCAATAAAAGTTCTTATCGTTTAAAATGGTGCTAATTTTGCCCCAACCAATCAGATCCTATTTAACATTTGAAAGCTAAGATCTGATTGGTTGGGGCAAAATTAGCACCATTTTAAACGATAAGAACTTTTATTGAATCTCCCTGTTAGTTTAGCAAAATATCAAAAGTCAGAAGTCCAGAACCTTCTCCTTGTCTACGGAAGTTCTGTGATTAATCATGGTTAGAGTCATTTCCATTCTATAGGCTAAGCCAATGCCATGTCCCATCTGTTTCCTTCTCATCTTCCTAAGATCCCTGGCGAATTACATTCTAAAGGAGAGATGTCAAACTCTCCTTAATCTGCTAAACTAGAATGTTCAACGCCTTAAGCCGAATTGTAAATCTCTGAAGAATGTTTGTTTAGAGCATATTCCCCCACTGGAAATGTACATAAAATCCCAGAATGCTCAGAAAGACAATTGTAGAAAGTTTCTGTGTGTGTTGCCTTTCTAATCCTCCTATCCTCAACAAATCGGAACAAAACACATGTAGCGGTTCCGGTCCCATTGTATTGCACTGGCAATCCAAGTAGTAAACACCACCAGATCACGAGGGGCCTAGCACTCAAGTGTCATTACCTTCAGTTGGAGAGCTACGAGTTTCTTAGAATTAGTGGTAAAACACAAGAATTTCATTCAGGTTTAGACTCTCTCGGTCATTGAAATATTAGAAACCATTTGGATGCCTTGATACTTTTTCTGAATTTTTAGGCAATCATCTCTTCCCAAAGAGGAATCAAATATGGCAAAGGAAAACAGATACAAGGAGCCCCAAATGATCTCTAGAAACACGTGGCTTTCATAGATACACGTACAGGAACATTGAACCCTAGAATAAAGGACTAAAGATACTGACCTGACCCTGCACACAGGCGCATAGCAAACATTTTCCACTAGCAGCAAATGTTATTTCAGAGATGAGACATTGATTTCAGATCTTCGCTGCCCTGATAGTTGGTGTAACCTTGCTCTGCATCATGCCCAGTATGCGCCACTACTTTTAGCAAATCCCTCGAAATACAGCCACAGAACATCATATCCCAATATCATCATCTGTTTTACAGAGGTTGTGAAATTTTTGATATACGGATACTAATCTTCATACCAGCTGGAGATTTCAGCCCAGGCTATCAAACATTTCCATTGAAACAGAATACATTAGGATTCAAATACAGAATTAACCCAGTAACCAAGACAAAGAGGAATTATGATCTAACGAGCCATTCCCACCCACCGCATTGTTGTACGTGCTCTAAAGAGACATTGGGGTCAATTGTGCTAAATGACACCGAGTGTGTATATGGCACCAGATAATAAAATGAAACATGGTAACTTACTACTCATTGTTTTCCTGCTTTAAGACAGAGACCTCTTTGCAGTTTTTCTTAACAAGCAAGACATAACATTTTCCCAGAAGCCCCTCCTCACGCAAGGCTTATTTGCATACAGAGAATGGTATGCTTTCTGCATTTTTAATCACAATTGCATGCGTTTCCGTGTGCGATTGCGTTTGTGGCGCAGTGTGGCCGTGCCCTAATTCTGGCGCAGTGTGGCCGTACCCTAATTCCGCTGGCTTCTGACATTTCCTGATTTGTGTGGCTTTACTTCCTTGCGAGTATCAATTGGTTTGCTGGTTGCTTAAACACAGAGAGAACACAGGCAGCAGTTACGGAATAGCTCTAGTAAGGAAGGGCAAAATAATTTATTGAGCATGTGCAGCCATGTTTAAATCTGTGCATACAGCAGACAGGGAATGCTGGTAACATCTGGAGGGCCACAGGTTTGAGATCCTTGCATCAGAGTAAGGCTGGGTACAGATGTGCCTATTTGTCCCGAGCGAGCACTCGGCCGGGACAAATGACTGTCAGTAACAGCAATAGTGGCCATGGCCAACAGTGCGCACGCCCGATCGTGCGGTCACAGAGGGAACCCGCCCAAACAACGTGATTTACCAACGGACCCGATCGCCTCCCCACACCAGACAATATTTCTGTCTGACCAAAAATATCTGCTGGTGTATACCCAGTCTAAGACTAAAACTAAAGTATATGTTAGGGGAGGTTTGCCTCTGAAAGTTCCATTAATTCATTAGGTTTGTCTTTCCCCCTCTACATGTAATATATTTCGATCATACAACCAACCATCCTGGTCACACATGGAGAACATTTCACAAAGAGCTGTCTTACTTTCACGTGCCATATTTAAAGGCCAAGTAAACATCACCTGCAGGCATTATTGCTCAAATGTAAAGAGATAGGATTTTTTCTTTTTTATTAGACACCTACAATCATTCACTCATCATCTCTCTCGGCTTATCCAGCTAATGAGAGAGCAGCTGGAGACAGAGCAGACAGATCTTCTTTCATGGAACTCCTACATCCAACTGACAAACCGCCTAACTAGGCACAGGAATTAAACAGCTCAGTAGAGCACAGAAATGGCAATTAGAACAAATATCTTACTGTAATGAACTACAGTCTAGGGATTAATCAACAGCTTTAAAGTACAATTTCTAATCCCCTGTCAGAATGCATTATACTTTATGGGGAGAGGGTTAAATAGACAAACATCTTGTATTTGTTTATAGACTGTAACACCCCTGGGGACAGAGACCTCCATCCAGTCATGTCATCAATATTGAACACCTATCTAATCAATGGTTTTACTTAACCATTACTACATTTCTTTAAAGGACAACTCCACCTTCATAAGAACACCTTTTAGAAAGAATGGCCTCTTTAAAATATGCTGATATATCATACTTTGTCCTATGAATTCATTACTGTATGCCTGCTATGCTTCTGGATGCCTCATGGAAACTGAGCAATTTAGAAACCTGTACTGAGCATTTACTGAGCCTGGGCATGCTCAGAAGAGTTAGACAGGGGATTAACATTCAGTCATTGGCTGTGATGTCAACTGTCAAATGCATAACTGACAGTTGCTAAATGGAAGAACCAGGAAACAGAAACAGGGGCAATGGGACATTGTGCAGGATTTCAGGTTAGACTTATATTTTAGATTTCAAACTATTACCATTTAGGGTTTTGGGGGGTGATTTACCTGTATGTAAGTTTTTGTTTTAGGGCTGGACTTAATTGCAGAGGCATACAAGGTTTGCACACCATACAGACATGATCACCATAAGTTAATTTCAATCAGACAAACCTGAAAGGATCTTGCAGAATCCACATAAAGCCTAGTGCTTAGTTAGGACACCCTTCACTCAAATGAATTAAAGGACAACTAAACTGTAAAAATCTACTTTCTAGAAATGAAAAGTACCTGGGACAGGGGGATAGGATTAATTATTCTTACCACTCAATAATACTGGTTTCTTTGAAACAATATTGAAACACTCAGGAGGCCTGGCAGAAGCAGTTTTGTTCATGTGCCCCCTCCTTTTAGAAATAATATTTGGAGGTAGAAAGTACCAATCCTACCTCCCTGCCCCAGGTACTTTCTATTCTAACCGTTTTTTAAAACACACTGTAATTATCCTTCTTCATACTATACTGCCTAAAGGTTAGGATAAACCGACCAGGAATGAATGAAACAAAGTTCAACAATGTTATATTCTCTGTAAATATCCTAGAATATGGCATATTGTTCTTATAACTAAACCCTGTGTATAAATAGAACTAGACACAAGTGTCATTTCAACCCCAGCCTGGTGTGCTAAATGAAAGTTCGTCTCCAACTGGATAGATCTGTAGATACAGGATGATCGATTTGTAAGATTTCCTAGCGAATCTCTGATAACCGGTAATTGTCTGCAGCCTCCTGAGCAAATAAATGGGTAACCCACTGTTTATTTCTATGGTTGATGTTTAACTTCCAGCTTGCACAGCTAATGTAAACTTAATGAGGGATTTGTAACCTGTGGCACCATGTTTTTCTATCACAACTCCCTGGGATGGGGGAGGGTAACACTAGAAGCGGCTGTTTAGTAATGCCCATTACACCTTTCTTCTTCAAATTGTGTTTGTCTCCTTTCTCTAATCTCTTAAATGGTTTTGTCTTGTTCATTTAGTTTTGGGCCTTATTTAAGAGGTGCAAAATGTTGTACATTCTAAATCTGCAGAAACCAATCAGCTCCCAAATGACATCTGCTTGGTTGAGGCAAAGGAACAGCTTAGGTAAAATTTTGCACCCCTTAATGAATGGGTCCGTATGTTAAATCTGTTACAAGTAGGAAGACCCCAATTCACATACGCCCCAAAGTATCGTGTATAACCCTGCGTGGAAGTGGAGGATTGCAGGTTGTACATATCTGTATAAGAGATTCCATCAGTCCTTCCACCGAAACAAATGATTAAATCATTAATTTATTAGCCAATATCCAAATGGTCACATGGCTATAATTTACTTTCCAACAATCCATCTGTGATCCAGTTGTGAGGCAGTTTCCACAGACCATCCCATAATCCCATTGGGTGGACATTGACAAACTGACCTGTCTGGCTATTTCCTAACTGCTTTGCAGGGCGGTCATTACCCTAGCATGACTAAGGTTGACCCACCTTCCCAAATCCCTTTAAATTATGCTGTGCATCCCACAATTCAGGGAATTTCCTATAATCCGGTTAATGCTTGGCAAGCACTAGTTTATTTCAAACCCTTTCATACCTCTGCAGTTTAGTGCAGCACCAAATGTAAATAGTCCACATTCCGGCATGGATTCTGGAGCCTTCAATACAGTTGGGATGGATTATAAAATTCACATGCCTGTTATATGGGCCAGCAATGTTCATCAACATGCAAATACATACTTTACATTGTGCTGTCCACCATGCCTGGTATTCCAGAAATCCTAAGTACAGATACACTCCAGAGATATATTTGTGTAATTAATAAAAAAAACTCGCATCATAATTAAATCTGCAGATTTTTGCTTATTCCCGAATATCAACAGAAGATCAATACTGACCACTATTTATAGAGGAGCAAGTAAATGAACAGGAGTGGCTGCCAGTTACAGGCATTACAATTATACCAAACAGTCTCGGAATCTGCACTTCTAATTCTCCTGCAATATCCTGAGATCCACAGGAGGGGTGAGAACTGGAATGTAAATTAATTTACTGTCTGCGGGTGTAGACAAATGGTAGAGCTCTGTAGTAACTCCTGTTCTCACATATCTGCATATGAATAATTTCTATATCAGGCTCACAAACACATGCAATATGAGAAATAAGATTCCTGTAAAACATTAGGTGTATAAAGTGAACATTTCATCCTGCACTACAATCATCCAGGGCCACTTCTACCATTAGGCAGAGTGAGAAATTTGTCTCAGGCGGCACCCCTGCACTTAAGAAGAAAGGCGGCAGGCAGAGAGTGGTGGGGGAAAAAAAAAAGGGAGTTTTCCTTAGTAACAGATATGATGTTATTAGAATAATTTTATATATTTAGGTTAGCTTTAGTTAGTTTGTTAGGGAAAGTTAGACTAGTTGGGTTAGTTAGGGCCCTGCTGAAAGAGTCACAACTTTAAAACAGCGGCTTTGCAGCACGCCTGGAAATAATCAAGGGCGACATTCAAAAGTTTGGCTCAGGCAGCAGAAACCCTAGAAGTGCCCCTGCAATCATCTGCATTCATAAATGAACATATATTAACATCTATAAAGGTATACTCCGGTACTCACTGTGAATCACTGGCTGGTCGTGATCACATGCCAGCGCACAAGCGCGTTACAGTGTGGCCTCAGGGTTAAGGTTAAATTACGTAGGATTGGTTGCTGCAGATAAATGGCATTGGCACCTTTTACTACATCAGCCAGGTCTTGCAAACAAAATGCTTGCACCACCCTAATATAATCTGGCAAAAGTTTAGAATGGTGCACCTCTTCCCAGATGGGCGATAACTGTCTGAGGAGATCAAACGACTACACAATTGTGTTGGTTTAGGAAGTGAAGAACCTCTTCAACCTTCTGATCTCAGCGGGGGAGAACCTGAGGCTTTGTGATCAACATTTGACTGTTAAACACAGAGCTGTAGCACGTGTAATACTTATTTGCTCTACTCTTCAAACAGAACTTATTGGGATCCTACCGAAGTACCAGAATTTATCACAAGCTGTGCTGCCAACCAACAGTCCATAAACAATTAGTCCTGTTAACCTCTCATGCATCTGCTAATGTCTCTTTTAGGGACTAAACAAAAAATTTATACAGATCTCACACGCTGTAAACAGTAGTTAAATAAACTCCGATACATAACTGGATATACAAGCAGACATGTTTATCGGATGCGCTTAGTAAATTATCTATTAAAATAACGTTGGGCTTTAAAACATCAGTAACTTGGCATCTTGCATATTCTAGGAATCAATTTATTTTCTTTTACCTTTGTAACATACTACTGGAAAGAGTTTAACATGGACGTCCAGTTTCCCATTAAGTGCAATATAACAAGGGGAGCCACTAACAGGTGACATTATGGTCTTGTCCTAAATTCATTTCATAAATATCTCTACTGCACAAAAAAGTTTTTTTTGTTTTTTTTTTTTTTTTTTAAAGGTTGAGCTCTCTTCTTTAAGCCTCGCCACACGTCCGAAGTGATGGATGAGGCACAACTCCCGAGTGCGCATGTATGTATGCATGCATTCACTCGGGCATCGTTCATCAATCCGCCATGGTGAATAAACAAACGACACCCGAGCACACACACAACTATTGGCCAAAACTGGTGTTCGCTACGGTTGTATTTTTCTCTTGGGCGTTGTGACTGCACAGATAAGGCACGACCCCAGAGGGTAAGATACATCTGTGATGAATGCCAGTTTCAAGCCAATAGTCACACATGTTTGTTTATCTGCCACGGCAGAAGTAGTTTAGTTAGTTAGCTGGAGGGCAGTAAGTTTAACACCCTCTGATTTAAAGATAGATTCTTCCGCATGGCCCAGTGGATGTACTGGTGTGCTAAAGGCAGACACAGAAAGAGGCCTGACATCACAAGGCAGAGGTAATGCTTGTCCTTCCAGCTGTTGCAGGATTGCTACTCACCAATGTCATTCCAACAGCTGAAGGCTGTCAAAGGTAATAGAGACTTTTATGTCTGCAACAACTAGAAGGACAAATGTGTATAACTTGACAACAATGACCAAAACTAACCTAAGCTTATGTAGAATAATGTATGTTTTTTGTTTTTTTTCTCCTTTGCTATAACATTAAGAGGATCTAAAGCTGATGGACAAATCTGTCCATCAAAAAAAACGTCAAAAGCCAGCAAGTTTTTAACATTCTATAACATTTGGATTTTGTAGGAACTTCCCCTATATACACTTTGTAAAAGCTCTTCCTTGTAGTTAGACAACATTACACAATGGTGTACCCAAAGGCTAGCATTCTAATGTTAAACTAATCCAAGGTCACAATGAGCTCATCTTGAGGCAATCGCACCACTGCTCCCCACTATCGCAGTTAACGCTCAGATATAACAAAACTATAAAACTTACTGCGATACATTAAAAAAAATTCAGGAACTCTACAAAGGTTTCCTTGAAGTTTACAAGCAATTTGTATCAATCCCACATGCCAGTGCAATATCTATGTGTTACTTGAGGTTGATAATAGACATGCCCTTATTTTTTCATCTAGTGGAATGTCAATAAACAAGGAGACATGTAAGTTTCAACCACGACATAAAAGTCCACAGCAAAGTATTTTTTAATTACATGTGGCGTTCTCTGTAGATACAGTTTCTATGTTATTTTTTGTCCACTCTAAGAATTGTAGGTTTTTCTGCTCTCTGTGGTTAACGAGTCAAAACTCGCCTTCACCTACAACATGGAATCCCTATGTGGTTCTAACACAGATTTCACGGCACATTGATCTCAAGGGCCAATCACAGAAAGATTCCATTTCCTACCAAATTCTAGAAAAAACAGTGTCCATTTGTTTTTATTTCCCTAGTTAACAGCAGGTATAGGAGCCTTGCATGAATTCACATAGTAATTGAATGTTGCTTCCCGCAGGGCCTTTAAATTAGGACATGCCTATTGCAACGACCTGTGAAAATAAACACAATTTGCTGTTCAAGACATTTTCTGTCATGACAGACCCCCACCCTCACTTTGTTATAGAGCTGTAAAGTAAGAGCACCACATGGTTTTGTCAGAAGATCATTTGGTGAATTATATTCAGCTTTCCCACCAAAACATCTTTCTGTAGCATGTAAGGTGATCAAGCTTTGTTAAAGGGGCACTGGTTCTAAAAGCCAAAGAACTTCTGAAGAGAAGTAATACCAAGAATAAGTGTAATGCCAACAAGGTCAACAGAGTGTTAAAATGAACACTGCTCTCTAGCTCTCATACCTTATTTACTCTCTGGTATTCAAAAGAAAAGGCGTGTAAATAAAAACGTTTTAAATGACTCACCCCAAACAGATACCAACAATCCCTATAACTTAAATGAGATGACCAAGTCGGTTAATTCCTATAAATTCCTGTGCCCCATTGTGGGGGTCTCCATCTTGGCCGATATTCTGCAAATCTCCCAGACAGGATTTATTTTGAATGCAAATGTGTATGGATAGATCCCAAAGCCATTGGGAGCCTTCAGGCCAGACCGTTACTGGCTCACTTTATTATAATAGTTGGAGCCAATAACATCGTACTGTGTGTGGGCGCACCAAACAATCGTTCTGTAGCCTCTGTATAAAGAACATATGGAATGCTCATTCCTTTTTTGTGAATCATGCAAACTTGTGACGGGATTCCAAAGGCACCTGCTGCAACTTTGCGATGAAGTCTAATGTGTACGTTCCTTCCAGTTTCAGGTAAAGCTGGCCAAAGTGTAACACAAAAACGGCGGCCCATAAGCACCCAACTTTAAGGGCTAATGACCAGTAAACCACCTGTCACGCTTGGTAACAAATCTGTTAACACGCAAAATGCGCTGAAAGTAACAGCAAGGTCAGAGCAAATAATAATAAAAAAAATCTCAAAGAGTTAAATAACTAAAGATGATGAGAACCCACCCTTATCTCCCTTCATGCAGAACAGAGGGAGTTTTTACAATAATAACAGAATGAATGCCAAACACAGACATTAAGAAAATTGCTGTGATGGAAACAGTTTACAAAAGGTTAGATGCTGCAACGTTTGGAGAAGCAGGCTTAATTTTAAGAATCAAAGTAGATGAAAAACCACAGCTTTGAATGCGCCCTTTGTCTTGTCTGATGCCTGAATGGGTTTTTCATATGCGAGTAACCAACAGAAATAAAGACTTTATAAGTAATTCATTTCATTCTCTGCGCTGACTGCAGGAAGTAATTCACAGAACAGGTGCCCCGCAGGGAGAGGCTGACAAAACATTATTACAGACCCGACTAGTCCTGTTTCCACATACCTAACCTAGCTTTTTGCCCTGGGCAACTGGATAACCCGTAAAGGACATAAATGTGACCATGTGGCTTTCTACAGATATGTAGATCTCACCCCCTTCCAACCCTACATGGGGCTAAACCTTAATGGGGAAATGTGGATGCTAATGAGCGTTTAGACTAAATAATCTGTAACTAATTTGGATCCAACTCTTCTTACAAATGATATATTAAAGACTTCACTAAATAGATGATGAATAACACAAATCTGCAGTTTAGGAACCATTGTGTTCCAGGATGGGGTTAACACCAACCTCAACTACTTAATGTGACTTCGGAATAGGAATGACTTTGTATTTACATCATGTTAACATAACATGTGATATGTCCATTGCTTTGGGTACAAAATTAATGATTGGTTATTTCAACTAGGGGCAACTCCATAATTATTCAACCTATTTATGGCACTAACATAGCACTGGCTCCCATAATCAGAGGCCTGATCTAATATAGGCAGCTCAGGAGAAAAGATCCCTACAGTGAACCCTAATGATGCCAATAGCGATGTCCCCAGAAAGCACCCAGCATTTTTTAAACTGTGGACATTAAAAGGCGGGTATACACCATGGGATTTCTTTGTTCCGACCAACCGATAGCCATTAGCAGGTGATCGGCTGGAACGAAGCACTGTCTGTCACGGCCGACAGTTCGCAGGGACCGAGCCTGCAGTCCATAGAGAGCTGCACAATCTGCCTTGGTTTTTCAACATGTCCCATCACCTATTGGTTTCAAACAAACGGACAATCCAACATTGTTTGCCCCCCCCAAAAAAACAGCCAAGATTTCTGGCCGATCATCTGATTCACCGAAATATCGGCCGACTGGCCTTATATATTGGATGGTGTGTACCCATCCTTAGGGTTAAAGAGTGAATGTTAAGTTGATAAAACTCCAACTTCCTTTAAAGCCACTGACAAAGGCATGTTCAGTGAACTACACCCAGCCAGTATTACAGTCAATGCAAATCTCATCTCTGATAAAAAAATTAAAAAAAAAAACAAAGAACCAGAAGCTGCTGTATGTGTGTGTGCTGGTTAAATAGGACTTGTTGGACCAGCTGAGTCAGTGGTTTGAACTAGACCTTCAAACAGGAAATGGCAACTGTTTTTCTATACAGGTTCAGAGACATACACCTGCCAAGTTAGGCTACTCAGAGCTATTTATTTCACACAACTAGGCTACTCAGAGCTATTTATTTCACACAACTAGGCTACTCAGACTATTTATTTCACACAAACTAGGCTACTCAGAGTATTTATTTCACACAACTAGGCACTCAGAGCTATTTATTTCACACAACTAGGCTACTCAGAGCTATTTATTTCACACAACTAGGCTACTCAGAGCTATTTATTTCACACAAAACTAGGCTATCAGAGCTATTTATTTCACAAACTAGGCTACTCGAGCTATTTATTTACACAACTAGGCTACTCAGAGCTATTTATTTCACACAACTAGGCTACTCAGAGCTATTTATTTACACAACAACTAGGCTAATCAGAGCTATTTATTTCAACACAACTAGGCTACTCAGAGCTATTTATTTCACACAACTAGGCTACTCAGAGCTATTTATTTCACACAACTAGGCTACTCAGAGCTATTTATTTCACACAAACTAGGCTACTCAGAGCTATTTATTTCACACAACTAGGCTACTCAGAGCTATTTATTTCACACAACTAGGCTACTCAGAGCTATTTATTTCACACAACTAGGCTACTCAGAGCTATTTATTTCACACAACTAGGCTACTCAGAGCTATTTATTTCACACAACTAGGCTACTCAGAGCTATTTATTTCACACAACTAGGCTACTCAGAGCTATTTATTTCACACAACTAGGCTACTCAGAGCTATTTATTTCACACAACTAGGCTACTCAGAGCTATTTATTTCACACAAGTCCCTCACGCTGGCCATAAGCTACAAAACGTACCGATGTTCTCTCAGTGTTTGAAAACCACTTATTTTGCAGTGGACAGTCAAATCGTTCCCACCATAGGGAACCAGGCGTAAAATAGATTTGACAACGGGACATTAATCTATGTTAGTTTAGTGAGTTAAGTAGATTATAGTCTCTACAGGGCAGGGTCCTCTTTCCTTTAGGGAGAGGCCACACTACAGCGGACATGTCTAATGTTGTGCTGTGATCGGGCAATGTTGCGCTATGATTCACATGCAATCTCCATTTTTTGGGGGGGATCGCATGCGCTCCCAAAATCAGATTGCAGTGTAAAGCAGCACACTTAGTGTGGCCCGACTAAATGCGCAATGCTAGCATTCGCTTTTTAACATACGAGGTCACAATTGCAAGTAAAAGCCATGCAGTGTGGCCTGTCGCTCAGTCTTAATCTGGGTACACACCATGGGATCCTTTGTCCCAACCAACTGTTCACCACTAGTGACCAGTCATCCAGGAAGAAGGACTGTCACGGTAAAAGTAGCTGCGCCCGACAGTTCATTGCAACCAAGCATGCAGCACATAGAGGAATGCACAATTGCCAGCAGTTTTCAGACACGCCCGATTTGGATGAGTCCTAGGCCACTGCAATATTTCCAGCCCAATCGACCGATACACTGAACTATTGGTCGATTGGACTGAAAAACTGCATGGTGTGTACACAGCCTTAAGTTTCAAACACTTTAATTTCCATAATAATGCTTTTATGCATATTTCATGCCCACTTCATTATATACGGGCAACGACTGATCAAAGGTACCCTGGACCTGGTGATTCTATAAAAAATAAGCTTATTATGGGAGCAAAGTCTAGAGTGCCATTAGATCAGTGTTATAGCATCAGGGGAAATGCAAACATGCAAAACATTGCAGCTCTCACACTGGCCAAATACTAGGGTTTGACTGTTCGGTATCTTTACACATTCTTAATAGGACAAATAATAAACACACAAGGAAAAAAACAGGAACTGACATATTTTGTTAGACAAATAAAACTGATAAGGGAAAACCTTCAAAAAATATTTTTATTGTATAACTTTTACAAAACTGGTCAGATCAACAATTTTGTGCAACTTTTATTTCTGAAAACAAATACAAAAAAGGTTTAGAAAATTCTCTCTTGTTAAAAGTACAATCCACTTTTTCATCACAATAAAAGATTTATCCGAGAGCAGTACATTCTTGTCGCCGAAGGAATTAAAGGTAAACTAACCCCACACCAATTGCTCTGTCTTTGCGTATCTTTAGGAAGATGTCACACTATATAGCCACTGGCTATTTTGTAATATACTAATGTGATTGGAGGAAAGATTAAAAGCAGTTAATTCTAGAGTGATGTCGAACCTTGGCACTCAAAACAGCTAGAAACTACAACTCCCCAATAGAGATGGGATCCAGGTCCGACACGAACCCAGATCCGACACGGAACTGCTCGGTTCCGAAAGATCCATCCTAATCTGGATGGATCCTCCAGATTTCCGGATTTTCTGAGCTTTTTTCGATAATTTTCTAAAATATCTTCGAGCGTTCGAAAATTAAGATCAGAAACTCGAAAGTGTTCTCCGATCGTTTCTTCAAGGATTTTCCAACGTTCAAAGATATTTTCGAAAATTATCAAAAATAGCTCCGTACATTCGAAAATCTTCAAAAACTCATTCCGTTTTCGGATCTTCGGGATTTTCCCAAGATGCAGGAATCCGAAAACAGAACAAAACTATGTAGTTTTACCCACCTCTACTCCCCGAAGGCCAAAGGAGTTGTAGTTTCTAAACATCTACAGGGAGATTCAATAACAGTTCTTATCGTTGAAAATGTTAAATAAGTTCTGATTGTTTGGGGCAAAATTAGCACTACCGGTATTTTAACATATTGAATCTCCCAGCTAGAGTCCCAAGTTGACATCACTGATCGAGGAGTGAGGTCATCCTGTCTACAGTAATATTATATCCCAGAGGTGAGCTACCTTGAATATAATAAATGATTGCAAAGCTCAGGCACTCGTGTCAGGGTGTGAACACATAGGAATTGTAAAGTCTGGCTGTGTTTCAAATTCAGGTTATTTAGAACGGAAGAACATTTCAAAGCAATACTTATAGGCCGTGTCTACATACAGACAGCACATTATTACTGTGTTTAAATATCCAGAGTTTTTTTCTTCAATATCACTTTGTTAAAGGCCAAGATATATAAACCTAATTGTCGCAGTTATCAGCCCATAGGGTGTGTACACATAATACATTTGAACAAACACGATGCAAACAAAAATAGGGTTTGATTTATTCAGTGACATTGTGATAGGACTTACAATGAAAATGTGATTCATAGGTCAATCCACCCTTTATCCCAACCTTCAATGGGTGATTGTTTGGCAGTCCTGGAGACACCTTATCACACGTCCCATATATGAAAGGCTGCAAAGCACAGTTCTGTACTACAGAGCCAGTGATGTCGATCCTTGGCTATAGATATTAAAGGGCATGTCCATCCCATTTACTAACTTTTGCTGTAGTGTAGGGCTCCCTCCCCCAGCCCAAACAGCCATGTTAGTTTTTGCAGAAACTCCCCCGATCATTACTTACCTTACCTCTTTTGTCAGGTTCACTGTCCCGGCCCTCTGCTTGCATCAAACTGCAAGCAGGGGCCGGACCGGCAGCCGCATCCGTGATTTGCTGAGAGGCAGCCAATCATGGACGCGGCTTCTGGCTATCCAGAATGCCTGGGGAAAGAGGTAAGGTAAGTAAGGTTCGGGGAAATTTCTGCAAAAACTAATATGGCTGTTGAGGCTGGGGAAGAGAGCCCTACACTACAGCAAAAGTTAGTAAATGGGGTGGACATGCCCTTTAATATCTATAGCCAAGGATCGACATCACTGGCTCTGTAGTATAGAACTGTGCTTTGCAGCCTTTCATATATTATTTAATATAGGGGGGGGGCTGCAGTGCGCATGGCAAAATTCCCCTGGAGGGGAGACAGGAGGCAGAGTCCTATATGGACTCTTCCAGGCTCCTGGTGGATCAGTTTTTGGGACTTTGGGGGGGACATTACAGGAGAACCATTTGGAGCAGGGATGTTAGGTAAGGATTTTATTACACTACACAGTGGGGCCAGTAGGAGGTTAAATTCTAGTTTTGGGGGTGGACATGCCCTTTAAAAAACTTCTAACTAACCAACATTCCTCAACTATCCACCACTGCACATAGTTTTAATGCAGGAGTTTTTGATTAACTAAATCGATGATGTCATTAAGAAATATTAGAAGGTATTGTGGAAGCTGGGGACAGAAAAAATCCCTCAAGAGGGGCAACGCCTAGGTTTTGGGGGACACAAGCCAGGACAAAGGAACAGCAAAAGACAAAAGGGATATTTATGATAATTTATAAAAAACTTAAATAGCTGTTTATTCAGTTTAGAATCCTAAATATCTTTCATGGAGTACATCAATAGAATAATCAAGGTAATACCAATAGAGGTTTTAGGTCTGTGTTCCATTCACATTTTTGTAGGGCAGTTAGGTGTCATAAACTGATGGAATTTCCCTAGCTTGGGGCTAGCTTTAAATAGGAGTATCTCTCTCCTCTCTGCAAGAATTGTGTATAAAACTACTTTTCCATTGTTAAGCTAGGTACAGACATGCAACACGCAACACCCAACAATATGGCGAACGTTGTTTGGGGCAAAATTTCATAGCTGTTGACCTGCCGGCCCATACAAGAATGAATTGTTGGGCCAAACAACAGTTTAGCTGGTCATCGCATGTGCAATGGCACAAGCTGGATACACAGTTGTATCATTGTGCATCATTTGATCATTGAGTTTTGTAATTCCCCTACTTACTACGGTTTTTAAATCACTATTGGTTCACCAGCAAAATACCCCTTTCAAAGGGTGAGGCCACACTTTAATGCGCTCCTGCATGTGTGTCCCTGGTGTGCAAGAGCGCGTTCCTGAACAAGCCAATATCCAATTGGTTGCTTATAAACAATAGCATCCATAGGCAAACTTATTATACAGCCCCTTGTTACAAAAGTATCCTTGCTTAATGGGAGTCACAGTGAAATCTATAAGCCCTTGTGTCTTCTCTATCTTGTGCCCAATAGAAGGATGAATTCTCAGCTGCCAGGTCTCATCAGTGCCCTCTGCATATCTGTGTTTTTTCAGCTTCTCCAAGGCATCATGACGAAGACAATTGTTTTCCTTACAAGATCCCCAGGGTGTAAAGAAAAACAAATATCGGAGTCCTACATGACCCTACACTTACAAAGAAATGAATGGAATAAACAAAGTCACCCGAGGATATCGAATACCATAGGGATATGGCTGTTTTTGGATGATTGATTTTGTCTTAATTAAAAGGAAACTTAACAAATCCATCGATACCCAATCAAACTTATCACAAAACTAAGAGCAATAAAAATAAATTTAAATTACTTTAATAATAGGATGGTAAATATCACAATAATACAATAATGCTAAATATCGGCCCTCTGGCATCTACATAATTACAGTTCCCAGAATCCCTAGCAGTTTCCCGGTTTCTCAGTTAAGTTATGGTTTAACAGGCAGTGTGTGTCAGCCTTCCTGACACACACTGACACACACATTTCTACCTGTGAAATTAATAAAATATAATCGAATGGCTTCTTATCATTTCCACCTATAAACCATTAAGCACTACAAGATATATACGGTATGCTGTCTGTCAACTCACTGAAAGCCATGCAAGTGATGGTCACATTGCTCTTTCGCTTTAGTTATTAGAATTACATAATTAGAATATAATCATTGTCAGGGACTGTTGACACTGTTACTGCTACAGTGCTGGGTAATTAGAGTGTTTCTAAGAACAAGATTTAACAGGTGTCAGAGGATGCTGGGAGTTCTAGTTTAAACCATGCGAAGGTCAAAGGTTGGGACCTTCACAAGGCCACAAACTAGAACTCCCAGCATCCTCTAAATTTATATTTTTTTGTCTTCGAAGTTGGAGCTATTAATGCCAGTCACTACATTTCTCCTAATTCAGTTAGCGCTGAGAAATGGACATGCAAATGTTTGTTTATAGTAAAGATCCCTTTATTCTTGATGCAGCAGATGCTACAAAAGAGATGAGCAACAAGAAAATCCTCATTGTATTCATTTTTGTCATTTCGTCTTGTCCTGCACATCTGATGTGAATGAGACCCTGAACAGAATGAAAAACATTCACATCAAATGCTTTTCTTGCAAATAACTGAACCAACACCCCAGAATAAGTTACCCAACACATTCCAGAGAAGGGGCCACAGGCTGCACCCACAGAACAAATACTGTGCTATAGTGGAGGACTAGACAGAGGGAGGTGCACACATTCTAATACTAATGATGGAGAGTTGTGAGATTAATCACTGACCACAGGGCCAGCAGAGAAAAAAAACAGAAAAAGACATTTTGTTGCCAAAATCCAATTCATTCTGTCCCTGGAGAAGATTTAACAATATTCTGATTACAGTTTCCACCAATGGATTTAACTCTTCAGGAATCCTTACAATGAGAGGTAACAGGGCTCACTAATATGTAAAACCTCAGAATGTTAGGAGTTTACAAAACGGTCCTGGACACGAAAGAAATTATAACAGACTGTTTCAATTAATGTAATCAACAATTAATCTAAAATAGATACATTACCAATACACCAGCATTTGAATAATAACATGGGTCCAATAACTCAAAACAATCAATTAGTATAGTTAAAGGGGAACTAAACCACAAAAACAACAATTGAATCAGAATATGTTTGTTCATATAGGAGAAATAATTTCCTGACAGGCAGAGCCAAACAAAATGCATGTGTGTACCAGCCATTGAGCCCTGCTAATAGAGCTTGTTGGGAGAAATTGTGCAAACTATGCAATCGCTGCACTGGTATCGTAGAGTGATCAGTCAGGGATCACCTTGTGTCCAGTGCCCCCACATGTTAGATTGACAGCCAAAATGGCTGTTTTGGTTTACATTTATCTTGTGTGAGCAGAGCTTAAGAATTCCAACAAATAACCATAGCAGTGCGAGACAACCTTTTGCTTGTTGTTTCTTAACAGCAAGGTAAGAAGCCCTGACCTTTGGGGACTGTGTCTATGCTGCACTGACTCATCAGTCTACAGATAAGGGCCAGTCTATCTACATGTTTACATCACTGAGCCACAGATTGTGTCTGTGCACAAAGCATGAGTGTGCCTCTGACAGTCTTTGTGATAACTAGGAGATTATCACACGCCTTGGAGTTCTAACAAGAGAAGTGCTGAGGATGAAAAATGAAGGAAGCAGGAAAAAAAGAAAAGCGAACCTCGATTTAGACAAAAAAGGAGATTTGATTTAATCAGCATCTATATTATTAATAAAAAGTGACTGTAAACCCAAAACAAACTGGGTGACTCTCTCCTCTAAACCTTACTGCTAACCCATAATTACACCTACTGATGGGGGGGGGGGGGTGGCAAACACAACCTGCTAGTGGATCTTTTCCAGGCACTCTAAAATATCATAGGATTTGTAGGTCAACAGATGAAGGGTCAAGGGAAAAAAAACACAATACAAGGAAAAAGGAGACAACTGTTAGGCAGACTGTATACCTAAATCACACAACATCAACTAAAGTCATCAGGCCTAGTACAGAGATTCATAGTGAACACATTGGTAGGCTATGGACATGGGGCAGTAATGTCTTGGCATATAACACTTGCCTACTGTAAAAATAAAATGATATAGTGAGATAGCAGGTGCACTAGATCTAGTTACACCAATTGCATTTCTAGTTTTACATAAACCCTGTGCAGATGGCTTCATCAAAAAGCTTTGACTGATTACACATCAGACAGGTAAATGTTCCGTTTCCTTTCTATGTTATTTCTAGTCCTAAAGCCCTTAAGGCCTTTTAATAATCAGCTGGAAACAATGTCACATCCTTAGAATCTTGGATCTTTACCATCTAATAACAGGAGAGAGGAGAGGAGTGTGATTCAACCCCTGTCATCAGTCAGTCATGTTAGGTGTGTTAACAGACGTATCCCACAGGCAAAGTGAACAAATCTCCAGTCAAATCCAGGCTTATATTATAGAATGGAATAAAACACATAGAAGACAAGCAGAACCTTTTACCCCCCCTCTAATTTGACTTTCTTCAGATGTATCAGTCTGTCTGGGTTTTGGTTTTTGCCTATTCCTGCATTCTGACCAGCTCTAATATAAAAAAGGTTATTTGTGGCTTTTTTTTCTTATTGAAAAACTTTTGCACAAAGAATCAACATTTCTATGGCATTAGTTCATTGAAAATAAAAAGTTCATCCTGGCCTCTTGTAGTCAGGCAAAAATCAGCAGGACATAGCTTAAGGGCTACATATACACTCGCACTTTTGTTCAGACCAGGGGGCACTGTGTTCCACACCATTTGTCTGGAGACCTGCTGCAGAGCAAGTGTGATTAACTCAGAACTTAAGATTAACCCTTTTATAGAACTGCACTGAGCAACAGCTACTGTCCATTACAGGTTAAATGGCACCATATTATTCTCTCTCTGTTTTACCCAGTGGGTAAAGAATTCACTGATATCAGTGAGTGGGTGGGGCTTATGTTTTGTGATCAATGGCAGCAATGACATCATGGAAGCTAATTTAGTTAACTACATTTATCTACAGATTTCCTATAACTGCTAGTTATATATTACAATATGTTTCCCCTATTGTAACATATAACAATAACAGAAGTCACCTAAAATACATGTTATACATTGAACTTCTAATATCCTTAGATTTGAATAAAGGGGAATTATATTTTCTATGATTGAAAAGTTTTGGGAGTTTTGTAAAGTTGGATGAAATAGGCAAGCACAGATTATAACGGATGACATTACTAAGGAGGCATTATCGACAATACATTTATAGGGTGTTCCTAGCTCTTCTGCATTGGTTCAAAACACTATTTCTCCATTATTATAAGGGACTAGTTAGTATATAAATGCAAAAAGGAGCACATAATATTATAAACATTGCAGATAAGATAACCAGGTGAAAGACCCAAAGAGGTCTAATTTGTAATAGGGAGGGGCATCCAAGGGTATTTAGTTTGATGTTAATCCTTAATGCTGTAGCCAGACAACAACGCACGAAAACATGCGTGAAAAACGTGAACTCAGGGCACGGCCATCGCATGCAATTTCATTTGTGATTGTTGCATTTGTGCATGCAATTTTTTCATTAAGTATTGAAAATCGCATGCGATTGCGATTTAAAATGCGGAACGCAAATCGCAATGCACCCGAAAACACTCATCTTCGGTGCATTGCTGCGCTTTCAATGATATGATAAAAACGCAAGCGCAAAACAAAAAAAAAAGTGCAGCAGTGTGGCCTAGCCCTCAATGCATCGCCTTTGCACTGCGATTCTGTTTTTGGATCTGCACAATGATCAATAATATAATAATATAATAAGTGCGCGTGATTCATGACAGTGTGGCCTAGCTGTGACTGATTTTGATTTCAAATATTCTTTATTTACATAAAAATATATTAAAAAAACCAGTCATACTGATACCAGACTAAACCAAGTCTTCTATTATGTCTGGCTATTTATCAGCCACGGAGGCGTTAACAGTCGGATGAAACCTTTTGTATTACAATCCAATTCAATGAGCATTTTATAAAGTGTCACTAGTGCAGTAGAGCAGGGAACAATGGCTGCTGGTGACAATGCACCATTCACATAACTGAGCCAAACTAATCAGTACAGTGTACACAATTCAGCTGGGTCAGTAATCAGTGGACACCCTGCACCACACCCTCCATTACTAGTCTATGGGGATCATTAGGTTAATTCTATTAGGTTTAAAGCACAATAATAGGAATAATATTAACAATAATAATCAATTTAGAATGTAGAACTTATATTTTTAATAGATACAGATCCATTCCCTGGGGTGTCATTCTATGTCAACTCCATCCCAGCCAGTCAGTTTAGAGCCTTTTAAATTTAAAGGGACATTGCACCCACATGGCACCGATCAAAGCCAGTCCATGTGATGCCGTTCATCGTGCAGCACAATCAATTAAATGAGATCACAACAAACCGAACTTTTTAACCAGCTGCCACACAACTATATTAAACTACAATCCCCAGCATTCCCACCTCCCGCCAGTGAATGGGATAAATCAGTTGTGACTTACCTTGTGTCTGTGCAGTGGATGACGTTAATCTGCCTGGCGAGTTTCCATTGAGATCAAATACAATATGAACTTTCCCAGTGTAGGTTCCACTTATTTGTGCTGATGGGTTATTGTTCCTCAGTCATACTGTGTTCACCTTCCTACCTCCTGATCAGCTCCCACTTTCTACTCTCCCCTGGCACTTCCTTCCCTCCTCCTAAATCATCCTTCTCATCCCCTTCCTCCCACTGACTTAACTTCAGAGCTACCTTGTTGCTTCCCTCTCTGCCCTCCCCCTCTCCTACTGCACCTCTCTCTCCCTCTCTGCCTGAATGTGCACAGGGGGCAGGGACTCCCAGAAAAC
This sequence comes from Hymenochirus boettgeri, assembly GCA_019447015.1. Taxonomy (NCBI): domain Eukaryota; kingdom Metazoa; phylum Chordata; class Amphibia; order Anura; family Pipidae; genus Hymenochirus; species Hymenochirus boettgeri. Next base: position 194,649,363 of record CM033475.1, read on the forward strand.
AATGACTATTCCCCACCCACTGGAACAGCCCAGATTCCAAACTACAGGATAAGGTTTCCAGGCTGCTCCCTCCCCCCTTCCCTCTCTTGCTGATCCTGAAAAGAGTCTCTGGAGGCTGCAAAAATGTCAAAAAGTGTTGAAGAGGGAGCATCAAACTGCCCTGCAGCCAGTCAGCCAACCTCAAGGTCAGGGGGGTGGACGGAGACTCATCCATCGCCTATCACTTATATATAATACTATATTCTATTATGGAAAGATCTGTTCCTATCAAAATATATTCCCTCTGATATACAATGAGGGGTTGGTTATACTATTATAATGGTAAATTGAGTCATAGACTCCGTATTTATTACAAAAATGGATGGAGCGTTTTATTTACCTGACCTATATTGGCTGTGATTAACGTGGTGCCTTTAACCCTTTCTGTTCCATTGGCACGTGTTGGTGATTAAATGACTACTAAATATAAAGTCTGAAATTGCAGCCTTGTTGTGACATTTGGTCTGTTTTCCAGAAGTTTATTATAACAATATAATAGAGTACAAGTTTATTTTAATCCAAAACGGCCATGTATGATTATCACTCATTTGTCAACAGTCACGTGTAGAATCACACTTGTGTGCCCAGCTAAAGAATAGTCACTTAGCTATGTCAATGGATTAAATCATTGTAATAGACACTCAGGGCTAGGCCACACTAGTGTATTTCTCACCCATTTCCGATTGCTATTTGCAGTCCATTTGCGCATGAAAAACTCAGAGCATGTGGCTGGCCACATTGACATGTGATTTTGCGAATTGCATAAACTCCGATTGCGCAACATTGTGCAGATAACGTGGGAAAGCTTTTCCATGCGCTGTAGTGTGGACTCAGCCTTATATCACAAATCATGCACGTCTGCTCTTCAACATTTCCCCTATTATAGTAACACATATAGAAACATGGTGCAGTGCTGCAGAGGGGGATAATGAGTTTAACCTGATCTTAGCACAGCTCTGTACGATGTATTTCTTAGTACTGAACCCAGCTGAGAAACTGCATGAGCCTGGGCCCCCACAAGATTGGTGGACGGGCTCCTGATACACACCCCTCCCCAGTACACACCGATCAGCCGATTGCGTGTATGCATTAATGATTCAGGCAATCAGCTGTTTTAAAGTCCGGTATCAAACTGGCAAAAGTTTTAAACAGCTGATTGCGCGTATATCTTTACTGTATATGTATGATCAGCTGTTTAAAAAGAGCTTATTGCAGACCCTCTTCGTGTTTGAGCCCCCGTCTGCCATCTTCGGCCCAATAATTTCGCTACTTAGTGTGCCTATTTGAAGGTAAATGTTGGAAAGTATGTGTGGCCAATGCTAAACACCTGTACAAAAAATAAAAACAGTTCTATCTGTTACTCTGTGTGGGTATTGTTTATAGTGCTCCCCAGTGCATCTGACACTCTCGAAAGGTAGGAACACAGGTTAGCCAGGGAGAGTTAGCTTTGCAAAAACCTATACCCTTAAGCTAGGTACACACCTAGCGATTTTTCCTCCTGACCGACTGTTCGATACTTTTGAACGGTCGGCCAGGAGGAAGGACTGTCGGTCGCGGCAAAAGCAGCCGCGTCCGATAGTCACCGCGACCGATCGTGCGGTCCATAGAGGATCGGACGAGGTTTTCCACCCTGTCCGATCGTCCTTTCGTCCGATTTGGACGAACGGTCGATCGGACATGGGCACATTCGGATGCGATAATTTCGGTCCGATCGACCGATACACTGAACTATCGGTCGATCGGACCGAAATATCTCATCGTGTGTACCCAGCTTTACATCCTTGGATAATTAGATCTTTACTTGTACTGGCAGGTTTGTTTTTTGTTTTTTTACTGATAATTAAAGAGCTGGCAGAGGACCCTAGGTCAAGGTGTCCTGTGAGTGACAGACACTGCACATATACTAAAGGCTGGACCTGAATAAAATAATAAAACCAAATGCAGCAGAATTCTCCGGACTATGCTGAACCTTTGCTGCATCCAGAACCCAAACACCAGGGGGCGTCGGGATGCAACAAAAATAGGAATTAAAAAACATCTTCTTTATATTAAATATATATAAGATAAATAGATATATAATATATATATATATATATATATATATATATATATAAAGATATAGTCCAGCTATTTATAATGGTACATAGAAACTAAATATGGTTTTATATTTCCCTCCATTTAAAAAGTGTTTGTTATTTAAATTGTGATGCAGCATATCATATATGTATAATTTTATGTAGTATGGAGGCAATAGCCAAAAACATTAAATGCTTTTAATGGTTTCTGTGTTTTAAAACACTTAAGGTGGGTACACACCATACAATCCTTCCTCCTGACTGATTGTTCGGCACTTCTTACCGGTCGGCTAGGAGGAAGGTCTGCAAAAGCAGCCGCATCTGACAATTAGCCGTGACCAATCGTGTGGTGTATAGAGGACCACACGTTCAGTTGTGATTTTCCAATGCGTCCATTCATTCGTCCGTCCGATTTGGACGAATGAACAGTCAGACATTGGCTGATAATTCGTCCCGACCGACCAAAACACTGAAATGTCAGTCAGTCGGGCCAAATTATCGTATGATGTGTGCTTGCGTTGCGATCACCCAATGGAGCACATGTGATAAAAAATTGCGTATTGCATACAGTCCAATTAATGGATTGCACAAGCAGCACACAGCAGCGCACTAGTGTGTCCAAACACTAAAAAAAGCACAATCAGATCGCGCTTAAAGGGTATGTCCACCTTCCAAAATAATATGTTATATGTTGCAGGAAATGGCCATAAACCTTTAAAGAAGGCTGCGGGGGAATGAAGGCTGGTAAGTACATTTGGGGACAGCTTTGAGTTCTATAAACCTTGCAAGGTCTAGGTTTATGTCCAAGATATAAAATTTTAGTTTGGGGGGTGGACATACCCTTTAAAAGCCCATCACTGTGGCCTAGCCCTCAAAATGATCCGAATTGTAAATGAGTTTGACCATTTCTATGGTAGGACAATTTGTATTTGTCAGCACTAGCAGGGCTTTGCACCAACGGGCACACTGCTCCTGTTTTAAGTCACGCTAACCGATGTTTTATCAATTAGTGTGACTTAAACTCCTTCCTTGCGGCAGTTGCGTGGCTAATGCGAAAGTTAACTTACTGGCATAGTAAGGCCATCCGAAATAATGTCCCTACACCAAATATATACATTTTATAAGCAATGACATGAAATTTCCAATGGAATCTTTCTGTGATCTGCTATAAACTTTTCCTATGGGTACCTGTATTGTTTATTACCCTCTACCTGCCCATTACCTGTATTGCTTATTCTCCTCTACCAGTCTGGGTTACCTGTAATGTTTATTACCCTCTACCTGACCTTGTTACCTATATCCCTCCCTGCCTCTCAGCCAATCACGGACGCGGGCTGCCGGTCCCGCCCCCTGCTTTCAATTCCATGCAAGCAGGGGCCTGAACACTGCAGCGCAGGGGAGAGAGGGCAGGTAAGTAAGAATCGGGGGACTTTCTACAATTATATTAATGGGTTGGGGCTGGGGAGCATGCCCTAACATATCAAAAGTTAAACTTTGGGGTGGACATGCCTTTAAGGAGGAGGGGGGGATACTGCACCTAAACAAAAGTGTGCGATTGAAGGCATGCAGCAACAAACGAAGTAAGTATAAGTGCACTATAAAAAAAAGTATAGTTTAATTGTAAGAGACGGGTTTTAAAAATCTTTCCCACTTTTTTCCCCTAGGTCCCTCCTGACCTTTTATAGTGCACTATCCTTTAAGATGAGGCAAAGTCATTTTTTCAGTATAGTGTCCCTTTAATGAGCAGGCTCAGTTGGCCCTCGGGCATTCTGCTATTGCAAAATTTGACGTGTATGGGCCCTTAGGCCCGATAGTTTATATCAGTTGGTCGGCCCCAAATAATATGTGATGTTTCAGGCACCCCATATCCATATCAGTTGTCCGTGTTGTTCAGATTGCACCAACGGACAATTGTATATATGGGTATCATGGTCATTCTTGCTATCATGGTTCGGCCCAAAAAAGCCACAATTTTACTTTTTAATAAATTAATAATAATTTAATTGCCTACTGTGAAAGGAAACCATCATGGAATCTTCACAGCGATCAACAAATGGTGTTTGGTGGAGACTGGGAAAGGCTGGAAAGGTTGAAGGGAGAGGAGAGTTTGGATATGTGTATTTAATTGTTTGATGTTTGGGTCTATATAGCCATTATTGTGTACAAACGTGATTGATTGTTCAAGGACGTTCAGACAGCAAATGTTTTTTAAGTCCAATGTTACAGTTAAAGTTCTATTTATTGGAGGTCAGGTGTGACTTCACGGTTAGTTGTTTGTTTCTTTACTGGTGTTATTTTAAATTGGCTGTGAAGAGCTTATACAGTTTCCACCACATGCTAGATTTCCTCCTACTTCATCTTTATCCTCAGTGTATTCTGAATCCAGACACTTAAAGATCACTATTTAGTCATATCATCCTTTATGCTAGGCCAGTGTTTCTCAACCTTCTTTCTGGGGGACCCATTGAAAACAATTTTCATGTCTCCGGAACCCTAAATAAAATAATGATTATATATATTATCTTTTCTTACTCAGACATCAAAGCATCAAAATACCTAATTCATACAAATATAAATGATAGATCTATAAATATATCTAATGCGTGGGGGGGGGAACCCTTACATAAAAACTATTATTTATTTTCATCTCTCAGTCATCACATAAACCAAACACATAATTTATATAGAAAATTGATAAATATATAGAAAAAAATATCTGTATTCATCAAATATAATGATGGATTAATACAGTTTTTTTGAGGACCCCCATGCAAACTCTCAGGGCCCCTAGGGGTTACCAGACCCTGGTTGAGAAACACTGGGCTAGACAGTGGTTGTCAGGATCCCATTCTAAAATCTTCTAGTGCGCAATGCCCCTAATGGTACCAATACTCGGGTGCTGAGTTTTTTCATATCTGATTTCGATCAACCAAAATTATTGGAAATCCAATTGAAGTACCCTACCACAATCCAACAATATTTACCTTGAAATAAGCGGGAGATGGGATTGACGGAAAATGTCCATCTCTGCACTCAATCGGGAAAATGGAATTCGATAACATTTGCTGAATCACTCAAAATATCGGTGCCGTTTATGGGGCTTAACTTTGCCTTGCAGTAGATTAACCCAAAATATTTCCCATAATTCTAGTCTTCTAATATTTTATGTTAGTCTACATTATATGTGTCTCAGAAATACCGACACTTTTGGACAAAGGTTTGAACGGCATTGTCCCGTGTGTAGAAAAGGTGAGATAACACAAATGGCATCAGACAATTGTTAATACAGTCTAATACAGATAGTAGACTTGGGGGTTATTCAATAAATGGTGCTAATTTTGCCCCAACCAATCAGATGTTAGCTTTCAATATTACATAAGTTCTGATTGGTTGGGGCAAAATTAGGCCCATTTTAAACGATAGAACGTTTATGAATCTCCCTGATTGACTGTAGCTCTACTTAAACTTAATGTGCTGCACCAATACAAGTCTTTTTAAGCCAATAATGCATAATACAGGGCCCAATTCAACTTACTCACAGCATGATCTGTGACTACAGAATACACTCTTTATAAATACTGTAGAATCATGACAGGGGTAGGTCAGAGTTGGACAGGATAACACCTTTAACATACAAACCCTTACCATTACCCATCCCCCTTTCCAGTGGCCAACCACCCCTCGGAATCACATTACCCCAATAACCGACACAACACAATGTTTTCCGAGGAAATGGTTATGGCCACAACTTTCTCGTGACAAAATGTTTGCATGAATTCTTAGCTTTTATAAATTTTATCTACTGACATAACCAAGAAAACATATGAATTTGAAAAAAATGCTTATTTAAATATATATCTATATAAACAAATCACAATACTTTAATACCCACCTCTGGCTATACAACCATATTCCACCATCCAAGCCAAGGACACAAGCTTAACCATTTGAAAATGTCCACCAGATGCACTGCAGAATGCCTGCAAAGAATAAAATAGCTAAACAAGTAAACACAGAATAGCAATGGAGGGAACAACTGATGCCACTCTAAAGTGGAATGGCGCTCCCCTAAGCGCAACTTCACTTCCTTCTTCAATCGCAATGTCCATATAACGGAAACGTTGGAACCATGGTCTCTAAAGCTCATTTTTGTCTGTAGTTTTTCAATGGATCTTGGAGATTTGATTTCTGTTTTCAATCCTTATCATTTGCAGTGTGTGCTGCATGTATGTAGGTAGGAATGTAAAGAACTGCACTATATTACTATGGAATGGATTGAATCAGTCTTAAGGAAAACTAAACTTACTTTAAAATTCTAACGTGAAAGCTTTTCTCTTAGAACACCTATACATTGTAAGATTCTTCTATAGTAAGTTCAATTAGTACATGTGAGAAATAGAGTTTATAACTAAGAAGGCTTCCATGTTGTTGCCAGAAAACCCACAGCCTAGTGTCTTCAAAGAGTTTTGAGCATGTGCATTTATCGGCACAACCCATTATTCATTGTCTCTATGCCTATAAAATGTATTTCTACTGTCACCCAGCTATGTTGGATTATGAGAGCTGACTGTAGTACCCAAGGTTTATTTAATTAATCACCAGCAGCCACAACAAAGGGAGAAGTGGGACACAGCTTGTATGTTTGTGAATGTGCTCTGAATATCGAGACAATGTAGTCTGGTGATGATTTAATTCCTTTTAATAGAAACAAGACTATAGACTATGCTCAATGGCCAATATGCAAATTAGAAGTCATCAGGGAAATATGATTACTTTAACTGATTAATTGGTGTTAATGTGCTCTACCAATCTACAAGGATCTGCTCTAAAGGTAGCCGATAGCAAGCTGGAAAAGTATACCTGTGAATGCCTTTGTGTTCCATAGACTGCCCATTTTTTGCCCTGTTAGAACATTTTACCACAATCCATCTGTAGCTGCAATATCTTGAGTAGATCTCAAGGTAAAATTTGCCCACGGTTTTGAAATCTGATTGGACCATCGTAATTCCACCTATAGTGCCTTGCGGCATTCATTTTATTTTGATGTTGCCAGAGCATTTGAAAAGTCATGGAGGAATAGTAAAATACAAATGGTAAGATGGTAATGATTACAGATCAGTACAAAATTTCTGTGCAATCAGTGTAATATCCCTGATATTCACCATCAGGGTGAACGGCACAATTGGTAGCACATAGTAATTACGTAGTAATGACATACGTCCATCAAGTCCAACCTATTCACCCTCTTTATATATATATATATTTTTTTTTTTAACCCTACCTAACAGTTGATCCAGAGGAAGGCAAAAACCCCAGCTAAAAAGGGGGGAAAAATTCCTTCCTGACTCCAAACGGCAATCGGAATGTATCCCTGGATCAACCAGATATATGCATTAATACCAATAATTCTCAATATTCTTTAGTTTTAGAAACTTATCCAGGCCTTTTTAAAGTTATTCAATGAACCTGAATACTGGTACAGCACAGTAACCTGCTGTACACAGTATAGGGCCCTGCCTCCTCCAAGCCCCCAACCTTCACAAAACATATAATTATTATTAATTATAACAATAATAGTCAGCTTACATTATATGCACAAAGTCAATCATGCATAACCTTTCCTGTAGTGGGATAGCCTTATGTGTATCTGTATGTGTTTATTTCTTTATAGTACTACATATTACACAAAACTTACAATTATTAATCAATCACTTCAGGTCCTACCCCAATGAGTTACAATCACTTTATCTCACACATACAACCTATCAGTATAGGCTTATAACATGCACGATGTGTGCACCGAGCCACGACCCCCAACACTGGGTGCTGCCCATACCGAACGGCAAGTTTTGGCAGAGAATCGTCTTGTGCATGCATTCGGCGGGAGTCATTTGTCTATCAGCTGGGGCACTTGTGCATGTGTACGAACCTTATGTCTTTATGATTTGGGGGAAAACTGGAGTGCACAGTGGAAACCCACCCAAGCAAAGGGAAACATACACACTTCAGTGCAAACCCTAATGGGTGTTCGTTGGGGACCGTATGATCCCATAAGGACACATTTGAAAGTTCCTCTGTATTATTATCAATATCAAAGCCAGAATTGTTGTCTGTGTTTAAATGGTTAAGAGTGGATGTGGTACATGGAAAGGTCATTTATGCTGTGTAGTGTTGTGTCTTTGTTGTTAAACAATATCAGTGCTACTTTATCTCTACACATGGGATTAGTCTGCCCTATTCTGCTGCTTGTTGACTTATCCTCTCTGTCTCCTTTCTTTTTGCTGTTGTTATGCAGCTGCTTTCCCCCGCGGGGCTGGTTTTTAGCCCAACACTCTGTTTTTGCCCTAACAATTGTTATAGTTGGAAAATGTTTAAATAAATAACTAGCAGTGTAACATGGATATTAGAATAGAGAACATGTGTTGAGACAATTTCTCATCTATAATGCAGCCCACGCTCCTGCAGCACTGAGACACTTTATCCTATAACTACAACTCAGTCTGGCTTCACTGCCCAAGAGACAATCCATTCTGCCTTCAGATTAAGGGGGCTAAGGGACAGAGTATAAGCCCCCTACACTGTCAAACCTATTGCTTCCAGATGGGGTTTACAATAATATAATAATAGCAAAACTCCCTAGTCAATATTAACCTGTTCAGGGAATCACGACTGCTGAACTTTACTGAAACATCCTGTTATTATTATTATGGATTATTATAGCGCCAATTTGTTCCCTGGTGCTTTACAATTACATTATACAATGCCAAAATTGATGTACATACAAGACAAGTGGATAATAATAAAGTCATACATGTTACATACAAGAGAAGTGATATTATGCAAGTACATGCAGCACTTAGAGTGTGAGGGGATGAGTTAATGTAATTGGATCGCTCAGAATATCAATAAACGCTTTCCGTTCTGCCAACCCAATCTTCAGTCCCCTTCTCTCTGCAGATTTCAAGTGGGAATTTGCAAAAAGATCGGAGTTCAAGATGGGAGGCTTAGAACGGCTCTTCCTATTATGTATGTTGGTCTACACAATCGTACGTGCTATGTAGGTTATAATTCCAAAAGTACATGCTCCAATTACCATGTCTGAGCCGAACAGTCGGTCAGGAGGAAAAGTCCCATGGTGGTGTACCATGCTTTAACTGAGATATCAGTGGCATCACATTAATCCCATTTGGCAGAACAACTGTCCAGTTTCTTGATCAATAATCAGCCTAAATGTAATATCATGTCAGGGTTGGCCTAATGAGGATAGGAAAGATGAAAATGAAATTCCTGGAACTGGGGAAGGAAGAAGAAATTAATTAGGAAAACAATTTGGAAGAAGCAAGATAAAGCAAGGAGAGATTGGTAGTAGAAAACAAATAAAAACAGACATGATACAAAATATGATATGGGATTGGGAACATGGGGATAGAAAAAAAACAGGTAACGGGCAGGTAGAGATAATAAACAGTACAGGTAATGGCCAGGTAGAGGGTAATAAACAATACAGGTAACAGGAGCAGGTTGAGGGTAATAAACAATACAGGTAACAAGGGCAAGTAGAGGGTTAAAACAATACAGGTAACAGGGACAGGTAGTGGATAGTAAACAATACAGGTAAGGCAGGTAGAGGATAATAAACAATACAGGTAAAAGGGGCATATAGAGCAAAATAACAATACAGGTAACTTTCAGGTAGAGGGCAGGTTTCCACCCGTCATTGGGGTGGTCTCCTGCACACCCGCAAGACCACCCCAGACTTCTCAGGCCCAGAACGCCCAGGGACACCCCTAACCTCACCTCCCACCACCCTAGACCTTGGCCATGCCCCTTGTGATGTCACACACCACGCCCCCAGAAGCCTGAAGGGGCAGGGTGGGATGTCTGAGGGGGTAATAAACAAAACAGGCAAAAGGGACAGGTAGAGGGTTATAAACAATACAGGTAAAGGTACAGGTTGATTATAATAAACAATACAGGTGACAGAGGCTGGTAGAGGGTAAAAAACAATACAGGTAACAGAGACAGGCAGAGGGTAATAAGCAATACAGGGACAGGTAGAGGATAATAAACAATTAGGTAACAGGGCGGGTAGAGGGTAATAAACAATACAGGTAACAGGGACAGGTAGATTATATTAAACAATAAAGGTGACAGAAAGCAGCCAGAGGGTAATAATACAGGGACAGGTAGATTATAATAAACAATACAGGTGACAGGCGGTTAAATAAACAATACAGGTAACAGGGGCAGGTAGAGAGTAAAAAATATACAGGTAACAGGGGCAGGTAGAGAGTAATAAACAATACAGGTAACGGACTGGTAGAGGGTAATAAAAACAAGGTAACAGGGACAGGTAGATTATAATAAACCAACAGGTGACAGAGGCAGGTAGAGGGTAATAAATAATATAGGTAACAGAGACAGGTAGTGGGTAATAAACAATATAGGTAACAAGGTCAGGTAGAGGGTAATAAACATTACAGGTAACAGGGACAGGTAGTGGATAATAAACAATACAGGTAACAAGGTCAGGTAGAGGTAATAAACATTACAGGTAACAGGGACAGTTAGTGGATAATAAACAATACAGGTAACAAGGTCAGGTAGAGGGTAATACACATTACAGGTAACAAGGACAGTTAGAGAGTAATAAACAATACAGGTAACAGGGACAGGTAGATTATAATAGACAATACAGGTGACAGAGGCAGGTAGAGGGTAATAAATAATATAGGTAACAGGGACAGGTATGGGGTAATAAACAATATAGGTAACAAGGTCAGGTAGAGGGTAATAAAAATTACAGGGTAACAGGGACAGGGAGTGGATAATAAACAATACAGGTAACAAGGAGGTAGAGGGTAATAAACATTACAGGTAACAGGGACAGGTAGTGGATAATAAACAATAAAGGTAAAAGGTCAGGTAGAGGGTAATACACATTACAGGTAACAAGGACAGTTAGAGAGTAATAAAACAATACAGGTAACAGGGGCAGTTAGAGAGTAATAAACAATACAGGTAACAAGGTCAGTAGGTAGAGGGTAATACACATTAAGGTAACAAGGACAGTTATAGGGTAATAAACAATACAGGTAACAGGGACAGGTGTAGATTATAATAAAAAAACAGGTGACAGAGGAGGTAGAGGGTAATAAATAATATAGGTAACAGGGACAGGTAGGGGGTAATAAACATGAACCCGACAGAAGGAAAACATTCAACATCACATGCTTTTCTTGCCAAACTGAACCAACACCCCAGAATAAGTTACCCACACATTCCAGAGAAGGGGCCACAGGCTGCACCCACAGAACAAATACTGTGCTATAGTGGAGGACTAAACAGAGGGAGGTGCCACAATTCTAATACTAATGATGGAGAGTTGTGAGATTAATCACTGACCACAGGGCCAGCAGAGAAAAAAACAGAAAAACCATTTTGTTGCCAAAATCCAATTCATTCTGTCCCTGGAGAAATTTAACAATATTCTGATTACAGTTTCCACCAATGGATTTAACTCTTCAGGAATCCTACATGAGAGGTAACAGGGCTCACTAATATGTAACCTCAGAATGTTAGGAGTTTACAAACTGGTCCTGGACACGAAAAAGAAATTTAACAGACGTGTTTCAATTAATGTAATCAACAATTATCTAAAATTATACATACCAATACACCAGCATTTAATATACATGGTCCAATAACTCAAAACAATCAATTAGTATAGTTAAAGGGGAACCTAAACCCACAAAAACAACAATTGAATCAGAATATGTTTGTTCATATGGGAAATAATTCCTGACGCAGCCAAAACAAAATCATGTGTGTACCACCATTGAGCCCTGCTTACTATGAGTCGTGGTTGAAATGTCAAACTAGCAATCTGCACTGGTACGTGAGTATCACGCCCGTCAGGGGAAGAGGGACAAGGGAGAAAGTCATCACACAATAAGCAATAACACATTGGTACTCTCACGGGCGTGACACCGTGAACTGTTAGATTGACAGCCAAAATGTGCTGTTTTGTTTACATTTTCTTGTTGAGCAGAGCTTAAGAATTCAACAAATAACCATAGCAGTGCGAACAACCTTTTGCTTGTTGTTCTTAACAGCAAGGTAAGAAGCCCTGACCTTTGGGGACTTGTCTAGCTGCACTGACTCATCAGTCTACAGATAGGGCCATTCTATCTACATGTTTACATCACTGAGCCACAGTTGTGTCTGTGCACAAAGCATTAGTGTGCCTCTGACAGTCTTTGTGATAACTAGGAGATTATCACACGCCTTGGATTTCTAACAGAGAAGTGCTGAGGATGAAAAATGAAGGAAGCAGGAAAAAAAGAAAAGCGAACCTCGATTTAGACAAAAGGAGATTTGATTTAATCAGCATCTATATTATAATAAAAAGTGACTGTAAACCCAAAACAAACTGGGTGACTCTCTCCTCTAAACCTTACTGCTAACCCATAATTACACCTACTGATGGGGGGGGGGGGTGGCAAACACAACCTGCTAGTGGATCTTTTCCAGGCACTCTAAAATATCTTAGTATTTTTAGGCAACAGATGAAGGGTCAAGGGAAAAAAACACAATACAAGAAAAAGGAGACAACTGTTAGGCAGACTGTATACCTAAATCACACAACATCAACTAAAGTCTCAGCCTAGTACAGAGATTCATAGTGAACCATTGGTAGGCTATGGACAGGGGCAGTAATGTCTTGGCATATAACACTTGCCTACTGTAAAAATAAATGATATAGTGAGATAGCAGGTGCACTAGATCTAGTTACACCAATTGCATTTCTAGTTTTACATAAACCCTGTGCAGATGGCTTCATCAAAAAGCTTTGACTGATTACACATCAGACAGGTAAATGTTCCGTTTCCTTTCTATGTTATTTCTGTCCTAAAGCCCTTAGCCTTTTAATAATCAGCTGAACCAATGTCACATCCTTAGAATCTTGGATCTTTACCATCTAATAACGGAGAGAGGAGAGGAGTGTGATTCAACCCCTGTCATCAGTCAGTCATGTTAGGTGTGTTTAACAGACGTATCCCACAGGCAAAGTGAAACAAATCTCCAGTCAAATCCAGGCTTATATTATAGAATGGAATAAAACACATAGAGACAAGCAGAACCTTTTACCCCCCCTCTAATTTGACTTTCTTCATAGTATCAGTCTGTCTGGTTTTGGTTTTGCCTATTCCTGCATTCTGACCACTCTAATATAAAAAAGGTTATTTGTGGCTTTTTTTTCTTATTGAAAAACTTTTGCACAAAGAATCAACATTTCTATGGCATTAGTTCATTGAAAATAAAAAGTTCATCCTGGCCCTTGTAGTCAGCAAAAATCAGCAGGACATAGCTTAAGGGCTACATATACACTCGCACTTTTGTTCAGACCAGGGGCACTGTGTTCCACACCATTTGTCTGGAGACCTGCTGCAGAGCAGGTGTATAACTCAGAACTTAAGATTAACCCTTTTATAGAACTGCACTGAGCAACAGCTACTGTCCATTACAGGTTAAATGGCACCATATTATTCTCTCTCTGTTTTAACCCAGTGGGTAAAGAATTCACTGATATCAGTGAGTGGGTGGGGCTTATGTTTTGTGATCAAGGCACAATGACATCATGGAAGCTAATTTAGTTAACTACATTTATCTACAGATTTCCTATACTGCTATTTATTATTACAATATTTTTCCCCTATTGTAACATATAACAATAACAGAAGTCACCTAAAATACATGTTTACATTGACTTCTAAATCCTTAGATTTGATAAAGGGGAATTATATTTCTATGATTGAAAAGTTTTGGGAGTTTTGTAAAGTTGGATGAAATAGGCAAGCACAGATTATACGGATGACATTACTAGGAGGCATTATCGACAATACATTTATAGGGTGTTCCTAGCTCTTCTGCATTGGTTCAAAACACTATTTCTCCATTATTATAAGGGACTAGTTGTATATAAATGCAAAAAGGAGCACATAATATTATAACATTGCAGATAAGATAACCAGGTGAAAGACCCAAAGAGGTCTAATTTGTAATAGGGAGGGGCATCCAAGGTTATTTAGTTGATGTTAATCCTTAATGCTGTAGCCGACAACAACGCACGAAAATGCGTGAAAAACGTGAACTCAGGGCACGCCATCGCATGCAATTTCATTTGTGATTGTTGCATTTGTGCATGCAATTTTTTTTCATTAAGTATTGAAAATCGCATGCGATTGCGATTTAAAATGCGGAACGCAAATCGCAATGCACCCGAAAACACTCATCTTCGGTGCATTGCTGCGCTTTCAATGATATGATAAAAGCAAGCGCAAAACAAAAAAAAAAGTGCAGCAGTGTGGCCTAGCCCTCAATGCATCGCCTTTGCACTGCGATTCTGTTTTTGGATCTGCACAATGATCAATAATATAATATATAATAGTGCGCGTGATTCATGACAGTGTGGCCTAGCTGTGACTGATTTTGATTTCAAATATTCTTTATTTACATAAAAATATATTAAAAAAACCAGTCATACTGATACCAGACTAAACCAAGTCTTCTATTATGTCTGGCTATTTATCACCACGGAGGCGTTAACAGTCGGATGAAACCTTTTGTATTACAATCCAATTCAATGAGCATTTTATAAAGTGTCACTAGTGCAGTAGAGCAGGGAACAATGGTGCTGGTGACAATGCACCATTCACATAACTGAGCCAAACTAATCAGTACAGTGTACACAATTCAGCTGGGTCAGTAATCAGTGGACACCCTGCACCACACCCCCATTACTAGTCTATGGGGATCATTAGGTTTATTCATTTAGGTTTAAAGCACAATAATAGGAATAATATTAACAATAATAATCAATTTAGAATGTAGAACTTATATTTAATGATACAGATCCATTCCCTGGGGTGTCATTCTATGTCAACTCCATCCCACCAGTCAGTTAGAGCCTTTTAAATTTAAAGGGACATTGCACCCCACATGGCACCGATCAAAGCCAGTCCATGTGATGCCGTTCATCGTGCAGCACAATCATTAAATGAGATCACAACAAACCGAACTTTTTAACCAGCTGCCACACAACTATATTAAACTACATCCCCAGCATTCCCACCTCCCGCCAGTGAATGGGATAATCAGTTTGTGACTTACCTTGTGTCTGTGCAGTGGATGACGTTAATCTGCCTGGCAGTTTCCATTGAGATCAAATAAATATGAACTTTCCAGTGTAGGTTCCTTATTTGTGCTGATGGGTTATTGTTCCTCAGTCATACTGTGTTCACCTTCCTACCCTCCTGATCAGCTCCCACTTTCTACTCTCCCCCTGGCACTTCCTTCCCTCCTCCTAAATCATCCTTCTCATCCCCTTCCTCCCACTGACTTAACTTCAGAGCTACCTTGTTGCTTCCCTCTCTGCCCTCCCCCTCTCCTACTGCACCTCTCTCTCCCTCTCTGCCTGAATGTGCACAGGGGGCAGGGACTCCCAGAAAACAATACTATCCCCCACCCACTGGAACAGCCCAGATTCCAAACTACAGGATAAGGTTTCCAGGCTGCTCCCTCCCCCCTTCCCTCTCTTGCTGATCCTGAAAAGATCTCTGGAGGCTGCAAAAATGTCAAAATGTTGAGAGGGAGAATCAAACTGCCCTGCAGCCAGTCAGCCAACCTCAAGGTCAGGGGGGTGGACGGAGACTCATCCATCGCCTATCACTTATATATAATACTATATTCTATATGGAAAGATCTGTTCCTATCAAAATATATTCCCTCTGTATACATGAGGGGTTGGTTATACTATTATAATGGTAAATTGAGTCATAGACTCCGTATTTATTACAAAATGGATGGACGTTTTATTTACCTGACCTATATTGGCTTGTGATTAACGTGGTGCCTTTAACCCTTTCTTGTTCCATTGGCACGTGTTGGGATTAAATGACTACTAATTAAAGTCTGAAATTGCAGCCTTGTTGTGACATTTGGTCTGTTTTCCAGAAGTTTATTATAAAACATATAGATACAAGTTTATTTTAATCCAAAACGGCCATGTATGATTATCACTCATTTGTCACAGTCCACGTGTAGAATCACACTTGTGTGCCCAGCTAAAGAATAGTCACTTAGCTATGTCAATGGATTAAATCATTGTAATAGACACTCAGGGCTAGGCCACACTAGTGTATTTCTCACCCATTTCCGATTGCTATTTGCAGTCCATTTGCCATGAAAAACTCAGAGCATGTGGCTGGCCACATTGACATGTGATTTTGCGAATTGCATAACCCGATTGCGCACATGTGCAGATAACGTGGGAAAGCTTTTCCATGCGCTGTAGTGTGGACTCAGCCTTATATCACAAATCATGCACGTCTGCTCTTCACATTTCCCCTATTAAGTAACACATATAGAAACATGGTGCAGTGCTGCAGAGGGGGATAATGATTTAACCTGATCTTAGCACAGCCTGTACATGTATTTCTTAGTACTGAACCCAGCTGGAAACTGCATGACCTGGGCCCCCACAGATTGGTGGACGGGCTCCTGATACACACCCCTCCCCAGATACACACCGATCACCTTGCGTGTATGCATTAATGATTCAGCAATCAGCTGTTTTAAAGTCCGGTATCAAACTGGCAAAAGTTTTAAACAGCTGATTGCGCGTATATCTTTACTGTATATGTATGATCAGCTGTTTAAAAAGAGCTTATTGCAGACCCTCTTCGTGTTGAGTGAGCCCCTCTGCCATCTTCGGCCCAATAATTTCGCTACTAGTGTGTCCTATTTGAAGGTAAATGTTGGAAAGTAGTGTGGCCAATGCTAAACACCTGTACAAAAAATAAAAACAGTTTCTGTTACTCTGTGTGGTATTGTTTTAGTGCTCCCCCAGTGCATCTGACACTCTCGAAAGGTAGGAACACAGGTTAGCCAGAGAGTTAGCTTTGCAAAACCTATACCCTTAAGCTGGTACACACCTAGCGATTTTTCCTCCTGACCGACTGTTCGATACTTTTGAACGGTCGGCCAGGAGGAAGGACTGTCGGTCGCGGCAAAAGCAGCCGCGTCCGATAGTCCCGCGACCGATCGTGCGGTCCATAGAGGATCGGACGAGGTTTTCCACCCTGTCCGATCGTCCTTTCGTCCGATTTGGACGAACGGTCGATCGGACATGGGCACATTCGGATGCGATAATTTCGGTCCGATCGACCGATCACTGAACTATCGGTCGATCGGACCGAAATATCTCATCGTGTGTACCCAGCTTTACATCCTTGGAAATTAGATCTTTACTTGTACTGGCAGGTTTGTTTTTTGTTTTTTTACTGATATTAAAGAGCTGGCAGAGGACCCTAGTTCAAGGTGTCCTGTGAGTGACAGACACTGCACATTACTAAAGGCTGGACCTGAATAAATAATAAAACCAAATGCACAGAATTCTCCGGACTATGCTGAACCTTTGCTGCATCCAGAACCCAACACCACAGGGGGCGTCGGGATGCAACAAAAATAGGAATTAAAACATCTTCTTTATATTAAATATATATAAGATAAATAGATATATAATATATATATATATATATATAATATATATTATAAAGATATATCCACTTTTATAATGGTACATAGAAACTAATATGGTTTTATATTTCCCTCCATTTAAAAGTGTTTGTTATTTAATTGTGATGCAGCATTCATATATGTATAATTTTATGTAGTATGGAGGCAATAGCCAAAACACTTAAATGCTTTTAATGGTTTTCTGTGTTTTAAAACACTTAAGGTGGGTACACACCATACAACCTTCCTCCTGACTGATTGTTCGGCACTTCTTACCGGTCGGCTAGGAGGAAGGTCTGCAAAAGCAGCCGCATCTGACAATTAGCCGTGACCAATCGTGTGGTGTATAGGAGGACCACACTTTCAGTTGTGATTTCCAATGCGTCCATTCATTCGTCCGTCCGATTTGGACGAATGAACAGTCAGACATTGGCTGATAATTCGTCCCGACACCAAAACACTGAAATGTCAGTCAGTCGGGCCAAATTATCGTATGATGTGTGCTTTGCGTTGCGATCACCCAATGGAGCACATGTGATAAAAATTGCGTATTGCATACAGTCCAATTAATGGATTGCACAGCAGCACACAGCAGCGCACTAGTGTGTCCAAACACTAAAAAAACACAATCAGATCGCGCTTAAAGGGTATGTCCACCTTCCAAAATAATATGTTATATTGTTGCAGGAAATGGCCATAAACCTTTAAAGAAGGCTGCGGGGGAATGAAGGCTGGTAAGTACATTTGGTGGACAGCTTTGAGTTCTATAAACCTTGCAAGGTCTAGGTTTATGTCCAAGATATAAAATTTTAGTTTGGGGTTGGACATACCCTTTAAAAGCCCATCACTGTGGCCTAGCCCTCAAAATGATCCGAATTGTAATGAGTTTGACCATTTCTATGGTAGACAATTTGTATTTGTCAGCACTAGCAGGGCTTTGCACCAACGGGCACACTGCTCCTGTTTTAAGTCACGCTAACCGATTGTTTTATCAATTAGTGTGACTAAAACTCCTTCCTTGCGGCAGTTGCGTGGCTAATGCGAAAGTTAACTTACTGGCATAGTAAGGCCATCCGAAAAAATGTCCCTACACCAAATATATACATTTTATAAGCAATGACATGAATTTCCAATGGAATCTTTCTGTGATCTGCTATAAACTTTTCCTATGGGTACCTGTATTGTTTATTACCCTCTACCTGCCCATTACCTGTATTGCTTATTCTCCTCTACCAGTCTGGGTTACCTGTAATGTTTATTACCCTCTACCTGACCTTGTTACCTATTTGTTTATTACCCACTACCTGTCCCTGTACCTATATTATTTATTACCCTCACCTGCCTCTGTCCACCTGTATTGTTTTTTATAATCTACCTGTCCCTGTTACCTGTATTGTTTATTACCCTATAACTGTCCTTGTTACCTGTAATGTGTATTACCCTCTACCTGACCTTGTTACCTGTATTGTTTATTACTCTCTAACTGCCCCTGTTACCTGTATTGTTTATTACTCTCTAACTGTCCTTGTTACCTGTAATGTGTATTACCCTCTACCTGACCTTGTTACCTGTATTGTTTATTATCCACTACCTGTCCCTGTTACCTGTAATGTTTATTACCCTCTACCTGACCTTGTTACCTGTATTGTTTATTATCCACTACCTGTCCCTGTTACCTGTAATGTTTATTACCCTCTACCTGACCTTGTTACCTATATTGTTTATTACCCACTACCTGTCCCTGTTACCTATATTATTTATTACCCTCTACCTGCCTCTGTCACCTGTATTGTCTATTATAATCTACCTGTCCCTGTTACCTGTATTGTTTATTACTCTCTAACTGTCCTTGTTACCTGTAATGTGTATTACCCTCTACCTGACCTTGTTACCTGTATTGTTTATTATCCACTAACTGTCCCTGTTACCTGTAATGTTTATTACCCTCTACCTGACCTTGTTACCTGTATTGTTTATTATCCACTACCTGTCCCTGTTACCTGTAATGTTTATTACCCTCTACCTGACCTTGTTACCTATATTGTTTATTACCCACTACCTGTCTCTGTTACCTATATTATTATTACCCTCTACCTGCCTCTGTCACCTGTATTGTTTATTATAATCTACCTGTCCCTGTTACCTGTATTGTTTATTACCCTCTACCAGTCCGTTACCTGTATTGTTTATTACTCTCTACCTGCCCCTGTTACCTGTATATTTTTATTACTCTCTACCTGCCCCTGTTACCTGTATTGTTTATTATAACCTGCCTGTCACCTGTATTGTTTATTATAATCTACCTGTCCCTGTATTATTACCCTCTGGCTGCTTCTGTCACCTGTATTGTTTAAATATAATCTACCTGTCCCTGTTACCTGTATTGTTTATTACCCTCTACCCGCCCTTGTTACCTATATTGTTTATTATCCTCTACCTGTCCCTGTATTGCTTATTACCCTCTGCCTGTCTCTGTTACCTGTATTGTTTATTACCCTCTACCAGCCTCTGTCACCTGTATTGTTTATTATAATCAACCTGTACCTTTTACCTGTATTGTTTATAACCCTCTACCTGTCCCTGTTGCCTGTTTTGTTTATTACCCTCTCAGACATCCCACCCTGCCCCTTCAGGCTTCTGGGGGCGTGGTGTGTGACATCACAAGGGGCATGGCCAGAGGTCTAGGGTGGTGGGAGGTGAGGTTAGGGGTGTCCCTGGGGCGTTCTGGGCCTGAGAAGTCTGGGGTGGTCTTGCGGGTGTGCAGGAGACCACCCCAGAATGACGGGTGGGAAACCTGCCCTCTACCTGAAAGTTACCTGTATTGTTTATTTTGCTCTATATGCCCCTTTTACCTGTATTGTTTATTATCCTCTACCTGCCCGTTACCTGTATTGTTTACTATCCACTACCTGTCCCTGTTACCTGTATTGTTTTATACCCTCTACTTGCCCTTGTTACCTGTATTGTTTATTACCCTCAACCTGCTCCTGTTACCTGTATTGTTTATTACCCTCTACCTGGCCATTACCTGTACTGTTTATTATTCTCTACCTGCCCGTTACCTGTTTTTTTCTATCCCCATGTTCCCAATCCCATATCATATTTTGTATCATGTCTGTTTTTATTTGTTTTCTACTACCAATCTTCTCCTTGCTTTATCTTGCTTCTTCCAAATTGTTTTCCTAATTAATTTCTTCTTTCCCCAGTTCCAGGAATTTCATTTTCATCTTTCTCTATCCTCATTAGGCCAACCCTGACATGATATTACATTTAGGCTGATTATTGATCAAGAAACTGGACAGTTGTCTGCCAAATGGGATTAATGTGATGCCACTGATATCTCAGTTAAAGCATGGTACACACCATGGGACTTTTCCTCCTGACCGACTGTTCGGCTCAGACATGGTAATTGGAGCATGTACTGTTTGGAATTATAACCTACATAGCACGTACGATTGTGTAGACCAACATACATAATAGGAAGAGCCGTTCTAAGCCTCCCATCTTGAGACTCCGATCTTTTTGCAAATTCCCACTTGAAATCTGCAGAGAGAAGGGGA
The DNA here is from genome assembly GCA_019447015.1 of Hymenochirus boettgeri. Classification (NCBI taxonomy): domain Eukaryota; kingdom Metazoa; phylum Chordata; class Amphibia; order Anura; family Pipidae; genus Hymenochirus; species Hymenochirus boettgeri. The sequence goes on from CM033475.1 coordinate 194,670,616, forward strand.
CTGAAGATTGGGTTGGCAGAACGGAAAGCGTTTATTGATATTCTGAGCGATCCAATTACATTAACTCATCCCCTCACACTCTAAGTGCTGCATGTACTTGCATAATATCACTTCTCTTGTATGTAACATGTATGACTTTATTATTATCCACTTGTCTTGTATGTAGCATCAATTTTGGCATTGTATTAATGTAATTGTAAAGCACCAGGGAACAAATTGGCGCTATATAAGTCCATAATAATAATAACAGGATGTTTCAGTAAAGTTCAGCAGTCGTGATTCCCTGAACAGGTTAATATTGACTAGGGAGTTTTGCTATGTATTATATTATTGTAAAACAGCCATCTGGAAGCAATAGGTTTGACAGTGTAGGGGGCTTTATACTCTGTCCCTTAGCCCCCTTAATCTGAAGGCAGAATGGATTGCTCTTGGGCAGTGAAGCCAGACTGAGTTGTAGTTATAGGATAAAGTGTCTCAGTGCTGCAGGGAGCGTGGGCTGCATTATAGATGAGAAATTGTCTCAACACATGTTCTCTATTCTAATATCCATGTTACACTGCTAGTTATTTATTTAAACATTTTCCAACTATGAAAACAATTGTTAGGGCAAAAACAGAGTGTTAGGGCTAAAAACCAGCCCCGCGGGGGAAAGCAGCTGCATATACAACAGCAAAAAGAAAGGAGACAGAGAGGATAAAGTACAAACAGCAGCAGAATAGGGCAGACTAATCCCAGTGTGAGAGATAAAGTAGCACTGTATTGTTTAACAACAAAGACACAACACTACAGCAAATAAATGACCTTTCCATGTACCACATCCACTCTTAACCATTTAAACACAGACAGCAAATTCTGGCTTTGATATTGATAAAATATACAGAGGAACTTTTCAAATGTGTCCGTATGGGATCATACGGTCCCCAACGAACACCCATTAGTGGTTTGCACTGAAGTGTGTATGTTCTCCCTTTGCTTGGGTGGGTTTCCACTGTGCACTCCAGTTTTCCCCCAAATCATAAAGACATAAGGTTCGTACACATGCACAATGTGCGCCCAGCTGATAGACAAATGACTCCCGACCGAATGCATGCACAAGGACGATTCTCTGCCAAAACTGCCGTTCGGTATGGGCAGCAGCCAGTGTTGGGGGTCGTGGCTCGGTGCACACATCGTGCATGTGTATAAGCCTATACTGATAGGTTGTATGTGTGAGATAAAGTGATTGTAAGCTCATTGGGGTAGGACCTGAAGTGAATGGATTAATAATTGTAAAGTGTTGTGTAATATGTAGTACTATAAGAAATAAAACACATACAGATACACATAAGGCTATCCCACTACAGGAAAGGTTTATGCATGATTGACTTTGTTGCATAATAATGTAAGCTGACTATTATTGTTATAATTATATAATAATTATATGTTTGTGAAGGTTGGGGGCTTGGAGGAGGCAGGGCCCTATACTGGTACAGCAGGTTACTGTGCTGTACCAGTATTCAGGTTCATTGAATAACTTTAAAAAAGGCCTGGATAAGTTTCTAAAACTAAAGAATATTGAGAATTATTGGTATTAATGCATATAGATCTGGTTGATCCAGGGATACATTCCGATTGCCGTTTGGAGTCAGGAAGGAATTTTTCCCCCCTTTTTAGCTGGGGTTTTTTGCCTTCCTCTGGATCAACTGTTAGGTAGGGTTAAAAAAAAAAAATATATATATATAAAGAGGGTGAATAGGTTGGACTTGATGGACGTATGTCAATTACTACGTAATTACTATGTGCTACCAATTGTGCCGTTCACCCTGATGGTGAATATCAGGGATATTACACTGATTGCACAGAAATTTTGTACAGTGATCTGGTAATCATTACCATCTTACCATTTGTATTTTACATATTCCTCCATGACTTTTCAAATGCTCTGGCAACATCAAAATAAAATGAATGCCAGCAAGGCACTATAGGTGGATATACGATGGTGCCAATCAGATTTCAAAACCGTGGGCAAATTTTACCTTGAGATCTACTCAAGATATTGCAGCTACAGATGGGATTGTGGTAAAATGTTCTAACAGGGCATAAAATAGGGCAGTCTATGGAACACAAAGGCATTCACAGGTATACTTTTCCAGCTTGCTATCGGCTACCTTTAGAGCAGATCCTTGTAGATTGGTAGAGCACATTAACACCAATTAATCAGTTAAAGTAATCATATAATTCCCTGATGACTTCTAATTTGCATATTGGCCATTGATGCATAGTCTATAGTCTTGTTTCTATTAAAAGGGAATTAAAGTCACCAGACTACATTGTCTCGATATTCAGAGCACATTCACAAACATACAAGCTGTGTCTCACTTCTCCCTTTGTTGTGGCTGCTGGGTGATTAATTAAATTAACCTGTGGGTACTACAAGTCAGCTCTCATAATCCAACATAGCTGGGTGACAGTAGAAAATACATTTTATAGGCATAGAGACAATGAATAATGGGTTGTGGCCGATAAATGCACATGCTCAAAAAGCTCTTTGAAGACTACTAAGGCTGTGGGTTTTTCTGGCAACAACATGGAAGCCTTCTTAGTTATAAACTCTATTTCTCACATGTACTAATTGCAACTTACTATAGAAGAATCTTACAATGTATAGGTGTTCTAGAGAGAAAAGCTTTCACGTTAGAATTTTAAAAAGTAAGTTTAGTTTTCCTTTAAGACTGATTCAATCCATTCCATAGTAATATAGTGCAGTTCTTTACATTCCTACCTACATACATGCAGCACACACTGCAAATGATAAGGATTGAAAACAGAAATCAAATCTCCAAGATCCATTGAAAAACTACAGACAAAAAATGAGCTATTAGAGACCATGGTTCCAACGTTTCCGTTATTATGGACATTGCGAGTGAAGAAGGGAAGTGAAGTTGCAGCTTAGGGGGAGCGCCATTCCACTTTAGAGTGGCATCAGTTGTTCCCTCCATTGCTATTCTGTGTTTACTTGTTTAGCTATTTTATTCTTTGCAGGCATTCTGCAGTGCATCTGGTGGACATTTTCAAATGGTTAAGCTTGTGTCCTTGGCTTGGATGGTGGAATATGGTTGTATAGCCAGAGGTGGGTATTTAAAGTATTGTGATTTGTTTATATAGATATATATTTAAATAAGCATTTTTTTACAAATTCATTAATGTTTTCTTGGTTATGTCAAGTAGAGATAAAAGTTAATAAAAGCTAAGAAATTCATGCAAAACATTTTGTCACGAGAAAGTTGTGGCCATAACCATTTCCTCGGAAAACATTGTGTTGTGTCGGTTATTGGGGTAATGTGATTCCGAGGGGTGGTTGGCCACTGGGGAAAGGGGATGGGTAATGGTAAGGGTTGGTATGTTAAAGGTGTTATCCTGTCCAACTCTGACCTACCCCTGTCATGATTCTACAGTATTTATAAGAGTGTATTCTGTAGTCACAGATCATGCTGTGAGTAAGTTGATATTGGGCCCTGTATTATGCATTATTGGCTTAAAAAGACTTGGTATTGGTGCAGCACATTTAAAGTTTAAGTAGAGCTACAGTCAATCAGGGAGATTCAATAAACGTTCTTATCGTTTAAAATGGCGCTAATTTTGCCCCAACCAATCAGAACTTATGTAATATTTGAAAGCTAACATCTGATTGGTTGGGGCAAAATTAGCACCATTTTATTGAATAACCCCCAATGTCTACTATCTGTATTAGACTGTATTAAGCAATTGTCTGATGCCATTTGTGTTATCTCACCTTTTCTACACACGGGACAATGCCGTTCGAACCTTTGTCCAAAAGTGTCGGTATTTCTGAGGACATATAATGTAGACTAACATAAAATATTAGAAGACTAGAATTATGGGAAATATTTTGGGTTAATCTACTGCAAGGCAAAGTTAAGCCCCATAAACGGCACCGATATTTTGAGTGATTCAGCAAATGTTATCGAATTCCATTTTTCCGATTGAGTGCAAGATGGAACATTTTCCGTCAATCCCATCTCCCGCTTATTTCAAGGTAAAATATTGTTGGATTGTGGTAGGGTACTTCAATTGGATTTCCAATAATTTTGGTTGATCGCAAATCAGATATGAAAAACATCAGCCCGAGTATTGGTACCATTAGGGGCATTGCGCACTAGAAGATTTTAGAATGGGATCCTGACAACCACTGTCTAGCCCAGTGTTTCTCAACCAGGGGTCTGGTAACCCCTAGGGGTCCCTGAGAGTTTGCATGGGGGTCCTCAAGAGAAAACTGTATTAATCCATCATTATATTTGATGAATACAGATATTTTTTTCTATATATTTATCAATTTTCTATATAAATTATGTGTTTGGTTTATTGATGACTGAGAGATGAAAATAAATAATAGTTTTTATGTAAGGGTTCCCCCCCCCACGCATTAAGATATATTTATAGATCTATCATTTATATTTGTATGAATTATGTATTTTGATGCTTTGATGTCTGAGTAAGAAAAAGATAATAATATATAATCATTATTTTATGTAGGGGTTCCCGGAGACATGAAAATTGTTTCAATGGGTCCCCACAGATAAGAAGGTTGAGAAACACTGGCCTAGCATAAAGGATGATATGACTAAATAGTGATCTTTAAGTGTCTGGATTCCAGAATACACTGAGGATAAAGATGAAGTAGGAGGAAATCTAGCATGTGGTGGAAACTGTATGTAGCTCTTCACAGCCAATTTAAAATAACACCAGTATAGAAAACAACTAACCGTGAAGTCACACCTGACCTCCAATAAATAGAACTTTAACTGTAACATTGGACTTAAAACAATTTGCTGTCTGAACGTCCTTGAACAATCAATCACGTTTGTACACAATAAGTGGCTATATAGACCCAAACATCAAACAATTAAATACACATATCCAAACTCTCCTCCTCCTTCAACCTTTCCAGCCTTTTCCAGTCTCCACCAAACACCATTTGTTGATACGCTGTGAAGATTCCATGATGGTTTCCTTTCACAGTAGGCAATTAAATTATTATTAATTTATTAAAAAGTAAAATTGTGGCTTTTTTGGGCCGAACCATGATAGCAAGAATGACCATGATTTACCCATATATACAATTGTCCGTTTGTGCAATCTGAACAACACGGACAACTGATATGGATATTGGGTGCCTGAAACATCACATATATTTTGGGCCGACCAACTGATATACGTAAATATCGGGCCTAAGGGCCCATACACGTCAAATTTTGCAATAGCAGAATGCCCGAGGGCCAACTGAGCCTGCTCATTAAAGGGACACTATACTGAAAAAATGACTTTGCCTCATCTTAAAGGATAAGTGCACTATAAAAAGGTCAGGAGGGACCTAGGGGGAAAAAAGGTGGGGAAAGATTTTTAAAACCCGTCTCTTACAATTAAACTATACTTTTTTTTATAGTGCACTTATACTTACTTGCGTTTGTTGCTGCATGCCTTCAATCCAGCACACATTTTGTTTAGGTGCAGTATCCCCCCTCCCTCCTTTAAAGGGCATGTCCACCCCAAAGTTTAACTTTTGATATGTGGTAGGGCATGCTCCCCCAGCCCCAACCGCATTAATATAATTGTTAGAAAGTCCCCCGATTCTTACTTACCTGCCCTCTCTCCCCTGCTGCAGTGTTCAGGCCCTCTGCTTGCATGGAATTGAAAGCAGGGGGCGGGACCGGCAGCCGCGTCCGTGATTGGCTGAGAGGCAGGGAGGGCTGCACTGAGCATGCCTCAACCTTGATGAGGTTAAGGAAGTCTCAGGCACAGCATGAGTCACACACTGCTCCTACACAGCAGTTTCCTGGACTTTGGAGGGGCACAGCAGGGGAACTAATTTGAGCAGGAATGTAAGGTAAGGATTGTTTTAAACTACTTGATGTGGCCAGTAAGGGGTTAAATTTTAGTTTTGGGGGTGGACATGCCCTTTAACCACTCCCACTTCCATCCGACCTGACTTTTTCCCACAAACCAACTGTCAAGCCTGCATACAGCATACAGCATTCCAACTGTCAAAACTCTGTCACCATTCCAGCTACAGTAAAACTACTCACAGAAGAATAGTTTTTGAGAGCAAGGAACTTGATTGACAGCTTAAATATAAGAAGTTTTAGATTGGGTATCTAAAGAAATAGGGGGCAGATTGACAAAAAAACTATACAGTATTGGTTGGGAAGATTTATAGTATGACACCCCAGTGTCGAGACATTTTATCGAGAAAAAACATAATAGTGCACAACTTAAATGGAGAGTGTTAGAAGTTGTTGGCCCCATAAATAGAGGTGGTAATCGAAAAGAAAAACTCCTCCAGAGGGAAGGGATGTGGATAAAAAGATTAAACGCCCTTAGTCCTTCAGGATTGAATGACTATTGGAGTCTTAAACCATATTTATAAAATGTACTGACTTCTTTCTATTTTATGTTTGTATCTATCCTTAGATTGGTATATTGAAATTTGAAGAGATGATCTACCAGGTATTGGCCCTATTTCTGCTATAGAGAACATTATAATGTAAATAGATGTAATATGCATTAACATTTTTCTTGTATGTTTTATATTAAAGTAAATCACACCATGAAGGTAGATTGTGGTAACAATAGTTCCAGAATGTAGCTTGTGTATCTTAAGTGCAAGATTGTTACATATTTATAAAAGGCTATTGAGTTAGATAATGGATACTTTTAAAAGCTTGATTGTAACCTTTTAGCTCTATTGTAAGTTATTTATTGTTGGTCTTAATATAATATTTGTATTGTAATTTTGTATTTTGCACTATGGTACTTTAAAACTTGGCACTTTATTTACAGATTTATACTCTGAATGAAGAAGAGATTTTTTCTGGACTTTAATTGGACACTGTGGTATCTCTAATTGGATTTGGAGGGTGGGGTTTACTAATGATTTAAATGTCCACTGGGTGTAATGTTTAATACACTTGAGAAAGAGCGCTTGGGCGTTCGAAACATGTTGTGACCCTGTTGAAGCAGCAATAAACAGTAATACTGATTGCAAAACTATGTTTTGCTTGTGTCTCCCTGCACTTGTTTTGGTTCCAGTTGGAGTATAGCGTGTAGCGGACACGCTGTGGGGATTGACACGCAAGAAATGTACTAGCCACACTTAACGAATTCCTTGTAACTTTGAAGATTTATAGTTTCTAGTTATGGTCAATTTAAAATAACCTATTTTTCGGTATAGATGCCCTTTAAGGAGTTGCTTGTTGTTCCGTCCTGTCATCTGCCGACCGTGCATCCATACAAGGGGGATTCTCGGCTGGAACGCTCAGTCGGCCTCTGGGCGTTTCGTAAGAGTGAAAGTTTACATGTGTACAGTGCTTCATAGTGCTGAGTTTGGTTAGATGAATGTTTAGTTAGATGAATTGTGTGCAATGTTATCACACAGATGGTAAGTTTTCAGGGATCAGTTTTTTATGCCTGGCGACAAAATTGGTGGAAGCAGGAAGGCGTTTCCCAATATAATTGTTTGGCTCCACTGGCCAAATTTTTTATTTAGTTGTTGACCTCCTTTATAAGCCAAAAGGTGGCATCAAAGTCTGCTAGGCTGACCCACTGTGATAATTAATCACATAAGGTTTGTCATTACAATAGTTCCCTCACATACACCCAGCTACAGTATATCAAGGTTATAAAGCTGCAGAATTCCCAAATTCTATCCATTTCGGTACACACCAGTGAAGGATATGTTGGCATAGATGAAGAATGGATCTATATTGTACAATCAAGTATCAAATCCCTCATTTCAGTATTGTAGTATTGCAGGTGGCTGCACACAGTACTGGGCTTGTATAAATACTGCAGGGCTAAACAAACACAGTTACACAAGGCTGACGAACAAAGACAAGACAGCAACTCCTCTTTGAAGAAGATTTTTCCTTTATTTCTATGTACATTCAAACCAGTAGAGGATTCTATAAAGATAATGTAATTATCTACTTGACCTACCTAATTATTTATTTACAAAGCATGGCCACTGTCCTAAATTTATTTGGCTGTAAGTGAAGTACATTAGCTCTAATCAGTGTTTAGCTTCCCATTTATTGTGTTGCTAGACTAGCAAATCAAGTATGATCAGTAAACAGACAACCTCCATGGTTTAAGCTTTATACACCCGTTAAATAAATGTGGACCAAAATGTCAAAGAACAAAAGATTTTTAGGGTGACTGATCTCAGTCAATTTGGCCAATCACATGTTATTTAATAAGCACATTGTTACATTTTGGGGGCTGATGAAAGCTGGGGAGCAAAGTGGTGCTGAAAACCAGTAAGAAAACAGAGGACATGACACAGATGGATGAAAAATAGACCAGACAGCAAATGTCACTCCATAGATGTCTGGATGTATTTTGCTTGGCCGGGAGAAATGACTGCCCTACTCATCAAGTTGTTGGCCTACCGTGATATTTTATCGAAAGGATTTCATTGTTCCTTTCAGAGAATGGGTCATTTGTCAATCCACCAATTTTTTTTGATAAGATATTAATTGGTTGGGGATGACTGTTTCCATGACGAGGCAACAGTTAAGCATGTTGCCACACATATACTGGAAATTAGTTTAGCTTGATGAGGGGTCTGCCTCTGAGAGTTTTATTAATAGTGCTACCCAAGGGTCTGGGGTAAGGTTGAGATATAGTATTTTATTAATAAGATGGAAACATTCTGTCCAGATTTTCTGTACCTCTCAGCAGGTCCACCAACAGTGCACCAAGAGTTTCTGCTTCTTCACCACATCCTCTAAAGCAGGATTGTGGAAGGGATGGGTTAATTTTGTGTAATTTAGATAGAGTCATATACCATGTGCATAGTATTTTGTAACTCTTCTCTCTGACTATAGTGTTGATGGAGCATTTATGCATATTGGTGAAGAGGCCAGACCATGCCAAACACTGGTTTTAAATGGGCTACATGATCGGTTATGGGGCTATATTAGCAGCAACACTTTCATTTGCACCAAACAGACTACCATAGCCTCTGATATTTTGGTGTAGTCTGCACATTTGGCTGAAATTTCTCGAAATGTTGGGTCAAACTTTCATCTGATTTGGAGGTTCGATTGACATTGTTCAGTGGCGGACCAAAAAGTACAGCCAATATTTTAGCCCGATTGACCGAAATACGGAAAAATTTGATTGGTCGGGTTGAAATATCACGGTAGGACCTTTTGTCCCAACCCAACATTTGCTGCGAGTGAGCACTTAACTGGGTCAAATGACTATTGGTTGCAGCAATAGTGGGCGCGCTGACAGTTCGCGCGACTGATAATGCAGTCCCATAGGGAACCGCACGTGATTTACCGACAAATTTTATCCCCCATTTGTTTGATACAGACGAACTGGCGATCAAGCTCGGTCAGTTCAGCCGCTCCGCAGCATCAGATATTTCTGGCCACCCGACCGAAACACGCCACTATCGGTCGGTCGGAAATATCTGTTGGTTTGTACCCAGCCTAAGGCTGAGCACACACCAGCCAATTTTCACATCAGACAGAAAACTGATATATATACCCAATTGGATTGGACTTTCAATTCCTCATTGCTGCTGAACATCTAACGGGTGTTGTTAAAAGTCCCAAAACAGATAGCAGCTCTTTGCAATGCATTGTACCCCCAGTACAAATAGCAAACAGCGGCTCTAGGTGCATCGTCTTGTGAATGAAATGTGGAAAGAGGTCCCTGACCACAAAGCATGCAATAAAGTTGATTTAAAGGTAGGTTTGAATATACAACTCTGATATGTGTTGTGGGAGTTGTCTACTATTGTTTTGGAGGGATTTCAGACTTCTGGACATCTATTAAAAGCCAACTTTGTTTTTTAAATTCCGATTGTTGTACCAATTATTTTGCATATTACAGAGTTATATGATGCAACATCCATTTTTCATTCTTATGTATAGTGAGAAGACCATTATTTGCCACTGCAAAATGTTATATACGTTAGCACAATTATTAAACAATTGATCCCCTGATAAAATAACGATCGTCATTCTGGTGCGCATATAAAAATGTGTTTATACACAACGTTCTGTCATATTATAGATATTTATATCTAGTCGTATGTCTTATCTACCGGAATGTCTGCCTAGTGTATGGCCAGTTTAAGGCTAGATACACACAGGCAGATATTTTGCTTGGAAGACCTGTCGTAACCCATTCTGATGATTAGGTACAGCCGATAGAATACCACGCAATTTGCCACACACTGGCCCAAAATATCTGCCAGTGTGTACCTAGCCAAAGGTAAATGACTAAGTACAGTTAGATGTTCTCTGTTGTGGAACCAATGAGTAGAGATGTAATGTGGGTTCAAATGGAACCCAGTTTTGAATCGAATCTGAGGGTTTCGAAGTCCCACCGAAACTTTCGGAACTTTCACGAACCCGAATTTTTGGAGTTTTCGAAAATTCGATAATTATCGAATTTACGGGCCATTTGCTAACCCTCGAATGTACCATTAGTTTTCGCTAACCCTCAAATGTACCGTTTGCTAAGCTAGGAAGTATTGTTCGTTTGTTCGATAATCCTCGAATGTACCGTTCGCTAAACCTAGGAAGGATCATTCGTTCGTTTTCGCAAGTCTTTGAATGTACCGTTCGCTAAACCTAGTAAGGATCATTCATTCAATAATCTTCGAATGTACCGTTCGCTAACCCTAGGAAGGATCGTTCGTTTATCCTTGAATGTACCGTTCGCTAACCCTAGGAAGGATCGTTCGTTTATCCTCGAATGTACCATTCGCTAACCCTAGGAAGGATCGTTCGTTCGTTTTCGCAAGTCTTTGAATGTACCGTTCGCTAAACCTAGTAAGGATCATTCATTCAATAATCTTCAAATGTACCGTTCACTAGTCCCTAGTAATAGAATAACCACATAATAGCCTAGTAATATAATAACCATATAATAACCTAGTCATATAATAACCATAAAATACATAAGGCAGGGATTTTCAATGGGAAGGTGCAGTGGCAAGAATCTATATTACAATCACTCAGTGATGTCACTGAGTGAATTCCTGTATGGAACTCCTCGATGGTGTAATATCCTTATATTACACTGTAGGTAGCGTATTATCCCTTATATAATAACCTAGTCATATAATAACCATAAAATAACCTAGTCATATAATAACATATAATAACCTAGTCATATAATAACCATATAATAACCTAGTCATATAATAACCATATAATAACCTAGTCATATAATAACCCAGTAATATAATAACCATATAATAACCACATGGTCCGAGCCAAACTAACCCTCGAATGTACCGTTCGCTAACCCAGGAAGGATCGTTTGTTCGATAATGTACCGTTCGCTAACCCAGGAAGGATTGTTCATTCGTTCGATAATACTCGAATGTATCGTCGAATGTAGCTTGAGCAAAACCCGACAACTGCCTGCCTGACTTCAGGAAGTGTTTTAACAAGTTTTGGTGATAGTGACATGTTCCCCAGCCATTTACAGTAAGTTACCACTGTTAGTTTAGCTGTAAATCACTCTGACTTTTCGAACTATCACTCTCCCATAGGCTTGAATGGGTCCGAATTCGAACTTTCCCGAAAATTTCGAAAGTTCGAAAACGGAACGAAACTCAACAGCTTCGAACATCTCTACCAATGAGTAACCCAGAGACAGAACCATGTTTGCTTGTGCTTCAGTTTATCCAATTTACTGTGACTGCAGAAATGGTTTTATGCCCAGTAGCAGCTGGAGCCAAGGCGTTGTTATTACTAATCTTAATCCTTTCCCATAATCCTTTTTCCATGTGTCCACAGGTACCGTATATACTCGAGTATAAACCGACCCGAGTATAAACCGAGGTACCCAATTTCACCTAAAAATCTAATAAAAGTTGTTGACTCGAGTATAAACCGAGGGTAGAAACTTGGCATTCAAGATGTTTGGAAACTACAACTCCCAGCTAATAAAGCATGCTGGAAGTTGTAGTTTCCAAACATCTTGAATGCCACCACTCACTTGGCATTCAGATGTTTTGGAAACTACAACTCCCAGCATGCTTTATTTTGGGGTGTAGTTTTTCCAAACATCTTGAATGCCACCCTCACTTGGCATTCAAGATGTTTGGAAACTACAACTCCCAGCTAATAAAGCATGCTGGGAGTTGTGTTTCCAAACATCTTGATGCACCCCTCACCCTCCCACCCAGTTCAGTTTGTACCTGTGGGCTCTCCTTCATCCAGAACCTGTGGGCTTTCCTAAATCCAAGGGCTTCCTGGGACTGTGTGCTGGCATTGAAGGTAAGCGTCCTCTCCATTCCGGCAGCAGCGTCCTCTCCATTCCGGCAGCAGCGTCCTCTCCATTCTGGCAGCCGCACGATCATTCCATGTACCGGCTGACGTCACTAATTGGCGCGGGGCTTGGCAGCTTGGCTACCCAGCTGTCCCTGGGCAGTCCTAATTTGTGTACCCACTAACATAAATAATACACAGGCTTTGAGGGGTCAGGGTTGGTACACACAGGAAAAGCTGTCCCTAACAATTTTGGTCGATAGATTTACCAATTGATATTGATCTATCCATCATAAGTCTGTTAAACAAAATAAGTGCCCTGGCCAATCACAAAGCCTATTGGAGACCTCACAATTAGTTATTTTAGTTTTTTAGGTTAAACAATCACTGTTGATACCAGGATAATCTGACCAAATTATGATGAATTGTGACATAGTGACATCACTAAGAACTAATTATATGTTACAGGATTCAGAGATATTGAGTTCATTTATATTTCTCCTATCCTGTTTATATACCTCCATGTACAGTACACATAAATAGGAAATCCTTAATTGTCTCGGTGCTCCTGAGTCGTTCCTCAGGATGTGCAGAAATTTAGATTTCTTCCCCTTTCACTTCAAACTGAAGGAATGAATAATAACTGTAACTGGACGGAGAGTCACTTTCTCATAACCTTGCCTGGTGCATGTATATTTGGTTTATTGCAGTTTGTTGCTTGTGTGAGAAACACAATCCCTAATGCCAGACCTTGGTAAAAATATCAATGTCCTGATTCCTTTGACTGGATTTGTGTTACTTGGATAATCTTTCATATATAAGATACTTAATATAATACAGACCTCACACGTCCAACACACTAATCCCCTGGAAAGGAAGGACTGTGTTCTGATGAAACTATTCCAATAATTCCAATACTATAATGTTAAATCTTGACACAACATTTCATTTGGTTTTGGAGTTGTGTCAATCAATACTCAAGTGGTTTGCATTATACTGCAGAATGTACAATAAATAAAGATGTATTTATTTAACAATATTTGCACTTGGTTTGTGAGATCACTTTTCTATTAATGTGTTTTTTTACACCTACAAAACAAGACCTTGGACTTTAGACTTGGCCCTTGTTTGGACCTTACGCTCTATGGATAAATTTGCTTTATATTCTGTAAGGTGCCCTACACATTTACATTTTTTAACTGAAAAAGTCCATGTTTCCATGCTCAAACCTAATACGAATCAAGGTACTGGGAAGTGATTGGGATACTGTACATTTTTACAGTCACTGGTCAATGCCAGGATGACTGATTGCCGCTATTTTCGGTAGATCCCCCACCAGGGAGTATTGAGAGAGAGAGCTTGACTTGAGCTATCTGAGATCCTGAAAAGTGATGCTAGTTTTTAGATGCTATGGGAGAATAAACACAGATGGCAATTCATCACATGTTTATTCATCATAACCAAATTAATAATGGGGAGAGTTAGGATAGGGTAGGGAGTGAAACCCCATTGAACTTTAAAGGGGAACAGTGGTCTCAAAACAAGTTGATTCTAAATAAAAGGCCTACCTTTAAATCTACGTGGTGCACTGCCCAAGATATGAATAAATCACCGATCAGAAAAGGGGTGGGAGGTTCTGAATCTGCGGTCAAAATACTAGTTGCTCCTTCTAATCTGTGGTTGGCACATGCTCAGTGCAGGAGAAATCAGAAGAAACCAGGAAGAGATTGAGTTACAGTGACTAAAGGAGGACTGAAGCGGAGGGGGGAACAGCACAGCCCACAGCAGAGAAGTTGTGTACATTTTTTTCTTTTATTTAATGCCTCCCACACTGGGAGGGACTGACACATGGTTTCAGAGCAGGAAGCAGGAAGTGCAGGGGATCTGGTGATACCGCTACTATATCACACATAAAAATTTAAATATCCTAAAACTATGTAAAAAAAAATGTAAATGGTAAAAATACTCAGGAATACAATTCCTGTCAATTTACCTAAAGTAATTTTTAGACCAGTTACCCTTTAAAAGTGCAATCATGGAAGGATTGCCCCCCCCCCAACAGATCTTGCATATTTTTGGTTGTTTGAGTCAAAATATCTGAGGTTCTATTTCAATCACAGCTGAAGTAAATATTGCGTAATGTGGGTTAAAACTGTTCAAATTGGACAAACATTCGATCAGCTGTTAATGCGGCCTCAGGGCCACTTCTACCATTAGGCAGTGTGAGACATTTGTCTCAGGCGGCACCCCTGCACTGAAGAAGAAAGGCGGCAAACAGGCAGTGGTGGGAAAAAAAACTTTCCCTTGACCGGTCAAGAAAAAAAGGAATTTTCCTTAGTAACAGATGATGTTGTTAAAATCATTTTATATATTTAGGTTAGCTTTAGTTAGTTTGTTAGGAAAAGGTAAGTTAGGGCCCTTTAACACAGCGGCTTCGCAGCACGTCTGGAAATAATCAAGGGCGGAATTCAAAAGTTTTGCTCAGGTAGCAGAAGCCCTTAATGTGCCCCTGTGCGGCCTTCTATGGCCACTACAATCGGTCATGCTGAACATATATATTTCAATATGGCCGACCGGTCAATAGCATCTACCAGTTGAACTATTGTCTCTTCACTAATAAGAACATATACTATGCTTCATCTTAGCCAAAAGGCTAAGATGTGATCTGATAAAATGGAGAATCACTAATAAACTAGAAAGGGAAAGTTTAAGTATAAACTTTGAATTTGGCTTGAAGGGCTGCATTTTGGAAGGGAATATGTGTGTTTGCTTCAGATTTTAAAACTCAATAATGGGAATGATGAGTGGTGCTAATTTTGATCCAATCAATCAGAAAGCTAACATCTGATTGGTTAGGACAAAATTAGCGGAATTTTCAATAATAATGATTTTTGATCAAAATGTATTTTTTTGACTTTAGTTACCCTTTAAGTATGTCTGCCACAGTAATGGATAAGTAGATCAGTGGGTGTGTGTACCTGTGTCGGGTTGGGGGTTAAAAAAACAAACTTTGTTCATGATTAGTCAAATTTGTATTTTGACTATAGTTACCCTTTAAATATGGTTGCCATGAAAATGGAAGGGTAGGTCAGTTGGCATGTGTACCTGGATCAGGTTGGGGGTTAAAAAAAAAAACTTTTTTGATGATTGGTCAAAAAATTTTTTTGACTTTAGTTACCCTTTAGGTATGGCTGCAACAGTAATGGAGGGGTAGATCAGTAGGTGTATGTACCTGTGTGCCACGTGGGGGTTAAAAAAAACAAACTTTTTTGATGATTGGTCAAAATTCGTTTTTTTGACTTTAGTTACCCTTTAAGTATGGCTGCAACAGTAATGGAGAGGTAGGTCAGTAGGTGTATGTACCTGTGCCATGTGGGGGTTAAAAAAACTAACTATTTTGATTAATGATCAAAATATTTTTTTTTACTTTAGTTACCCTTTAAGTATGGCTGCCACAGTAATGGATAAGTAGATCAGTGGGTGTGTGTACGTGTGTCAGGATGGGGGTTAAAAAAAGAAACTTTTTTGATGATTGGTCAAAAAGAATTTTTGACTTTAGATACCCTTTAGGTATGGCTGCAACAGTAATGGAAGGGTAGGTCAGTAGGTGTATGTACATGTGCCATGTGGGGGTTAAAAAAAGCAAACTTTTTTGATGATTGGTCAAAAAAAATTTTTTTTACTTTAGTTACCCTATAAGTATGGCTGCCACAGTAATGGATACGTAGATCAGTAGGTGTGTGTACCCGGGTCGGGTTGGGGGTTAAAAAAACAAACTTTTTAGAGGATTGGTCAAAATTTGTTTTTTTTTTTACTTTAGTTACCATTTAAATATGGCTGCCACAGTAATGGAGGGATAGGTCAGTAGGTGTATGTACCTGTACCAAGTGGGGGTTAAAAAAAAAAAAAAACTTTTTTGATGATTAGTCAAAATGTATTTTTTTGACTTTAGTTACCCTTTAGATATGACTGCAACAGTAATGGAGGGGTAGGTCAGTAGGTGTATGTACCTGTGCCACGTGGGGGTTAAAAAAACTAACTTTTTTGATTATTGATCAAAATTATTTTTTTTACTTTAGTTACCCTTTAAGTATGGCTGCCACAGTAATATGGATAAGTAGATCAGTAGGTGTGTGTACCTGTGTCGGGTTGGGGGTTAAAAAAACGAACTTTGTTCATGATTAGTCAAATTTGTATTTTGACTATAGTTACGCTTTAAATATGGTTGTTATGAAAATGGAAGGGTAGGCCAGTAGGCATGTGTACCTGCATCAGGTTGGGGGTTAAAAAAACAAACTTTTTTGATGACTGGTCAAAAAATTTTTTTTACTTTAGTTACCCTTTAGGTATGGCTGCCACAGTAATGGATAAGTAGATCAGTAGGTGTATGTACCTGTGTCCGGTTGGGGGTTAAAAAAACTAACTTTTTTGATGATTGGTCAAAATTAGTTTTTTTGACTTTAGTTACCCTTTATGTATGGCTGCAACAGTAATGGAGAGGTAGGTCAGTAGGTGTATGTAACTGTGCCACATGGGGGTTAAAAAAAAAAACTTTTTTATTATTAATCAAAATTAATTTTTTTGACTTTAGTTACCCTTTAAGTATGGCTGCCACAGTAATGGATAAGTAAATCAGTAGGTGTGCGTTCCTGGGTCTTGTTAAGGGGGTATGTCTTTTTTGTGTTTACAACCATAAAACTATATTTTATTGAGGATAAATCTAAATTAGTTTTTTTGACTTTAGTTACCCTTTAAGTATGGCTACCACCATAATGAATTAGTAGATTAGTAGGTGTGTGTACCTGGGTCTGGTTGAGGGGGTATGTGGTTCACCAGACCATTTCCCAGGTCCCCGAGCCATTTATCAGTGGCCAAAATCTTTAATAAAACACCGTCCAGTACAGGAAATTGACCTCGCTTCCTGTTTAGGTATTCTGCATAGTATTTTCGATCAGAGAAATCGTGAAAACGTTTGAATATCTGCAAGTCCAAGTTCGGACGATCCTACATAAAAGTTTTCATTTCAGCTATGCACTTGCCTTTTAAGTGCTTCATTAAACAAACCAACTCAGCCTTTTATCAACCACTGGAATGAGAGGAGAAAATATTACTGATGATAAAGTTTTGCTTTTATTTTTATCTATTTACCCAGATCCAGTTGGTTATATCTTTTTTCCAGAAATAATTTCACGAGCAGGAAATATTTTTTGACATTTACACAATAATTAATTATTCAATTCTTTTTATATTTATTTTTGGTAACAAGAAAGTTTGAGGATATCAACCAAAGACATTTGCTCTATTGTGCAAAGTGGTTTCTGTCATTAGACTGCATTCTCTGGTATCAGTTTATCAGTGCATCGGAGAAATATTATCATTGCAATTCCTCAAGTGTAAAACTGTTGATAATTTTGGACTTTTCGTGTGAATCTTGTTAAACATTCTAATGAAAAATATCAAAATTAGGTTCTACTAAATGGTTCATTTAAAACAAGGTAATCTTTGGTTGTTTACCTATGCAAACCTACCTGCTATATATATAATTCAAAAAATATATTTACATTCCTAAAAATGACTCCTCTTATGCTTGTAAAATATCTTTATTGGGGCCAGCTCCATGGATGTAACTCGAACTGACACCTGCAGAGGACTATGGGGAAAGTAAGATTGAGTTTTTTTATAAAAATATAGTGATTTTGGTCTTCTTTGGACAAATCCCATCACCGCGTCAATGTCCTTAACTTGGTTCCCCCATTTTCTCTTTGACATTTACATAAAAAAAAACAAAAAACATATTGGCATTTGACAAATGTAATTGATATTTTTTAAAGGAAATATTTCCATCCATAATTATGTTATTGTTAAAGTTGTAAGAAGTTAACAACTAGATGGTAAACTGTTCTAGTGGATTTAATATTTCTGTAAGTATTCCCCAGGTCTAGAGAGTTATTTCATTACACATATGGAAGGTGGGTAGAAACTTTTTTAACCTTAACCTCAGCTTAAAATTTCATGAGGGGGAGGAGAGAGGTCTGTTTATGATTTTGTATATCTAGTCAGGCATAGTCTTGTGTTTTTATTTGCGATCCATAATAATTTATATTTCTATGTTATATAACAGATACGTGCCAAAATTAGGATTTTAGATTGCAGGGTTTTTCTCTGAACATTAAGAAATATCGTTTTTCTCTGCTTCCTCACATCATTTCAGGAGAGCAGCATGAACTGGTGATTCTAATTCCAACGAGGGTCCAGAAATTGTTTCTGCAAGGAAACTTGTAAGATAATTTGCGTGGATTCCGTACAGATAGTTCAGACGTGTCACCATTACTTTTAAGCTTCTTACCATATTTTATTTTTAACTATAAAATTAATGAATTTTTGTGCGATAACTGTTGTATATTTGCAGTAAAAATGCCTTTTCCACAAAATAAATATATAAAATACAGTTTGATTTATTTCAAGGCAAAAAGCACAAACCTAACAATGGTAAGGCCTCATTTGGAATATGCAGTGCAGTT
Organism: Hymenochirus boettgeri; assembly: GCA_019447015.1. Lineage (NCBI taxonomy): Eukaryota > Metazoa > Chordata > Amphibia > Anura > Pipidae > Hymenochirus > Hymenochirus boettgeri. Next base: position 194,689,433 of record CM033475.1, read on the forward strand.
TTGGAATCCCATATACAAAAGGGGCATCTTGGAAATGGAAGCAGTTCAGAGAAGGGCAACTAAATTAATAAGGGGAATGGAGGGGCTTGAATATGCAGGCAGATTAGACAAGTTAGGGCTGTTTACATTAGAGAAGCGATGTTTGCGTGGGGATATGATCACTTTATACAAATATATTAATGGGCCATACAATAAACTCTGGTGCATTGTTCACTAATAGGTTCTATCAGGGGACACGTGGACATCCTTTAAGGTTGGAAGAAAAGAAGTTTCATCTTCAGGTTAATAAAGGTTTCTTTACAGTGAGAACTGTGAAACTGTGGAGCTGTCTTCCAGCAGATGTGGTTATGGCAAGTTCACTGAATACCTTTAAAATTGGGCTAGATAATTTTCTAAAACTAAAAAATATCGAGAATTACTGGTATTAATACATACAGTACACTGTAGTTCTGGCAGATCCAGGGATACTTGGAGTCAGGAAGAAATCCCCCATCCCCTTTTTTTAGCTGTTAGGTAGGTAAAAAGTAGGGTGAAATGTTTAGACATGTAGGTCTTTATTCAACCTCAATTACTATGTTACTTATGGTTAAGGGGTTATTCAATAAAAGTTCTTATTGTTAAAAATGGTGCTAATTTAACATTTGAAAGCTAACATCTGATTGGTTGGGGGAAAATGAGCACCATTTTTAATGATAAGAACTTTTATTGAATAACCCTGAATGTTTTTAGCCTAATTACCCCACAAAACCTAAGATGTGTTTTTACCTTACCTTAATTTGACATTTCCACCCTGAGATATAGTTACTTTTACCTCAGCAGGTCCCTTTCTGAAAGTCCTGCCTTCAGTTTTCTGTTTCAAGACAGTTGAGAGCACATAGGAGCACAGCGAGCTCTTAACCGGCTCTTCTGGGTATAGACTGTCAGTTATTGGCCACGACATCACCATCGTGGCCAGGACTGACAGTATATACCAGAAAGAAGGCAGGAGGTTGGACTTTCGGAGGGGGATCGGCTGAGTTAAAAGTAAGTATATCTCAGCATGGGAGCATTGGATTAAGGTTAAAATGCATCTTAGGTTTAGGGGGTAATTAGGCTAAGAACACTTTGTTATATTTTGTCCTTTAAAGAAAAAATATAGCTGTATAATAAACATACATGTTCCTCTTGCATGTTGATTGATTTTGGTAGGTTCAGAGTGATTGATTGTGTATGGAAAGATTCAGGTATATGTCAAGCATCTGTACTTGACATCTATTAACAACATATACAAGGCCTATGAATTTAATATGTTTACTAGCATATCTATTTATGGAAAAAGAATCCTTAGCTGTGTTTGATGTTTGGCAGCCTTCAATGTATGTTTATATAAGATCACTGTATTTTTTTTAACGTAAGCAAAGACATCTTGCATATAAAGTAATATCTTTTATTGGCTAACTAAAATGACTGAAAATGCAAGTTTTTAAAGCACTTAAGATGGCCATACATTAGAAAAGGATTAATTGTTTTTAGATTATTATTATTATTCATTTATATAGCACCAATATCTCCACTTTACAATTACATAGTCATACATTACATACAGGGTAATAAATACATACACATTTAACACATAATATAAGCACGCAGTGATGAATTACTTACAGCAATACCGCGATACAATAGGAAAGGACCCTGCGCAAACATTTTACAGTCTAGAGGAAATAGGGTGATACATAAGGTGACAGAAACAGGTAGGCTGTAAATAGATTGGCAATGGAGTGTGATAGGATCAGGTTGGGTCAGTGAGAGGGGTAATGTCTAGGCCAGGTTATATGCTTGCCTGAAGAGGTGGGTTTTAAGGTTACATTTGAAGGTATTAAGGGACGGTGAACGATGTATCATGCATATTGATTGACATTAAATTTCTTTGTTAACCAATTTCCTATCTGATGCTCTGACTTCCACGCCCCTTACAATCTGTATATCAATATAAATAAAATACATGATACACAAATAAAAAAAAGTAGGAGGGGGTGTTATGCTTGCTGTGAGTCTCTTGATTCTGCATCACTATAGACCTGTACCACCAGGATCCTGCTGTTTCTAAAGCTAGGTACACACACTGCCGATAAAGCCCCAATACCGTCGGGTGGCTGTCGGTAAATCAGCCCAAATATGTTTGTGAAGGTTCTTATCCCGGTCCTGGTATATCTGTGGCGTTGAATGAGATCTACTAGAATTCCTTCATTCAGAATCATTGTTGGAGAAAGCAAATCGGATGACTATCAAAACGTCTTCAAGAATGTAACTTCAGTGGATTTGACTGAATTAGATTTTGTAAAAATTTGGTATTGCACAAATACCAAGTTTCAGTAAAAAAGTTTGCTGATTTCACCAGTAAAAAACCTGTAACTTGCATTGTTTAGAAACCCTCAACACTATATGGAAAATATTTTTTTTAAATGTTTTGTCAGCAGCAACTTGTTCCCTGTGCCATTTTCTGACTCCCTATACTATATTTTCACACTTGTAAGAGGATTTTAATATTTTGAAATAAAGCAAGGTAATCCTGAAATGTTGCTTCCCACCGACATGAATACATTTTGCCTGCAAATTCCATGAAGCCACCTGGGAAATGAAACTGAGCAGTTCCATTCCCAACCAACGAATTTTGAGATTTGTAGTTTTCAATCTGGAGGGCAGGTTGGACATTGCTGAAATACAATGACACATAATGAATACAGCACAGTTCGAAGTGTTACGTTACTATGATTTTCCAAGATGGGATGTTAGACACAGCCACTGCTTCTTACCTTCCACCCACTCCATCGCCGTCCCTTCCAGGTTCTGATTACTTCACGTAACTTTGGCTCTTGGTTCTTGCTTGTTGTTTTCTTGCTCTGATTGGTCTGCTTTGCCTTTTTAAATTTGTTTTATTTTCTTTCAAAAGCATGTTATGGAGTACATAACATATTGATTGTGTTGTTATTTTGCTGTAACCTGTTTCAGTTTATCAATTAAACAAATATATTGGACTTTTGAGTTTTGTTTTTGAATTTTAACTAGTAACTAGAAAGGGAAAGTTTAAGTATAAACTTTGAATTTGGCTTGAAGGGCTGCATTTTGGAAGGGAATATGTGTGTTTGCTGCAGATTTTAAAACTCAATAATGGGAATGATGAGTTTGTAGTGAATGCTTGTTTGGGACAAAAAAAAACTTTTGTGTGTACCCAGCCCAAAGTGGTGCTAATTTTGATCCAATCAATCAGAAAGATAACATCTGATTGGTTAGGGCAAAATTAGCACCATTTTCAATGATAAGAACTTTTATTGAATCTCTCTGTATCTTTTTGATGATTGGTCAAAATTTGTTTTTTTTTACTTTAGTTACCCTTTAAGTATGGCTGCCACAGTAATGGATAAGTAGATCAGTAGGTGTGTGTACCTGTGTCGGGTTGGGGGTTAAAAAAACAAACTTTTTTGATGATTGGTCAAAATTTGTTTTTTTGACATTAGTTACCCTTTAGGTATGGCTGCAACAGTAATGGAGGGGTAGGTCAGTAGGTGTATGTAACTGTGCCACATGGGGGTTAAAAAAACAAACCTTTTTTTATTATTAATCAAAACTGATTTTTTTGACTTCAGTTACCCTTTAAGTATGGCTGCCACAGTAATGGATAAGTAAATCAGTAGCTGTGTGTACCTGGGTCTTGTTAAGGGGGTATGTCTTTTTTGTGTTTACAACCATAAAACTATATTTTATTGAGGATCAATCTAAATTAGTTTTTTTTTACTTTAGTTACCCTTTAAGTATGGCTACCACCATAATTAATTAGTAGATTAGTAGGTGTGTGTACCAGGTCTGGTTGAGGGGGTATGTTTTTTGTGTGTTTACAACCATAAAACTATCTTTTATTGAGGATATATCTAAATTTGTTTTTTGACTTTAGTTACCCTTTAAATATGGCTGCCACTGTAATGGATAAGTAGATCAGTAGGTGTGTGTACCTGGGTCTGGTTGAGGGGGTATGTCTTTTTTCTGTTTACAACCATAAAACTATCTTTTATTGAGAATAAATCTAAATTAGTTTTTTTTACTTTAGTTACCCTTTAAATATGGCCTTCATGAGAATGGAAAGTTAGGTCATTAGGTGGGTGTACCTGGGTCTGTGTGGGGGGTTGGGGGTATCACCATTTGTATTTATGACCATGAAACAATCTGTTTTGAAATATCCACATTTGAGGATTGTTACCATTATAGTCCATGGGAAAAAATGTCCGGAAATTTGCTGATAACGCCGTAACGCTTCTGTGGATTCCTTAGCTAGAAGATAGCACACTTCTCCTATATGCCCCGCACGTCTGTACCGACTTTCATGTCTCTAGCTTAAAAAATGGGGGAGGAGATACAGTCCAAAAAAGCGGAAGAATAAAACGGAAGAAGAAAAAGAAGAAATAGAAAGAACAGTAATTTGGCTTTTTCAAGCCAAATTAAATATATACATACAGTGAATTTAGTGCTGTCTAGTATATTTTACATTCTCTTGTATTTCTTTTAATTGACTTTTATTATATATATTCATATCAAAGGTTGCAACTGATATAGATTGGAGGAAAGGAGAGTGGTAAGAGTAAACAGAAGGGGGAGGGTGGGGAGGGAAGGGAAGAGGGTGGGGAGGGAAGGGAAGAGGGTGGGGCATCCCGCTAATGAGATACTTAGACTGTTTCAGCTATTACCCAAGTCTATCCAGGGTTTCCAAACTTTATTATATTTGGCCAGACATTTTCTGTGAATGTAAAGTATTTTATGGTATGCTAAGCCATTGTGACATGAATGTGACATGTATGCTTGGTGCACAATATAAAACTGTATCAGCTTGTTGTTTGCTGCAGGTGATGCAGATCTAGGGGAGTCTGCCGCGTCCATTAGTTGTTTGGTGGTTATTGTTGGTAGATATTCGCTCCATTTGTATTTTATTTGTATTTTATTTTGGGCTGTTTTATATATTAGTTGCTTATATAATTTGGAAATTAGCCCCCGTTGTGTGGAGTGTTGTAGTATATCTATAATTTGATGTGGACTGGTTTGTGGTAGTTCTTTTGGGAATTCCGTTTGCATACAGTGTTTAATTTGTAGATAACGATGTAGGATGGGGGCAATAATGGGGCCCCATGCATATTATGGGGACATTGGGAAATTCGCTAAGGAATGGGATTAATTGTTGAAGTATGTTTGTAGTTGCTGGGGGGGATTGTTTAGTCCTATTATTATATAGGGAGAGTGGTCTATTTCCAAGGCAATGATCACAAACCATCCAGCAGTCATTACGCGGTTTCAGAATATTAAATTGTAGTGTTGAGCGAATTAATAGAGAGACCCCTCTTGAGTAGGTGGAATGGCAGCTATGTATTGCCCAAGCCGTCCATGGTTTGCACAGCCATTTACTTTCTGATTGGGTGAGGTGGATCTCATGGAGGCATGTTATGTCTGGTTTATGTCCTGAGAGTACTTTGTGTATTTGTAGCCTTTTAAGTGGGTCACGTGTTCCTCTCATATTCCAACTTAAGAATTTTAGGGGCTTAGCCACCTATTATTTATTAGTTTAGGCATGTGGTTTGGGTAGCTGGTGTGTAGGTTCGGGATGGCCAGGAAGAAGGAGGGGTAGAGAGATTTAAAATACCAGTTATGCAATACATATAAATACATACATATAAATACAGTTCAACCAACGATACTGTGTTGATTAGACATATATATATATTTTAGCAGTACATTCAAGAAAACAGTTGACACATCTAAAAAACTTTGATAAACTTAACATAAGTAACTTTCTCTTATAGGGGTTACCAATTGTAACTATATAACCTATTCAGTTCTTGGGTGGTTATTGGTGCTCCATTGTATTTTGTGGAGCCAGCCCTTTAGTGCAGGTAGAGGGGTGATAATTGTTTTGTTTGTACACTCTGGTCTCATAAGAGTCTATAGTCTCATACAGTTATGTTGAAATTTCAGTATATTGTAAGGTTCTGAGTTTTATACTGGTTCTTTTTGGTGATTATAGCGGATCCAGCAACTCCAGCAATCTCCCATCTAGCAGGCTCAGGTATTCTGCCTTTATCTATGTCGTTTCTGTATTTTCTTAATGTGTGTATTGGCATAACCTCGGTATCTGGAGTGTACTATTGGGAGCAGAGTCTAAATTTTGATAACCAATGCAAAATATTAGGGATCTATACATGTACATACTTCGGTTAGCTTTAAACTATCAAATTACATTTATACATTACATTGTCATATCTTACATATCTCCCCCCCCCATTATTTAGATAGGCAGAAAATAATTATATATCAAAAACCTTTGGCCAGCAACCAGCTGGTTGCCTCAGTTCATCAAGGAGACACATATTTTAAGAGGTTCCGGATGTGTCTATAATTCGGTCGTTTCAATAGCATAGTCTGTGGCTTGTTAGCTCGCAAACCTTAGCTGCCTTGAGAGGGCATTTAATGTTGCATATCCAGTTCCCAAAAATAAGGTATCAAAGTTAGATCTCAGGTAATGGGTTAACTTGGGGACGTTTATGAGGTAAGTCCTATATTGTTGTCCATCTATATATTTTAACTCACCATTACCAGTCAAACGAAGGGATATCCAGTGTGGCATAATCCAGTTTAGTGTTCCAATTCGGGGGAGGGGAGAGTATAAATTTGGAATCCAGGTTTGTCTTTGTAAATGTCCATATTGGCTGGTTGTAATGTTAGACGTAATTCCCTGTTTTAGTGTTCCGGGCTACTATTCGCGATCAGGGGACATTGGCCTGTTTAGTCGCGTTCGATCCAGCCATTCCACAGCCTCTGCCGATGTGTTGAAAAACAGTGTTCGCTGGGTACAGCATGGAGTAAACCACTCTGGCTGTTCTCAGTCTCTGTTTGACTGCTAGAAACGTGGCCTGACATTTTTGAATTTCCTGAGAAACCCGGGAACAGCATAATGTTCACATTCTCAAATTTTAAATTGGGTTTAGTGCGTGCCAACCTTAGGAAGGATTGTGTCCCTGTCTTTGCAGTTTAGCATGTGGGCAATAAGTGGTCTGGGTCTGGGTCCGGGGGGGGGGGGGGGGGGTTGTCAGCCTGGCATGCGGTGAGCTCGCTCTATAGTAAAGGTTTTCCCACACAAAGTGCATGGCAATCCAGGTTTCTAGAAAGTCCTCAGGCCTGGTACCCTCCGCCCCTTCATAGAACCCCACCAACCTTATATTTTGCCTTCGGGAGCGGTTCTCTAGGTCATCTATGTGTTCCTGCAGCAGGATCAGTCTTTGCTGCAGTTCTGCTACATCTCCCGCCACTGTGGGGTAAGGCCTCCTCTAGTTGTGCGATCCGTCCCTCTGTTCCAGTGACTCTTTGGCTAAGGTTTCGAAGATTCTGCCTCAGGAGTCCAACATCCTTTCAACTCTCTTCCAGCAGGTTGGTAAGTGTTGATTTGGTTTCGGTGATGGCATGGAACGGTTGTGTCAAAATGGGTTTTTTTTTCCTCTGTGCTGCACTGGTTTGTGAGGAAAACTGTGGATCGTCTGCTGGAGGTGAGTCGCGCTGTGCTGCTTGTTGCGCAGGAGACAAGGCCACAGTCTCATGTGCATCTCCGGTGTCCTCAGTCTGGTGGGAAAACTTTTTAACTTTTGTCTGCTGTTGCTTGGCTTTGTTTGTCCTTCAGCTTCATCATAATTGGGTCTGTTTGTTGGCTGGCAGATAGTGCTTCAGGATCTGTTGGTCACAGAGTGATACAAAGTGCATCCTTCTACAGTGCCAACTTGGACACGCCCCCTGTTTTGCCTTTTTAAGTTCTTTTTTCCTCCTTTGCCCAGTTATAGGTTTTGGTTCACCTCTTATGATTTTCAGATTTCTGATTTCTTATTGCTGACTACTTGCTTAACCCCTGACTTCGATTCTTCCTTGCCCATCCTTACTAGAGATGGACCCAAAACCAGTTCCAAAGGGGATTTCACAGATCCGCCACATCCGGACATTGCGGATTTCAAGCATTTAAGACTATTCAAATTTAAAAACCAAAAATTGTTGATATTACTAGACATTTCGAATTTAAAAATCAATAATTTTTCAGGTACTGGATGGTGTTGTTTTTGAATAATTTTGGTCATTGATATGTGTCCCCCAAGCCATTTATATCTTAATTTAAGGCAGACTTTAATTTGAACGTGACTTCAATAGGATTTTTTAGAAAATCCACAAATCTTTAAGCGGAACGCATTTTAGTGAGTCGGCCATCTCTAGTTTTTCGAACTGGCAAACTTCAGTAAAAGTTCGGAAGTTCGAAAATGGACTCATTAAAGTCAATGGGGACAAATAGTTCAAAAGGTTTGGATTAAATACAGTTAAAATAGTTATGGTAACTGAACGTAGATGGTTCTGAGACCTGTGAATTGGTTTAAACACTAACATTCCTCACGACTGGGTTTTGAATTGTCAGGCTTCCGCATTGAATTTTCGAGGGTTACCGAAATCGAACACTACATTTGAGGGTTACATTAGAGGGTTAATAAATCAAATGCTACATTCAAGGGTTTCCAAAATTGAAAACACTACATTCAAGGGTTATGAACACCACATTCTATGGTTATGGAGCACCAAAGTCGAGGAATGTAGATTCAAGCATTCTGTAATTATCGAAAATTGAATAATCATCAAAAGTTCGGAAAGTTCAGAAGTTCAAAATCCGGAATAGTTTAAAAATTTCTGATCCATTCGAACTGTTAAATTTCTTCTTGAGTATTCTCAGCCTTAGCACAGATACCTTGCATTCTAAGTCCTGGGGCAAACTTGCCCTGTGAGGCATGCCAAGCATCCCAGCAAATGGAGGCATCCATTAGGTGAAGAGAACAGTGACGATTGGGGTAACTGTGCTGAAGGGATACTTGGGTATTGTGGAGCATAACATGCAGATCTTTTTTATTCTTTAGTTCCCCACGTTGTTCCAGTTTTTGTTCTGATCCACAAACAATAGGAATATGAGAGAATTTTCTCACTTTGTGTGGCTCTCTAGTGATCAGTTTCTTAACCCAAGCAAAGGGCTCCTCTAACAATGAAATAGAGTTTAGAAGATTATTTACATCCACAAAGATCTACTGATATGTTGATTTGTTATAAGTAACATACTGCAATAATATTTAGCATACATAGACAAACAAACTGAATTAAAAATGATGGATACTTAATTAAATGCAAAGTACAGAAAGCAGATTAAACTTTCTGGGGTCATTTAAGACAGGCAACAAAAGCTGCAACACAATCTAAAAATGGGTTTTAATAATAGAGAGCTAAAGGTGCAGCAATTATTTTCTGACATCTTTCTCTGTTCCGTTTAGGTTTTTCCTTCTGTAATAAGAAAACTGTGACTTTAAACAAATATATTAACTTCAATATAGACCTTGGGAAAAGAATGTAATAAGTTACCTAGCAACACTTGGAGTATTTTGTATTTAATTACCTGGCTGAGACCCACCTTTACAAATGCAGTTATTCAAGAGTAAGCCATATCATGAAATTTGCTTCCAGCTGTTAGTTAACCAATAGTTCTAAGCAAACAGAGACTGTGAGCTTGATTATCCAATATCTTGGGGGGGGGAATCAAATATTTTAATGATATTTTAATAAGTAGAAAATATACTAACCCCACTCTTCAAATGCTATTTATTCCTTTAGCATAAAAGACACAAACCTAGCTTTTCTGGAAAATGGAATTCTCATAAATGTCTTGACTCTTTGATACTTGTTTTTTTTATAATGTATGGCCCAATCTACCGAAAGCTGCAGCTATGGGAAGTGGGTTTACAGTCATACTAACTGATTCCAGACCGCTTAGCATGAATTTTAATCCCTTGGATTCAATGGCAGCATTGGTCTTGCATAGAGATGGCCGAACTATATATAGTTCGGTCTGTTTTCGAAAATTCGAACTTCAGTAAAAGTTCGAAAGTTGGAAATGTTCTGGGGAACATGTCACTATCACCAAAACTTTTTTTTAAAACACTTCTTAAACACGAGCGGGCAATTGTCGAGTTTTGCGCAAGCTACATTAGAGGGTTATGGACAATTCGAGGGTTACCGAACAATACTTTAGAGGGTTAACGAAATCGAATGATACTTTCGAGGGTTTACCGAAAACAAACAATACTTTTGAAGATTACCGAAAACAAACAATACTTTCGAGGGTTACCGAAAACCGAAAGCTACATTCGAGGGTTAGCAAACAGTACATTCTAGGGTTAGCGAAAATGATCCGTACATTTGATGGTTACCGAAAACAGATGATACTTACGAGGGTTAGAGAACGATACATTCTAGGGTTAGCGAACGGCCCGTAAATTTGATAATTATCGAATATACCATGATTATCGAAAATACAGCTATGAGTCCGGAAAAACTAACTAGTTCGAACGCAAACTTATAGTCTGAACTCATAAAGTTCGGCTTGAACTTGGGTTCAGGGACCTGGGAAATGGTTTGTGGAACACATATCAATGGCCAAAATCTTTAAAAAAAAAACACTGACCAGTACCAGAAACTTCATGCGCTTCCTGTTTTGGCATTCTGCATAGTATTTTTGAAAATTTTCGAAAATTTGAAAATTTCAAAATCTCTAACACAAAGTTCGAGTGCCGGTGGATCTGTGAAATCCGCTTCGGAACCAGGTTCAAATTCGAAATCGTGTCCATCTCTATTCAATACTGGAGATGAACAAATATTTTAATTGAACGTTGAATCAATATAATATCTAGCCAGTTTATGGCCTACAATAGGATGTTTGGAACAGGAAAAAACTGTTTCATCCATGACAAGGCCCTTATTTCAAACTCATTCAGTTCCGTTATCTCCTGAAACGCTCCAATCAGTTTTGTGAACATAGCTCCACAAGATGAATCAATTTCTAATTTAGGTATAGAGTTTCTTTAAGTGCCAGAGTGTTTCCAGGAAGGCCAATCGGTGAGTAATCTGCTTCTAACCTTTATCATTTATGACTCCATTTGATATCCACACGAATCAATGCTAAGGGTGAATCTACATATCAAAACACTTGGGATTAATGAGTACACAGCACCCAAAACAGGAGAAAACTGTTAAGATCTCTCCATTCTGGATCAGAGGAAAAGTAAAGCCAACTCTCTGCTACTGACAGACATTATAATCTCTCTCTTTCTCCATGGCTCTGACACATTAGGACATGAATCCTCTCACTGCAGTGCATTATATAGTTTGTTTGTGTAGCTTTAAAGGCTAATGAAACTATTCATTTTAGCTGTTAGCTGTTAAAAATTATTTATCCCAGTCGCTGTCAGACATCCATTAACGGATAGAAAGGTTCGCTTATTCAGCATCACGTTTTCCACTTATTGTTATTAAAATAAAAGTCATTCCTCCGAGCTTCCATTAAAGGATAGAAAGTGACCTTTTCACATTCTTTTTAAACCTTTCCATCTGTTTTGCAGTTCTAGAGATTGTTTTTAATAAAACTAACCTGGAGTCTCTGAAAGGAAGAATATTTCATAGCAATTATCCCACTTAGGGACATGACTAATGTGGCTTAGTTGGTTCAGTATCATGGGTGGATCCTTAAGAGTTTAGGAAGACAGTAGTATTTTTATGGGGTTTTTTCATGAGCAACATGGTCCCCTCTAAGCTGTGGGTTCATTTATGCACAGACAACTCAGCAGGGCTGCACACAAAGGTTAATAGAGCGCAAACTCAGAAATCTGACAGAATATAGGCACTGTGGTATGTAGAGCGCAATATTTACCTTTGTATCTGCACAGGTATTACATATCTGTACAAATGGCAGAAATAATATTGGAAGCTGGGTGACTTACCTAACTGAGAGGCATTTTGTACAGGGCTAAGTATTTGTTCACAATAAGGTTTTCTCATTGGGTTGGAATAATCCTGGCCATACACTGGAAAATTATTTTGATCATTTGACAGTTGGTGGAACATTGATTGTGGGTAGAGTAAAGATAAAGTGAGTAGCGCACTTTCAAGTGGTCTTGAGGCTGACAAACTTTCCTTGTTGGCCTCGCTATTGCTCGGAAATCCCTGAAAATTTCCCTCTGCCACAGTCGTCTCCCCATACTTAAAGGATAGAGAGTCACCCGTGGCTGAGAGAAATGTGCAGTCCAGAATATTCCCCCTATAGAACACCCAGGACTGCGAGTAGTGTGAGCTTTAAAAAATGACAGACAGAATCTTGCAGATTTTGTAAATTTAAAATTTCTAGAAATTTTAAAAATTCGGGAAATACTACACAGAATGCCAAAACCGGTATTTTTAAAGATTTTGGCCATTGGCCATTTCCCCCAGGTTATTACCCAGGTACCTAAGCCATTAACAGTAAGTTGCCATTGCTATTTATACATTAGTTTTAGGCAGAACTTTCAGATTTTTAACTCCCATTGATTTCAATGGGTCTGCTTGCAGATTTTTAAATCTTCTGATTTTTTTGAACATCCACAAATCTGTAGGCAGAATGGATTTCAGTGAGTTCAGCCATCTCTGGTACCCAGCTTAATGTGTATAGCCATTGGTCAGCATAAAGGTGTTTTTTTTGTAACATATACTCTTTGGAAAGCACTATCGTTGGCAGGTTCATGAGCAAGAAGGAAAGCAATGTCCAGATACAGTAGACCCACTGTGTTAGATTGGACTTTGGAGCAAGTATCATGTTATATTCAGGATGCAAAATGAGCCCTGATTTTTGTAAGAATTTTTTTTCCTGCTTGTTCTGGGATGAAATGTGCCATGGTATCTTATGAGTGAGCAGAATGTTGTTATGCAGGAAGGAGCAGTGTACAGCATAGGAGCAGCACATCACCTAATCAGAGATAATTAATGACTGGGTAATGCTATAGCATACATGGGACCTGCAAACAGTTCCACAGACTGTGTATTGATCTGGAATATTAATGAGGAGCAGTGCCAATAGACTGCAGGCGCTTGCCCTTTAGAAGTGACCTATTATATTACCAACATTTCTCCAAACAGAGACAGGTTTATTATTTGCATTGTTTGTTGTTAATATTTCTACTTTCATTTTGTATCTTTATTTTGCATTGCCTATTTAATGCTGATTAGGGGGTATTAAATAGGTATTAGATAGGGGGATTTAGGGGCTTATGCAATAAAAGGTACAGAAGTTTGCCAGTTCTATTAACCTTTTGCCACAAATCAGATGTTATCTAACTACAGCATCACTGTAAAAAGCTAACATCTGATTGGTTGCTGCATTTTGCAGTGGTCTAGTGCTCTGCCCTTCTGGATTGCTGCCTTATCTAACCTGAAATACGATATTTTAAGTTAAGTTCTCCTTTAACCATGGCACAAAATAATGTCTCCCAGGGCTTTGTGGCCTTCTCTAAAATGTTTTGCTTTCAGACTTGGGACACCTTCATAAAGTAATAATAGAAAAGAAACAGAAATCTAGTATTTTTCAATACACGGAAAGGAAGAGAATGTAGATAATCCCAGTGAAATGTAAATTAGAACATGTTGGTTTTCAGCTTAACGTGGTTCTGCTAAGCAATTAGATGATTGTCACTTCCTGTGTGAGCCACAATGCTGGCTGCCTAGGTACAAGGTTCTGTGGTGTATTGCTTGTTGTAAATTTAAAGGGTATGTCCACCCTTAAACCTATTTTTTAATATAGCCTTCCCCCTGGTCCCCCAGCCGCATTATTTTTATTTTTAGAAAGCCCCCCAAACTCTACTTACCTCCCCTCTTTCCTCCGCCGCGCTCCCGGCCCTCTGCTTGCGAGGAAATGCAAGCAGAGGGGCGGGACCGGCAGTCGCGTCTGTGATTGGCTGCCAGCAGCTCACTTCGGGGGAGGAAAGAGGAGAGGTAATTAAGAGTTTGGGGAGCTTTCTAAAAATAAAAATCATGCGGTTGGGGCTGGGGGACCAGGGGGATTACTATATTAAAGGGGATTAACGCTAGGGGGAGGGAATCCGGAGAGGCAGGGGGAGAAGGGCTGCAGTACGCATGCCAAACTTCTTCCGGAGGCCAGGTAGGAGGCAGAGTCCTATATGGACTCTGCTAGCCTCCTGGTGGGCAGTTTTTGGGACTTTGGGGGGAGATTACAGGAGAACCATATGGAGCTGGGATGTGAGGTAAGGATTAAACTACACTACATGGTGGGGCCAGTAGTTGGGGGGATTATAGTTTTGGGGGTGGACATGCCCTTTAAGGGAAAGTCACAAAAATGAAATATTCATCTCAGAAATTAAAGGGGGACAGTTCCAAAAAATCAAGTTCCCAAAAGTGGTCTGTTGGGAATTAAAGTGGTACCAAAAACATTTGCAAATATTACATATACATAATTCTTAAAAAAATCAATAAAATGCAATACAATATAAATTATATTCTAAATGATATTTCCATAATAAATGTATATATATATATATATATATATATATATATATATATAAAAAAACAGTTTTGAAATATCCACATTTGAGGATTGTTACCATTATAGTCTATGGGGACACTTCTCCTATATGCCCCGCACGTCTGTACCGAATTTCATGTCTCGGAAAAAGAAAAAGAAGAAGAAGAAGAAAAAATAGAAAGAACAGTAATTTGGCTTTTTCAAGCCAAATTAAAAAGGAGACATAATTTGTGGCATAATGCGATCAATTAAATACAAAGTTATACAGCAAAGCGAGCTGTCTTCTAGTTACCTACAGGGCCCCCATGTGATTAAATGAACCACAGTGAACTGTGGGAACAGGTCACTAGTCTTTAATGCAGTTACTTAAAGGACAACTAAAGCCACAAAACAACATTAAACCAGAAGGCAGAACACCTTGATATAAAACTAATGATCTGTGTCTTACCTCTCATTTTGATACGGGCGGTGGGAAATTTACCTAAATAACATATGGTTTGTGCTTTACTTCTCAGCATTCTAGTATCACACAGTTAGGTCAACGACCATTATGTTCTGCACATGCTCAGTCCTTAGCTATGGCAGAAACTTGTTACAGTTGGTCACACCCATAAATAATCTCTAGCCAATCCTTTTACAGGACAGATAAAGTAAGGAAGTGTCTGACACTGCACATACACACACATATTTCATCCGGTTTTTAACAGGCTTACATTTACTTTAATACAATTTACTGAAGTGGTATTTTATAGCTTATTGGTGTTTTTAGGGGGGTTGTTTTCAGACTCTGGGGTATAAAATTGGGTTTAGTTCTCCTTTAAATGCTAAACAAATTTCTTTAGAGGAAATCAGTAGCATACAGAAAGTAACATTTTATTAGCAGAAACCCACAGAACTGGGAGATGAGTTGAACTGTGTTCCAAAAGAAAAACTGGCCTATTGTAAAGTATAGTGTAACCACAATTAAAATTTATGGAGAATATGGTTTCCTGTGACTTTTATTTGCCCACAGAGTTCTTCCCATTGACTTAAAACCATATATACAGTATTTCTAAAATAAACATCAAGGCATGTATAAAATAAACTTTTTAATCCTTATAATACAAAAGAGCCATAAATATCCCATGAATAATATAGTGGATAATGTGGTCGTCCCTGCTGTAAGTTATAAAGATATTAGAAATCACAGAGGTTGAGTGATTTTATAAACTGTTTTACCCTTGGTGACTTCTAATATCCTATTTACTTATTGAATTTGGATGCCTTTAAATAAGGAGACCCTGCATAATCTATTATAATCCACCTCTTTTTCCTCATTAAAAGGCATGGACAGTATAGCCACAGAGGTTCCATACAAATGGCACCGTTTTTTTAAAAATCAAAACACAACTACTACCATCCCTGCTGACTTCCATAGTTTTTCCTAACAGAGGCACAGCTTCCAAGTTGTTTTAATCCGTGTGCTAACAGTTCTGACAAATTTGGATCCAAAATAATTACATACTTAGATATAAAATAGATTGGAGGTTTGTCTACAGACGAACATATAATCTAAAGCTACCCATATATGCAGGGGCCTAGGGATCACTATAGCAACCATAGCAATTGCTATTGCCAAAGTGGGCCCTACCAGGTCCCCTGCAGACATGTCCACCCTCCTAAAAAATGTTTTACCTCACATAGTTCAGTCCCACAAACCCCGTTTTCATTTTACTTCAAAGAGGCTCCCAGGCTCAGATATTCTACTTACAAAATGGCGGCTCCTCTCTCCATCCATGATAGTGACATTACGGCCAATGGCTAACGTCCATTACAGAACGAGGCTCCTCTGCTACTGTGCATGCTCCTAACCAACCAGCTCGCAACAGCATCAGAGGAGGGGTGTCCACGCCAGCGAGGGATCGGGGGTTTATAAGCAGAATATCTGAGCCTGGGAGCATCTTTGAAAGGTAAACGTAAAAGGAAAATGTGGTTTGTGGGTGTGTGTGAACACACACGGACCTGATCAATTCCCATGCACAGTATGATTGGATCAGCTCCCATTTGTTAAAGGGAGCCGATAATGACCAATGAAAATTTTCCATTGTTCCCGACTACTGTTGTTCAGTGGCACTATGATTGGTTGGGAAGATCCCCTACACACTGTCGATAATGGGGATTTATCCATTATCGTTACAGTGTATGGCCATTTTGTAGGCTGGATGAAAAATGTCTCGACCAACCATTCGCCAAAAATAGCCATAGTCAGTTTTCTGAGGCCGATACACAGTACTTGCAGTCAGTTGGCTGAAAACATTGTATGGTGTGTACCCAGCCTTAGCTCGTGTGTACCCAGCCTCGGTCGTGGCACAAGGGGACTATTTGCCACGACCAAGCATTTGCTATGAGCGAGCGCTCAGCCGGGACAAATGTATGTCGGTTGCGGCAATAGTAGCCGCAAGTTTAACCGAATAGGGAACCGCACGTTTTCCCGTGATTTACCGACACGTCCGATCGCAGCTACACGAAAGTACTGGTCGATTGGGCCGAAAAATCTACCTGTGTGTACCCAGCCTTAAGAACTGCCTAGCACGTTCATTTTTGCAATCACAAAATTAATGGGCCAGATAGGAATGTCTCATGATAACAAACGCTGCTTGTAAAATAGACGTATAAACAAAAACCTTATCTATCTAATGTCTGCCTAGTGTATGGTCAGCTTTACTGCACTTTAGATAAGATTGATTCACAGGTGTAATTTAATCTATGTACTTTACTGGTTATATTCATTTGTGTACTTTATTGATTATATGTATTGAAGGTCTTTAGAATTTGCTTATAAGTATTTAACTATTAACATCTGATCTATATCTACTTATAAAAAATCTATTTCCTAATTATTAATTAGCTGTAATTATTCACTTTTTTGTCACCTTACATATATATATATATATATTTTCTAGTATTTTAAAGTTTGTGCGATTGTGGGTGCCGACCCAGGATGGACGATTTGTACGAATGGTCGTTATGGCCGATAATCGTGCCGTGTATGGGCACTTTCTCAGCCGAAATGGCCTTTCAGTTGGGGATCATTGCCCGACCAGCCGGGCAGATCTTCAAACGAGCGGCCTTTTCAGCCGAGAGAGTACCCATACATGGCACGATTATCGGACGAAACTAACATTTGTACAATTTGTGTGTACGAACCTTTATCCTAATCCCCTTAAGGGCTAGGCCACACTACTGCGCATTCAAGCGCAATCCGATCGCGCTTTTAAAAGCACTCAGTAGTGTTGGGCTATGGGGTGACCACACCATTTCTGTTGGTGTCCACTGCGCTGCAATGCACTTATCGGAGCGCATGTGATCACCATTTTTGGTGAGATTTGCATGCATTCCAATGAGGGCAAATTGCCAAAATTGCACATGCAAGTGGATATCAATGTGCGTTACAGTGCATTGCAGTGTGGCCTTAGCCTAAGGAGATCTAGAGTTGTGTATCCCCAGTGTGCGAGGGATACTTTAAGGTGGGGCCACTACTGTATATACTAGAATATAAGTCAATCCAAGTATAAGTTAAGGTACCTATTTTTACCTGAAAAATGAATAAAAACTGATTGACTCAAGTGTAAGTCCATGGTAGAAATTATGACCACTACTGCCTTCTGATTCTGTATTGCTTTGAGGCTTTAATTGACCTTTAAATCCAGTATGGCTATTACTGAATCAGACTACTGTATGGGAAGTCTGCTGTCTATTTAAAGGGCAACTAAAGCCACAAAACAATACAGAATCAGAAGGCAATCTTTTCAACAATAGATACCATCCTTCTGATTCTGTATTGCTTTGAGGAATTAGTTGCCCTTTAAATGGACAGTAATCCCATACAGTAACCCCCCATTCCCTGGCAATCCAGATGTTTGAAAACTACAACTCCCAGCATGCTTTAGTTGCTGGGAGTTGTAATTTCCAAACATCTGCAGTGGCAAGCACCCTCAGACCAGGCTCAGGAAGTGAAACAGGTGCCTAATACTGACGTCAGCTGGTAGATCAGTGGATGTGGTGCGAGCGGCATCTGGATTGCTGGATTGAAGACTGATTGAGTGATTGACCCGAGTATAAGTTGAGGTTTGGTTTCCAGGCTATTTTTAAAGCCTGAAAACCTTGCCTTATACTGAAGTATATAAGGTACGTTTTCTTACATTTAAATGATAGAAAAGTTATTCTTGCTGCATTAGTCTAATACAATAATACACATAATATAAAATTATACAATAAGGGCTAGGCCACACTGCTGCGTTTTTTTTGCGCTTGCGTTTGCGCTTTTAAAAAATAATTGAAAACGCGGCAAGGCAAAAAAAATGCACGTTGTGCCTTGCGTTTTGCGTTCTGCATTTTTAATCGCAATCGCATGCGTTTTCCTATACTTATTGAAGAAATCGCAAGCGCAAACGCAAAAAAATCGCACATGAAATCGCATGCGATTGCGTTTGCGTTGCAGTGTGGCCGTGCCCTCAGGGGCATTTTTATAAAGATACATTAATGTTTCACCGCCGTTATCACTGCCGTCACAATTTGTAAACTGGTGGTAACTGGCGTCAAAATGTAATTAACATTATGCAAATTGCAGCTGTAACCACTTGAAAACAATCTACTTTATTGGCCCAATTTTGGTGGTACACGCCTCACACAGACGGTTTATCGACCAATAATATACCGACGCCTATGGCCACCATTAAGCTGTTGCCGCAGAGCTAATGCCATTTTTCGCCTACCCCAAATGTATCCCTAAAGTTTGCCCATAGTCTCCATACTACAGTTGCTATGTTTACAAATATAGGCCTGTGTAGTAAGGCATGACCTTTTTAGTTATTGGTACATTTTCCCCCCAACACTGATAGTATCTTTTTGGCCAGTGACACACTGGGAAGGTGCAGTAAGGATTTGAAGACGAGCCTCAGGCAGTATATATATTCTGCAAAAAGCTGAATACACAATAAAAGTTTTTAGCAGAATATATATACTGCCTGAGGCTCGTCTACAAATCCTTACTGTCCATTGATGACGGAGTGGGGTAGATTAAGAGCCTAAAGACTTAAAAGTGATGTGAGTAATCTGCACTTATTTGCTCATTGTTGGAAGTCCTTGGAATACTTAAAGGAGAACTATACTTTCATTTTTAAAATTCTTTTCTCCCCAGAACACCTACACATTGTAAAATACTTCTCTAGTAAACTGTATTTATGTTTATGTAAGAAGTAGATTCTGCAACTAAAGCTAGGTACACACAGTAACGATTTCTGAAAGATGACAGACAGGATCTGCAAGATCCTGTCTGCCATCTTTCAAAGATCTGCATACACACAGTCCCGAGCGTTCTCCCTATAGGGAGAACGCTCGGGACTGTGTGTTTCCATCGGCCGCGCTAGACTCCCTATAGGAGTTCGGGAAACGAACGTACACACAGTAACGATAAAGCCCCGATACCGTCGGATCCGACGGTATCGGGGCTTTATCGTTACTGTGTGTACCCAGCTTAAGGCTTCCATGCTGTTGCAATTACAAACCACAGCCCATGTAGTCTTGTAAACATTTGCACCTATTAACATGCCCCAACCCCACTCTTTACTGTCTATGCACATTAGTGTATTTCTATACAGATGTCTCCCTACCAATATTATTATTATTATTGTGGATTTATTTAGCGCTAACATCTTCCGTAATGCTTTACAATTACATGTATTCATTCACATCAGGCCCTGCCCAGAAGAGCTTACAATCTAAGCACATTTAATTGACACATACAACCTATGTATGTATAGGTAAAGTATGTCTTTATGATTGTGTGGGAAACCGGAGTGCCCGGAGGAAACCCACGCAAGCACAGGGAGAACTTACAAACTCCTTGCAGATGTGTCCAAGGGTGGATTCGAACTCAGGACCTCAGTGCTGCAAGGCATCAGTGCTAACCACTGAGCCACCATGCTGACCAATATGGAAGTCCCCGCAATTTATTTCCTATCCAACGAGAATAACAGACCACCAGGAACAATACGCAATAGTCAGTTAAATGTACTATTGTTTTTGCTTCCGAGCAAATGGTAATGTTTCTAAATTTACCTGTTTTCTCTGTGTTGTCTCTGGTGGCTCAGCAGGCAAGTGTCTTACTTTTTAAAAAAACACACAGCCCATGAGGTTGCAAGTTCAAATCCTCACACTTAATTAAGCTTTTCATCAGAGAAATAAACTGCATAGCTTTCTTTTGCTTTTCTGCATAAAATGGCAAAAAAAATTTGAGGAAAAATAGATTGTTTTCAACACTGCTAAATCTCTCTTCTGTGTCTGATAGGAATTGCTGTTACAAAGGCGGGTCTCTGTGCTTTCTTGATTTTATCCGCTGTGCACTAGAAAGCATGTGAAGTATACTGCGACCACTTAGAGTTCCACCAAACAAAGAGGTTGATTACAAGATCCCTGCTAGTTCAAACTTAGGCTGGGTACACACAGGCAGATTTATCGGGCCAATCGACCAATACTTCCGTGTATCGGTCAAAAAAATCTGTGCCCGGACAATCGGACGTGTCTGTAAATCACGTCCAATTGTGCGGTTCCCTATGGAGCCACACATTCAGTCGCATGAACTGATGACCGTGGCCACTATTGCCGTGACCGACAGACTTTTTCCCCTGGCCGATCGCTCACTCATAGCGAATGCTCGGTTGGGACAAATAGTCCCTTCGTGTGTAACCACCCTTAGTGAATGTACTCTGTCTGGTGACTTTAGTTCCCCTTTAACTGCTAGTGACCAACATCTTTTATTCAATCTGTTTGCCACAGTAATTTACCCTGTAGTTATAGCGATCTCTCCCAAAACTCTTTCCCTCCTGTAACATTTGCATGGATGGACAAGTTCAAATGGTGTTTCTAAGCTCCTTTTAGGAACTTGCTCAGGAAACACTGAGGTTAATAGAATTTCCTCCATGAAGAGGCTTCTGGCAGGAGATTTTTTTTACATCATTTCCTAAACCCATGGTAAATCCTAAGCACGGACTTCCATTTTCTTTGCATGGTACTGCTATGTGCTGAGAGTAAAGCAAACAACAGAGACAGACATTTCCTGTCCAAACCTGAAAAATGTATCTTGTTTATTTCTTAAAGTCTTTAAAAGAAATCAGAAAGTTTATTTTCAGTTACCGTATATACTCGAGTATAAACCGTCCCGAGTATAAACAGAGACGGTGGGTACCTAGTTTTAGTAAAAAAGAAGAAAAACACATTGACTCGAGTATAAACCGAGGGGGTAGTATTTGCCACTAAAGATGTTTGGAAACTACAACTCCCAGCATGCTTTATTGCTGGGAGTTGTAGTTTTCAAACATCTTAAGTTGCAAATACTTACAAATAAGAGTAAAACCTTCTTTATTTGTGCATACTGTATGCACAAATATAGGAGGATTTACCCCTATTTGCAAGTATTTGCCACTTAAGATGTTTGAAAACACAACTCCCAGCAATAAAGCATGCTGGGAGTTGTAGTTTTCAAACATCTTAAGTGGAAAATACTTGCAAATAGGGGTAAATCCTCCTTTATTTGTGCAACAGTATGCACAAATAAAGAAGGTTTTACTCTTATTTGTAAGTATTTGCCAATTCCCTGTGCAAGTATAAAGTTTCTCCTACCTTGACCGCCGGCCACGCGATCCGCAAACTCGCTCCACAGCCTCTGCGATCCGGATGATGTCACTACCGGCGCCTCTCACTTTGCGGCGCCGGGTAGTGACATCTCGGTGGCAGAGGCTGTGGAGCGAGGATGCGGATCGCGCGGCCGGCGGACAAGGTAGGAGATAGGCTGACGAGTATAAACCGAGGTAAGATTTTCAGGCTTTTTTTAAAGCCTAAAAACCTCGGTTTATACTCGAGTATATACGGTAATTAATGCAAACATCAACTGCTAAATACAAAATTAAGAGATTTAGGCCACAGCCCAGATACATGTGTAGTGTATGGGCCATAAGCTTACACCTATCTGCTCATTTGGCTTTTGTTTTTCTTTTGAGATGTAATCGTCCTGTCTAAATAGAATAGGGCAATTAACGGAGTCTATGCAAAATTATTTAAGGCCACGTCCACCCTTAAAACGAAAAACTGGTGACTTGTCAGTTTTCTGCCTGCGACCCCAACTTATATTTTTATCAGTTTATTACATGAATTAGTAACCAGATATTTAATGATACTTTCTGTTCCTTTCTGGCAAATGTATCTACCTCACCCTCTGCTCCAAGAACTTTTTATATGCTTGAGCATGTGCAGAGGAGGCAGCAGGTGAAACAGCAGTCAATCATTGGTTGTGATGTCAGCAGTCACAGCCTAGATTGACTGCATGGAGGGAGGGGCCAGCTTACTCTGCCAAAATGGAGCCAAAAATAATCCTTAAAACTTCTGCTTCCATTGACATCAATGTTTGGTTGTGTGGAATTTGGACATATTCCGTGGAACCCCTGGCTGAATAAAACTTGCTGGTTTTCTTTTTCTTTACTTTCAATACACCGCGAATAATGAAATGACACATAATGATTTTATTTATAACACTTCCTATTTTCAGTTTGCATTTTTTTACAGTTCTAGCATTTCTAATGCTAAAAAAAATATTTGTAATTAACCTATAATATCCTAGGTATATATGCATATAAATAAATATAGGTGCATTGTTAGACTCTAGAGGGATTCATGAAATTTAGCACTCAAAG
Source organism: Hymenochirus boettgeri (assembly GCA_019447015.1). Classification (NCBI taxonomy): domain Eukaryota; kingdom Metazoa; phylum Chordata; class Amphibia; order Anura; family Pipidae; genus Hymenochirus; species Hymenochirus boettgeri. The sequence goes on from CM033475.1 coordinate 194,712,584, forward strand.
AACACAAATCCCTTTTAGTGCACTATATCGCCATCTTGTGATATTTTGTTCTCTGCATGTCTGGGTTTATTAATGCCAGAACAATAGTTTGAAGCTAAAGAGCTAAACCACCCTTAAAATAAAAATTAGTGACTTGTCAGTTATCTGCTATTTTAACCAGTTTATTACAGGAATTTGTAACCAGATATTTATTAATTTGGCTTGGAAAAGCCAAATTACTGTTCTTTCTATTCTTCTTTTTCTTCATCCGTTTTATTCTTCCGCTTTTTTGGACCGTATCTCCTCCCACAGTTTTTGAGCTAGAGACATGAAATTCGGTACAGACGTGCAGGGCATATAGGAGAAGTGTGCTATCTTCTAGCTAAGGAATCCGCGGAAACGTTATGGCGTTATCGGCGAATTTCCGGACATTTTTTCCCCATAGACTATAATGGTAACAATCCTCAAATGTGGATATTTCAAAACTGTTTTTTTTCATGGTCATAAATACAAATGGTGATACCCCCAACCCTCCACACAGACCCAGGTACACCCACCTACTGACCTACCTTTCCATTCCCATGGAAGCCCTATTTTAAGGGTAACTAAAGTCAAAAAAACTAATTTAGATTTATCCTCAATAAAAGATAGTTTTATGGTTATAAACACAAAAAAGACATACCCCCTCAACCAGACCCAGGTACACACACCTACTAATCTACTTATCCATTACTGTGGAAGCCATACTTAAAGGGTAACTAAAGTAAAAAAAAAACTAATTTAAAGTTATTCTCAATAAAAGATAGTTTTATGGTTGTAAACACAAAAAAGACATACCCCCTCAACCAGACCCAGGTACACACACCTACTGATCTACTTACCCATTACAGTGGCAGCCATACTTAAAGGGTAACCAAAGTAAAAAAAACTAATTTAGATTTATCCTTAGTAAAAAATAGTTTTATGGTTGTAAACACAAAAAAGACATACCCCCTCAACCAGGAGTGTTTTATTATCCACTACCTTTCCCCTGTTACCTTAATTTTATTACCCTCTACCTGACCTGTTACCTATATTTGTTTATTACCCACTACCTGTCTCTGTTACCTATATATTTTATTACCCTCTACCTGCCTCTGTCACCTGTATTGTTTTATAATCTACCTGTCCCTTTACCTGTATTGTTATTACCTCTACCAGTCCGTTACCTGTATTGTTTATTCCTCTCTACGCCCCCTGTATACCTTAGATTTTTATTACTCTCTACCTGCCCCTTTTACCTGTATTGTTTATTATAACCTGCCTGTCACCTGTATTGTTTATTATAATCTACCTGTCCCTGTATTATTACCCTCTGGCTGCTTCTGTCACCTGTATGTTTATATAATCTACCTGTCGTCTCTTTACCTGTGTTATTCCCTCTCCTAACCTACCTTGTTCTCTTCGTCTCAAGTTACGCTCCTCCCTGTTACCGGTATCGCATCTACCTGTTCTACCTGTCCTCCTGTCTCTCTCTTCCTGTCTTCTGTCCACATCTCTTTCTTCCGTTGTCAATCTACCTGTCCCGCTGTCGTTCCCTTTCCATTCCCTCCCCTGTCTCGTCCCCGCCGTCGTGTCCAATCCCTGTGTTTCACCTGTTCGCTACCTGTCTCCTTCACCTGTTCCGGTCGATTCTCCACCATTCTCCCACCTGTCGCTGTTCCTCCAATCTTACCTGTTCACATTTGGTCTTGTCTCGTCATCTACCACTGTCTGTTCCTGTCTACTCTACCTGACCTTGTTACCTATATTGTTTATTACCCACTACCTGTCTCTGTTACCTATATTATTTATTACCCTCTACCTGCCTCTGTCACCTGTATGAACCCGACAGAAGGAAAACATTCAACATCAATGCTTTCTTGCATAACTGAACCAACACCCCAGAATAAGTTACCCACACATTCCAGAGAAGGGGGCCACAGCTGCACCCACAGAACAAATACTGTGCTATAGTGGAGGACTAGACAGAGGGAGGTGCCACATTCTAATACTAATGATGGAGAGTTGTGAGATTAATCACTGACCACAGGGCCAGCAGAGAAAAAAACAGAACAAACCATTTTGTTGCCAAAATCCAATTCATTCTGTCCCTGGAGAAATTTAACAATATTCTGATTACAGTTTCCACCAATGGATTTAACTCTTCAGGAATCCTTACATGAGAGGTAACAGGGCTCACTAATATGTAAACCTCAGAATGTTAGAGTTTACAAAACGGTCCTGGACACGAAAAGAAATTTAACAGACGGTTTCAATTAATGTAATCAACAATTAATCTAAAATAATACATACCAATACACCAGCATTTAATATACATGGTCCAATAACTCAAAACAATCATTAGTATAGTTAAAGGGGACCTAAACCACAAAAACAACAATTGAATCAGAATAATGTTTGTTCTATAGGGAAATAATTCCTGACAGCAGCCAAAACAAAATGCATGTGTGTACCACCATTGAGCCCTGCTACTATGAGTTTGGGAAATGTGCAAACTATGCAATCGTTCACTGGTATCGTGAGTGATCACGATCCCTGGAAGGACAAGGAGAAAGTCGATCACAAATAGCACATAACATGGTCCTGCGTGACACCGTACTGTTAGATTGACAGCCAAAATGTGCTGTTTTGTTTACATTTTCTTGTTGAGCAGAGCTTAAGAATTCCAACAAATAACCATAGCAGTGCGAACAACCTTTTGCTTGTTGTTCTTAACAGCAAGGTAAGAAGCCCTGACCTTTGGGGACTTGTCTAGCTGCACTGACTCATCAGTCTACAGATAGGGCCATCTATCTACATGTTTACATCACTGAGCCACAGATTGTGTCTGTGCACAAAGCATTAGTGTGCCTCTGACAGTCTTTGTGATAACTAGGAGATTATCACACGCCTTGGATTCTAACAGAGAAGTGCTGAGGATGAAAAATGAAGGAAGCAGGAAAAAAAGAAAAGCGAACCTCGATTTAGACAAAAGGAGATTTGATTTAATCAGCATCTATATTATAATAAAAAGTGACTGTAAACCCAAAACAAACTGGGTGACTCTCTCCTCTAAACCTTACTGCTAACCCATAATTACACCTACTGATGGGGGGGGGGGGTGGCAAACACAACCTGCTAGTGGATCTTTTCCAGGCACTCTAAAATATCTTAGTATTTTGTAGGCAACAGATAAGGGTCAAGGGAAAAAAACACAATACAAGAAAAAGGAGACAACTGTTAGGCAGACTGTATACCTAAATCACACAACATCAACTAAAGTCTCAGCCTAGTACAGAGATTCATAGTGAACATTGGTAGGCTATGGACATGGGGCAGTAATGTCTTGGCATATAACACTTGCCTACTGTAAAAATAAATGATATAGTGAATAGCAGTGCACTAGATCTAGTTACACCAATTGCATTTCTAGTTTTACATAAACCCTGTGCAGATGGCTTCATCAAAAAGCTTTGACTGATTACACATCAGACAGGTAAATGTTCCGTTTCCTTTCTATGTTATTTCTGTCCTAAAGCCCTTAGCCTTTTAATAATCAGCTGAACAATGTCACATCCTTAGAATCTTGGATCTTTACCATCTAATAACAGGAGAGAGGAGAGGAGTGTGATTCAACCCCTGTCATCAGTCAGTCATGTTAGGTGTGTTTAACAGACGTATCCCACAGGCAAAGTGAAACAAATCTCCAGTCAAATCCAGGCTTATATTATAGAATGGAATAAAACACATAGAAGACAAGCAGAACCTTTTACCCCCCCTCTAATTTGACTTTCTTCATAGTATCAGTCTGTCTGGTTTTGGTTTTGCCTATTCCTGCATTCTGACCACTCTAATATAAAAAAGGTTATTTGTGGCTTTTTTTTCTTATTGAAAAACTTTTGCACAAAGAATCAACATTTCTATGGCATTAGTTCATTGAAAATAAAAAGTTCATCCTGGCCCTTGTAGTCAGCAAAAATCAGCAGGACATAGCTTAAGGGCTACATATACACTCGCACTTTTGTTCAGACCAGGGGCACTGTGTTCCACACCATTTGTCTGGAGACCTGCTGCAGAGCAGGTGTTATAACTCAGAACTTAAGATTAACCCTTTTATAGAACTGCACTGAGCAACAGCTACTGTCCATTACAGGTTAAATGGCACCATATTATTCTCTCTCTGTTTTACCCAGTGGGTAAAGAATTCACTGATATCAGTGAGTGGGTGGGGCTTATGTTTTGTGATCAAGGCAGCAATGACATCATGGAAGCTAATTTAGTTAACTACATTTATCTACAGATTTCCTATAACTGCTAGTTTATATTACAATATTTTTCCCCTATTGTAACATATAACAATAACAGAAGTCACCTAAAATACATGTTTACATTGAACTTCTAATATCCTTAGATTTGATAAAGGGGAATTATATTTCTATGATTGAAAAGTTTTGGGAGTTTTGTAAAGTTGGATGAAATAGGCAAGCACAGATTATACGGATGACTTACTAGGAGGCATTATCGACAATACATTTATAGGGTGTTCCTAGCTCTTCTGCATTGGTTCAAAACACTATTTCTCCATTATTATAAGGGACTATTGTATATAAATGCAAAAAGGAGCACATAATATTATAACATTGCAGATAAGATAACCAGGTGAAAGACCCAAAGAGGTCTAATTTGTAATAGGGAGGGGCATCCAAGGTTATTTAGTTGATGTTAATCCTTAATGCTGTAGCCGACAACAACGCACGAAAATGCGTGAAAAACGTGAACTCAGGGCACGGCCATCGCATGCAATTTCATTTGTGATTGTTGCATTTGTGCATGCAATTTTTTTTCATTAAGTATTGAAAATCGCATGCGATTGCGATTTAAAATGCGGAACGCAAATCGCAATGCACCCGAAAACACTCATCTTCGGTGCATTGCTGCGCTTTTCAATGATATGATAAAAGCAAGCGCAAAACAAAAAAAAAAGTGCAGCAGTGTGGCCTAGCCCTCAATGCATCGCCTTTGCACTGCGATTCTGTTTTTGGATCTGCACAATGATCAATAATATAATATATAATAGTGCGCGTGATTCATGACAGTGTGGCCTAGCTGTGACTGATTTTGATTTCAAATATTCTTTATTTACATAAAAATATATTAAAAAAACCAGTCATACTGATACCAGACTAAACCAAGTCTTCTATTATGTCTGGCTATTTATCACCACGGAGGCGTTAACAGTCGGATGAAACCTTTGTATTACAATCCAATTCAATGAGCATTTTATAAAGTGTCACTAGTGCAGTAGAGCAGGGAACAATGGCTGCTGGTGACAATGCACCATTCACATAACTGAGCCAAACTAATCAGTACAGTGTACACAATTCAGCTGGGTCAGTAATCAGTGGACACCCTGCACCACACCCTCCATTACTAGTCTATGGGGATCATTAGGTTTATTCTTTAGGTTTAAAGCACAATATAGGAATAATATTAACAATAATAATCAATTTAGAATGTAGAACTTATATTAATGATACAGATCCATTCCCTGGGTGTCATTCTATGTCAACTCCATCCCAGCCAGTCAGTTTAGAGCCTTTTAAATTTAAAGGGACATTGCACCCCACATGGCACCGATCAAAGCCAGTCCATGTGATGCCGTTCATCGTGCAGCACAATCATTAAATGAGATCACAACAAACCGAACTTTTTAACCAGCTGCCACACAACTATATTAAACTACATCCCCAGCATTCCCACCTCCCGCCAGTGAATGGGATAATCAGTTGTGACTTACCTTGTGTCTGTGCAGTGGATGACGTTAATCTGCCTGGCAGTTTCCATTGAGATCAAATAAATATGAACTTTCCAGTGTAGGTTCCTTATTTGTGCTGATGGGTTATTGTTCCTCAGTCATACTGTGTTCACCTTCCTACCCTCCTGATCAGCTCCCACTTTCTACTCTCCCCCTGGCACTTCCTTCCCTCCTCCTAAATCATCCTTCTCATCCCCTTCCTCCCACTGACTTAACTTCAGAGCTACCTTGTTGCTTCCCTCTCTGCCCTCCCCCTCTCCTACTGCACCTCTCTCTCCCTCTCTGCCTGAATGTGCACAGGGGGCAGGGACTCCCAGAAAACAATACTATCCCCCACCCACTGGAACAGCCCAGATTCCAAACTACAGGATAAGGTTTCCAGGCTGCTCCCTCCCCCCTTCCCTCTCTTGCTGATCCTGAAAAGATCTCTGGAGGCTGCAAAAATGTCAAAAATGTTGAAGAGGGAGAATCAAACTGCCCTGCAGCCAGTCAGCCAACCTCAAGGTCAGGGGGGTGGACGGAGACTCATCCATCGCCTATCACTTATATATAATACTATATTCTATATGGAAAGATCTGTTCCTATCAAAATATATTCCCTCTGATATACATGAGGGGTTGGTTATACTATTATAATGGTAAATTGAGTCATAGACTCCGTATTTATTACAAAATGGATGGACGTTTTATTTACCTGACCTATATTGGCTTGTGATTAACGTGGTGCCTTTAACCCTTTCTTGTTCCATTGGCACGTGTTGGTGATTAAATGACTACTAATTAAAGTCTGAAATTGCAGCCTTGTTGTGACATTTGGTCTGTTTTCCAGAAGTTTATTATAAACATATAGATACAAGTTTATTTTAATCCAAAACGGCCATGTATGATTATCACTCATTTGTCACAGTCACGTGTAGAATCACACTTGTGTGCCCAGCTAAAGAATAGTCACTTAGCTATGTCAATGGATTAAATCATTGTAATAGACACTCAGGGCTAGGCCACACTAGTGTATTTCTCACCCATTTCCGATTGCTATTTGCAGTCCATTTGCGCATGAAAAACTCAGAGCATGTGGCTGGCCACATTGACATGTGATTTTGCGAATTGCATAACCCGATTGCGCAACATGTGCAGATAACGTGGGAAAGCTTTTCCATGCGCTGTAGTGTGGACTCAGCCTTATATCACAAATCATGCACGTCTGCTCTTCACATTTCCCCTATTAAGTAACACATATAGAAACATGGTGCAGTGCTGCAGAGGGGGATAATGAGTTTAACCTGATCTTAGCACAGCCTGTACATGTATTTCTTAGTACTGAACCCAGCTGGAAACTGCATGACCTGGGCCCCCACAGATTGGTGGACGGGCTCCTGATACACACCCCTCCCCAGTACACACCGATCACCTTGCGTGTATGCATTAATGATTCAGGCAATCAGCTGTTTTAAAGTCCGGTATCAAACTGGCAAAAGTTTTAAACAGCTGATTGCGCGTATATCTTTACTGTATATGTATGATCAGCTGTTTAAAAAGAGCTTATTGCAGACCCTCTTCGTGTTGAGTGAGCCCCTCTGCCATCTTCGGCCCAATAATTTCGCTACTAGTGTGTCCTATTTGAAGGTAAATGTTGGAAAGTAGTGTGGCCAATGCTAAACACCTGTACAAAAAATAAAAACAGTTCTCTGTTACTCTGTGTGGTATTGTTTTAGTGCTCCCCCAGTGCATCTGACACTCTCGAAAGGTAGGAACACAGGTTAGCCAGAGAGTTAGCTTTGCAAAAACCTATACCCTTAAGCTGGTACACACCTAGCGATTTTTCCTCCTGACCGACTGTTCGATACTTTTGAACGGTCGGCCAGGAGGAAGGACTGTCGGTCGCGGCAAAAGCAGCCGCGTCCGATAGTCACCGCGACCGATCGTGCGGTCCATAGAGGATCGGACGAGGTTTTCCACCCTGTCCGATCGTCCTTTCGTCCGATTTGGACGAACGGTCGATCGGACATGGGCACATTCGGATGCGATAATTTCGGTCCGATCGACCGATCACTGAACTATCGGTCGATCGGACCGAAATATCTCATCGTGTGTACCCAGCTTTACATCCTTGGAAATTAGATCTTTACTTGTACTGGCAGGTTTGTTTTTTGTTTTTTTACTGATATTAAAGAGCTGGCAGAGGACCCTAGTCAAGGTGTCCTGTGAGTGACAGACACTGCACATATACTAAAGGCTGGACCTGAATAAATAATAAAACCAAATGCAGCAGAATTCTCCGGACTATGCTGAACCTTTGCTGCATCCAGAACCCAACACCACAGGGGGCGTCGGGATGCAACAAAAATAGGAATTAAAACATCTTCTTTATATTAAATATATATAAGATAAATAGATATATAATATATATATATATATATATAATATATATTATAAAGAATATATCCACTATTTATAATGGTACATAGAAACTAATATGGTTTTATATTTCCCTCCATTTAAAAGTGTTTGTTATTTAATTGTGATGCAGCATATCATATATGTATAATTTTATGTAGTATGGAGGCAATAGCCAAAACACATTAAATGCTTTTAATGGTTTTCTGTGTTTTAAAACACTTAAGTGGGTACACACCATACAACCTTCCTCCTGACTGATTGTTCGGCACTTCTTACCGGTCGGCTAGGAGGAAGGTCTGCAAAAGCAGCCGCATCTGACAATTAGCCGTGACCAATCGTGTGGTGTATAGGAGGACCACACTTCAGTTGTGATTTCCAATGCGTCCATTCATTCGTCCGTCCGATTTGGACGAATGAACAGTCAGACATTGGCTGATAATTCGTCCCGACACCAAAACACTGAAATGTCAGTCAGTCGGGCCAAATTATCGTATGATGTGTGCTTTGCGTTGCGATCACCCAATGGAGCACATGTGATAAAAATTGCGTATTGCATACAGTCCAATTAATGGATTGCACAGCAGCACACAGCAGCGCACTAGTGTGTCCAAACACTAAAAAAGCACAATCAGATCGCGCTTAAAGGGTATGTCCACCTTCCAAAATAATATGTTATATTGTTGCAGGAAATGGCCATAAACCTTTAAAGAAGGCTGCGGGGGAATGAAGGCTGGTAAGTACATTTGGTGGACAGCTTTGAGTTCTATAAACCTTGCAAGGTCTAGGTTTATGTCCAAGATATAAAATTTTAGTTTGGGGGTGGACATACCCTTTAAAAGCCCATCACTGTGGCCTAGCCCTCAAAATGATCCGAATTGTAATGAGTTTGACCATTTCTATGGTAGACAATTTGTATTTGTCAGCACTAGCAGGGCTTTGCACCAACGGGCACACTGCTCCTGTTTTAAGTCACGCTAACCGATTGTTTTATCAATTAGTGTGACTAAACTCCTTCCTTGCGGCAGTTGCGTGGCTAATGCGAAAGTTAACTTACTGGCATAGTAAGGCCATCCGAAAAAATGTCCCTACACCAAATATATACATTTTATAAGCAATGACATGAATTTCCAATGGAATCTTTCTGTGATCTGCTATAAACTTTTCCTATGGGTACCTGTATTGTTTATTACCCTCTACCTGCCCATTACCTGTATTGCTTATTCTCCTCTACCAGTCTGGGTTACCTGTAATGTTTATTACCCTCTACCTGACCTTGTTACCTATTTGTTTATTACCCACTACCTGTCCCTGTACCTATATTATTTATTACCCTCTACCTGCCTCTGTCACCTGTATTGTTTATTATAATCTACCTGTCCCTGTTACCTGTATTGTTTATTACCCTATAACTGTCCTTGTTACCTGTAATGTGTATTACCCTCTACCTGACCTTGTTACCTGTATTGTTTATTACTCTCTAACTGCCCCTGTTACCTGTATTGTTTATTACTCTCTAACTGTCCTTGTTACCTGTAATGTGTATTACCCTCTACCTGACCTTGTTACCTGTATTGTTTATTATCCACTACCTGTCCCTGTTACCTGTAATGTTTATTACCCTCTACCTGACCTTGTTACCTGTATTGTTTATTATCCACTACCTGTCCCTGTTACCTGTAATGTTTATTACCCTCTACCTGACCTTGTTACCTATATTGTTTATTACCCACTACCTGTCCCTGTTACCTATATTATTTATTACCCTCTACCTGCCTCTGTCACCTGTATTGTCTATTATAATCTACCTGTCCCTGTTACCTGTATTGTTTATTACTCTCTAACTGTCCTTGTTACCTGTAATGTGTATTCCCTCTACCTGACCTTGTTACCTGTATTGTTTATTATCACTAACTGTCCCTGTTACCTGTAATGTTTATTACCCTCTACCTGACCTTGTTACCTGTATTGTTTATTATCCACTACCTGTCCCTTGTTACCTGTAATGTTTATTACCCTCTACCTGACCTTGTTACCTATATTGTTTATTACCCACACTACCTGTCTCTGTTACCTATATTATTTATTACCCTCTACCTGCCTCTGTCACCTGTATTGTTTATATACCAGGTACACACACCTACTGATCTACTTATCCATTACTGTGGAAGCCATACTTTAAAGGGTAACTAAAGTCAAAAAAGCAAATTTTGATCAATAATCAAAAAACTTTGTTTTTTAACCCCCAACGTGTTACAGGTATACACAGCTACTGACCTACCCCTCCATTACTGTTGCAGCCATACTTGAAGGGTAAATAAAATCTAAACTAATTTTGACCAACCATCAAAACAGTTTTTTTAACTCTCAACCTGACACGGGTACACACACCTACTGATCTACTTATCCATTACATGGCAGCCCTACGTAAAGGGTAACTAAAGTAAAAAAAACTAATTTTGCCATCATCAAAAAAGTTAGTATTTTTCCCCCAACTGACCTACCTATAATGCATGTGAATATTTAAAGGTAAGTAAAAAACAACAATGTCCTTCATTGACATTATTGAGTTTAAAAATCTGCAGCACAGACACACAAATTCCCTTCCAAAATGCAGTCTTTAAGCCAAATTCAAAGTTTATACTTAAACTTTCTTTCTAGTTGATAAGTTGTCCTCTGTTCTGGAAAATGTATCCACCTCTTCCCACTGCTCAATGTGTTTTTTTATTAGATTGAGCATGCACAGAGGGAGGCAGCAGGAGAAACAGCAGGCAATCATTGGCTGAGATGTAGCAGTCACAGCCTTAATTGACTGCATGGAGGGCTGAGTCTGACAGAATAGAGGTAATAATTATTCCAAAATATCTTGTTGGTAATCTACTAAACTGCTGAATAGATCAATTGGGATTTTTGGCGGGGTAACTGACAAGCGACTAGTTTTGTGTTTTAAGCTGGGTACACACGATTAGATATTTCGGTCCGACGACCGATAGTTCAGTGTATCGGTCGATCGGACCGAAATATCGAATCCGAATGTGCCCATGTCCGATGACCGTTCGTCCGAATCGGACGAAAGGACGATCGGACAGGGTGGAAAACCTCGTCGATGTGCGGTCCTCTATGGACCGCACGATCGGTCGCGGTGACTATCGGACGCGGCTGCTTTTGCCGCGACCGACAGTCCTTCCTCCTGGCCGACCGTTCGAAAGGATCGAACGGTCGGTCAGGAGGAAAATCGCTAGGTGTGTACCTAGCTTTAAGGGTGGAGATGCCAAAAGTAAATGATCTTATTAGGCCTTTATAGTTTCTAAACAACAATTAAGCTGGATACACACATAACAGATCATTGAAAGATGACAGGCAAGATCTGTAAGATCCTGTTGCCATCTTTCAAAGATCTGCATACACACAGTCCCAAGCGTTCTCCCTATACACATCATGGGAGAACGCTCAGGACGTGTGTTTCCATCGGCCGCGCTAGACTCCTCTATAGGGAGTCTAGCGTCGCTGCTGGAAATTTTCGGTCTTTTCCAAACAAGGTTCGTCCGACCCGATCGTTTGGCGACCGCGCACATCGTTCGGAAAACAAAGGTACACACAGTAGCAATAAAGTCCCGATACTGTCGGTCTGACAGTATCGGGGCTTTATCGTCACTGTGTGTACCCAGCTTTAGCTGTTGTATCTAGGCAAGACCTTTAGTTTTAAGCTAGGTACACACAGACAGTTCAGTGAAAGATGACAGACAGGATCTACAAGATCCTGTCTGTATCTTTCAAAGATCTGTATACACAGTCCGAGCGTTCTCCCTATGAACTTCATAAGGAGAACACTCGGGACTGTGTGTACACACATAACGATAAAGCACCGATACTGTTGGATTTGGGGCTTTATTGTTACTGTGTGTACTCAGCTTTATTCTCTGTCTGGATATTGAAAACTTAAAGTTATGTTGTTTTATATTGGGCATAAACTACTCTCATTCAGAATCATATAAGCAGTTGTTAGCAGAAAAAACAGAGAACAATTAATCTGTGATCACAGTAATGGAAGCCGCAAAAACTTATACTTATTTAACACTGTAATCACAACAAAGTTGCCAGTATTCCAATTTTATGACAATGACAATGAAAATGACAAGACATGTATTTTTATATATCTATACAATGTCTATTAAATAAATGGATTCCACTCTACCTTAAGCCTCCTACACATGTCCGATTGGACGCCCGAGGAACGACCTCCGAGCATGTGTAACATGCAACGAATGGCCGTTACAAGCAATAATTGCAAGTGTGTATGCTTTCCCTCAGTCGTCGTTCATCAAATGCCTTGCACTTGGGGGTCGTGTGTTGGGTGTCCAATCAGAAGTGTGTATGGACCATTAGAGCTCTTTAGCGATTACTGTCTACACTTGCAGACAGTAATTCATTTAATATACCGTGTATACTCAAGTATAAGCCGAGGTTTCGGCTTTAAAAATAGCCTAAAAATCAAACCTAGGCTTATACTCGGGTCAATCACCTCACTCAGTCTGCAATTCAGTAATCCGGCTGCTGCTTGCTCTGCATCCACTGATCTGCTAGCTGACGCCACTACTCGGGGGGGTCATTCTCACTTCCCGGCGCTGAGTAATGACGTCAGGCGGTATTTCAGTGGATGCGGAGAAAGAGCAGCAGGATTCGAGACTGAGTGCCCCTCCTGTGGATCTCAGGACAAGTGGGACTGAAGTTGAAAGTTGGGACTGTCTTGCAGATTCTGGGACTGTTGGTAAATATGTATCAAAATACATGCTGAGCTTGTATTTCGCAGCAAAGATACAGGCTATTTTGTGATACATATGACAAGTAAAAGTGCAAGTCACCATGCTGCAAGCATTGTACCATAATCATGTTTTAGATGGGAATTGGATATCATAACAACTAGAGCCAGGGTCCCACTGCAAGTCCCCTCCAGACCTGGTACCAGTTGGCCATTCACCAAGTACCCAGCCCCCCCCCGTTTACGCAGTTGAACCAGGAGCGTAACTGCAGGGCCCCCTGTAAGTTTGCAGACTTAGGTTCACTATCAGCTGTTTTTAAAGGGCATGTCCACCCCTTTTTAAAACTAAATAGCGGTTGGGGCGGGGGAGGGAGATCTACTATACCACAAAGGGGATTTACACTAGGGGGAGGGAGAGCAAAAAGGGTGGGAGAGGGCTGCACTGCAAATGGCAAAATTCTCCCGGAGGAGAGACAGGAGGCAGAGTCCTATATGGTGGTCACATTTTTGGACTTTGGAGGGGCATAGCGGGCAGCCATTTGGAGCAGAGATGTATGGTAAGGATTTTATTACACAACAGAGTGGGGCCAGTAGTGGGTTAAATTATAGTTTTGGGGGTGGACATGCCCTTTAAACAGCTAATCGTGCGTATCAAGTAAACATACGCGCAATCAGCTGTTTAAAAGACCGGACCCAAATTTACTGTTCGGTTCCAGAAGTTCTGTCGTGTAGGTTTTCTTACCTACGCACGATCAGCTGTTAAAAATATCTGATCGAGAGGCTGTGGTGGGCCTTTTACCATCTGGCCCTCCCCGTGCCCCCAGGGGGATGGCGGGGGCAGTAGTTACTTACTGCTGCATGCTAGTTTTGGATTAATTAAGATTAAGTGCAGTTCAAAGTACATTACCATGCAAGCACTAGACACTAGAGCTCCAGGAGACCGATATTTCATACCCTTCTGATTGTCAGTCATCTCGGATGCTCGGCTAGATCCTGCACGTGGCTAAAATCCCTTTAACATAATAAGGCTTATTCTTTACATAGCCTCTTAACTGCATTGTGTTTTTTGGAACTGATGATAAGACATTTTTGGTTACAGTGAAGACCCTCTGATAAAATATACAATTTGGCCCAGAATGTGCTTTGAGTCCTTTAGAAGAAAAGCACTTTACAAATGTTATTGTATTGTACTGTAGAATAGAGGAATACCTTCCTGACTCAAATAGCCATTGGATTTATCCCTGGATCAACTTGGAATTTTATGTATTAATACCCGTACCACTGAATTTCCTTTAATTCTAATGGATCTTTCTGTGCACCGTCTGCCAAAGTTTATAACTTACTGTAAAGAACCTGCTCCTAACATAAAGATGAAACCTCCATCCAGAAGCATAGCAGGCATACAGTTATGAATTCATAGAACAAAGTAGGATATATCAACATATTTTAAAGAGACCATTCTTTCTAAAAGATAAAGTTATTATGAGGGTGGAGTTGTCTTTAATATCACTCCCTAATAGCAAGGGGAATAAATGTAACTGATTTTTTCAAAATGAAAGAGAATATGGAAAATAACTAAGTATGCTTAATATAAACTAAGATTTTTTTTTTTAAAATAATAAAATTTTCCACTGAATTTTCCCTTAAGGCAGTGATATAAACTCCTTTATTATATATTCCTGTAAATATATACCAACCGCAATGCTCATACTCCATATCCTACTGGGCTCCTTTTCCCTTTTGCTCTATTCAGTTCCTCTGCCTTCACTCATACATTTTTTTGTTTCTTTCCTTGCTATTCTATCTCAGGAAATGTCCATTCTTTTTTCCTTGTTAATAGTCTGCTTTGCTCTACTATTACTATTATTTCTTTGGCTCCCGTTTTTCATTTGGCTTGTTTACCGGTATTTCCATTAATTCTGTTGCTCTTATTCTCTCTACCATGATCTTTTTCTCCATCCAACCATCCTGTTCCTCTTCCATCCATTCTGACCAGTCTCCAGCTAACCTCCCAAATGCTATATAATCTGTCCCTTAAAATTGCCAAATCAGAGAATCTCTAAATAACACATGCAGCAAGGCTGGCCACAGACATAGCAATATTATTGGGTGATAACCAGTATCGGGTGATAACTGCTCCATGAGTGGGATCCTTCAGCAAAATCAGTTATTATTGGAAATTTTGTGCAATCAATATTATCAGCTGCAATCTTCTGACGCCCCCCCATGCAAGATCGGAGGCGGGCCCCTGACCCCCCCCCCTTTTCCCAGACTGAGGGTCCATGATCAACTGTTTTTAAACAGCTGTTTGCATGTATGAAAGTAAACTATCAGCTCCCCCCTCCCCCCTGGAAAATCCTGCACTTGCAACTGAAGAGAGCCTGAGATCAGCTCTTTTTTCAACAGCTGATCTCGCGTATCTTTACTCTATATGCGCGATAAGCTGTTAAAGAGTGGTCTGGGGAGGGGTGTCTGCCAGGGGTCCTGCCTCCAATTTTGCCGGGGGAGGGGCTGCAGTGTCGCATTGACTGTATCTATAACTCAGTTCCAGTACTGCACCCATGGACTTGACAGATCACAGATGTGGATTTTATGAGGCTGAAAGTCCTGTTCACTAGCCTCTAACTGGGGGGGTGGATGGGTGTTGTGAGGGCGATAGTAACTCCACTGTGTTTAAAGTTTGTCAGGCTGAACATAAACTACTGTACATGTTCACAGTCGCACAAGGTTACATGTGTATGTCTGAGATAAAGTGCCTTGATTATAAATTACATACATTAGAAATAAAAAAACATACAACACCACTATGGTAGATTTTTAATTTGTTTGTCATGTTTGATTGATCAGTCATGTGTATACCTTGAAATGAACTGGTCTAATAAACGATTGTGGTCAGTTATTGGTTTTGTTATTTCAGACAATTCCGACTGGTTGCTGTTGGGCTCCTGCTAAGTAAATGATAGTGATCCTGTTATTGTATATTCCCCCAAACGATAAATCCATGTATAGTATACTGATTGGCCAGAGATTTCAGGACCTAGGCTGGGAAGGATTTTTCTTTTCTATAGAGGGAGCTTATGGCCCTGGGTAGTGAACTAGGGTTGAAATAAGGACAGGGAGGAAGTTGCAGTTGGATGTGGCCAGAAACAAATATCCGTTAAGAAACCAAAGATGTAAGCACTCATTTATTATGTGGTAGATTACCTGCTTAGGTCGACTTCCCATTTAGACAAAACATATAGTAATCCGCAAGCACACGATCTGTATATTTTATATCCATGTCTGCATAGCACACAAAACATTGAACACAGCACACACAACATAGAGAACACAGCACACACAACATAGAGAACACAGCAGCACACACAAAATAGAACACAGCACCAAACAACATAGAACACACAGCACACACAACAATAGAACACAGCACAACACAACAGAACACAGCACACACAACAGAGCACAGCACACAAAATATAGAACACCGCACACAAACATAGAGAACACAGCAGCACACAACATAGAGAACAAGCACACACAAACATAGAACACAGACACAACAACATAGAACACGCACAACACACAGAACAAACACACAGCACACACACAACTAGAGCACAGCACACAAAATATAGAACACCGCACAAAAACACAGCACACAAAACATAGAGCACAGCACAAAAAAACAGAACACAGCACACAAGGCAATGTCAGAAGTTTTACTAACACGAATAAATTCGGTGCGGTTATTCGTTTTTCACCTTTGCCTAAATACAGACAATACAGGCAAGATTTTTGTGTTACTAACTTAAATGGTCAATGATGAACTAGAAAACGGAGTTAAAGTTGCAACTGTTACATTTGCTGCGTTTACAATAGTTCCCTATGTCCAGGGCTTGGCCTATGGGAGACATGCTTCCCATAGGTTGGCCTGTCTGATCAGAGTTTATTTATGGATATTTTTTCTATTTCCAGGGCAAGGGCCTGGGATTTAGGTGCTCAATTGCCAGGTACATCAAAGGTAAGGGGGTTATATCCAATGGGACAGAATAATCTGCCTCTTAAGGCACTAACAACAGCAAACACATAAGTTTGTGCACAAACCCTGCAATTTTTCAGACCGATCGACAGAGCAGTGTATCAGCCCCAAAAAATTTCATGGACTTGCAGCGGCCCCAACCATTTGTTCATCTATGGACCGCACGTCGCCACCAGTAAACTTTTGCCATGACCGACAGTCCTTCGTCCTGTCAGAGTGTTGTGACAAAGTATCCCATGGTTGGTACCCAGCTACAAGGATTATACTACTATTCCATTTGAATTGTAGTGCTACAACTGCCTTGGTGCTACTGAAGGATCCACCGATTCAGATAAAGACATATCAGAGCACTCACCTTACAAAAAAGGCCTGCTTTATTTATAATATGTGTTTGTATTGTGCGTGTGTATATATCAATATATATAATATATATATATATATATATATATATATAATATATATAATGTTCAACAAATATCAGCGCTACTCAGGTCCTTCAACAAGTGCGCTGACGAGTTGAGACGCGCTGGGTGAGATTTGCCTCTGGGCTGCCGTGTACACATTATGACAAGCAGGAAATGACACGCTGTAGTTCGGATTGATGGCGCAAGGCAGAACCGGGCCAGTGAATAGAATATGATGTATAGGTTGGAGATGGTACAGTTGACCATGCTAAATTTAGAATTTGCTACTAGTGGTTTGTAGCTTATATTGCGTTTGCTGAATAGGTGGGATGGTTATGGTAGACTGGTTGGCAACCTAGATGCTGTGTTGTGTGAGAGGTTATTTTTTTAGTTTATTTATAGAGGGGTTATTATTGTGATGCACTTGGTGGGAGAGTGAGGGTGGGGTATATAAGGTTGGGGTTATAGTGGGCTAGTTACCCTGATGACGGCCTTGTTGTGCAGGGAAACACGTTGGTATCAGTAAAGACTATATGAACTTGGTGAGAGTCCCTGAATGCACTTTTTTGTTGAGTAATTATTACCCTATGGATGCTGCAACCAGGGCCAAGTGGATTGTATTGAGTGGAGTGCTATCTATGGAATAATATAATATATATTATTATATATATATATAATAAATATATATATATATACACACACACCCACAATACAAAAACATAAATTACCAGGGACCAGGCTCACGCTCAGCTCCTCAGATATCGTCGGTCGTCCACCGTCTTTCCAGATGTCCTCGTTGTCTCCTCCCACAGTTTGAGCTAGAGACATGAAATTCGGTACAGACGTGCAGGGCATATAGGAGAAGTGTGCTATCTTTAGCTAAGGAATCCGCGGAAACGTTATGGCGGTTATCGGCGAATTTCCGGACATTTTTTCCCCATAGACTATAATGGTAACAATCCTCAAATGTGGATATTTCAAAACTGTTTTTTTTCATGGTCATAAATACAAATGGTGATACCCCCAACCCCTCCACACAGACCCAGGTACACCACCTGACCTACCTTTCCATTCCATGGAAGCCCTATTTTAAGGGTAACTAAAGTCACAAAAAACTAATTTAGATTTATCCTCAATAAAAGATAGTTTTTGGTTATAAACAACAAAAAGACATACCCCCTCAACCAGACCCAGGTACACACACCTACTAATCTACTTATCCATTACTGTGGAAGCCATACTTAAAGGGTAACTAAAGTAAAAAAAAAACTAATTAAAGTATTCTCAATAAAAGATAGTTTTATGGTTGTAAACACAAAAAGACATACCCCTCAACCAGACCCAGGTACACACACCTACTGATCTACTTACCCATTACAGTGGCAGCCATACTTAAAGGGTAACCAAAGTAAAAAAACTAATTTAGATTTTCCTTAGTAAAAAATGTTTTATGGTTGTAAACACAAAAAAGACAACATACCCCCTCAACCAGACCCAGGTACACACACCTACTGATCTACTTATCCATTACTGTGGAAGCCATACTTTAAAGGGTAACTAAAGTCAAAAAAGCAAATTTTGATCAATAATCAAAAAACTTTGTTTTTTTAACCCCCAACGTGTTACAGGTATACACAGCTACTGACCTACCCCTCCATTACTGTTGCAGCCATACTTGAAGGGTAACTAAAATCTAAACTAATTTTGACCAACCATCAAAACAGTTTTTTTTAACTCTCAACCTGACACGGGTACACACACCTACTGATCTACTTATCCATTACTATGGCAGCCATACGTAAAGGGTAACTAAAGTAAAAAAAACTAATTTTGACCAATCATCAAAAAAGTTAGTATTTTATCCCCCAACTGACCTACCTATAATGCATGTGACATATTTAAAGGGTAAGTAAAAAACAACAATGTCCTTCATTGACATTATTGAGTTTAAAAATCTGCAGCACAGACACACAAATTCCCTTCCAAAATGCAGTCTTTCAAGCCAAATTCAAAGTTTATACTTAAACTTTCCCTTTCTAGTTGATAAGTTGTCCTCTGTTCTGGAAAATGTATCCACCTCTTCCCACTGCTCAATGTGTTTTTTTATTAGATTGAGCATGCACAGAGGAGGCAGCAGGAGAAACAGCAGGCAATCATTGGCTGAGATGTCAGCAGTCACAGCCTTAATTGACTGCAT
The DNA here is from genome assembly GCA_019447015.1 of Hymenochirus boettgeri. Classification (NCBI taxonomy): domain Eukaryota; kingdom Metazoa; phylum Chordata; class Amphibia; order Anura; family Pipidae; genus Hymenochirus; species Hymenochirus boettgeri. The sequence goes on from CM033475.1 coordinate 194,732,195, forward strand.
GGAGGGCTGAGTCTGACAGAATAGAGGTAATAATTATTCCAAAATATCTTGTTGGTAATCTACTAAACTGCTGAATAGATCAATTGGGATTTTGGGGCAGGTAACTGACAAGCGACTAGTTTTGTGTTTTAAGCTGGGTACACACGATTAGATATTTCGGTCCGATCGACCGATAGTTCAGTGTATCGGTCGATCGGACCGAAATTATCGAATCCGAATGTGCCCATGTCCGATCGACCGTTCGTCCGAATCGGACGAAAGGACGATCGGACAGGGTGGAAAACCTCGTCCGATCGTGCGGTCCTCTATGGACCGCACGATCGGTCGCGGTGACTATCGGACGCGGCTGCTTTTGCCGCGACCGACAGTCCTTCCTCCTGGCCGACCGTTCGAAAGTATCGAACGGTCGGTCAGGAGGAAAAATCGCTAGGTGTGTACCTAGCTTTAAGGGTGGAGATGCCAAAATGTAAATGATCTTATTAGGCCTTTATAGTTTCTAAACAACAATTAAGCTGGATACACACATAACAGATCATTGAAAGATGACAGGCAAGATCTGTAAGATCCTGTCTGCCATCTTTCAAAGATCTGCATACACACAGTCCCAAGCGTTCTCCCTATACACATCATAGGGAGAACGCTCAGGACTGTGTGTTTCCATCGGCCGCGCTAGACTCCTCTATAGGGAGTCTAGCGTCGCTGCTGGAAATTTTCGGTCTTTTCCAAACAAGCGTTCGTCCGACCCGATCGTTTGGCGACCGCGCACTCGTTCGGAAAACAAAGGTACACACAGTAGCAATAAAGTCCCGATACTGTCGGTTCTGACAGTATCGGGGCTTTATCGTCACTGTGTGTACCCAGCTTTAGCTGTTGTATCTAGGCAAGACCTTTAGTTTTAAGCTAGGTACACACAGTACAGTTCAGTGAAAGATGACAGACAGGATCTACAAGATCCTGTCTGTCATCTTTCAAAGATCTGTATACACACAGTCCCGAGCGTTCTCCCTATGAACTTCATAAGGAGAACACTCGGGACTGTGTGTACACACATAACGATAAAGCACCGATACTGTTGGATTTGGGGCTTTATTGTTACTGTGTGTACTCAGCTTTATTCTCTGTCTGGATATATTGAAAACTTAAATGTATGTTGTTTTATTATTGGGCATAAATCTACTCTCATTCAGAATCATATAAGCAGTTGTTAGCAGAAAAAACAGAGAACAATTAATCTGTGATCACAGTAATGGAAGCCGCAAACATTTTATACTTATTTAACACTGTAATCACAACAAAGTTGCCAGTATTCCAATTTTATGACAATGACAATGAAAATGACAATGACATGTATTTTATATATTCTATACAATGTCTATATAAATAAATGGATTCCACTCTACCTTAAGCCTCCTACACATGTCCGATTGGACGCCCGAGGAACGACCTCCGAGCATGTGTACCCATGCAACGAATGGCCGTTACAAGCAATAATTGCAAGTGTGTATGCTTTCCCTCAGTCGTCGTTCATCAAATGCCTTGCACTTGGGGGTCGTGTGTTGGGTGTCCAATCAGAAGTGTGTATGGACCATTAGAGCTCTTTAGCGATTATCTGTCTACACTTGCAGACAGTAATTCATTTAATATACCGTGTATACTCAAGTATAAGCCGAGGTTTCAGGCTTTAAAAATAGCCTAAAAATCAAACCTAGGCTTATACTCGGGTCAATCACCTCACTCAGTCTGCAATTCAGTAATCCGGCTGCTGCTTGCTCTGCATCCACTGATCTGCTAGCTGACGCCACTACTCGGGGGGGTCATTCTCACTTCCCGGCGCTGAGTAATGACGTCAGGCGGTATTTCAGTGGATGCGGAGAAAGCAGCAGCAGGATTGCAGACTGAGTGCCCCTCCTGTGGATCTCAGGACAAGTGGGACTGAAGTTTGAAAGTTGGGACTGTCTTGCAGATTCTGGGACTGTTGGTAAATATGTATCAAAATACATGCTGAGCTTGTATTTCGCAGCAAAGATACAGGCTATTTTGTGATACATATGACAAGTAAAAGTGCAAGTCACCATGCTGCAAGCATTGTACCATAATCATGTTTTAGATGGGAATTGGATATCATAACAACTAGAGCCAGGGTCCCACTGCAAGTCCCCTATCCCAGACCTGGTACCAGTTGGCCATTCACCAAGTACCCAGCCCCCCCCCGTTTACGCAGTTGAACCAGGAGCGTAACTGCAGGGCCCCCTGTAAGTTTGCAGACTTAGGTTCACTATCAGCTGTTTTTAAAGGGCATGTCCACCCCTTTTTAAAACTAATATAGCGGTTGGGGCTGGGGGAGGGAGATCTACTATACCACAAAGGGGATTTACACTAGGGGGAGGGAGAGCAAAACGGGTGGGAGAGGGCTGCACTGCACATGGCAAAATTCTCCCGGAGGAGAGACAGGAGGCAGAGTCCTATATGGTGGTCACATTTTTGGACTTTGGAGGGGCATAGCAGGGCAGCCATTTGGAGCAGAGATGTATGGTAAGGATTTTATTACACAACAGAGTGGGGCCAGTAGTGGGTTAAATTATAGTTTTGGGGGTGGACATGCCCTTTAAACAGCTAATCGTGCGTATCAAGTAAACATACGCGCAATCAGCTGTTTAAAAGACCGGACCCAAATTTACTGTTCGGTTCCAGAAGTTCTGTCGTGTAGGTTTTCTTACCTACGCACGATCAGCTGTTTAAAAATATCTGATCGCAGAGGCTGTGGTGGGCCCTTTTACCATCTGGCCCTCCCCGTGCCCCCAGGGGGATGGCGGGGGCAGTAGTTACTTACTGCTGCATTGCTAGTTTTGGATTAATTAAGATTAAGTGCAGTTCAAAGTACATTACCATGCAAGCACTAGACACTAGAGCTCCAGGAGACCGATATTTCATACCCTTCTGATTGTCAGTCATCTCGGATGCTCGGCTAGATCCTGCACGTGGCTAAAATCCCTTTAACATAATAAGGCTTATTCTTTACATAGCCTCTTAACTGCATTGTGTTTTTGGAACATGATGATAAGACATTTTTCTGGTTACAGTGAAGACCCTCTGATAAAATATACAATTTGCCCCAGAATGTGCTTTGAGTCCTTTAGAAGAAAAGCACTTTACAAATGTTATTGTATTGTACTGTAGAATAGAGGAATACCTTCCTGACTCCAAATAGCCATTGGATTTATCCCTGGATCAACTTGGAATTTTATGTATTAATACCCGTACCACTGAATTTCCTTTAATTCTAATGGATCTTTCTGTGCACCGTCTGCCAAAGTTTTATTATACTTACTGTAAAGAACCTGCTCCTAACATAAAGATGAAACCTCCATCCAGAAGCATAGCAGGCATACAGTAATGAATTCATAGAACAAAGTAGGATATATCAACATATTTTAAAGAGACCATTCTTTCTAAAAGATAAAGTTATTATGAGGGTGGAGTTGTCCTTTAAATATCAGCTCCCTAATAGCAAGGGGAATAAATGTAACTGATTTTTTCAAAATGAAAGAGAATATGTAAAATAACTAAGTATGCTTAATATAAACTAAGATTTTTTTTTTTAAAATAATAAAATTTTCCACTGAATTTTCCCTTTAAGGCAGTGATATAAACTCCTTTATTATATATTCCTGTAAATATATTACCAACCGCAATGCTCATACTCCATATCCTACTGGGCTCCCTTTTCCCTTTTGCTCTATTCAGTTCCTCTGCCTTCACTCATACATTTTTTTGTTTCTTTCCTTGCTATTCTATCTCAGGAAATGTCCATTCTTTTTTCCTTTGTTAATAGTCTGCTTTGCTCTACTATTACTACTTATTTCCTTTGGCTCCCGTTTTTCATTTGGCTTGTTTACCGGTATTTCCATTAATTCTGTTGCTCTTATTCTCTCTACCATGATCCTTTTTCTCCATCCAACCATCCTGTTCCTCTTCCATCCATTCTGACCAGTCTCCAGCTAAACCTCCCAAATGCTATATAATCTGTCCCTTAAAATTGCCAAATCAGAGAATCTCTAAATAACACATGCAGCAAGGCTGGCCACAGACATAGCAATATTATTGGGTGATAACCAGTATCGGGTGATAACTGCTCCATGAGTGGTATCCTTCAGCAAAATCAGTTATTATTGGAAATTTTGTGCAATCAATATTATCAGCTGCAATCTTCTGCAGCCCCCCCATGCAAGATCGGAGGCCGGGCCCCTGACCCCCCCCCCTTTTCCCAGACTGAGGTCCATGATCAACTGTTTTTAAACAGCTGTTTGCATGTATGAAAGTAAACTATCAGCTCCCCCCTCCCCCCTGGAAAATCCTGCACTTGCAACTGAAGAGAGCCTGAGATCAGCTCTTTTTCAACAGCTGATCTCGCGTATCTTTACTCTATATGCGCGATAAGCTGTTAAAGAGTGCTCTGGGGAGGGGTGTCTGCCAGGGGTCCTGCCTCCAATTTTGCAGGGGGAGGGGCTGCAGTGTCGCATCTGACTGTATCTATTAACTCAGTTCCAGTACCTGCACCCATGGACTTGACAGATCACAGACTATGTGGATTTTATGAGGCTGAAAGTCCTGTTCACTAGCCTCTAACTGGGGGGGTGGATGGGTGTTGTGAGGGCGATAGTAACTCCACTGTGTTTAAAGTTTGTCAGGCTGAACATAAACTACTGTACATGTTCACAGTCGCACAAGGTTACATGTGTATGTCTGAGATAAAGTGCCTTGATTATAAATTACATACATTAGAAATAAAAAAACATACAACACCACTTATGGTAGATTTTTAATTTGTTTGTCATGTTTGATTGATCAGTCATGTGTATACCTTGAAATGAACTGGTCTAATAAACGATTGTGGTCAGTTATTGGTTTGGTTATTTCAGACAATTCCGACTGGTTGCTGTTGGGCTCCTGCTTTAAGTAAATGATAGTGATCCTGTTATTGTATATTCCCCCAAACGATAAATCCATGTATAGTATACTGATTGGCCAGAGATTTTCAGGACCTAGGCTGGGAAGGATTTTTCTTTTCTATAGAGGGAGCTTATGGCCCTGGGTAAGTGAACTATGGGTTGAAATAAGGACAGGGAGGAAGCTTGCAGTTGGATGTGGCCAGAAACAAATATCAGTTAAGAAACCAAAGATGTAAGCACTCATTTATTATGTGGTAGATTATCCTGCTTAGGTCGACTTCCCATTTAGACAAAACATATAGTAATCCGCACGCACACGATCTGTATATTTTATATCCATGTCTGCATAGCACACAAAACATTGAACACAGCACACACAACATAGAGAACACAGCACACACAACATAGAGAACACAGCACACACAACATAGAACACAGCACACACAACATAGAACACAGCACACACAACATAGAACACAGCACACACAACAGAACACAGCACACACAACAGAGCACAGCACACAAAATATAGAACACCGCACACAAAACATAGAGAACACAGCACACACAACATAGAGAACACAGCACACACAACATAGAACACAGCACACACAACATAGAACACAGCACACACAACAGAACACAGCACACACAACATAGAGCACAGCACACAAAATATAGAACACCGCACACAAAACACAGCACACAAAACATAGAGCACAGCACAAAAAAACAGAACACAGCACACAAGGCAATGTCAGAAGTTTTACTAACACGAACTAAATTCGGTGCGGTTATTCAGTTTTTCACTTTTGCCTAAATACAGACAATACAGGCAAGATTTTTGTGTTACTAACTTAATATGGCTAATGATGAACTAGAAAACGGAGTTAAAGTTGCAACTGTTACATTTTGCCTGGTTTACAATAGTTCCCTATGTCCAGGGCTTGGCCTATGGGAGACATGCTTCCCATAGGTTGGCCTGTCTGATCAGAGTTTATTTATGGATATTTTTTCTATTTCCAGGGCAAGGGCCTGGGATTTAGGTGCTCAATTGCCAGGTACATCAAAGGTAAGGGGGTTATATCCAATGGGACAGAATAATCTGCCTCTTAAGAGCACTAACAACAGCAAACACATAAGTTTGTGCACAAACCCTGCAATTTTTCAGACCGATCGACAGAGCAGTGTATCAGCCCCAAAAAATTTCATGGACTTGCAGCGGCCCCAACCATTTGTTCATCTATGGACCGCACGCTCCGCCACAGTAAACTTTTGCCATGACCGACAGTCCTTCGTCCTGTCAGATGTTTGTGACAAAGTATCCCATGGTGTGTACCCAGCTACACAGGATATTACCTACTATTCCATTTGGAATTGTAGTGCTACAACTGCCTTGGTGCTACTGAAGGATCCACCGATTCAGATAAAGACATATCAGAGCACTCACCTTACAAAAAAGGCCTGCTTTATTTATAATATGTGTTTGTATTGTGCGTGTGTATATATCATATATATATAATATATATATATATATATATATATATATATATATATATAATGTTCAACAAATATCAGCGCTACTCAGGTCCTTCAACAAGTGCGCTGACGAGTTGAGACGCGCTGGGTGAGATTTGCCTCTGGGCTGCCGTGTACACATTATGACAAGCAGGAAATGACACGCTGTAGTCTCGGATTGATGGCGCAAGGCAGAACCCGGGCCAGTGAATAGAATATGATGTATAGGTTGGAGATGGTACAGTTAGTCCATGCTAAATTTAGAATTTGCTACTAGTGGTTTGTAGCTTATATTGCGTTTGCTGAATAGGTGGGATGGTATTGGTAGACTGGTTGGCAACCTAGATGCTGTGTTGTGTGAGAGGTTATTTTTTTAGTTTATTTATATGAGGGGTTATTATTGTGATGCACTTGGTGGGAGGAGTGAGGGTGGGTATATAAGGTTGGGGGTTATAGTGGGCTAGTTACCCTGATGACGGCCTTGTTGTAGGCGGAAACACGTTGGTATCAGTAAATGACTATATGAACTTGGTGAGAAGTCCCTTGAATGCACTTTTTTGTTGAGTAATATTTACCCTATGGATGCTGCACCAGGGCAAGTGGATTGTATTGAGTGGAGTGCTATCTATGGAATAATATATATATATATATATATATATATATATACACACACACACACAATACAAACACATATATTATCCAGGGACCAGGCTCCAGCTCAGCTCCTCCAGATATCGTCGGTCGTCCACACGTCTTTCCAGATGTCCTCGTTGTCCACACCCACACGTCCTTCCAGATGTCCTCAGTGAGGCCTTAGTCCCCTCTCTCCAGGTCACACAGACTGTTGGCCTTAAATCACACACACCACCACACACAGGCTGAGGCTCACACAACCACCAGACAGGCAGACAGGCTTACTCACCTACCCCAAATAATAGCTCTGCAGTGCTCACCAAATTAGGACCCAGGCCAAGGCCCAGCCAGACAGCACACACAAAAAAAACACAGTAAACACCACAGAAAAGCCCAGCCAGCAGCACACACAGACCCCCCTGCTCCAAAGCCCAGATTCCCCTCCCAAAGGTACCACCAGCTCCCTCCTGCCCCCTCTCTCCCCCTCCAAAAAATGCCCCTCACTCACTCACAAAACAAACATTAAAATAATACCAGCCAAGTGCAATAATACCAGTCAACCAATCGTTCAGATTAAATAATCTGATAAAGAAAAGCTAAGCTTGCTGACCCATAAATCCGCCGCTCCTCTCACCAGGCTGCTCTGCAAATAACCGCCACACTCCTTGACTTTATATAGGTTCGGTACCACCCCCAAGCACTGGGCGCGTAAGTGATGTGACGTCACTGGCCAATCGGAAGGGCAGCAGGTGGCAATTTAAAAAATAATGACTTCAGCTTAGCTGTGATTGGTTCCAAACTTCCGGCGTCCACGAACTTTTACATTGAGAGGCTTTTTACAGGTGCTGTGAGGGTTCCCAGACTCCAGAACGACACAGGCGCTCGCGGCTCGGCTCTTAAAGGGCAAGTCCAGTCCCAAAGTGAAAACTTACATACAGGTAAATCACCCCCCAAAACCCTAAATGGTAATAGTTTGAAATGTGAAATATATAAGTCTAACCTGAAATCCTGCACAATGTCCTGTTTCTGTTTCCTGGTTCTTCCAGTTAGTAACTGTCAATTATGGTTTGACAGTTGACATCACAGCCAATGACTGAATGTTAATCCACTGTCTGTCTCTTCCGAGCATGCCCAGGCTCAGTACAGGCTCAGTACAGGTTTCTAAATTGCTTAGTTTCCATGAGGCATCCAGAAGCATAGCAGGCATACAGTAATGAATTCATAGGACAAACTATGATATATCAACATATTTTAAAGAGGCCATTCTTTCTAAAAGATGTTCTTATGAGGGTGGAGTTGTCCTTTAAGGTACTAACAGCGCTGCGAGGGGATTCGGGGGAACCCGGGGAAAAGCCGCCTATTAGTTGTTTTTTTTACTTGGGGTGCCCGAGTGCCACCATGAGCAACTTTTTCAAGTTGCTTCATGGTAGGAGCGGCGCTGAGTGCTGTTGCTCTTTGAAACATAATGTTATGCATTTGTACTGTATCTACACAACCATTGATCCTCATGGAGATTTAGTGTTCCTGTAGGGGATGTTAGGATACACAGACACACACAGTGTTTGCCAATTGTCTGGATTTATCAGCGCTTGTGTGTCTGATGCTATTGGTTGAACTTTACTTGTGATTGGATGGTTGCTGAATAATGCCAGAGGATATTTTCCATTCATTGATTTTCCTTTCTCTTGATCACTGTTCTGCACGGAAATGGGAGAGGAAACTGTACAGGGAGATTTCATGTCGTTCACTATCCAAATGCAAATCATATATCTACACGGTACAGAACTGCTGGATCACAACACCTGATATCTCTGCAGTAAAAACATCTTGATTTAGTGCAGATTAAAATGACTTCCAGGGTGAGATTAGCTATGTGCTAGTTAGGAATTAGAATCTATTTAAGCGTATTTGATTTTAGCTTTAGTTTTCCTTTAAATATCCATTTGCTTAATTTACAACTTTCAACCTAGGTTTTTTATAATCCCAAAAGAATCTGTGGTCATTGTTTCATTTGTGTCGCATGTGCATACAGCCAAACATCGTCATAGAGGGTGCACAGCAAAATTCTGCCGTGCCCTAAATTGGTTCTGCCCAAGCCACAATACTACATAGTAGCTTGATGAACATAACACAATGAAAAGTTTGTGGGGCTCTTTTAGCTGGCTCCACCTTGCTGGACTAAGCTCCCCCCACAAATTTGTAAGCTCAGTAAAACGCCCCCATAGCTAGAATGTCACCTGAAGTGTGAACCCCGAAACTGCAGTCAGGAGTGACACACCTTTCACCAAAGTTGAAAAACTTGACCTGGCAACCCCCACCATTGCAGTCTGAGGCCACGTGGGATGAATGCAAGGGGTTCACTGCAATTGTGAACTATTCCTTTTCTACATTGATTGAAGTCCGGGAGGTTAAGGAGCTATGCCTTACCTCCCGTTCTTCAATAAATGTTTGGATAGCCAGGAACAAAGTTCTGAAAATCTTACCTTTCACGCGATCCAGCAGGGCCGCTCTGACAGTCCCCGACTGCTTCCTGCTTCTGTTACGATATTACACGCATGCCTGATAATGCGCGCTATAACATAACAGAGGCAGGAAGCGGACAGGAATTTCAGAGTGGCCCCGCGAAAGGTAAGATTTTCAGATCTTCGTTCCTAAACATTGATTGAAAAACAGGAGGTAAGGGATAGCTCCTTAACCTCGCGGGCTTCAATCAATGTAGAAAAGGGATAGTTCACTATTGCAGTGAACAATTCCTTTAATTTTTTTAATTCTCTTATTAAGTGACAAATCATTATTTGTAATATTTAACATAACTGTATAATAAACTGTAGGGGAGATTAAACCTACTGTATAGATTCCAATAAATATGTATTGATATATTATACTGTTTGTTTGTGTTTCTTATATTTTCTTTACATGAACATTATAAGGTGGTTAAGGGTGATTCATACCAGTTTTCCCATATTTTGTCAAATTTCCCAGGGCAAGCTCAATGCTGGTATATTATTTTTTCATAGGTGAGAACATAGTTTGATCCAATTTTTTTATTTCTGGTGGTAGATAGAAGTCGCCCATGAAAGTACTTTATTGTGTCCAAACCTCCTTTATATCGAGAGGAGAGGTGTTTATAAATCCAAGATAGGGGAACTTAAGCTGGGTACACATGTTCGAATCCTTTATCCCAAACAACCGGTCAGCCAGTTTGCCGCAACCAAGCGCTTGGTCCGTAGAAGACCATGTGATCGGTCTTGGTTTTCAGACGTGCTCGTTGGACAAACGAACGGTCGGATGCCGATTGCATCAGGAAGAACCCATCCAATATTTCAACCCGACCATCCAAACACTTGAATGTCGGTTGGTTGGGCTGAAATGTCGGTGTCCACCATGACAGACAACATCAATATTGCCACCAATATCTTGGTGCAACTGATCATATAGATCACACAGGTAGATGACTTTTTAAAATTTTTCTGAACCGCAAAACTTTTTTCAAGAATTTTAACATTTAAAAATGTTAATTTTTCAACATTTCTAGAAATTTCAAATCAAAAAAATTAATGATTTTAGAAATTTCTATAAATCTTAAAAATACTATGCGTAATGCCAAAACAGGAAGCGAATGTTTTCCCTGATACGCGTTCCCCAGACCATCTCCTAGGTCCCTGAGCCATATGCAGTAAGTTACCATTGCTATTTATACCTTAATTTTAGGCAGAACTTTCGGATTTTTTAACTGCCATTGGGTAAGCATTCAGACCGCATGAATTTTAAAAAAATTTCGAAAATCCGCAAACCTGCAAGCGGAACATATTTCAGTGAGTTCGGCCAAATCGACTGATATTTCCGTCAGGTTGAAACATCTGGGGCATTTTCTGGGGCCAGCGGCCAATGTCCGTTGCCATTTCAACTGGATCGGACAAACAGGCAATCAGACATGTTGGTAAATCATTGCTGATAGTTCAGTCTCCTATATCCTACAATGTTCACCGTGACCGATAGTGATTCACCACTCGCTAGTGGTGAACAGTTGGTCGGGACAAAAAAATTTGTCTGTGTGTACCCAGCCTTACAGTAAACCTTACAGTGGAAAATACTTATAAAGATTTTTTTTTTTTTTTCTATTAATGGGAATTAACTAGACAAACTAGTTAATAGAAGATCCTTTATTATGTTTCATTTGTATGTATGGACTCTTTGGGACAAGGCACTTCTGTTAGTCCACAAGCCTGCTTAATAATGGCTCATCCTCAAAGAGAACTGGGGTTTAAAGGTGATTGGTTGAAGCCATGGGATAGAGCAGTGATTGGATCAAAGGATTTAGTCACTTCACTGGTGATTTAATTTCATTCTGTGAGATGCCTGCATGTCGCACTGGGGGAATGAAGCACACAGTGTGATAGGAAACTGATAGGCAGAAGAAGAATCAGAAAAGTAATATAACACACTTTACGGTATTTAGCAAAGAGCATTAGGAATCTCATGAAGGAGGATAATGGAATAAACCAGAACTGATTATACTAACAGGAAAAGCAAATCTCTGTACTAAGTGAAATATGTTGGGATACTAAGTTCTTCAAGGTAAGAATGTTATTCCTTTATTTCTATTGGTTATTTAGCTGCCTGATTTCACGAAATATACAATTCTATTATAAATAGTTTATTGTCCTGACACTGCCAGACTGTCAGAGGCTGAAATAAAATGTATATAGTGAAAATAAAATGTTTTTTTTTACCTTAATTTGAATGAAGGTTATATTGTGTTACTTTACACCACAATGTTGTACCCACATTCTAATTATTTGCTCTCTGTAAACTGTATAAAATACATTTCATGAGAGTTCAGCATTAGGAACACAGGTGTGTGGGTATCTATCTATCCATCCATCCATCTCTGGGATGTCAAACTGGACGTCCATGATCTACAGTATCTATCTATCTATCTATCTATCTATCTATCTATCTATCTATCTATCTATCTATCTATCTATCTATCTATCTATCTATCCAAAAGTTCCAAGGCACTCTCAGGACTTGTGCAAAAAAATTACTTTATTTAACGTGCAACATACACACAAATAGCGTCGTTTTGGTCTCCTTCTTAGACCTTTTTCAAGAGAGTGCCCTGGTACTTTTGCTTTGTTGGATACATATGAATCACAGCCAGCAGCACCCAGGCGAATTGAACTACTGAAGGTACAGTGCACACATTCCTGTATGTTTATCTATCTATCTACATCTACCTACCTACCTACCTATCTATCTATCTCTACCTACCTATCTCTCTCGATCTACATCTATCTATCTATCTATCTTTCTCTACCTACCTCTCTCTCTCTCTCTCTCTATCTATCTATCCATCTATCTAATCTATCATGCCCTACATTTCTTTGTATATTACCATACCTATAAAAGGACACAGTGAAAGTTGCCATAGGCCCTACAAAACCTATTTATCATTTTTCTAATTGTTTGCACATTTTAAAGATACAGTTTATTTGTCACTCCATTAACACCGATATTTGAAAATCTTCTAATATTATATTTTACACAAAATAACGTTTTAACTACATTAAGACATTCCTATAAGAGATATTATAAGTTTAAATGCATGGTCATACCACAGCCTTGCAGGTAGCTTATAATTTTATAGCAGTGTTGTCACAGAGAAACAAATGAATGGTAGAGGGGTGATAGCCAGGGGAACAGGAGAGACCCCGTCTTACTCTTAACCTTGTAGTTTATTTGGATTGGATTGTTAAAGGGGAAGTTCAGTGCAAATACATATGCTTTTCAGAAAAAAGAGCAGTATTTATTTATCCCAATGCCCTTTAATCTGCCAATTCAGCATTTTGTCTGTGAATAAATAAATGACACTGAAATACTGACTTCCTGTTTGCAGGACCCCTAGTAGAGACTGTTATGGTCTTGCCCTTGACCCAGCGCCTGGGTTTATTCAGTTGCTCAGTAGAGATCTGAGGATGTTTGACCCATCCAACAGCCAATCAGTAGAAATTACTGTTAGGAACATTCCAAGGATGTGGTGCATTCTGGGAAGAAGGACCGTTAGAACCTGAAATGTCGGCTCACTAATGTCAACAGCAGGGAACAGCAACGGGGATGAAATCAACTGATTTTTCAAAATGGGAGAGAATATGTAGAATAACTAAGTATGCATAATATAAACTAACAATTTAACAAATATTGATCATTTCCACTGAACTGCCCCTTTAATGTCTAGTTACGCCTCCCCCTGGTTAATAGGATCTTCTGCTGTAAGGTTCCAAATTCCAACAGTGATTTGAATCAGATTTTTCTCCACATCCTTTCTATGCTGGATAGTAAAATACATGGGAAGTATTAGACATTAAGTTCTAACTTTTCAAGGAATAACCCAGAACTTTCTTTATTTGGGTTTGTTTATTTCTTGCTTGATAACACTATTTAGGTTAAATATGGAAATAATAATAGCAACCAACATAAACTACGGTAGAGAACTCAGCTGTCACCTTCAATGTCAGGTTTATCAATATTATTTAGATAATCTATAAAGTTTTAATAAACTATTGCCCCTTTTCTTAAGTAAATATATTAAAATAAATGCAAATTAGTCAATGCAACTTTATTTCCTTTTATTAAAGCACAGTCAACAAGAAATACAAAAATAAGGGAAAAGCTAATTATGCTGGTTGCTAACTGTAAAATCGGTTCTTTAGGCTGAGGACACACTTTGCAGGACGGCAATGGGCGTTTGTCCGTTTGCTCTGAAATCCGTGTAGTTTGCTGTGACGATGTGGCCACCCATATTGACATGCACTTCTCTGCGATTCTCACACGCTAATGGATCACAGGTGCATTCATAAGCGGGTAAGAAAACGTGCAAGTATGGCCTAGCCTTTAGAGACACCCCGCCCCTCTGTAAAACTAGTCCATGGAATATAGCAGTGGTTTGTGTAGGTTGTCAGTGTATTAGTTGGCTGCATTATAAGTCATTTCTGGTATAGAAACCAAATATACGTGGGATGCGGAAACAATTACATTGCAGCAAATTCTAAACTACACAGCATTAGGTATTTAATGGGATAAAATGAAACAATATGGCTCCTTCACCATCAACATTAAAAAAATAATATGAGACTTTTGTCTTTTTCTTGGGGTGTTGGTAGGATGAGTAGGAGAGGTTCACAAGGAAAGGTTGAGGGACAATTGTCTTTTTGAATACAAATACATTCTGTAGTAAGAAATTGTAAAGCTAAGACGTTGGTACAATGGAGTAAAACACACCCTCTAAATAAAGAACCTGTATAGTGCTGACTGCTTAAAGGGCAAGTCCAGTCCTAAAATGAAAGCTTACATACAGGTAAATCACCCCCCAAAACCCTAAACGGTAATAGTTTGAAACCTGAAATATATAAGTCTAACCTGAAATCCTGCACAATGTCCTGTTGCCCCTGTTTCTGCTTCCTGGTTCTTCCAGTTAGCAACTGTCAGTAATGGATTTGACAGTTGACATCACAGCCAATGACTTTCTGCCTCTTCTGAGCATGCCCAGGCTCAGTACAGGCTCAGTACAGGTTTCTAAATTGCTCAGTTTCCATGAGGCATCCAGAAGCATAGCAGGCATACAGTAATGAATTGATAGTACAAACTATTATATATTAATATATTTTAAAGAGGCCATTCTTTCTAAAAGATGTTCTTATGAGGGTGGAGTTGTTCTTTAAAGCATCTCCATAGCAAACCATAGTAGAACCTTGGAGAATGGACCTTAGAAATAAGGCTGACAGTTTAATGATTTTAGCTTAGCCAGTGGCTGATTTTCTGGTTTTGTTCTGCTAGATCTCTGGGTAGGAGTCACTTGGAAAGCAAAATTGACGTTTATTGAATTAGTAGTTTCTGGTCTATGAATCAGCTTGTTGTTTATAATAGCATGTAGCTATTGCTAAAGTCATATATAGGATGGTCAGTTAATGAAATGATAGCCTTCAGTTAAAACTTCTCCATTTTGTAATTACTAACATGGCTGGTACACACAGGTCAGTTTTGACCTGATATTACTGTCCAACAATCAATAAGCTGATTGGTACTGGCAAATTTCTTGTGTGACCTATCGCATAGCGGATTGGAGTCCAATCTATTTTTTCATCTGTGTTTTGCCAATATTTTTTGTGACTGTCTGAAATCCCCTACTTGTCATATTTACCTGTAAGAGCCTAATCTATTGATTTAGGGGGAACCCAGTAAAACGCATGACACTCTATGCAGGCTAGTTACATGGGTGCAATAATCCCCAGCATGAGGGTTTAGTTACCAATACATAATATATACATAGAAATAATAAGTCCTTCTAATGTCCCGCACTCACGCCGTAATCTTCATAGTGCCTCAGTGCCTGCCGCGATCATCAAACAGTAAATCCCAAAGAAGGTGCACTCATAGGACTTTCTGCAAATAAATGTGAAGTATCTTTATTGTATCAACGTGGTTCGGCTACACTATTAGCCATCCTGAGGACGTCTAGTAGTGTATCCGAAACGCCTTGATACAATAAAGATACTTCACATTTATTTGCAAAAAGTTCTCTGAGTGCTCCTTCTTTGGGATTTACCATAGAAATAACAATGTATATTGGCACCATCAGAGACCAGAGGTGCAAAGGGCAGAAATGCAGTGATTACTGGGTCCAATCCCCACTCTTGGGCCCCTTTTACTACCAGAGCATACAGGTTTATTTCTAGCTGGGTGTATTTCTAGCTGGATGGTATATGTGTATGGTAGATTCCATGTCCGACATTGCACTGCATTGCACTGTAAAACTTAATTACACGGTGCAATGATTAAACATATACAACACGTTATCTCACTGGTATTTTTAGAAGAAACCTGTAATCTATGGAATACCATATGTGCAGACAAAACAGATTGATTAATAATGTATACATTCATTATTTATCTAGGCTAAACTTCCCCTTTAATATTAGGCATGTACTAGAAAGAAAGGTGCAGGTGGGTCAAGCAGCTCATTAACCAACACCACTTTACTATGTTACTATGTTACCACTTTAATTCATAAAAAAAAATGAATATAAGTGCTTTTTTTTACGTAAAGGAATTAAAAATAGACACGGGAGATAAAAACACTATAATTCTGTTTTCGTTAAACTCTATATTGTCAGGAAGTTTTCATATATTAGAGAATGCTTTTGCCCCACAGTATTATATAAGCACCAGGATCCATCATGCCCTTGAACTGCTACATTCCTGCCTGCCCATTACATAACCATTTACAGTGTGTGTATGTATAGATTTTCACCTTGTCAATCATCATTGCAAACACAGATTTCCGATGTTATGTTGTCGTTTTTAACCATTTATTAGAATAACAGACAATAAGATAGAAAGGCAGTTTATTCAGTCACTCAGTGTGGATCAAAATCACTGCTAATATTTAGATGTTAAATTCCTATTGATTTCCAGATTAACACACAGAGCAATGGATATTTGTCCTCGTACTGGAAATCTGGGCTATGCACATGTGAACGATGCGCTAACAGGAAGCTTTATGGCACAGTATAGGGATTTATGTATTGTGTGGCATAAATTAATTTATTCCACAATAAACAACCCAGGACTGCTCAAATGAAAAATGAAATGTTGCTTGATGTTCAATTACCCCTCTTTCTGCTTTAAGTTATCAGCTGTCAGTCATGGGTGTAAAAAATGACATCACAGCCAATGACAATGTTATTCTCCTAACTGCCTCCTCTGAGTGTGTGTGCGCTTGTAAAGAGCTTGGAGAGTAGGCAGGATTCTGAAATACAATGGTCAATTTTTACCAAAACTCTGCAAAGGCAATATGACAAAAAAGAAAATGATGTGTTTATTTGTTATGATAAACTGTTCTTTTTTCCAGTTACATCCCATATTTGCACATTGATCCTATCCGTAGCAGCTAATAACTGCACAGAGGGACCTTAGGAATTGCAGTATGTATTTTCTTCCTGTATCACTGCCCTTACATTTAAACAGAATACCTTGTGTGAGATTAGATATGACATTGTCATGAAATTCCGAGGCTGCTTGCCACTAAGCCTCACGTCTGCTTTATATGGAAACATAAGCAGCTCTTGTGTGCATTGTGTGTATGAGGTCTGTAGATGTCACAAGGGCCAAAGCCACAATTACAATTTGACCCCCACACATCAGAGGACACAATATTTGAACACATGTGAAATATTCTAATACACATATTAGATTCAATGTTTGATCATGAACAATGACCCCTGTGATAAACGTAAGGGGGCCACTTTTAATGGTGAGCCTTACTAAAATAAGACATATAATAAAATAAACATAACTAAAAACTTTCCCTTTCCAGCAAAACTAAACTGCACCACGGGTAGCATACTATCTGTTGAAGGTATCTGCTGATGACACGTGTAATTGTTGGCTAACATCTTCATAAGGTGCTTAGCAAGGGAATCTCCTGATGATGAGTTCACGTTGACCAATGTGCGCATACTCAGCAATATTAGCTCAAAT
This sequence comes from Hymenochirus boettgeri, assembly GCA_019447015.1. NCBI lineage: Eukaryota > Metazoa > Chordata > Amphibia > Anura > Pipidae > Hymenochirus > Hymenochirus boettgeri. The sequence goes on from CM033475.1 coordinate 194,749,834, forward strand.
CATCTTTGGTGATGTCACTGCAGCCTATTAATATTGCCCTGTCCTGCTTGTCACAAACAATATTATTATGCTCAGTGAGTCCTCTCTCCTATTGACAAAGATGCCATGTAAGTAATGGATAACCAATTCTTAACTTGTCAAAGCAAAGGGTAGTCAGTAACAGAACTAGCATTTAATGGGAAGGGGAGAGGGAGGGGTAATAATGTACTCTGGGAAAGATAGAAAGCCTTGATTCATCACAGACCTTAAGAAGTCCACTGGAAGGACATTACCCTCCAGGATGATTCACTGCACACCAATCAGATATAAGCAGAGCATTGGTGAGGCCTTGCATTGGGTAAATGAACACATTTAGAAAAGACAAGCTATTAACCATTCTTAGTTCCCTTGTCAGGCAAGGTGGTGAACCGAAATATCAAAAATGTGTATACGAAAATAACAGTGTTCACCTAATCAGATTAAAATGTCCTACCTAGTCTATACAAACATAAAGAAGATAATCAATGCACATTCCTAGGCCCCATACAATATCATATTATCTGCACACTGGCATACTTTATAAACAAAGGGGTTTTAGTATACATTACTGTGATCACATGAATGAAAAGCCTTCCAACCACGTCAAGGTTGGAACGCTTTTCATTCATATGATCACAGTAATGTATACTAAAACCCCTTTGTTTATAATGTATGCCAGTGTGCAGATAATATGATATTGTATGGGGCCTGGGAATGTGCATTGATTATCTTCTCTATGTTTGTATAAATGTTTGACCAGATCAGTAGCACTTCCGCTAAATGTAGGTGTAAATTAGCCTAATTGGAGTGCTTCCACAATCCTTGTATTGTACCTACCTAGTCTATGATAACTGTCCATATCAGGGCAGTATCAATAATGTTGGTATCAATAATGTTTTTATTTTGTATTGACAAATTCTTGTACAAAACTATTTAGTGGTCTCTGTGGACTGTTTATTAAGGGATTGTCTCCTCCCTCAAGGCAATTCAGGGAATGAATATATTTTCACAAACCACAAATACATATACGTGAAAATCAAATTGCTACAAGCTAAAATACAGAACCACAAATACACATTTTTTGTATCACTGCCAATGAACAAATTTCAGTAAATAAAGTAAGAAGGAAAGATTTAAGGCTACAGCTCCCTTTCATCCTTATGCAAAATAGGGAGAAGACACATTTAGCTGGTTTATATTTTACCATGGTAACCCTTAAAGGGCAATTAAAGCCAATTAATTGACCCCCTCACTTAATAATATCCAGGGAAAGGAGCTAAACCCTGGGACTTAATTCCTTAGAATGTGCCCTGTAAATTTGGTTCCATAAAACCACTTTCTGGGCTCCCCAGTCATCATCCAGGAATATGGCAGCACTGAACAATGGGAAGAGTGTGCATACAGAGTGTGCCTTCCTAATGATACTGGGTCATGATGGGGGCGAGTCTGCAGGGTTCAGGGGTAAGGACTTAGTGGTTTAGGTCCTCACCCAGGGTATTATGAAAGGGGAGGAAGAGGGGGGGGGGGTTAAGAAGGAGGTGGGGGGTAATTGCCCTTTAAGGAAATGCCATACCTTCTATTAGCAATTGTATTGTTTGAAGAACGCACTCCTGTAGACTTTGCTCTTTCTTTATATGTTTATTAGTGACATGCATGCACAACGTTTCGGGGTGTGTCCCCCTTCCTCAGGTGCATACCTTCTATTAGCCATTTAGCTTGTGGAAGGCAGTTAGCCTCTTAGAGAGTATAACATGGAAATTACCCAGAAGTCTCTCCTCCTTTGATTTTAATGCACAAAAGCACAATTTTAGTCAAACCCTGAGGCTTTCAAACCCTGCTATTGTTTGTTCTATAAAACCTCTATTAAAGGACAAAGCAGGTGACAAAAATCCCCAAACACTGCTTGTCTCTGTCTCCTTGACCCTCAAGGGGAGGTACAAGAACAGCTTCAAAATAAACACAAACAGAGCTGCTAAGAGGCTTCCCTGGGATAAACCTGTGTTTAAGTATTACTGCTGACAGTAAAAATGGTCATGAATTGTCACATAGATGAAGAGTAAAGAATTGGTTCTTAGCAGATTGACAACATACATTACCGAAAGAAAGAATAACAGAGGTTGGAGTTCATCAAAATGATAAATAAATAATTTTTGGTGCATAAAAGTTTCTCCACTCTGATAAACATGTTCCAACATTTCCAATATCTAGTAAATGTATGTAATACTAATATATGTAATACTATTTTTCCCAGTTTAGCTTTGGATTAAAGCCTTAAATGATGGACATCTTGTGCCTTTAAAACTGCCAGGAAGTCAACTTTCTCATCTACCTGGCTTCTAATCACCGCCAGGCTGGGTAGCAGCACCATTCTCCCCCGAGGCGCTCTAGCCATGGGGGTAGCGCGTGCCATCCGTCGCTTCAGCACAGATATGCCAGATCCACTCCGTGAGGAAGAGGAATCTGAGTTGACACAATCAATAAGAACGACTCCCTACCATAATGGGAAGTTACACACTAAGCCGGTCCGTCAGCGCAGTCGATTTGTCCAGAAAGATGGTCATTGCAATATAGAGTTTGTAAATCTCAGTGAAAAAAGCCAACGTTACTTAACAGACCTTTTTACTACTTGTGTTGACATACGCTGGAGGTGGATGTTCCTCATTTTTTCCTTTACTTTTGTTTTCTCATGGTTACTTTTTGGTTTTTCATTTTGGTTAATTGCATCATTGCATGGGGACTTGGCTATTCCAGCAGAATCTGGTTCTGATGAGAATCATTCTACACCATGCTTTTCTCAAGTCACTAGCTTTATGGCCGCCTTTCTGTTTTCCTTAGAGACCCAAACTTCCATTGGTTATGGATTCCGAAGTGTGACAGAGGAATGCCCATTGGCTGTTTTGACCGTAGTACTCCAGTGCATTGTGGGGTGTATTATTGATGCTTTCATCATTGGAGCCATCATGGCAAAAATTGCCAAACCCAAAAAGAGGAACGAAACTCTAGTTTTCACTGAAAATGCTGTGGTGGCGTTAAGAGATGGAAAGTTATGTCTTATGTGGAGAGTTGCAAATCTACGCAAGAGCCACTTGGTGGAGGCCCATGTTCGAGCTCAGCTACTACAGGTATAATTATACTTTTATACAGCATTTTAAATGTATTATGAGGGAAGTTTAGTAAAGGGAATCAAGCATAATTTCTAATAATTTTGTAAACAAAAAAAAATGATATTTTCCTTGCAAATACACCATTTGTGGTCCTTGTATCATTTGCCTCATGCCCACCCTTCAAACAAAAACTGGTGACTTGTTGGTTATCTTCCCGCAATCCTAACTGCTGTTTTTCCCATTTTATTATATGCATTTGTTACAAGATATTTAAAAATAAGTTCTATTCCTTTCTGGCAAAGGAAAGGAGCAAGTGTGCAGAGGAGGCAGCAGGTGAAACAGCAGTCGGTCATTGGTTGTGATGTCAGCATTCACAGCCTTAATTGACTGCATGGAGGGAGGGGCCAGATGTCTCTGATATACAAATTTTTGTTGGAGGTGTGGACATGCCCTTTAAAGGACAATTATACTCACCTTCCCTCCACTCCTCTTCCTTAGTCAGTACTTTCTACCCAGGATGAGAACCTGAATCGCTAGGTCCTCACCCCTGGGTTTGCTTAACTTTCTTCATTTACTTACTTACGCGCTGCTCTGGTGAGCCACGCCCTCTCCTCCGTCGGCGATGAGGCCAATAGGATGACACACTATGCAACGCGCGTGCCTTCCTATTGGCCTTGTCGCGCAAGAAGAGGAGGGGCGGAGCCTACTGGAGCAGCGTGTAAGTAAGTAAATGCAGAAAGTTAAGCGAACCCAGGGGTAAAGACCTAGCGGTTCTCTCTGGGTAAGAAAGTACTGACTAAGGACAGGGAGCGGAGGGAAGGTGAGTATAATTGTCCTTAATATTAGTAATGCAGGTAATAAAGTGCAAAAGGTAACTGACCATTGTCCAGTTTTTTGTTTTATGGGTGAACTTGCCCATTAAATGCAGACTAACATTTAGGACTGGACTGTGACTGGACTTCCTTTCTTCCTGTCATATATAGTTATATAGTTATTTTTGGTTGAAAAAGACAAATGTACATTACGAGCCCAACAATCAGAGAAAATTGTCACCTACAATGATACTAAACCTCTCCCACATACTCTAGCTGTAAAAAAAAAAACAGCTGTTCTGGACATCACTTTATACATGCACAGCCATGGATACATTAACTAATTGTACCTCAAACCAGACATCCTACCCTATTAATATTATATTGATATCCAGGACACCTACCCCCCCCCGACCCCTCAACCCGGCAGCCACATAAATGAAAAGGTTTGTGATGCTCTTGCGGGTGTGCAGGAGACCACACTAGAATCCGGGAGACTTTACACTGGATTTCAATGAGATGTCATTTTTAGCTAGGTCAGTGTCTAAAATGCTTGATTGCATGGGCACAACTACCAGGGGAGCAGGATGAGAAACCGCCAAGGGGGCCGGAAGCCAAGGGGGCCTCATCTTATTTTTCCTATGACAGATGTAGCCTCCTCCTAGAAAACCACTGTGGATGAAGCACGGATAGGAGCCCCATCATAGTTTTGCTAGGGGGCCCAGTGATTCCTAGTTATGCCACTGGTTGGTTTGGGTGGAGCTTGATTCATTAGACCAAGTGATCTATGTCACCTTACACTATAAGGCAAACATAAAAGCATTGGTTTCAATGCAGCCAAAAATGATGTCATAATGAAGTGCTTTATCCAGGGGAGCAACCGCAGGGGGGGCCTCATCTTCCTATTTTTCCTATGACAGATATAACCTCCTCCCAGAAAACCACTGTGGAGGAGTTCATATTAAGGCAGGTTCACATTATATTTCATATTTGTTAAGACATATAAGATCGATCTGTCACAAAATCCACCAGATCACTTTTATTCTGCCATAGCGCCTAGTAATTGCTTTAAACCTGCCACAGATCCTCACAGATTGCATTCTATTTGCATACCCTTCAACATTACCACTTTATTAGGTACAAAGTACAGAGCTGCAGAGGGAGGATAATGAAGTGAACCTGATCTTAGCACAGATCTGTGCTATGCAATTCTCATTAATCTACCGGTCTAAAAGTAAATGAAAATGTCACTATCTAAATGTGAATGAAACCTTTAGAGCAGATCAATCCGGTTCCACCTTTTGTTAATTTCCCAATCATGCACTGACGTACTGACTTAACTAGAATGAGATCTGACTGCAATCCAGTGTGTGACACTCCTTACTACATGAGGAGGTAAGACTGGGTTACAAACGGTAAGATATTTTCGGCTGAACAACCGTTCATCTGGATCGGGCCCGTTGGTTAATGCAGTTCCCTCGCTCAGGACAAATAATTTCCCCATGTGTACCCAGCCTAAGACTAGGAAAAGTGATGAAATCTGCTATTTACAAATGACAGGAGAAAACAATTTATTAATATCTATTCTATGGACTGGTACCCAACATTGCACAGCATAGTCAAGGCAAGGCCTTGCAAGGGTTATAACAAAGGGGGAAATTGTGTTTTTCTCAATTAACTGAATCCTCCTTCATATACAATAATCAGGGAGATTCAATAAAAGTTCTTATCGTTTAAAACGGTGATAATTTTGCCCCAGGCAATCAGATCTTATTTAACATTTGAAAGCTAACATCTGATTGGTTGGGGCAAAATTAGCACCATTTTAAACGATAAGCAGGGAGATACAATATAGCCCTTTTCTGTCTAAAACCCACGTTAACCCGAAAAAATGTCAGGTTAACGTGGGTTTTAGACGGAATTTAGAGCACAGCGCCATTTCCAATTGTTTTTGGAAATAGCGCTGTGCCAACTATCCAAAACCCCTGCTGTTAAGGTTTGCGCTACCTCGTAGCGCAAAACTTAACGGTAAAGGTTTAGGAGCGTTAAGGTCACGCTCCTTACCTTAGCCCGATCCTGCGATGCAATAACTGACGTAATCTCGTTTACGTCAGTTATTGTATCGCGGGATCGGGCTAAGGTAAGTAACGCGGCGTGGGGTATTGGATCTCCCCGATTAACTTTTATTGAATAACCCTGAAAGTATTTTATTTGCTTAAGCAGATACATGCAGTCAACAAAGCCAGCTCCCTGCAAAAAGTTAAGTATAGTTTCCAAACTATTGCAAACCCAGGATAGCCCTGAGGAACATCATGAACAAACGTTTTAAGTAAAAATATTATATTAATATCCACTCTTTAAAAACTTACCTTTATCTGAGTCCCAATCCTACTGCAAATACCATGATCGCTGTATTATGATGTAATGTATCAAATATTTTTTTCAAAATCTACACAAGTCACAACCACTGAGTACTGACTAAACAAGATTTAGATTTTGACTCACCTAGGGGCATATTTATAAAGGATTGTCTTTTTCGCCAAATAATTAGCGCAGCACATCGCAGCGAAAATAGCGCCATTTGGGGCTTCGTTTCGCCTTATTTATAAAAAAGCGAAAAACACACTTTGCGGCTGAAAAAGGCGAACGGGCGCGATAAAGAGCGAAAAGTATCGCAGCGAAAACTTAACGCATCTAAGAAGACTGCATTGTGAAAACCATTCAAAACCAGAAAAGCCCACTAGAAAATGATGTCAAGTTCAAAATGGCCACCTCACATTTACCAAGAAGTCAGCCATGTCTTATTTAGTCAATCTTCTTAGAATTTCTCAATTGGAATACAGTTTTCTTTTGCACTGCACATTCGCCTTTCTAATGCGCGTTCGCCTTTCTAATGTGCGTTCGCCTTTCTAATGCGCGTTCGCTTTTCCAAGGCATATTCCATTATTATGTGCGTCCGCCTTTCTAATGTGCGTTCACCTTTCTAATGCGCGTTCGCCTTTCTAATGCGCGTTCGCTTTTCCAAGGCATATTCCATTCTAATGCGCAATCGCCTTTCTAATGTCGCTTTTCCAAGGCATATTACATTCTAATGCGCGTTCGCCTTTCTAATGTCGCTTTTCCAAGGCATATTAAACTCTAATGCGCGATCGCCCTTCTAATGCGCGTTCGCTTTTTCAAGGCATATTACCCATTAGAATGCCTTTTCGCTCAAACAATGACTTTTCACCACCTTCAGGGTCGCGCTAATCTTTCGCTCTTTTTAACGCAAAAACCACCTTTCGCTCTTTTATAAATCGCGTTATGCCTTTTTGCTCCTTTTTCGCTAAAATTACCATTGCGAAGTTAGGCGAAAAGGGTTTAGCGATAGCTCGCGGAAACGGTTTCGCCATTCGTTAACGCTACCTTTATAAATAGCGTTAACTGTCTTTTTGGCGAAAACCCATGCGAAAAGCGAATGCGAAAACATTTCCCTACTTTTCGCTCTTTTATAAATATGCCCCCTAGTCATAGAATGCATTTACATTGGTTTGGAAGGATCTGTTGTGCTTGCTGGGACTTACTTATTATGTTATAATCTCAAATGTATTCAAATACCTTAACAAGTTAATTTGCTTTTCACTAATAATTAATAACATTAACATACATCTGTAATAAATGGCAGATAAAATGCCTTCGCTTCAAGCATGGCAGTGTGGAAGCGAAGGCATGAGACAGGTCAGTGGCCTGTAGGCTTATTGCACTGAATAAGCTAAAGCACAATAAAATGTCATGTGGATATAAAAAAAAAACATTAGGGAAATCCAGAACAATGAAAGTTTTGAAGTACTGTCTATTAAGGATGTCAGGTCCCAACTCCAGAATTGCCCATAGCTAGTGATTTGTACATCTTTCAGCCAATAATTGGGACTTAATGTCTGAAGGTCATGCTTGTCACAAGGTGTATTAAATGGCACACAGTGCAAAATTTTCGACAGCAGCATCCATCATTACTCAGCTGATGAGGTTCAAGACACGTCCATTCACTGATTTCCTTCTCCCTACATTAGGAGGTGACAGTGTAAACAGTTGGTAGATCAGTTACTATCAGTGAGATACAAGGCAGGTCTATTCACTGATTTCCTTCTCACTACATTAGGAGGTGGCAATGTAACCAGGCAGAAGATCAGTTACTATCAGTAAGGTACAAGGCAGGTCCATTTACTGATTTCCTTCTCCCTACATTCGGAGGTAACAATGTAACCAGTTGGAAGATCAGTTATTATCAGTGAGGAACAAGGCAGGTCCATTCACTGCTTTCCTTCTCCCCACATAAGGAGGTGACAGTGTAACCAGTTGGAAGACAAGGCTGGTCCATTCACTGATTTCCTTCCCCCTACATTAGGGGGTGACAATGTAACCAGTTGGAAGATCACTTACTATCAGTGAGATACAAAGCAGGTCCATTTACTGATTTCCTTCTCCCTACATTAGGGGGTGACAATGTAACCAGTTGGAAGATCAGTTACTATCAGTGAGATACAAGGCAGGTCCATTTACTGATTTCCTTCTCCCTACATTCGGAGGTAACAATGTAACCAGTTGGAAGATCAGTTATTATCAGTGAGGAACAAGGCAGGTCCATTTACTTTCCTTCTCCCTAGGTGACAGTGTAACCAGTTGGAGGATTAGTTATCTTTGTTTCTCTTTGGATCCCTTGGCAGGTTCAGCCTTTACCAGTTGTTACATTTTACCCCTCTACTTTTTCTTGGCTGGCTGTCCAGATTAAGTAGATACATTTAATGATACATTGTCTCTCTGCTATTACTGCAGTAAGGAATTCATGTTTTAGTAAAAACTGAGGACTTCAGGCATGATGCCCCTATAGATCCTGACGTCCTAGGCCATAATCATAGTCATAATGTACTTAACATTGGTGGGATTGTTATATATAAAATATAACATATGACTCAACATATGAATCAAAACAAAGTAAAGGAGAAAAAAAGGTTCTTTTTAGAGAATTCTAAGATAACTTTTTAAAGAATTTAATTACATATTCTATTAGAGAATTCTATTATATATTTTATTATAAAGCACTGAGACCCACCAGGGGAATAGGAGTGATAGTGAACGTAAAGGCAGGGCCGCCATCAGACTTTTCTGGGCCTCATACTGGGTACATTTCTGGGCCCCCAATAGCACGAACCAACTTACATGTCACGCATATCTACCAATATTTTAAAACACAAAAGAGGGACACATGGGGAGAAGAGAAGTGGTGATTGCGGATTTTTTTTCACGCTCACTTTTTAAAGACCACACCCACTTTGTTAAGGTTACACACATTTTAAAGACCATTATTCCCATTTTACATTGTTGCCTGCAATATTATTTATCAACTAGACATTAAGCCCGTTACATTAACTGGTGCTAGACATGCTCCACCTCCCCAACGCACACACAGACCAGTAAATATAAAATGTACCCATGTCCAGTACACACACTTAAGATTCCCAAAGGGCACAGACTGGTAAATAAAACATACCTTTAAGCCAAGCCCACACAGACTGGATCCCATATTAGACCCCATATTATATTCTGCATTAGTGTTGCATAAAACATATTTCATTCGTATTGACTATTGATATATTCACCCCATTCTCCATGCTCATCTACCCATTTGTGCACTGTCTGGAAAAAGGCTGCCACTATCGCCACACAGCATGGCAGCTCCACACTCTGTCCTGCCTATATGCATATTTCTATCTCTGTGTCACATTGCAGCTCCACACCATCTCTATCCTGTCTATATCCTGATAATAGAGATGATGTGGAGCCGCCCTGCTGCAATGTGACACAGAGATAGAAATTTGGATATAGGCAAGATAGGGATGGTGTCAGGGGCGTGTTTAAGGGGGGATTCCTGGTGCCTGGAATCCCCCCTTTCTGTCTGCTCAGTGCAGCCTGCTATTCTGCTTCTGCTGGTGTCCATAGACTGTTACATAGATTATTACATTGTTAATTAAGCTGTGAATTAGAAGCAGCATTTGGATGTTTCAAAAATATATCCAGTCTGCCCTGTGATTGACAGCACCATAACTAATAATGATTGATACAAAACTGTATCAACATTAACCCTGCAGCTGCTTAAGGTGATTGCTGAGACTGGGTTTATATACATTACTTACTGTACCTACCCCACTGTGATTTAAAGGGCATGTCCACCCTTCAAGAAAAATTTATATTCCCCCTGTCCCCCCAGCCCCAACGGCTATATTTTTATTATTAGAAAGTGCCCCAAACTTTACTTACCTTCCCTCTTTCCTCCGCCGCACTGCCAGGGGCGGGACTGGCAGTCGCGTCTGTGATTGGCAGCCAATCACGGACACGGCTGACAGGAATTCAGTGCGGCGGAGGAAAGAGGGAAGGTAAGTAATGTTTGGGGCACTTTCTAATAATAAAAATATAGCGGTTGGGGCTGGGGGGACAGGGGGAATATTATATGGAAAAGTTTTTACGCTAGGGGGAGGAAATCGGGAGGGGCTGCAGTACGCATGCCAAACTTCTCCCGGAGGCGAGACAGGAGGCAGAGTCCTATATGGACTCTGCTATCCTCCTGGTGGGCAGTTTTTGGGACTTTGGGGGGGGACTACAGAAGAACCATATGGAGCTGGGATGTGAAGTAAGGATTTTATTACACTACATGGTGGGGCCATTACTGTGGGGGATTATAGTTTTGGGGGTGGACATGCCCTTTAAGAAATCCTGGATGTGGTAGCTGACTATTAACATTTCATTATATATATTATATATACACAGGAGTGATTGTTCCATATATTCCATATACGGAATGATAGTTCAATGTGCCCACACATGGTCTAATGTTATCAGCTTCCCCAACTGTAGTAAAGGGAACCGGAAATGGAATTTTTCTGTCTTGTCCGATAGGTCCCGATACTGGTAATATCCATCAAATTCTGTCAGATCCACCGTCAGTGTCACAGCTCTGACTTTGAAGGACACTAATGATATTGAAGGGCAAATCTGGATTTCTCGGTAAAAGAGAACATTAGGCTGGGAAAAAATGGACAAATTTTTCATCTCCACCATTCGCCACTACGAGCAGTCGGCCGGGACAAAGCGCTGTTAGTCACAGCAAATGTCTCCTATGACCCGCACAATCTGCGGTAATTTACCGGCATTGGTCTCTGCCGCCACTGAAATCCCCTCAGATTTTTTAAACCAACCAACCGATACACATAAATATCGGCAGGTTGGGAGAAAAAATCTGCTCGTATGTACCCAGCCTTAATGAAGATACTTTATAACAAAAGTGATATTTGGCTAACTGTGATGATAATTATGGCAAGTACAGAATATATAATATTATTATATGATGCATATATAATAGAATATATGGATGTATTTGGTCATCAACTTCCTTCTGGGGTTGTTCGGAGGTAACTCATTCAGGAATCCCCCCCTTGAAAATCCTGTGCTTGCCTCTGGGTGTGAAGTTGCCATACTGCAATGTGACACAATCTCTATCCTGCTTATATCCATATCTCCATCTCAGTGTGGAGCTGCCATGCTGCTATGTGATGCAGGTGTACCCCATTAGAAATGCTACTATCCGGCTATTTTTATGGTCACAAAATGGGTGGCGTAGGTAGTGGGACCTTATTGGGAAGTCTAAGGCTGGGCACACATGGATGGATTTTTCATCTTGACCGAACGTTCCTTGCTAGCGAGCGTTCAGCCCAGATGAAACACTGTCAGCCGCGGCAAATGTCGTCACGGACAACTGTTCACAGGAAACCGCACTGCGGTGATTTTCGGACACATCCGATCACTCATTTTTCCGATCCGATCGCTGCCGCCAGCGAAATCATCTTAGATTTTTTGCTCCAACTGACTGACATGCGGAAACATCTGTCGGTTGGCCCGGAAAATCAATAGCCATGACTGGGAGACTAGTTAAGAGTTCATTTTTTTTTAAATTGTCAATTGAAAGGAAGATTCACTGTAACCTAATATGTATCACCCGGTATCTAAGAACTGGTTCCTCGGGTCTCAGGGTGTCCTAAGGGTCACATATGTGATGACGTAAAACGTACTAATATATTAGTAACCTGATAACTACTTCATGATCCCAACATTTTAAACAAAAGCTGACACCACTTGATTAAATAAGGCTGCAAAATATATTACTCTGTGAAACCTCATCCTATTTAAAGGAATTAGGGAATGAGAAAAGTCTCAGCACAACTGAGGGTCAAAGAAATATTCAACCTTATTTGTTTACCAGATGTGGAGAAATTAATCTTTGATGACAGAAAACTTAAATAAATAATATACTATATAACTAATAAAACTACCAACTACTGTTCTAACTTCTATGATCTACCAATGACCTATCTATGCCACATCTATAACCTATCTATGCCACATCTATGACCTATCTATGACATATCTATGACGTATCTATGACATATCTATGACCCATCTATGACATATCAGGACATGATCTGTCGCTCACAGCTTGATATTTGGACATCAGGACCAAACACTGCTTTCTCTTAAAAATATGAGGATTTTATATATTATCAGCACAATTGCCAAAATGAGTGCAAAACCCATGTCATATTGTGTTAGCGATATTACATATTATATATGTTATTCGAGCAAGGGTTTTGCGTTGATTGTACGTTGACTATTCCATTTCCAAAAAGTTTCTGTACATTCAATAATATTTTAAGTTCAGCATGTGCTGTGGAGCCCAGAAACTTACTTACCAGACCGGGTTCCCAAGGCTAAATCAATAGCCGGCAGCTACATCTGTGACTGGCTGACTCTCAGCCAATCTCAAATTCGGCTGCCGGTCCAGCCCCTAATGCAACTCCGTTCCCGTGCATTAGAGGCTAAAGCCAAGGGAATCCGGTCTCGTAAGTTTTTGGGAATTTTTTTAGTTGCATTATTATTGTAGAATTATATAGCACCAGCATCTTCCATGGCGCTTTACAGTTGCATTAATATACATAAGGAAAACATACATGTTACATACAAGGGTAGTGCAAGTAATACAAAGTGAAAATAATTCAAGTGCTGGTCCAGCACTATTAAGTGTGGTAAGTTACAGCATTATTGTGGTACAATAGGAAGGAGGGTCCTGCCCAAAAAAGCTTACAGTGTATAGTCTAGAAGCTAAAGCTGAGGGAAGCCGGTCTGGTAAGTAAGTTTCTAGAGATTTTTTAGAATATAGGCCATGCAGTTAGGGTTCAGTTAGGGGAATGTCTACACAACAGCAAAACATTAATTTTGGGGTGGACATATATGGTTCATATATGGTAAGCATAACTAAAAGTATGGCATTGCCCTGTATATATACTATGCAATAAATTAGTAAGTGGGTTTCTTATGATGCCTGGGTAGTGACCTTTTGTATGCTTGTCAAAGTTCTTAAGTTTAGTCAGAAAACAGTTTGTTTGATAAAACACTTACGGTATAATCATGTTAAACCTATATAAAAATGTAATAATTATACATTCACTTTCCAAAGCATTTTATCATGGTATTCTTTTGTATTTTGCTTTTTTTAATCAGCCAAGAGTCACCCCAGAAGGTGAGTACATCCCACTGGATCATACAGATATCAATGTTGGGTTCGACAATGGCACAGATCGAATCTTCCTGGTGTCTCCAGTAACTATTGTACATGAGATTGATGAAGAATCCCCCTTATATGGATCTGGAAAGGCAGATCTGGAGACTGCCAACTTTGAATTAGTTGTAATCCTTGAGGGAATGGTAGAGGCCACAGCCATGACCACTCAATGCCGTAGTTCTTATATTCCCTCTGAAATCCAATGGGGAAGTCGATTTGAACCAGTACTGTTTGAGAAACACAATCATTATGAAGTAGATTACCTACACTTCAACCGCACATATGAAGTACCCAACACACCCACATGTAGCGCCAAAGAACTTTCTGAAAGAAAATATTCATTGGTTGGTCGCGCTTCTTTTTGTTATGAGAATGAAGTTGCACTTAACTGCATACATGATGAAGAGTTTCCAACGCTTGTGAATACAACATTATCTGCTCCAAATATTTCCCATGAGCAAGACCCAATGGAGGAGATATTACTGACATGATCTAATGGCTTAAATTGTTTCATTTAATCCTCATTAGATGGGATCTGTAAAGTTTACGTTTGCACTCCAATCTGCTTTACTGTTTCTCTTGCTTGGAAAGAGGATGCGCAACAAGGTATATATGGTTGCTGTATTTTGGAGTTAGCATCCATAGATTTCCCTTTATAAAAGGAATTATGGAAGAAATTAACCTAATGACCAGAATTAAAGGGTAACTGTGGTCCAAAAATAATTTTAGGTAAATTGTATTTTTGCAATTTACGTTCATTCTTTTTTTTTACATAGTTTTAAAGATTTACGTTTTTATGTGTGATATGGTAGCAGCATCACCAGATTCCCTGCACTGACACCATGTGACAGTCTCTCTTCCCTGTGTCTTCTCCTCCTTATGGGCCCCCATAGCCCCTCCCCTTGCAGTTCCCTTGTATAACTCGATCTCCTCCTGGTTTTTTCTGCTTCTCCTGCACTGAGCATGTGCCAACCGCAGATTAGAAGGAGGAACCTCCCACCCACTAACTTTCTGATCAGTGATTTCTTCATATCTTGGGCTGTGCAGCACATAGAGAGGTGGTGGATGGCTAATTTAAAAGGTAAGAACCTTGTCTTTCATGTAAAACCAACCACAGTTCCCCTTTAAATCTAAATAATTTGGATGAATTTGTTAAAGTGGGAAATCTAATGTTCTTATCTATGGCTCAACTTCTTTTGTTCTTGTTTGGTGACTCAGTGAGTTGACTGATAAAGGATAACACATAACAGATTTTTTTATTTTATACATAAAAGCACAAATTATGCGCTAAATACTCCTAAATATGGCTATTTTTCTTGTCCTAATTAGGAGAGTAATGTAATGACTTCCATGAAGTGTAACCCAAAGTTCTCCATGACTCTAGACAACCTTAAACCCAAACGCCACTAGTACCATTGTACCAGTTCTACAATAAATGCCTTGACCTTAATTGTTCTCAATCAATCCTTTCCATCTTTTGCTATTGTATTACATTGAGTAGGCATGGAGTAATACTGGCTTTAACGCGCATGAAAGGCTTGTTACTTGTAAAAAAAGATTGTAGGCATACTACATATTCAATATGCTTTTTGTTTGTTGAAGAAAAAACTAAATGCACAAATCCAAAAAAGTTTCATAATTTATAATAGTTCCTTATTATTGTAGGTTTTAAAATACAAGGGCAAGTGCACCTTCCTACCCACCCTCATCACATTTGGTACCACTAGGTCCTCACCCCTGGGTTTAATGTCTGTCTGTAACACTTATCTTATCCAGCTGGTCCGGTTCAGCCCACCTTCTGCTTTAGTGTGGGCCCTGGCTTACAGGAAGACTCTGAAAAATGTAAGTATACCAAATGGCCAGGTCCCAGACTGAGGAAGGGGGTAGGGCCAGACCAGCGATTGCAAATTCTGGCAAGTATTAAAGTAAAATATTTGTACATACATACAAGCATGCATGTGAGGCCTGATGGCCAAGCCGGCTGGTGGATCTGCAACCAACCTGTGGCTGTTCGTTGCGCGTCTGTCTGCCTTCGGGCCTCGTTCACGTGGTCATGCGTGCGAATGAGGTTTTAGACTACAGTAAACCCTGGTTTAGGTCCTCAGGAGTGGGAAAGTAAATTTGCTCCTTTATTTAAAAACCTACAAAAAATATAAGGAGGAAGTGTTCATTATTTTAATTTAGCAATGGTTGGGTAAAATCCCAAAGGAAAGCAGCAGGATTAAATCCTGGATAACAGGGCCTAAAAAACACATTCTCATTTCGTCCCTTTAAGTGCCAAATATAAATGTTTCAGGGAAAGTTGTCTAAAGCTCTGCATGCCCCACCCAGACTTTCAAGGGTCTTGTACATGGAACATTTTACTAAGAAAACGATTGTTATAATGAAATTAGCAACACGGCAATTAGTCATGTTTACGCTATAAAACTACAGTAAGGGTGGTTACACACAAACTAATATTTAACCTGGTCTGATAAATTTCTTATTTCTTTTATTTGTCATCTTGCTGGTAAATCTTCAACATATGTGAATATTGCTATGGGCCAGTAATGATCATTTGGAATATTGCCACACATTTCATGCATTCATAAATATCAGATCATTATAACAATCTAACAGGGCTATGTATGGAGAGCCATTATCGGCTATTTGTGTCTTAAAGTCACATTAACTGACATACCAAGGGTTAACGTGACTTTAAGACACAACTAACGGCAGTTATGGCGTAACATAAAAACTGTTGTGCAACTGCCTCAACCAATGTACCGAGCCAAGAATGACTCTTTGAGGTCTTTAACGCCAGCAGATAGCTACCGTTATCAGCTCTGTGCATAAAGGGGGGGCATAGAGAGCGATAGCAGCTCTCGGTACGTAGCCCTGTATTATTATTTTGTTATTATTATTGTGAATTTATATAGCACCAACATCTTCCATAGCGCTTTACAATTACATGTATACATTCACATCAGGCCCTGCCCCGAAGAGCTTACAATCTAAGCACATTTATTTGACACATACAACCTATCAGTAAGTCTTTACGATTGTGGGGAAACTCAGAGTGCCAGATGGAAACCCACGCAAGCACCGGGAGAACATACAAACTCCGTGCAGACGTGTCCAAGGGTGGAATTGAACTCAGTTGTGTCCAAGGCATCATTGCTAACCATTTAGCTACCGTGCTGCCTAGTTTTTAAAGGGAATGTCCAGCTTAAAAAAAAGTTCACTTTTGCAAGGTTCCTAGAATTCAAAGATCCCCCAGAGCTTACTTACCTGACCCGGACCCTCACCGCTTCTACTCCATGGCTGGTGCTGACAGCCGCTCCACTTCCTGGTTGTGGCTGTCAGTTAGGGCAGTTAGTCAGCGCAGAAGTCCCCTGCTCCTGTTTTTGCTTGCAACAAGCTCAAAACAGGAGCAGGGGGCATGGAATAGCCAGCGAGGGTCAGGTAAGTTCTGGGGGATCTTTGAATTCTAGGAACCTTGCGAAAGTGAGGTTTTGGGGGGTAATCATCATTTTAAAAGAAACTTATTTTTAGGCAGGACTTGCCCTTTAAGGTTAATGCTTTGCCTTCATTTGGAAATGCCCACTGGTGTAGTGATTTTTGTTCAGGTCAGGACATTTTCCCTGTGCTTACACTACTACACAAGCTTGTGAAGGTTCTCATTCATCCAGGTCATGGTATATCTGTTGTATTCAATTAGATCAACTGGACTTGAAATGTAGAACGT
Organism: Hymenochirus boettgeri; assembly: GCA_019447015.1. Lineage (NCBI taxonomy): Eukaryota > Metazoa > Chordata > Amphibia > Anura > Pipidae > Hymenochirus > Hymenochirus boettgeri. Next base: position 194,767,141 of record CM033475.1, read on the forward strand.
CTTCAAGAACTACATTTCAAGTCCAGTTGATCTAATTGAATACAACAGATACTACTACACAAGGTTTCTTCCCACAGTCATAAACATATATTGATAGGCTGTATGTGTGGAATAGTTTACCAACAGTTCTCCAGGGCAGCACTTGATGTGATTGAATAAACAAATTGTACTGGAGAATGCGCACAGCACTGTAGAAGTAAAAATCTTCACCATAGATGTCATTAATATACAGTATATACATCACAAAGCCAGGATAAAGAGAAGCTAAAAGCATGATGGTGCTGCAAAATGTTCCATGTAGGACATTTCTTGGGGGCGTGGAAGGCAAAGCTGTTCAGAGACTCATCTAGATCATCCTCTTTAAACATTTTGCCAAATTACACATTTGGGGATTTAGCTGCTGTTTAGTTACTAATAATTCAGCAACAACAAAGAATTGTCTAACCCTACAATGGGCGAATGGATTGATGATAATAAAGTATTTAAAACCATTAATGGGCTTTTTCCTTTTTTGATGTTATTTGCATATTTTAAAAAGAGCTAATGAGCACCGTGTGGTGTGTGTGCCACATTCTCCTGGCTGTATACACTGGAGGAGGGTAAGGAAACTTTATATAACAAACCTGCACATGGCCAAGAATAAGGTTTTATGTAACAGTGTCAACTTTGCCGCATTGCAGGTAAGTGAAATATACTTGACCTCTGTCCTTGTGGTTTTATATGGCCATGGAAGTACATAGTAAGGTAGTAAGGGGTATATTATGCTTATTTACAATGGCTGACAAGCATAAAATGTGAACTCCTAATTAACTTGTTTCTAGATCTTGTGTTAAGGTGGCCATACATTAGGACAATTTTACTTCCCCCAACTGAGGGATCCCACGACATTAGACCGATACTGCTGGAACCGTCTTTACCTACCGTTCTTCTTTGCGACTAATCTTCTTTTGCGATCCCAAATCCCATTCATTTTGCGATCGCATGTCAGTCGCAAAGAAGAACGGAAAAGGCGGTTCTGACAGTCGTGGGATCGCCTGGTATGTGAAATCGTCCTAATGTATGGCCACCTTTACAGTCACTTATATCTTCAGACAACAAGCAAAGGATCCTGCATAGTTAACAGCAGAGAGAGGGTGTTGGATATAAAGAACCAATACAGAATAAGATGTGAAATCCTCTCTGCCCCTCACCATTAATCAACTCTTCCTGTAATTCCTTTCTGGCTGTGTAGAATAACAACAACAACAAAAAAAAAATTAGAATCCATCTGTCGATTACATAATACTGGATGTTACAGTTTAAGGAAAGGTATTTTTGATTTGATTTTAAAACGTCCCAATAATAAATTTATTTATATTGTGGATTAAAAAATATTGTGCATTTCCATTCATCCATGTATCCTTTCCAGATATGTATGGGTTTCATCTGTGCAGATAAACTAATGGGAATACAATGTAAACCTAGAGTATAGAGTATTTAAATACATATTTAAAGGGCAAGTCCAGCCCCAAAATGAAAACTTACATACAGGTTAATCACCCCCCAAAACCCTAAACGGTAATAGTTTGAAATCTGAAATATATAAGTCTAACCTGATATCCTGCACAAACCCCTGTTTCTGCTTCCTGGTTCTTCCAGTTAGCAATTGTCAGTTAAGGATTTGACAGTTGACATCACAGCCAATGACTGAATGTTACTCACCTGTCTGCCTCTTCTGAGCATGCCCAGACTCAGTAAAGACTCAGTACAGGTTTCTAAATTGCTCAGTTTCCATGAGGCATCCAGAAGCACAGCAGGCATACAGTAATAAATTCATAGGACAAACTATGATATATCAACATATTTTATAGAGGACATTCTTTCTAAAAGATGTTCTTATGAGGGTGGAGTTGTCCTGTAAACACAACACTAATTCAGTGCAGCTTTTTCATATGTAACCAGGAAACTTGACTGCAATAGTCACTACAAAGTTATGTACTGTGTCACGGTCCCCACGCTGTGGAACTACAAAGTCATTGTCACACAGCCCTATATTGTTGACAAACGGTCAAATCAAAAACTTTTTTTTTGTGATACAAAAGTAAATCATAATTCCATGTTTTGAATTGAAAATCTGTTCTCACTGTTCTATTATTTCTTCTGCTTATTTTAATTATACTTTTCTGTAAACAAAATAAATCCAGGTCTGTTTCAGAAGGAACTGATACATCTTTCTTGTCATTAAGCATTTTAGTCATTCATTCATTCATTTCTCTAAATGATTCTACCATGATCACCCGCACACTAAGGCAGAGGCCAAACTATGACAGACGGCATGTGCAAGAAAAGAGCCGGGGAGCTTGGAGCCAGAAGTGAGAGCCCCTCGGAGGGCGTCTTATCCGTGTTACTGTCTGTTTTCATCTGTGAAATAGTGCGCAATTGGAGAGCCTGTGATAGACAAAAAAATTCACATATGCTCTACTAAAACAGATCGTAGTGCACGCAAGTGGCCGTACACATTGACATGCACTATACTGCTATTCTCACTCACTAACGGAATGCAAGCACGATCGTTAGCATGTGAGAAATCATGCTAGTGTAGTCTAGCTGTGACATGAGATGATATCTTCAAAGCACCAGTGCCTGGTTTTATTTTATAATCAATCATAAAACCAGGCTATACAGTATATATAAAACAATATTCATACACATTACAGTCCCTGGATCCTAATAATACTGACACTATAACTAACATTACAAATAATTTCTATAATATTAGTTGCTACCAAGGTATACACAATAACATGTAAATGATATCAGGCATGCACAGGGATCTGATCAGAAATGGTACCTAAACCACCGTTACAGGGTTAAAATAGTGCATTAAGATGCAATTCTTACTAGAACATTATAAGTCACCCTACAGGGCAGTACTATCTGATTTTAATTTTCAGTTCTCCTTTAAGAAAGTGTTGAGGTTTGTGAATGGAGGCTCTCTTACCATTGCAGGGCAGTCCAATAGCCATAGGTATTCTGCATTAAAAGGGCTGGTATCCCAGATGGTCGTTTGTTAAAGCCATATTTCTAGCACTAGATACAGTCTCTGAAGTTAAACAGGAAGGCTGAAAAAACAAGTATAAACAGAGATAAATGTCAAACTATGTCTTGCACTTGAAGAGGAAGTAGAACTGTGGTTGCACCACAGCCTCTACCTGTTAAAGATTTTGTAAATACTAAGTACGAGTTGAATTAGGGTGGAATATTTGCTAACGGACATTTAAAAATATACAACATGAAAGTACATTAAATGAGAAAATGAATAGTTCAGACTAAAAAATTTTTCTAAATATCCCAGAAGCCTCAGAAAAAAACTGATTGTCTTTATAGCTGCCTTATACATAAAGTTACACCAATATAAACAGTATATTTTTCACCAAAACACCTCAACCAGTTACTCCTTCGCCCCTCTCCTTAGTACACTAGCAGTAACTACCCTCTCCTTGGGTGAACCCTAGTGGTAAAAAAGCTTATTTCTTTTTGTTGAAAACTATTCCAGTTCCTTTTGCACAGAGGACTAACCTTGTATGTAGCAACATATTATCTACCTTCCCTCTCAAAAGGTTTCCACCTCCTCTGCAAGCTCTCTGTGCTCTTTTAGAGGCTCACACATGCTCAGAAAAGGCAGCTGAGGGAATAGCATTCAGTATTTTGTTGTGGTGTAAATTGTCACAACCCTGACAGCTGCTAACAGTAAGAACCAGGATGCAGAATGAGGGGAAACATTGGGCAGCATTTCAAGTTAGTCTTACACCTTTTAGCTTTCTAACTATTGCAGTTTTGGAGTTTGGGGGTTAATCTAAATGTATATAATTTTGAATTTGAGGGGTCGACTTTCCCCTTATACATACATATCACAGCAGTGCCATAGAAGGGATATTGGCATTAATTGGAATCCGAATAAACTAGTAAGTACGAACTGTGAGTCTCCGGGCAAGGTGGATTAGTTGACATTTCCTTTTAGCAAGGTTCTATAACTCCTTTTAACATCTGTTTCTATTAAATCATTTTAACTACACAATGTATGGTCACAGTGATCAGAGGGGAACTGTATAGAACACACAGAATTTACAGAGCATCATTTAGCATACCAGTAATGAAAGAATAAAGGGACTAATCCTGTTTGCATACGGAGGTATCGGTTTAGACTATGACAGCAGAAAGTATTTATTATGGGCAGAGAGAGGGGGAGAGTGACAAACACACAAGTTACGAGTAGCTTGTTCATATTACAGGGAAAGGGAAGGGTAAATAGGAACTGACACTGGGCAGCATGGTGGCTTAGTGGTTAGCACTGATGTCTTTCAGCGCAGAAGTCCCTTAGACCGAGCTGTAAGGAGCTTGTATGCTCCCCGGTAGCATTAAAACATACTACTGGATCAATCAAAGCTGCGACTGCTAACATTACAGCCAATTATTGCTGACATGCTCAAGTTCCTAAAAGATAATTGAGCAGGGGGAGGAGACAGCATCCTCTTCCAGAATGAGGGTAATAAATATAAATAGAAGTAAATACCTGGTTAGAAATGCATGTACCATAATAGTATGGATTAGGGGCAAATAATTAACCAGAGACCATTTTTTGCTTTAAATGTGGAAAAAATAATGGTTTCCCCAAAATTTCCCTAAAAAAATCCTCCAGGGTCCATTTCATATATAGAGTAGCCTGTTCACCAGCATAAACTTCCCATAATAGGATAGCTGCACATATCAGCTAAAGCTGGAAACGTGATTGACTCTACAGTAGCAGAGCTCACACCAATCAATTGCCACTAAACATGGAGCTAAAGCAAATCTTGGACTGAGTGTCAGAAAATAATTATAATAGGCTTTTGTGTGTTCCATGGATTAAATTGACAGAGGACCCAATAAATAAAACACATCTTCTTTCCAGGAAAAATAATCATATTTTGATGTATTTTTTTTAAATCCAGGTTCACAGCTAATAATCTGATGGATTAAATGAAAAAATAAAAGATTTAATCTTTTTTTATTGGATGACCTGTGAAAGTTCTAATTCCAAACTTTCCTTTCTTTGCTGAGGTGACCTCTAAGACAGTGGCATAACTAGGAATCGCTGGGCCCCCCAGCAAAACTATGATGCTTTATCCACAGTGGTTTTCTGGAGAGGCAACTATCTGCCATAGGGTAATTAAGAAGACGGGGCTCCCTTGGCTCCCCTATGCGGTTTTTCCCCTGCCCCCCTGGTAGTTTTGCCCCTGCTCTAAGTATTTAGACAAATGTAGGAGATTTTCTAGCTGCTAAAACCCGCAGCATTCCATGTGGCAATATAATAGAAACTGATACACAACTCAAAACTTCATCAGCACAAAATGCTCAGCCAACCCAAGTTAGATCAGGTCTAATCCTACTGTCAGCTGACATCTATAGATGCCATACAAACTTCCATTAGTCTGATCTGACTGCTACTAGTATGATTTGTACCTCAGTTGCAGATGTGTACATTAAAGGGTATCTCCACTCATAATTTCAAGGTTTAGGCATCCAGTTCTATTGAAGAACGGGAGGTAAAGGAGCTGTGCCTTACCTTCCGTTCTTCAATAGAACAAACAAGAGACTGGTGAGCAGTTAAGAAACTTACACGCTCGCTCACTCCCCCGGCTCTTATTCTGACAGGTCCCGACGGACCTTGTCTTCTATGCGCATAGATCGCGCATGCGGTTATGTTTTTTGACTTAATGTCAAAAATGGCCTGGTACACACTCTTTGATATTCCAGACCAATCAGCCTGAGTGGTTTGTAATAAACTATTCATTGTGTGGTCCATCACTAGTAGGGAGAATTGGTATATAGTATTCAGTAACAAAATGGCATCATGACTGTGTTCATTAGACTAGAGGTAAAGAACCAATAAATCTTCTATTTTCTCAATTACTTTATAATTGTATGGATGTATTAGCAAGTATTCTTACCTCACTTTAATATAAAGGGCATCTCCACTCCCTATAAAATAAGCACCCCCCAAACCCTGTCATAGCAAATGACTTATTACAGCTGTCCGAGATGGCTGTATACGTGTGTGCGACGTAAAGGAGGCAAAAGAGAGCAGTGATCTTCAAAGGAAGATATCTGGACTCAGCACCACTGTGGTGAAAGGAAAGTATTGTGAAATTGACTTTAAATGTTTGGATCTCTCAGTCTCCCTGGCTGACTTCAATGAAAAAAAAAGTTGTTTCAAAGATTGTTATAAATTGGGAGGCAGTCATATTTTCATTGAAATCATGAAGGGAGACTGAAAGCTGCAAGCACTTAATAGCAAAGCTAAATATTCACCCCCCCAGCAAACTTTTAACATGGAACCACCACCAAAACCCTATTTTCACAATATTCCCCTTTCTCCCCAGAGAGTTATTTACACAGCCCACTGGTCCCTCATTGCGCTTTGTTGCCTCTTTTATAGTTTTGTGAGCTCTTTGTGAGCTTTTGCATTTGTAAAGCAGGGGGGCTTGTGTGGCCGTTGTAAATCATTGGCTGTGATGTCACCATTACAACCTTGAGTAAAGTGTAGCACCTGGAAGAGGGCTGATGGACATTCAAGGTAAATATCATCTTCAGGAGTACAGGGAAAAAGGTCAGTATTGTGAAAATTTTGGGATCTATGTTGTATGTCTGGGTCTGTGACCCACTGCATTAAAGCTAGAGACTTGCAGAATTCAAAAAAAAGTTTTATCAAAAATGCTACTTATTTCAGAAGTAATCTATTAGTGCAATTTTAGAATGTGTGCAGGGCCATTTACACTTTAGCTTTGGTTCTCCTTTATTGAATAGTAACATAACAGCCTATGCTAGGAGTTACTGCAATCTTCATAAGCATGAACTTAAAGAGCAAACTTAAGAACCATACCCACCTAAAAATAGGTCTCATTGTTTCCAATGCTGCAACTTACATGGCGGAATACTAATTGTAGATCAGAATGATTTTTTTTATATTGGGTTCAGTAGCATTTGAAGAGACCAAGTTTATTTAATCCAGCGGTGATTTGATCTGCCGAAACATTTGCATGATGCCACCTGCATAACATCTTTTTTGCACCCCTGCAGAAATATTATTTGGTTAGTGTGCACATGACAATAAGTCTCAAGGTCAGAGCATAGAGAAAGTAGATTGGCTTTTCAGTTGGAAGAACGGAGATTAAAACGACACAGTTTCAATCACTAATCCCATCTGCTTAATGTCAAAACATTTCACTGATTCCCAAAGACAATCTGCAGCCTTATTATTTAGAGCCCCAGTACAGTGTGCCCTCTAAGCTAGTTATGAGTACATGCTTACAAAACGTCCTAGCTGGAAGACAGTATGCCAAAACCTTTGCCTCAAGAGAATCCTTTCATCCTGCTTAGTTTAATAAAGTTTATATACGCGCCCATCTGACCAGCTATGGATGGTAAGAAACACTTGAGTCATATCTATCTAGGCTTAAGCAATGACCGGAGGGCCCCCTGGGCAAAGCATTGCATGATGGGCCTCTCTTTCAACCCTAAACCATTCAAAGCTTATTGTCTAGCTATCCATCTACAGTATCTAACAGTATCTAACATATCTAATATCGTGATGACCACCGCGACCAATGATCGATCAGGCTATATTGGCTGAATTGGCTGTCATTTACAACTTGCCATTCACTCTTGGGCCACACAATTGTGTGCTACCATTTTAATCACCCATCGACAGGCTAACAATCGTTTTTTGTTCGTAGACACTTTATTGTTCCATTTCCTATAGTGACTACTATAGGACTGCTAATAGTGACTGATAATTAGTGCAGTATAGAACAGAGCACTGTTGGCTGATTGGAATCTGAGCTTAAACATTGCAGCATTCACCTGCAATGGCTACAATTACATAGTCATTTAGGATTAACAAAATGTCCATCAAGTTCAACTCCTCCATGCAAGACCAAGAACTTCAACCCAATACGTCTTCCACCCGCCTGGATTATACTCCTAACCTAGTACATACCAACCTGAACACAAACACAACCAATCACACATGCACACATAAATGTAGTCACCAGCAAGTCTACTTTGAGTGTGTTGAGGCAGAGCATTCTACAATCTCACTGCCCTCACTGTGAGCAACCATTTATGTTGCTTGAAATTGCTTTTCCTTTAGGGTGACCTGTTGTCTTTTGCTCCTCCCCTTTGGCAGCTAATTAACTGTTGTGCTCTATAAAACATAAAAAATCTTGCTGCCTGCTGGTCCTTCAGAGTTGAGGTGGTCCAGGGTTTTGTAACAAAGAGCATCCCAGTTACCAATGAAAGCAGGCTTTTATTTAACCCTCACTTGTTCTGGGACTACAGTTGCCCTTTAAATGCAAAAACAGATCTTTGGGGAATTTATGGCACTAATCCAGGGAAACTTCCACAAAACTGACCTTTTCATCGATAATCATGCTAGAAGTTTTCCAAGGAAGAAGAACCACATCATCGGAAGTCCCACGTTCCCCCAGTTGCAGGTTAACAGTTGGGAGTTGATACATGCACGGAAGATTTTTGGTCATTTCGGCTGATCAAAAGTCCAATCGGAAAAATATTGGACCTTGTATGGCTACTTATAATTTCCGTGAGATAACCAATCACGACCTTGATCATTAAGTCGGTCGAGACTCGAGACCTGTGGTCAGCTCAGAATTAGACTATGGGGCATATTTATAAAGCAACGAAAATAGCACCAAAAAATTACCGCCGCACATCGCGGGTGCAAAAATAGCGATATCGCCGTATTTATAACGGCGAGCGCCATTCCCGCGATATGTATCGCGGCCGTGATGTGCTGCGGTAATTTTAAGCCCCTTCGCGGCGATACTGTATAGTATCGCCGCGAAGGGACTTAAAATCCCTTCCCGACGCCTCTCCTAAGGGGGCAGGGCATACGCCAACCCCGCCCACACACCCCGCAGCGGCGGCGGAGACCACCCGCCGTCGCTTCCCAGCACCACCCGCCGTGCACCCCCTCCCCGGCATCCCCTCCAAGCCCCCCCGCCCCCTCCCGGGGAGGGAGCCGCTGGGAGGGGTGGAGGCTCCCTCCAGCGGGGCCCTGAGAAGGGCCTTTTGGGGCTTAGGGGGTCCCGCAGCTCGAACCGGGACCCCCCTCCCCGGCCCTTGTAAGGGCCTTTGCGGCACTTACAAGTGCCCTTGCGGCTCTGACAAGAGCCCTTTGGGGCTTAAGGGGTCCCGCAGCTTGAACCGGGACCCCCCTCCCCGGCCCTTATAAGGGCCCTTGCGGCACTGACAAGTGCCTTTGGCGGGGGTCCCGCAGCTCGAACCGGGACCCCCAGTGCGGCTCTTAAAAGAGCCCTTGGGCGGCGTCTTCTTTCTTCCAGTCCCGGCGACACCAGCTCTGCCGAGGCCGCCGACCCCCGAGAGGTACCCCTGCGGCCGCCAGGGGAGCTCAGAGGAGCTTTCCGCCGCGGAACTCAGATGCCATCGCAGTAGATGGCTGAAGAAAGAAGCGGCTGGCAACATCGGCTCCGCTGAGGCCGGCGGTGCCAGCGGGCTCACTGTCGGCCGCAGTGAGTCTGCCTGGAATCGGCGACCTGAGTGGGGTTGGTGTCGCCAGCCCGAAGACATCGCCCGAGGGCTCTTTTAAGAGCCGCACACTGGGGGTCCCGGTTCGAGCTGCGGGACCCCCACCAAAGGCACTTGTCAGTGTCGCAAGGGCACTTGTAAGTGCCGCAAGGGCCCTTACAGGGCCGGGGGGGGGTCCCGGTTCGAGCTGCGGGACCCCAATCCCCCAAGGCACTTGTCAGTGCCGCAAGGGCCCTTATAAGGGCCGGGGAGGGGGTCCTGTTTTGAGCTGCGGGACCCCTAAGCCCCAAAGGGCTCTTGTTAGAGCCGCAAGGGCACTTGTAAGTGCCGCAAAGGCCCTTACAAGGGCCGGGGAGGGGGGGTCCCGGTTCGAGCTGCGGGACCCCCTAAGCCCCAAAAGGCCCTTCTCAGGGCCCCGCTGGAGGGAGCCTCCACCCCTCCCAGCGGCTCCCTCCCTTCCCCTCCCTGGGAGTGGCGGGGGGCTTGGAGGGGTTGCCGGGGAGGGGATGCGGCGGCGGGTGGTCGCGACGGTGGGGGGTGTGGGCGGGTCTCCCGGGGCGGGTGCAACCACCCGCCGCGGGTTGCCTGCCCATCCCACCGCGGGAGGCTAGTATCGGCTGACTTCGCCACCTTCAGGTGGCGAAGTAAAAAAGCCGATACTAGCCGAGCGAAACAGTTACGCAGCCGCTTTATAAAATAGAAGCGGCGGTAACAGGTAAGTATCGCCGCGAAGGGTTAACGCTTTGTTAACTTTTCGCGGCCGTTTTCGGACTTTTATAAATCGCGTTAAACGCGATTTATGCGTTAATGTCCGCGAAAACGGCCGCGAAAAGTTAACGAACCTTTATAAATATGCCCCTTTGTGTACCTAGCCTAAAGAAGCATTGAAGGATGCTGGATTGATGCCTTGTTTTTATCGAAGGCTTGGTTTGCAACTTTAGTTCTCCTTTAAATAGAGAATAGAGGTATTTTAGAAGGTACTGAATGTCTTGTTCAGATATTGTGTTCTCTGGGTATGCAGTGCTATTCGTAGGGCAATATGGAATTACTTGACGAGTGGAATATGATAAGGAATGATAAGTTTATTAGGTATAGTGTGTGATGGCTTTTCAACACCAGATATATACAGTCTTTATTTCAGGATAGCTGGTGTTATTCTGACAGCGGTATCTGGTCCATTTTATTGTAACTGTCACCAGTCTAACGCCTGTTTGAGGGCAGGAACTTGTCTTGTACTGACGTCTATAAATAGAGCACAAGCAGTTCACTCTTAATGGACATTTTAAACCGAGGGACAGATTTTTCTGATTTATCAAGGAGGTGTTTATTGAAAAGGTCTTGACGTCAAGTGAGACAAAAATATTTTAGAACTGCAGAAAGGACAACATTTAATCCATTTCAGCTACAGAAGTATCTATTAACTTGACCACTTTTAGAAACATAATAAAAAAAAAAATAATTAGGGAATAATAAGGATTTTGCTAAAGCTTTTGATACTGTGCCACATAGGTGACTAATGTATAAACTGAGGACTGTTGGCCTAGAAAAAAACATTTGTACATGGATAGAGAATTGGTTATTGGATCGCACAGAGAGTTGTGGTCAATGGAGCTACATCTATGTGGGCTAAAGTACCTCAGGTTTCTGTACTGGGGCTACTTCTTTTTAATCTGTTTATAAATGACTTAGAAGGGGGCATTGAGAGCAAGGTCTCTGCGTTGATGACAGTAATGATGACAGTAATGATGACACTAAACTATGCAGAGCTTTGGAAACTTCAAATGATGTTCGCCCTTCGCTACTCGCAAGGAAATCTTCTCCACAGACTCCCAACTAACACTGCTGCCTCCTGCCTTAAACCATTCTCTCTTGCTGCTCCCTACCTTTGGAACTCGCTCCCTCTCTCGCTTCGCCTGGTGACATCCATTAATGCTTTCAAATCTAGACTGTCCTCCTACCTTTCTGAGCATCAGCATAACTAATGATTGTTAGCCCTTTTAAGCACTTTGAACCCATCCCCTCACTTGTACCTGTATGTTGTCCCCCCCCACTTAGATTGTAAGCTTTTCCGGGCAGGGATCTCATTCCTAATGTGTCGAGGCTTGTTGCATTTATACATAAATTATATATGTGCTTTCTTAACCGATGTATGAAATTGTATTTAACTTAATTAAATTTTTATCTATCTGTATAATGGCTTGCACTTATCCCCTTGTTTGTATACTCTGTATTTTATAATGTACAGAGCTGCATACCCAAGTGGCGCTTTATAAATAAAATTATACATACTTACATACATACATACATGTTCAATTGCTGCAAGCTACCTAAATATATTATTTATGGGCAGCAGAATGGCAGATGAGATTCAATGTTGATAAATGTAAGGTGATGCATTTGGGGGTTAACAATCCTTGTGCCACCTACACCATAAATAACTATGGGTTATATTTGGGGGTTCTGGTAGATAACAGACTTAGCTGTGGCAAACAATGCCAGGTACCAACGGCTAGAGCTAGCAACATATTGTCTTGTATAAAGAGGGGAATAGATTCAAGAGAGAAAAATATTATTCTCCCTCTTTACAAGGCACTGGTAAGGCCTCATTTGGAATATGCGGTGCAGTTTTGGAATCCCATATGCAAAAGGGACATCTTGCAAATGAAAGCAGTTCAGAGAAGGGCAACTAAAATAATTAAAGGGAATGGAGGGGCTTGAATATGCAGGCAGATTAGACAAGTTAGGGCTGTTTACATTGGAGAAGCAACTATTGCGTGGGGACATGATAACCTTATACAAATATATTAATGGCCCATACAATGAACTCTCTGGTGCATTGTTCACTAATAGGTCATATCAGAGGACACGTGGACATCCTTTAAGATTAGAAGAAAAGAATTTTCATCTTCAGGTTAGGAAAGGTTTCTTTACAGTGAGAACGGTGAAGCTGTCTTACAGCAGATTTGGTAATGGCAAGTTCACTAACCAGCTTTAAAAGTGGGCTAGATAAGTTTCTAAAACTAAAAAATATTGAGAATTACTGGTATTAATACATATTTGGTAGTTCTGGTTGATCCAGGGATACTTTCCAATTGCCGTTTGGAGTCAGAAAGTTTTGCCCCCTTTTTAGCTGTTTTTTTCCCCGCCTTCCTCTGGATCAACTCTTAGGTAGGGTTAAAAAGGAGGGTGAAAAGGTTGGGATTGATGGACATATGTCTTTATGCAAACTAAATACTATGTTACTATAGAATTTTAGTGTTGAACGGAGCTGGGGGAGGAGGTGTTACGATTGATCCAGTTCGACTGCACAGTGGAGCTCCCGATATTATCCACGGTGTTTCCATATTACTATGTTACTATGTTGTTCTCCTTCATGGTAGTAGTGTTTGACACCACCTAGGTACCCCTCCCCAGTACATAACACCCTACAACGGCCTGCCATCGTACAGAAAAATTTTGGTTCCAAACTCACACTAGTACAATGATATATAGTAACTAGAGATGGGATCCAGGTCAGACTCGGACCTGGATCCAACACGGAATCCCTCGGTTCCGAAATCCGAATGATCCGTCTGAATCCGGATTTTTCTATATTCATTTTCTATAATTATCGAACTTTCGAGGATTATCGAAATAGCCTCGAACGTTCGATTATCCTCAAAAATACAATTGTAACGTTCGAGGCTAGTTTCGATAATCCTCGAAAATAGCCTCAAACATTCCATAAAAATCGAAAATTCATTCCATTTTCGGATCTTCAGGATTTTCCTGAGATCCATGAATCTGGTGAGTTTCCCCCATCTGTAATAGTAACCAGTAAGATCTTCTGAAATATATTCTATATATAATCAATAATAACTACCGTATATACTCGAGTATAAGTCGATCCGAGTATAAGTCGAGGTACCTATTTTTACCTGAAAAACTTGTAAAAACTGATTGACTCGAGTATAAGTCGAGGGTAGAAATTATCACCACTACTTCCTTCTGATTCTGTGTTGTTTTTAGGCTTTAGTTGCCCTTTAAATGGACAGCTGAATTCCCATACATGAATCCCATACAGTAATAGCCAAATCCAGTACCAGTAACCTCCAATTCTTTGGCACTCCACATGTTTGGAAACTACAACTCCCAGCATGCTTTGTTGTTGCGACTTTCAGTTTCTAAACATGTGGAGTGGCAAGGTTCAGTAAACTTTCAATTAAGCTTACCATCATCTACAATTCTCCTGAACCCCATATAGTAAAGGGCCCTCTGACCCCTATATAGTAAAGGGAACTCTGACCCCCATATAGTAAAAGGGAACTCTGACCCCCATATAGTAAAGGATTCTCTGACCCCAATAGTTAAAAATGTCACCTGAGAGTTGTAGTTTCAAGCTGTCCTTTGCACTGTACTAGCAGCTGTTTTTTGCCCCAAACTGAGGAGACCCATCAGATTTACAGCATCCAGTGACAGTGCTGAGTCCAGTAGCCAGAATACAGGAAGCAGGAAGTGTAAAGGCAGATCAGCTCCTGTAACTTTCCATGCAGGTTAACACAGCGCCACCTACTGGTTACTATCTGTAATTGCAGAATTTGCATCTAAATTAGGACTTGACTCGAGTATAAGTCGAGGTTAGGTTTTCAGGCTAATTTTAAAGCCTGAAAAATTCGACTTATACTCGAGTATATACGGTAAACATATTTTAGTGCTCCTGTCCCTAACAATGATTTATTCCTTTGCAGATTATTTCTTAGATGGCGTAGATGTAAGAAACAGAAAATTAACATTTTAGAAACAAATGAAAAGTAAATGTGGGGATTTGAACCTGTACCTTCATGGTTAAAAACACCAGATCACCCACAAAAAAATCTTTTGCTAGAAACAAAAGCAAAAACATAAAGTCAGCTGAATATAATAGCTGAAGGCTGTATGTAATTCACACTGGCTGATAAATACACTGCAGGGTAAGAAGCAGTCTTATCAGGGACTTCCATATTGGTATAGAAGATATGTGCTTAGACACACACACAGTGAATACTGGGGTGAGGGGATCTGGCCAGTAGGTGCACATGCTCACAATGCTCTTTGAAGGTTTCATGGGCTGTGGGTTGTACTGGCAATGTCGCCAGCCCGAAGACATCGCCCGAGGGCTCTTTTAAGAGCCGCACACTGGGGGTCCCGGTTCGAGCTGCGGGACCCCCACCAAAGGCACTTGTCAGTGTCGCAGGGCACTTGTAAGTGCCGCAAGGGCCTTACAAGGGCCGGGGAGGGGTCCCGGTTCGAGCTGCGGGACCCCTAATCCCCAAAGGCACTGTCAGTGCCGCAAGGGCCCTTATAAGGGCGGGGAGGGGGTCTTTTGAGCTGCGGGACCCCTAAGCCCCAAAGGGCTCTTGTTTAGAGCCGCAAGGCACTTGTAAGTGCCGCAAAGGCCCTTACAAGGGCCGGGGAGGGGGGGTCCCGGTTCGAGCTGCGGGACCCCCTAAGCCCCAAAAGGCCCTTCTCAGGGCCCCGCTGGAGGGAGCCTCCACCCCCCTCCCAGCGGCTCCCTCCCTTCCCTCCCTGGGAGTGGCGGGGGGCTGGAGGGGTTGGCGGGGAGGGGATGCGGCGGCGGGTGGTCGCGACCGTGGGGGGTGTGGGCGGTCTCCCGGGGGGGGTGCAACCACCGCCGCGGGTTGCCTGCCCATCCCACCGCGGGAGGCTAGTATCGGTGACTTCGCCACCTTCAAGGTGGCGAAGTAAAACAGCCGTACTAGCCGAGCGAAACAGTACCGCCGCTTTATAAATAGAAGCGGCGGTAACAGGTAAGTATCGCCGCGAAGGTGTAACGCTTTGTTAACTTTTCGCGGCCGTTTTCGGACTTTATAAATCGCGTTTAACGCGATTTATGCGTTAATGTCGCGCGAAAACGGCCGCGAAAGTTAACGAACCTTTATAAATATGCCCTTGTGTACCTAGCTAAAGAAGCATTGAAGGATGCTGGATTGATGCCTTGTTTTTATCGAAGGCTTGGTTTGCAACTTAGTTCTCCTTTAAATGAGAATAGAGGTATTTTAGAAGGTACTGAATGTCTTGTTCAGATATTGTGTTCTCTGGGTATGCAGTGCTATTCGTAGGGCAATATGGAATTACTTGACGAGTGGAATATGATAAGGAATGATAAGTTTATTAGGTATAGTGTGTGATGGCTTTTCAACACAGATATATACAGTCTTTATTTCAGGATAGCTGGTGTTATTCTGACAGCGGTATCTGGTCCATTTTATTGTAACTGTCACCAGTCTAACGCCTGTTTGAGGGCAGGAACTTGTCTTGTACTGACGTCTATAAATAGAGCACAAGCAGTTCACTTAATGGACATTTTAAACCGAGGGACAGATTTTCTGATTTATCAAGGAGGTGTTTATTGAAAAGGTCTTGACGTCAAGTGAGACAAAATATTTTAGAACTGCAGAAAGGACAACATTTAATCCATTTCAGCTACAGAAGTATCTATAACTTGACCACTTTTAGAAACATAATAAAAAAAAAATAATTAGGGAATAATAAGGATTTTGCTAAAGCTTTTGATACTGTGCCACTAGGTGACTAATGTATAAACTGAGGACTGTTGGCCTAGAAAAAAACATTTGTACATGGATAGAGAATTGGTTATTGGATCGCACAGAGAGGTGTGGTCAATGGAGCTACATCTATGTGGGCTAAAGTACCTCAGGTTTCTGACTGGGGCTACTTCTTTTTAATCTGTTTATAAATGACTTAGAAGGGGGCATGAGAGCAAGGTCTCTGCGTTGATGACAGTAATGATGACAGTAATGATGACACTAAACTTGCAGAGCTTTGGAAACTTCAAATGATGTTCGCCCTTCGCTACTCGCAAGGAAATCTTCTCCACAGACTCCCAACTACACTGCTGCCTCCTGCCTTAAAACATTCTCTCTTCTGCTCCCTACTTTGGAACTCGCTCCCTCTCTCGCTTGCCCTGGTGACATCCATTAATGCTTTCAAATCTAGACTGTCCTCTACCTTTCTGAGCATCAGCATAACTAATGATTGTTAGCCCTTTTAAGCACTTTGAACCCATCCCCTCACTTGTACCTGTATGTTGTCCCCCCCACTTAGATTGTAGCTTTTCCGGGCAGGGATCTCATTCCTAATGTGTCGAGGCTTGTGTGCATTTATACATAAATTATAATGTGCTTTCTTAACCGATGTATGAAATTGTATTTAACTTAATTAAATTTTTATCTATCTGTATAATGGCTGCACTTATCCCTTGTTTGTATACTCTGTATTTATAATGTACAGAGCTGCATACCCAAGTGGCGCTTTATAAATAAAATTATACATACTTACATACATACATACATGTTCAATTGCTGCAAGCTACCTAAATATATTATTTATGGGCAGCAGAATGGAGATGAGATTCAATGTTGATAAATGTAAGGTGATGCATTTGGGGGTTAACAATCCTTGTGCCACCTACACCATAAATAACTATGGGTTATATTTGGGGTTTCTGGTAGATAACAGACTAGCTGTGGAAACAATGCCAGGTACCAACGGCTAGAGCTAGCAACATATTGTCTTGTATAAAGAGGGGAATAGATTCAAGAGAGAAAAATATTATTCTCCCTCTTACAAGGCACTGGTAAGGCCTCATTTGGAATATGCGTGGTGCAGTTTTGGAATCCCATATGCAAAAGGGACATCTTGCAATGAAAGCAGTTCAGAGAAGGGCAACTAAATAATTAAAGGGAATGGAGGGGCTTGAATATGCAGGCAGATTAGACAAGTTAGGGCTGTTTACATTGGAGAAGCAACTATGCGTGGGGACATGATAACCTTATACAATATATTAATGGCCCATACAATGAACTCTCTGGTGCATTGTTCACTAAAGGTCATATCAGAGGAACGTGGACATCCTTAAGATTAGAAGAAAAGAATTTTCATTTTCAGGTTAGGAAAGGTTTCTTTCAGTGGAGAACGGTGAAGCTGTCTTACAGCAGATTTGGTAATGGCAGTTCACTAACCAGCTTTAAAAGTGGGCTAGATAAGTTTCTAAAACTAAAAAATATTGAGAATTACTGGTATAATAAATTTGGTAGTTCTGGTTGATCCAGGAGGATACTTTCCAATTGCCGTTTGGAGTCAGAAAGTTTTGCCCCCTTTTTAGCTGTTTTTTTCCGCCTTCCTCTGGATCAACTCTTAGGTAGGGTTAAAAAGGAGGGGTGAAAAGGTGGGATTGATGGACATATGTCTTTATGCAAACTAAATACTATGTTACTATAGAATTTTAGTGTTGAACGGAGCTGGGGGAGGAGGTGTTACGATTGATCCAGTTCGACTGCACAGTGGAGCTCCCGATTATCCACGGTGTTTCCATATACTATGTTACTATGTTGTTCTCCTTCATGGTAGTAGTGTTTGACACCACCTAGGTACCCCCTCCCAGTACATAACACCCTACAACGGCCTGCCATCGTACAGAAAAATTTTGGTTCCAAACTACACTAGACAATGATATAGTAACTAGAGATGGGATCCAGGTCAGACTCGGACCTGGATCCAACACGGAATCCCTCGGTTCCGAAATCCGAATGATCCGTCTGAATCCGGATTTTCTATATTCATTTTCTATAATTTCGAACTTTCGAGGATTATCGAAATAGCCTCGAACGTTCGATTATCCTCAAAAATACAATTGTAACGTTCGAGGCTAGTTTCGATAATCCTCGAAAATAGCCTCAAAAATTCCATAAAAATCGAAAATTCATTCCATTTTCGGATCTTCAGGATTTTCCTGAGATCCATGAATCTGGTGAGTTTCCCCCATCTGTAATAGTAACCAGTAAGATCTTCTGAAATATATTCTATTATAATCAATAATAAACTACCGTATATACTCGAGTATAAGGCGATCCGAGTTAAGTAGGGTACCTATTTTTACCTGAAAAACTTGTAAAAACTGATTGACTCGAGTATAGTCGAGTGAGGTAGAAATTATCACCACTACTTCCTTCTGATTCTGTGTTGTTTTTAGGCTTTAGTTGCCCTTAAATGGACAGCTGAATTCCCATACATGAATCCCATACAGTAATAGCAAATCCAGTACCAGTAACCTCCAATTCTTTGGCACTCCAATGTTTGGAAACTACAACTCCCAGCATGCTTTGTTGTTGCGACTTTCAGTTTCAACATGTGGAGTGGCAAGGTTCAGTAAACTTTCAATTAAGCTTACCATCATTACAATTCTCCTGAACCCCATATAGTAAAGGGCCTCTGACCCCTATATAGTAAAGGGAACTCTGACCCCCATATAGTAAAAGGGAACTCGACCCCCCTATAGTAAAGGATTCTCTGACCCCAATAGTAAATGTCACTGAGAGTTGTAGTTTCAAGCTGTCCTTTGCACTGTACTAGCAGCTGTTTTTTGCCCCAAACTGAGGAGACCCATCAGATTTACAGCATCCAGTGACAGTGTGAGTCCAGTAGCCAGAATACAGGAAGCAGGAAGTGTAAAGGCAGATCAGTCCTGTAACTTTCATGCAGGTTAACACAGCGCCACCTACTGGTTACTATCTGTAATTGCAGAATTGCATCTAAATTAGGACTTGATCGAGTATAAGTCGAGGTTAGGTTTTCAGGCTAATTTTAAAGCCTGAAAAATTCGACTTATACTCGAGTATATACGGTAAACATTTCAAAATCTTGGCTGGCAGCCTAGCGCTGCATTAAAAAAAAGCATGTTCAAATGAAAGTATATATATATATATATATATATATATATATTATACACCAACGTGACATATAATTATATCTATAAAGGCACCACCCCCAACCAAAATTTATATATATATATATATATATATAGGCAAACCACCCCCAAAAACTTGTTTTGCAGTGAAGTATGCTTCTCCCCTTCACTGTGTCTCAAAAGGTTTCCATCTCTTCTCCAAGATCTCCAAGCTTGCACATGCTCTTAGGAGGCAGCTAGGGGAATAGCATTTGGTGTTAACTGTCATATCCATGACTAACAGCTGCTAGTTGGAAGAACCTGGAAGCAGAAAGAGGGGTAACAGATCATCAGGCCACATTTTTTTAATTTGAGGGATAAACGCACTCTTCAAACAAAATTTAGCAAGCATGTCTTTTTTAAAAAAACGTATGTATAGTTCTACCTAATTAACTCAGTTGTTAAATTCACAGTTATTGGACTGCTGTGGCATTAGTGCAGTTAACATGAACCATGCAATTCATTTTTAGTTTAGTTTTTCAACTAAACTTTTTCAAGAACTAAACTTTAAAGGGAATGTCCACCCTGATTTATCTTGCTGGGAGCAGAATTATTTCATTTTAACAAAACATAACCTAGGTTTTGGGGGGTTCTGCCTTATATATTAAATTGTTTTATAATGGGTGGACATTCCCTTTAAGTCCAGTTGATCTAACTAAATACCACAAATATAACCACTCTAATTAAAATATTAATAGCCTTACCAATTAAAATTTCACACCTTAAGGCTTGTACACACGTGCAATCGCGGGTCCCGACCCGTGACGCACGATGTGTACGAACAAATGTTTTGGCCGATAATCGGCACTTTATCGGCTGATACGGTCGTTCAGCCGATAAACAAACGACCGTTTCGGCCAATAAAGTCCCTACACACGGGCCAATTATCGACCAAAATGTTCATTCGTACACATCGCGTGTCGCGGGACAGGACCCGGGATCGCACGTGTGTACGAGCCTTAAGACTGTATATTGAAAAAACTGAGACTTTCTCCATGTCAACTTTCCCTTTAATCCCCATCACAGTTCAGTTTATCATAATCACATCACCATATTGTGTTTGCAGTATTGATCTAGATAGTAGTAATCTCCAACATTCTGATCCACATACATTCATACAAGTTGGTGTGCACACTTACAGTTCCGGTGATTCCCCATATTTCACACGATAGGGTCACCTGTATTTCTCCCTTTCACATCTTTACTGGGCTTGACTCTTGACTCTCTACTTGGGTAGTTTGTGCTCCTCACAGACATACCCTCTTCTCCCAGCGCATAACAGTTTTGAGCTTCAAGACATCCAGAAGGTAAGGAGCATTACATAAACCAATTTGTCCATAAGCTGTTCCCCACCAGGCTATTTATATTTTAATTAGAATATATTTTTGTCTGTTAAACCTTTAATGTATATTAAAGATCTCTGTCCTCTACGCGCATGCCAAATGTGATGCACATGCGCGTAGAAGACAAAGTCCGTCGGGATCTGTTAGACTACGCGGCGGGAGAGTGAGTGATTGGGTAAGTACCTTACCTTCTCCCCTGGCTCCTGATCGTTTTATTGAAGAACGGGAGGTAAGACACAGCTCCTTTACCTCCCATTCTTCAATAAAACTGAATTCCCAAATTTTGTTAATACCAGTGGAAATACCCTTTCAATATTATAAAATAATAATTTTAACTCTGTATTGCTGTGACATATTCATCACTGCCCTGAATGGTGCAGTTTTTATATTATTTAAGTGGTTTTGTCTGGTAAAGGATGCTGGGAGCTGTAGTTCAACAATCAAACAGGACAATTTTAAAACAGTTAAAGGGTATGTCCACCCTTAATTCTATTTTTTAATATAGCCTTCCCCCTGGTCCCCCAGCCCCAACCGCATGATTTTTATTTTTAGAAAGTGCCCCAAACTTTTACTTACCTCCCCTCTTTCCTTCGCCGCGCTGCCGTCCCTCTGCTTGCGAGAATGCAAGCAGAGGGGCGGGACCGGCAGTCGCGCCTGTGATTGGCTGAGCGGCAGCCAATCACGGACGCGGCTGCCGGTCATTCAGTGCAGCAGAGGAAAGAGGGGAGGTAAGTAAAAGTTGGGGCACTTTCTAAATAAAAATCATGGGGTTGGGCTGGGAGACCAGGGGGATTACTATATTAAGGGGATTAATGCTAGGGGGAGGGAATCCGGAGAGGGAGGGAGAGGGAGGGGGAGGGAGGAGGAGAAGGGCTGCAGTAGCATGCCAAACTTCTCCCGGAGGCAGGTGGAGGCCTTCCTGGTGGGCAGTTTTTGGGACTTTGGGGGGGACTACAGGGAACCATAGGGAGCTGGGATATGAGGTAAGGATTAAACTACACTACATGATGGGGCCAGTAGTTGGGGGGATTATAGTTTTGGGGGTGGACATGCCCTTTAAGTAATATAAAAACTGCATCTATCAGACCCAGAATAAATATGTCTTAGTTAGTGGAACTATCAGGGCTCTCTGTACCGAGAGCCGTTATTGGCTATTTGTGTCTTAAAGTCATGTTAACCAATGTACCAAGTGTTAATGTGACTTTAAGGCACAACTAACGGCAGTTGTAACGCCGTTACTGCAGTTGTTATGCAAGAACTGTGTCTCACAACTGCCGCAACCAATGTAACGAGCCAATAATGTCTCTTTAAGACGTAATCTCTAATGCCAGCAGATAGTTGGTGTTAAAGATTCACAAAAGGCAAAATACAGTCACAATGCACAGAGAGCCACCATTGGCCCGGTGCATTGCCTAAAGGGGGCATTTAAAGTGACAGCGGCTCTGTATATTTCTTAACTTACCATTACTGGACAAGTGACTTACGATAGATTAAAACGCGGTGGCGATTCTGTATAGAATCAGAGGTTTGATGGTCATAGATATTATATAGCGCTTTTTCTTATTCGTGTAATGTAACCACATGGCAAAGGACAAAGTCACTTAAGAGGGATAAATATTGCATCTTTTAAGGCAGCAATGAATATGTCACAGCGCTTTTGTTTTTTTAGCCCATAAGAAACATAGGATATTGTCAGGGGTGTCTCCTCTGTTCTACTAAGCCCTATGGTGATTGAGTCTTCTTTGTGATGAGAGAGTGTTGGTGGTGCTAGTATTTGTGTATCTAGGTGGAGAGCCACATGCACCAGTGCCAATGATAGGGCCAGTTACTGTTATGTGTCCAGTGTCACACCCCCAATGGTGGCCATACATGATACGATCAAGGTTGTATAATCCGTGGATCATCAGCCCATGTATGGACGATCGGACGTTATATTTTCCTATTTGGTCAGTTAGGAAAAAAATTCCATTGGTCAATCCGATTGTACGATCCGCGTGTATGAACACCATATGGATGGCCCTGTTTGTGTGCAACTCTAGAATAAACTGTAAGGCTGTGTACACAACATACAAAATTTTCCTGGAAATATTGCATGGTGTGGGTGGAGGCGGCTGTGATCTAGGCCGAACGAGGGATTGGTTGTGTTGGTAAATCACGGACAATCATGTGGTTCCCTATGGGACCGCAAGATTGGTCGGGCGAACTGCCACAACCGACATTTGTCCTTGACGAGCACTTGCAAGTAGTGAATGCTCTGTCGGGACAAAAAGTCCTCTCATGCGTACCCACCTTAAAGGAATTGTACACTGAAAATATGACTTTGCCTCATTTCAATCTATAAATGTATACATGCAAGTAAGTAGCATTTACTCTAGTTTAATCTTTCAGTCCCCCAGTCCCCTGTCAGACTATCTGACTCTATGTGAGGGCAAGCATGCTCAGTATTCCTATGAGGCAGCATTGGGAGGGGGAATTTCCCACCATGCAGTTAACGTACCAACTGTCACCATTCCAACTACAGTAAAACTATACATGTAAGATGTTTCAGACTGGATATCTAAACAAATAGGGGACAGATCAAGAAGAAAATGGTACAGTGATAGTTGGGAAGAATTACAATTTCCAATAATGCAATTTAAAAAAAAACAAATTTCCTAGTGCACATATCCTTAAGGAACAAACCATTCACTGATTTCCGAATTAAAAACCCTAAACAAGAGGAGAGATATGGTACAAAAACTTTACAAGGGTATGCTATTTCAAGCAGTAAAGTCTCATCAGGATTGCCAACTGTTCGTAAATTCATGGACAGTCCGTAAAAATGTGCACAAAATATAGTCTGTTCATGAAGTCCATGATTTTAAATGGCTGTTCATTAAAAATCACGATTTTCCCGATGTTACCGCCGCTTTAAACAGCCGAGGAACGAGACATCTGATGGTGGAGAGTTAAAGGATCAAAACATATCATGGGGGTTATTTAATAAAAGGTGTGATCCGATTGTGCTTTAAAAAGCCCATACTAGTGTTGCCCAATTGTGGTGGCCACATGCCATGCCCTGCGCATGCGATCCATTAATCGGAGAACGAGATCCGCATGAGCTCCAACATTGCACAACAAGCATGCCGGAAACGCGCATGCAAGCGCTCGGACGCACTCTAGAGCATAGGCAAAGATTTGCACCTGTTATTAAATAAGCCCTATTATGAATCTCTCTAAAATCAAAGATTTTTAACTGTGATGAGAAACGCTTGTGCTGCAGGAGGATCAAACTCTCTTTGGAGTGACAGGGTTAACTGCTGTAAAATTAGGTCCTGAAGGCAGGAATTTCTGTGCAGAAGACCAAGCAATGTTCAGGACATGCCACAAACCATGGGATATTATAAACAAAAGAGCTATCCTTTTAACCAGGGTCAGTCTAGGCATAAACAAAGCATAATCGTAGCCAAGATTGGGCAACAGACAATGGGTATATCTTTCATGGACCCAAGTCTTGGATTTGTTGTCCATCTACAAACCGGGTCCTTTATATGTTGAATAGTCCATATCCAGAATTAAAAAAAAAAACAAAAGTTAGTAAAAAAATCATGACACCAGGCTTGAATAGGGAAACATTTAAGCATACCTTTATTGCTCCATTTACATAACTCCAGAAAAAAAGAAAAACTTCTAACAACTGCCTTGGAGCATCATTTGACTTTTGATGGATATTTCCATAAGGATTTTGAATTTTTACTGGTCAGAGCAAGGAACATTGCATGAACATCGGGAGGTAATAAAGCTCATCCCATCCCTACATCCAGACTGACCAACTTTGCCCCATGACACTCAGCAATGCCTCCAGAACGCTCTGGACCCGCTACCTTCAGATTGGGGCTGTGCTGGCAAATCCGTGATGGTTTGGGGTAACATAATGCAGTAGACGGTAGAACATAAGGAAAAAATGGAGGGTAGGAGTAGAATTTCCTCCTTCCTAACAATTGTAGAATTCATGGGCAAATTCAAGATTTTCTTAGTACAGCCCTTGAAAGAAAAGTTATGGTAAAAACTAAAAGCATGACTTTTTTAAAAATGCACTTATAAAGCATGGACATTTCTGAATAACTATCCTATATACTGAAAAAAGGTTATCAATATGCACGGGCGCTGGGTCCGGGAAGCTCACGGGGGGCGGGTGCGGTGTGTGTGTGCACTTCGGGGGACGGAGTGTGCGTCGCGGTGGCGATTCTGTATAGAATCAGAGGTTTGATGGTTATAGATATTATATAGCGCTTTTTCTTGTTCGTGTAATGTAACCAATAGGGGATAAATTAAAAGTGTCTCTTTTTGCTTTCTGTTTGCAGTGAGTCAGTAATTATTGGAAATAGGTTCATAGAGGAGTGAAAGTGACCTTTACTTCTATACATTAACCTAACTCAATAAATAGCAATGGGTATTTACGTTGTTTCACGCTTGGCCCACCACAGTATGTAAACAATTTAATGTTCTGGGAACTCACCACGACTCATTTCACCCTTTGCACCACAGTGTGCCAGCGATTGAACTAATGATTTTGCCTACCTCTGGATCAACTGTTAGATAGGGTTGAAGAGTAAGGTATAAAGATTGGACTAGATGAACTTATGTCTTTATTCAAGAGCCATTAATATGTTACTATGCTTTACTATGTGGATTCACGCTCTATTTACCTTTGCTACTGTAATTCTCTATTTGCTAAGTGCTGCCTTTTTACTACAGAATATTACTGATGAATAGGAAATAGATGATTTATTAAAAGGGAAAGAGAGTGGGGATGGGGCTTTTTAAAGAAAAAACGCATAGTATAATTCAATAGGAGATACGAGTGATTGCGCTTGTGCAGCAATTACATCTTTACCTCTGCCCCCCCCTTCTTCTCCTACCCCCTTTACAAAACTGTGTGATTGCTCTGTTGTGTAAGGCTGAGGCTCTACTACAACGCACCAAAGCCTGCGCGATTCTGGTGAGTTGACGTGTGTTGTTCTGCGTTTGCTCATGCGATTTTGCTATTTTCCATTATGGAAACGCATGCGTTTGCACAAAAAAATTATGATGGTGATCGCAAAACGGAAATGGATGCACAATCGCATAAACAACAGAAATCACATGAGGGCATCTATAGTTCTACAATTCAAGGGAAGAAAGAACTTTTTTTATCATTAGGGTGTATGGCAGGCCAAAACAATCTCCCTATCCTTTATAAAGGGAAAACGTTTTCTTCTTCATCTTTGAAAGATAACAGAAAGAATCTTACAGATGTGTAAAGTGTGTATCCACCTTAAAATGCATTATTTTTATTGACTTGGATCATTTTAATTACTTTAGAAGTTGGGGGGCAGTGATGACACCTTGCCCCGCTTGGTAGTGCTGCTCCTTACCAGATCCAGAGCTGGATGACATTTCTTCCGTGGCTCTTTGCAAAAAAAGGTAAGTATTTCTAAATGTATTTTATGGAAAGTAATTCAATTTTATTTTCCAGTTTACCAGTAGATACCGTTTAAATACCTGGGTAAATGAGTTTCAAAGGATATTAACTAATATGCTAATATGCTGAAGTCAATATTGAACCACTAAAAGCTACAACTAAATCTAAATCTGGGTACACATGCTCCAATTCTTTCTACTGACCGACCGTTCGAGGCTTCCAACCGGTTGGCCAGGAGGAAGGACAGTAGGTCGCGGCAAAAGCAGTTGCATCCAACAGTTAGCCATGACTGAGCGTGCAGTCTATAGAGGCCCACACAATTGGGCGTGGTTTTCTCGACACATCTGATCATGCGTTACAGACGAACAAACAGTCGGCGGTCGGTCACGGCCACTAGAAGAAACCATACAATAATTCAGCCCAACCGACCAAAACATTGAAGTGTCGGTCGGTTGGGACGAATTACGTATGGTATGTATTTCTGGCAAGACTATAGATAGCTAAGATCTGGATTCAAGCCCCATACCACCCCCCCCCCCCCCCGTGATTGTCAGATACCACATAAATAAACTTTTGTGAGCCCACTGAAATATAACTGAAAAAAACTATTGGAGTGGCTGACAATTTGCTATTTTACATGGACACATGTCGAATGCATAGACATTCTAATACTTTAGAGATCTAAACACTTTTGTTGTTATTGATACTACATAAGTTATGAATACATTAAAAATGTATTGATAAGTCTTTTCCAAATAAAGTTTCTCCACTTGGAGGGGAAAAAAATCACAGCTGATCATGCTGTCTCATTTGGACCGATGTGCTATTTTTGCCACAACCAACAGTGATTTGTCTTGGTCGACCTCAGATGGTGTGTACCCAGCATTCTATTGTACTTTGTTTGGTCCAGCAACGGTCCTGGTTCAGTTTGCATCTGGGATGCACAGTGCAGGCGGTGAGTCTGTCTATCAGAGTGTTTCTACTTGCTTCAGTGAAACATTTGTGTATAGAGGAGGGCAATATCGAAGGATTCTGGACCACTCCACCCCAACCACTTGTATCCTCAAATGAGTTTCATTATACCACACAGCTACTGCCATTACCTTGTGGTACATGGGAACAGGGCTACTTTATTGAGTTTGTAACCTGACAAGCATATTGGTTTGGCCTTGTCCCAGGGGAAGCATTCTGGGGGTGGGCAGGGATTAAACAGGCAAAACCCGGGCTCCCATTCCCCGGTGCTGGGAGATATGCATTATGTTGTGGGCATTGTTCCAGTTGTTCCACACAGAAAATTTCCATTGCGTTGTTATCAGCTTCCTTTCCTAAAGTAGAGGAGGCTGATAACCTTGCAATGTGTGGCCAGATGGTAAAACACTTTACCAACGCGGTTCACTGGTTAGCGATCCCTATACGCTACTCTGTTAATATCATAGGTAACACTAACAGGAGGTCAAGATGATTCCAACAATTCACATGAATCCCATGGACAAAGAAGAGCACCTGTTGTTTTGTAGATCTGGTCACTTTGCATAATATGACAGTTTACAGTATTCTGTGAGGTTTTCTTCTTCTCGGTCTCAGCTCCTGAAATGAATTAACACATAGAATGAACTTGTGAATTGTGCCAACCTCTGTAATGTAAAACAACTGAAAAGAATATACTGACATCTAGTGGTGAAAACTCAAAATAAGTTCAGATAATGGACAAACCCTGAATGTCAAGATATAATCACATACAGTAAACATGAAATAATATATATATATAAATAAAAATAATATATAATAACCATTGTATGTAAGGCATTTGCATTTTATTTTCATGTATAAAAGTATGACATGCAAGATCTTTCCAAAGGCTGCAAAATGTAAGGTAGGAACAGTCCCTACCAACACACGTAATTATATCAAGTATAAACGGAATATAAAAAAAACTATTTCTCAGCTGGATTAGGACTGAATGGGGCCCTAGGCAATATATGTACATGTATTAAATGTCTTTCCTTTCGGTGAAACTTGAATTCCCACACACTGGGGAATCTGATAAGTTACTTTCCCATTCATACCAACCCAATGTTAGTCGGCTGTGCCATTCCCAGTACTTGCTAGCTTATGGATCAGAAATACTATTACTCTCTCCAATGACTCAACATTTAGGGTTGTGCACTGTGGAAAAAAACCCAAAAATGAATGCGCACTGATTAGTGGTTAGCAGTGCACCTATTTTATCCAGAGCAAGTGTGAGCTTTTAAGCGTCGGCTGAGGGTTGCTGAGGTTACATATTTCCCAAATACTTTAAACTGATAGATTAATAAAGTGGCCAGTGGTTGTACGATATTGCATAATCTTCCTATCGTGTATGGTCGATCGCCTGATCTTAGGCTAATTTTCAACCTTACCAGGAAACATTTTACCAATCTCGATAGTATAATCAGGATTGGTGCATGTATGGCCTGCTTAACATCTGTTCTGGGACTAGGCTGCAATGGTTTCAACAGAAACTCAATTTAAAGTGGTATGCAGACTATTATTTTAACTAATCCCAAAAAATAAAGAACTGCAGTACGAGATAAGTAGATCAACCTTTCCCAGATAATGTAAGTGTATGCTACATTAACACATTTACTTCTGCTCTCAAAGTTGCAGTTTTGAAAAAAAGGGATAGCCTGGCTATGGCAATTTATTTTATTTAATTTCTGTTGAAAAGGAGGAAGGAAAGCCATTTATTGCAGATATATAAGTGTTTCAACTGTTTGATCTATCATTAAATGTTAAATCACCTTGTATTCTGCTTGTGAAGGTTCTCATTCATCCAGGTCATGGTATATCTGTTGTATTCAATTAGATCAACTGGACTTGAAGTTTAGTTCAAGTCCAGAAAGTAAAGAAACCAAGCCTAAATAGAGGTGGGGGGGTTCGACACCATCTGTCTGCCATGTACAATGCTGTTTTGACACCTTACTCTGGACGTTCCTATAACACCTCTTAGCCACTATCCAATCACGCCCTTAACACTTGGCTGTGATATGCTAATTGGGATTTTCCAGGGTACATAATTGCCAAAGATTCTTGTACAAGTCATTCTGAATTGAGAAAGCCAGTCAGATGACTAGCGAAACGTCTTCAAACTTCAAGTCCAGTTGATTTAATTGAATACAACAGATACACCTTGTATTCTATATAAATGTGCCACTTTTTCCATTATTTCACTGTTTGTGATGATAAATTTCAGTAAATGCGGAAATTTAACTAATTTTAATAAATAATTTAAATTTAATAAATATGGCAAAAAAAAACAAAAAACATCCTAATTTAACTGCAAAATATGGTGCTAAAGCCCTGTTTAAGCTGGGTTATACCATCTAAAAACCTAGTAATCCAAACAACGTTCCACCTCTAGCAAGCCATCGGCCAGAAGGAAGCACTGTTGGTCACAGCAAAATGTGGTTTTCCAGTGTGTCCGATTCGAATAAACAGTCAGACACCAGTCGTCTAAAAAAAAACTTCCATTAGTTTGGGCAGAACGACCAACACACAGAAAAGTCAATCGGCCGAACTATTGGATGGTGTTTACCCAACCTTAGAGGAATGCTCCTACTCAGTAGCATAACTAGGAGTCACTGGGCCCCCCAGCAAAACCATGCTGGGGCCCCCTTTCATGCTTCATATACAGTGATTTTCTGGGAGGAGGCTCTATCTGTCATAGTGAAAGTTAAGCTTCGTACACACGTGTGATCACGGGGGCTTCACCTGTAAAGCATGGTGTGTACAAATGGTCTGTGTGGGCACTCGGTTGGACATTTTTTAAGGTTCCGACCCGGAAGATCATCGATGCCCCACTGAATGCTCGTTTTGGACAACCATGCCCATACACTTACCGATAGTTGCCGAAAAAAGATGGGGCCCACCTGTGGTCTTATCCCCTGGTATTTACCCCCTGCTCCTACTTTAGAGCTCCAACCTCATTCATTAAAGAGTTGGTTTGTGTACTGCACTTGGTCCAAACCACGATTTAGGGGGGTGTTCATTTCACCTGTGGGTCTACAGAACGGCTGAAAAGTTTTCAAATAGAATTTCGGCAGTCAAAACAGAGTTCTAGCAGTAGTTTTGACCATGGATATTTCAGCAGTTGAACTGGTATTTTTTTTTACCTGAAACCAGTTCATCCCTATAAAACTTTTCATTAAATGTCGGGTTATAAATACATGTAATAAACTTGCAAAATATCAGTTGGGGTTGGGAGCAGATAAAGGACACCAATCAGTCCCAAGTTTTTTGTTTTAAGGTGGACATGCCCTTTAAGGCAAGAGAAAGTTTGGTAAGGGCCCTTGGACAAAAGAGAGTGGCTAACTCCTAACCCTCTGCCATTATAAGCTAATTTTAACCATTGCACATACTAACCCAGACCCGCACATGCTCTGAGCAAATCTCCTAGAAGAGACTTAAACGCTTATGCTAAAGGAGCCGTGCAGCCTCTGGTAAATAGGTTTGCAGCGGCTATGTGAGCTTCTCTCCCGAAACTAGCACAGCTGCCGCAACCGAAATTGGTTCGGTTAGCACGAGTTTAACCCCTAAAATCTGTGATGCAGCTCCCATCAGCCCCCCCCCCCCCCGTAAATAAATCCCATTGACTGTGCATTAAATATAAGTGCAATCATTCATTAAACTGGCTTATTAAAGCAAGTACTGTGAGTGACTGGTACAAAAGGTAAGAAATCATTCTAGAATTAGGAACGGGTTTCCTGTGTCTAACAATTTAGTTCTTTTCAGTATCTATTCTTAATAATATTCTTACAAAACACAGAACATTGCCCCTTAATTGCATTAATGCCACTTAATTTTATCACATGTCTCTGCAGATCTTAAGATGCTTATAAATAGAATAAAGCAAACAATACGAAGCAGAGTAGCATTTGCAGTAAATGACATGTTAAATTGCCAAGCAAATAGAACTCCTGTCATTTTTTCTGACAATCTTTTTTTTTCTGACTATCATTGTTTCTAACAAAGAATACAAGTTTACTAACAGTGGCAGTTCCTTGCACAGAGTGCAGTATAGAGACAAACTCCATAGGGAGGAATGATTAAAGCTTGTGATGTTTCAGGTAGGAAGACAGAAGAATTCCAACTACAGAGGAAGGATGTGTGACACAGGGAAGGGAGGATTCTGGAACAATGGGAAACATAGCAATGCCATATTAAATGTTGTCTTGTAGTGGACTATTGTAGAGAATAAACTCTTTCTGCAGTTCCTGTTGCATTTCTTGCACAAAGTCACAGTGGAAAGTATCTCTGCAGGGCGCAATTTTATTAGGCAACAGAACTGCTTACTGACAGAGAAAGTCTTGCCATGGGACTTCTGCATAAATGTTCCAAATATAGATGTAAAAGCTCCATACCATAGTAGAATGGCTTAACCCAGCTTTTCCCAACCAGGGGTCCCTGAGAGGTTGCATTGGGGTCCTCAAGAGATTGACAGAAACTGTATGGATCCACCATTGTGAGGAATACAGATATTTTTTCTATATATTTATCAATATTCTATATTTGTATGAATTATGTGTTTTGTGTATTAATGTCTGAGAGATAAATAAAAAGTAATAATAATAAAAATAATAATGTTTTTATGGAAGGGTTTCCTGAGATATTAAAAATGTTCAAGGTTCCATAAGAATAAAAAGGTTGACCTATCCCCTGCGGAGTATTTGAGTGCATTTTTTTAAAAATAGATTTTTTCAATTTATAGATTTATTATTTATATTTGTATGAATTAGGTATTTTGATGATTTGATGGCCAAGAAAGAAAAGGAAAAATAATAATATATAATCATTATTTTATGTAGGGGTTCCCTGAGACATGAAAATTGTTTCAAGGGTTCCCCACAGATAAAAAGTTGAGAAACACTGGCTTAAAGTACAACAATATCAAAAAATACATCACCCCCATTGCATGTCCACACTTCCAGCAGCTCAAATCACTTACTCACATTTACAGCCGTGCTGCCCTCCCTTAGATATCACACAGCAAAGATGAGTGCTAAAAGTCCGCCTCCTAGACGGCCCAGGGCCATGATTAGCATATCACTTGTCATTGGCTGGTGGGAATGTCTGTTACAACCTCTCTACTCCTTCTCTGCCAGTCAAACAAACTTAAAATGTCCTGTTGCTAGGATATAGCCTATATAATCAAGCTGATCAAGGATGAGTGGAGGAGTGTTTTCTGGCATGCTAGCTTTGAGTGACAGTTAGAGGCAGACAGAATCGTTTCGCCCTCTTCACAGCATGGTGAATTGAAGGCAGAGAGAGGCTCTAAATCAGGAAAAAAAATGTATGGGGAGGGCCGCATACCTTTTTAAAGCAAGTTTTAAAAAAATGCATTGTGGCAAAACAGTTATCCTTTAACCAAACCTGCTGTCCCTCTGGTTCCAACATTTTATCATATTTTAATGTCTTGCTGTACAAGGAAATGACACACTTGATCTATTACCTCCCGGTGGTATTAAACTAAACTGTGCATTTTTTGAAAGAGATGCAGGTCAGGCTGAATTTAGGTCCATTATAGCTCTCTAAACCACTGTATTTCCCCTGGTTCTTAACTGTGTCTAAGTTTTCTATCCTTGGCTTTTCCATTCTCCTCCATAAGACTGACAGTGCTTCCTTCCTGCCCTTATGCAGGACAGAGTTGCTTACCTGATCCTATCACAACATCCATGCATATTATCACATGGCACATCAATAGAAAATACATATCAGAATTGGATTTACCTAAATTCTCCCATGAATTTCTATCCATCACGAACATTACCTGCTGGCAACTAAAGGACTGTACAAATGTGTGATTACACACGACGCCTGACAAACTAGCGGCCAATAATTGCGCATTTGTGTCAGACCACTAACTATGCCCTTTCCCACGCACATTTGAATATTGTTGAAATTAGCTGTTCATTTATTTTATTAGGCATTGTGTGTAGAATTGCACATATATACATGTTACGTTATTATACATCATCGTACTGTAACAAATGGCCGGACGGCCGGGTACTCACAGTACGCTTTAATACACTACTACAGAGATACCCAACATATCCCGGAAAATGTCGTTGACGAATTCTTGGAACACCGCTGGAGCATTACAAAGGCCAAAGGGCATTACGAGATATTCGTAGTGACCGTCCCTAGTATTAAAGGCGGTCTTCCATTCGTCACCTTGGCGTATACGGATCAGATTGTATGCCCCCCGAAGATCTAGTTTAGTAAATATTTTAGCCCCTTTTATCTGGTCAAACAGCTCAGAGATGAGAGGGAGCGGATACCGATTCTTTATAGTGATTTTATTTAACCCACGGTAGTCGATGCAGGGGCGTAAACCTCCGTCTTTTTTTTCAACAAAAAAGAACCCAGCTCCCGCAGGGGAACTGGAAGGCCGTATGAAACCCCTAGACAAATGTTCCGTAATGTTACTCCTTTCATGGCTAGAGATTCTGAGGGAGACAGTGGGTATGTGCGTCCCCGAGGAGGCATAGTACCAGAAAGAAGGTCGATGGGGCAATCGTAGGAACGGTGCGGTGGAAGCTTCTCAGCTTGTTTTTACAGAACACGTCAGAAGAATCATGATAGCATTCAGGGAGGTTTTTCTCCGATTTATTTTCACGGTATATGGTAAGAGCAATGAGTAGAAAGGCAATTTTTGAAACAGAAGGGGCTCCAAGACTTGAGTTCATTGTTAGACCAATCTATAACAGGGTTGTGTAGTCTGAGCCATGGAAGTCCGAGAATTAGGGGAGCAGAAGGCTTTGGATGACAAGAAAAGATAAATGTTCTTGGTGAAATATGCCAATGCGGAATAGGACTTCGTAGGTAGATTTGGAGATGAATTCTGAAGCCAACGGGTTATTGTCAATAGCCAGAACTCGAAGGGGTTGCTGCAAGTGAAGGAGGAGGAAGCCCCAATTGTGCTGCATAGGGAGAACGATGAAGTTTCCAGCGGCACAGAATCGACAAAGGCCTGGGAGGAAAAGTTTACCATTACAGGAGTAGTAGCTGGTAGAAAGAGTTTCAGTGGTTCAAATTTGGGCAGGAGACTTAATGTTACCTAGAAGGATTCCTCTGAACTTCTAGGTCCTGGAGTTTCCCGATTCTGGGGACAATTCCTACAAAGTGTCCTTGCCCAGCACAATAGAGACGAGTCCATTGGTAGTTGCGTGATTTTCCTCAGGGATAGATGAGTGCCGCCAATTTGCATCGGCTCTTCACCCGAAGGTATGGTTGCGGGAAGGGCTGAGCAGGCCTAGGAAAGGTCTAGGAAGGTTGGAATGAGCTGCAGACCTTTCCGCCTCCATTACGGAAGCGGGTATCAATTTGTATGCATAGTGAAATCAAGTCCTCCAATGGGACAGGTAATTCCCTAGAGGACTAATTCGTCCTTGAGGCGGTCAGAGAGTCCCTGCCAAAAGGCTGCAGTAAGTGCCTCATTGTTCCAAGAAGTCTCCGCAGCAAGGTACGAAATTCAATAGCATATTGACCACGGAACGTGACCCTGGCGGAGCTGCATCAAACGGGAGGAGGCAGCAGAGGTTCTTCCCGGAGCATCGAAGACCTTGCGAAACATACTCAGGAAGTCAGCAACATTATAGACCAGAGGATCGTCTCTTTCCCATAAAGGAGAAGCCCAGGCCAGCGCATTACCCTCCAACAAGGCGATGATGTACCCCACCTTTGCACGATCTGATGCAAATGAGATGGTTGAAGTTCGAATTGGATTCTGCACGATAATGAACCCATGGCAGGTGGGCAACACCATCAAACCACGAGGGTGGAGGTATGCGGGGCTCTCTCCGAAGAGAGGATCACCGGATCCGGCCACCGAAGGAGGTGGCGTAGAACCTGGAGCAGCGGCAGCAGAGGGGGGTAGCCCGGACAGCTAGGGAATCCATGAACTGAGCCAACTGGCCCTGGTGATGTTCGAACAGGTCCATGCGTTTGGACAAAGCTTAAGAGTCTTATTCAACTCAGCCATAGCCCCTCAGGCGTTTCCATGCCGATAGTACTGTAACAAATGGCCGGACGGCCGGGTACTCACAGTACGCTTTAGGAGGAGGCTGATAGTCCAGAAGGTGCAGGATACAGAGGCTGCTGGGAATTGTAGGCTGGATACCGGATACAGGAGGTAGGTAACTGGATACAGATGAGGTGAGTAGACGGAAACTGGATACAGGCAAGGTAGTCACTGGAGACCGGCAAGGTCGGTACAGGATACTGGCATGGTAAGTACTGGACACTGGCAAGGTGGTCACTGGAGGCAGGCAAGGTAAGTACAGGATACTGACTTGGTAAGTACTGGATACTGGCAAGGTAAGTACAGGATACAGGTAAGGTGGTCTCTGGAGGCAGGCAAGGTAAGTACTGGATACTGGTAAAGTAAGTACAGGATACAGGTAAGGTGGTCTCTGGAGGCAGGCAAGGTAAGTACTGGATGCTGGTAAGGTAAGTACAGGATACAGGTAAGGTGGTCTCTGGAGGCAGACAAGGTAAGTACTGGATACTGGCAAGGTAAGTACAGGATACAGGTATGGAGCAGGATCCAAGGCAGGTGAGTAAGGAGCCAGGGTAGCTAATGCTACTATCGGCCGCCGGGTCCTGGAGGACGCCGGCTTTTCAAACCGGAGCGGCAGGTAAGTCCATGACACGTACATGACATAAGGCACCTCTTACAGTGTAATATAAGAGTATTAAGTCACCAGGGAGCACTATGACCAACTAAAAGCACAAGGCTGCAGGTTAGGGAACTCCGAGGTGACTTTATATCTTTATATTATAATGTTAAGGGTTGCATTAAAGGGGAACTGTGGTCTCCAAACAAGTTGATTTTACGTGAATGGCCAGGTTCCTTCCTTTTAAATTTTTAAAAAACCACCTCACTACGTGCTGCTCAGCACAAGATAAGAAGAAACCACTGATCAGAAAGTTAGGTGGTGGGATGTTCTGAATCTAGTCAAACTCTAGTTCTTATTTCTAATCTGCGGTTGGCACATGCTCAGTGCAGGAGAAAGCAGAATAAACCAGGAAGAGATTGAGTTACAGTCATTGAAGGAGGTGTGGGAGGGGCCACAGGGGGTTTCAAGGGGACTGCAAGGGGAGGGGCCATGGGGGCCAATGAGGAGGGGGAGACACAGGGAAGAAGGACTGTCACATGGTTTCAGAGCACAAATCAGGAAGTGCAGGGGATCTGGGGATGTTGTTAGTTACGATATCACACAAAAATTTAAATACCGGTAACTTCAAAACTGTAAACAAAATTCTGAATGTAAATTCCAAAAATACTCAGGAAAGCCATTCCTATCAATTTACCCAAAGTCCTATTTAGACCACAGTTACCCTTTAATACATATAATACATAAGGTTTTGTTTTAATATTTTGTGTGTATACCTTTAAAAGCTAGATTTGTTATATAATATCTTACACAGCGATAAAACAAACTGACCATGTTAGGTGAGTTTTTTATTTCTGTTTACTAGAAATAAGACAAGAGGATTTTAACTTTTGTGTCAGTTTAGGCACTGGCTGTTAAAGTGTGTGGGACAATGGTGGAATATATCCTTATATCCCGCATAGCTGAGCGACTTTTATAAGGATATATTCCGCGGTTGCTCCCATTCTAATTCAAGAGCCTTATGTATTATACAAGGGATAATGCACCACCTATTAGCATGTTAACATTGTAGGTATTGTTTTTAAAGGGAAGATTTGGCAACTTTTGCAGGAACTTATATATTGGCTCCCCTATAAGATAACGGTTTGTCCCATAACTACCATATACATACCCTCCAACATTCCCCTTTAAATAGTTACACTTATGCTGGGTACACAACATTAAATAATTGGATGGTTTCTTTGGCCGGACGTGAGCAACCTCATTTGTCCAAAATGGATGAACGAATGATTGGAAGCGTTCGAAAACCACAATTGATCGTGCGGTCCTTAGAGGTTGTGGCAAACTGTCAGACCCGGCTACTTTTGCCATGACCGAAAGTCCTTCATCCTTGCCAGTCAGTCAGAAAAAGACAAATGGATGATTGGGAAGGATTGGAAGGTGTATTCCCACCTTTATATAAACAACATGGTGTGGATCTGCAGGGGGAGGATAATGAGGTCATCTGGTTTAAAAGAGGCCATACACGCTTTAATCCCAGTCGTATGATATCAGGATATTCAAATACCGCATAAACATTGGTTTGTGTACG
This sequence comes from Hymenochirus boettgeri, assembly GCA_019447015.1. Lineage (NCBI taxonomy): Eukaryota > Metazoa > Chordata > Amphibia > Anura > Pipidae > Hymenochirus > Hymenochirus boettgeri. The sequence continues at coordinate 194,804,540 of CM033475.1, forward strand.
GCCGATTGTCGTCCGATTTTTTTCCTATAGGGAAAACAGAATCATTTTTATCGGGCAATGCCGATCGTACAATTCCGCTATCGTACGACCGGGATTGTTGTGTGTATGCCCTCCTTTAGCACAGCTCTGTGTGATGAATCACATCAGTGTACTTAAAGGGACAGTTCAGTGGAAATTATCAATATTTGTTAAAGGAATAGTTCACTGCAATAGTGAACTATCCCTTTTTTACATTGATTGACGCCAGGGAGGTTAAGGAGCTATGCCTTACCTCCCGTTCTTCAATCAATGTTTAGATAGCCAGGAACGAACTTCTGAAAATCTTACCTTTCCCGCAATCCAGCGGGGCCGCTCTGACAGTTCCCGACTGCTTCCTGCTTCTGTTACACTATAACAAGCATTATCGCATGCGCGTTATAGCGTAACAGAACCAGGGTTTAGTGAGATTTCGTCATGTTGACTGTTTACACACCACAACAAAAGAGTAAATGGCCTATTCAGTAATCATTGTAAACATTTAGTTGAGCAGTTAGCTTGCCTTAACCAATTAGATGATACATTTTAACTTATTGGTTGCTGAACACAGGCACAATTTTCCACCTCTTATTAAAGAGGTCCTGAATGGCAGTGTTGGATCATAATCATGTTGTGTCAATGAATTAGTTCCTCATTTGAATTTTTTTAATGATTTTAATCCATGGGCTGATTTGTAACCCATGGTGTTGGTGAACTACAATAACCATCAACCAGGAAAGTTTAGTGGAAAATATCATAATTTTTACAATTCTTAGTTTATATTATACATACCTAGTTATTCTGCATATTATTTTCCATTTTTTAAAAAAAAAGTTGAATTTATACCCTTTGCTATTCCATGCCTTTGACATTAGTGAGCTCACATTTCAGGTTCTGTAATGGTCCTTCCCAGAATGTACCACATCCTTGGAATGTTCCTAACAGTAATTTCTACTCATTGGCTGTTGGATGGGTCAAAATGCTCAGATCTCTACTGAGCAACTGAATCAACCCAGGCGCTGGGTCAAGGGCAACTCTACTAGGGGTCCTGCAAACAGTAAAACAGTATTTCGGAAATATCTATTTATACAGACAAAATGCTGAATGGGCAGGTTAAGGTCATTAGGATGGGAAATACTGCTCTTTTTTCTGAAAAGTATATGTAACTGCACTGAACTTTCCCTTTAACCCCAACTCTATGCTTAATGTAAGTATAAAATAAGCACGAATTGAGGGGAGACAAATGGCTGCTAATACACATGTACCTAATGTGACTCCATCAGATCATTTTCGATTTCTTCAATTCCTGGAACACCTAGAGAGCATGCTAGGAACTGTACATGTCTGTACGGGGCAGGCAGTGGTGTAACACAGGAAACGCCCCTATCTCTGTTTACAGTCTCCTATTGGCTGACAGTCTTTCCGACTCCGATGGTTATCTCTGTTTCTATTGGACGCCGTCGCTTAACGATTGACGTGACCCACATCCAATCGCTGATTAGGAAAAGAAACAAGGACGTCCTAAAGACAAAGGGGCCGAGGTTTCGGGACCCGCCCAAGCCCCGCCCGAAACCTCCGACTGCAGTCATTCAGCCTATCAGCTCATTGGTGTCGAATTGTGTCTTTCGGGTTTTGGGGCTACGGTGGGCTGGCTGTAATGGAGAGGGCGGTGGGCTGCTCTTTGGTAGGGATCCGGCTACCGTAGATCAATTTAACCAGCCGTGAGTGGAGTCGGGAATCGCGGAGCTTAGGAAGTGCCGGAAATAGAGGGGTGGTTGTAGGTAAACCCCGAGGGTAAAGCCGTTACCTGTAACCTAGAATACCCCTCAGCATGGAAGATACCATCTACGGTGAGTCAGAGGCGGCCTGTGCCAGTGCGTTGCTGGGGGGATGGGGTCATTATGGGATGTACAGTGAGGATTTAAATGTCTGGGGGACATGTGGTAATCAGGATATCATTGGACACAGCATCCTGCACTGTTAAGGTGGACCTTGCTGAAGTTGTCTACATAGAACCTTAACCACCATGGAGTAATATCAGGGTCTGTGTCCAGACAAACCTGTACCAATCCATTCCATTGACATTTAGACAGTGAGTGTCCCTCAATATCCAATTTAGTGGATATTGAACAGCTACCAGTTACATTGCATGGTGACTGGCCGGTAATGATTGTACAGGTACCGGTTACATTGCATGGTGACTGGCCGGTAATGATTGTACAGCTACCGTTTACATTGCATGGTGACTGGCCGGTAATGATTGTACAGCTACCGGTTACATTGCATGGTGACTGGCCGGTAATGTTTGTACAGCTACCGGTTACATTGCATGGTGACTGGCCGGTAATGTTTGTACAGCTACCGGTTACATTGCATGGTGACTGGCCGGTAATGATTATATAGCTCCCGATTACATTGCATGGTGACTGACTGGTAATGATTGTACAGCTCCCAGTTACATTGCATGGTGACTGGCCGGCAATGATTGTACAGTGAAGATGGCCATGCACTAGGCAGACATTAGATGGATTTGAGATATTTATCTAATGTCTAGAGACTGCATTTTACACGCCTTGGTTGTTCCTATCTGACCTATTCATTTGATTGCATGAAAGAACGGGCTAGGCTACATAGATTGGACATTTGTTTTTATGGGAGATTGGACATTTGTCTAAGGCTGGGTACACACGAAGGGACTATTTGTCCCGACCGATCGTTGATATGAGCGAGCGCTTGGCGGAGACAATTGTCTGTCAGTCGCGGCCGTCAGTTCATGCAACCGATCGTGTGGTCCCATAGGCCCGTGATTTACCGACACGTCTGATCCGGACAAATGGGCTACCGACATCAGTCGCACAGATTTTTCGGCCCAAACGACTGATACACTGAAGTATAGGCCGATTGGGCCAAAAATTCCGTCCGTGTGTACCCAGCCTAAGTAGTGTATGGGCACCTTTTGGAGCACTGCACAGTTATTGGCTTGAGTAGTGCACCGTTTTAGATTTGTGTAATGATTGTACAGTTAGATTGGTGTGAAGACTGCAGTTAAATTGGCGTGAGAACTGTGCATTGGCTTAACTAGAATTTGGGCCCTCATGTACAGTAGTACACTGGTAGGGACACTATATTGTTTGGGGGGTAAAGTAATAGGATGGGGTTCCATGCTCCCTGGTAGATTTCCCTCTGCATGAACAGTTTTTAACAGCAGTATTCTATTAGTGGGGTGGGGGGTCCACATTGTATTTGATCTGAAGTCTTCCTGGAAAAGGATGTCCTGCTGTATTTATTCACAAGTTATTAATATGAAGTTTATCCATTCACACCTGTTCCTATTAAAAGGTAGAACTTTAAGTATTTTAAAGTCACTATAGAAGTTGATCTATCTTAATAGCTATCACGTTTTATATTCTTTATATCTGAATATCTGATATTTGTGTATGGCCTTGGGATTTCTTTATCCAAAGTTTTCCTTGAAGTGGTTTCTTTTAAACAAGTCATACAGTCTGAGAGTCTAGTTTGTTTGCACAGGTCATTCTCTTCCTTTTTATATGCATTCCAGCATATGGATATCCTTAGGCTAATGTCATACTGGTCAAATTCCCAGAAGTAATTAACCACAGAATGTCAATGGTCCTCCAATGTATTAAAGCTGGGTACACACACTACAGATTTTGTCGGCACAATGAACACATTTGTCGCAATTCAAACAAATCTGATCAGTATTGGTAGTGTGCTGTACTGAGGGAACCATTCTGTCAGACATGATTGTCTGGCAAAGGTTGCGTCCTGTGTTGATCGCTTTGACTAGAAGATTTTCATCTGCACGCAAACAAATGCTAGAAGTGAAGCATTCGAAAATTACTATATTTGATCCAATTACCAAAATAAAAATATGGGTTCACGCAAACTGGCCTTTTTGGTTTGTACTTCTTCCAATGTTATTGCATTGATGGCTTTGAGGTGGCTAGACTACTGGACTATTTGATTTCCACTTTATGCATTCTATATTCAGAGTTCTGGGATATTGCCCTAACATGCCTTTTTTTGGCATTGATCAGTAGACAAACTATCACTTTGACCCTACAAACGGTGTCTATTGACCTTCCTTCCCTTTATCCTTTTCCTATGAACCCCCCCCTCTTAGATTACTTTCCTCTTGGTTCAGTCAATGCTGGCAGAAGGCCTAGTTTGATATAAAAGTTGGACGGAGCTGGGATTGGCTGTTACAAATCAATATTTTAGTGATAATGAATGATAACACTGCATTGTGTTTTATAGGATTTCCATTAAATGTTGAAATTAAACCGAAAAAATAGCTATTTAGTTAATTCCCTAATGGTTAATTCTGGATTAAGATAATTCAATGCCACTGTTATTTGGAGGAAGGTGGAAAACAGTAACAGGGAAATAATGGCTACACGGTACCCAATTGTACACTACATTATTAATTAATAATTGTGTAAAAAGACAATGAGCTTAGTTTTGTATTATTCCTATCTTGCTTATGTAAGTACATCTCCCACTGTCTTAAAAGCATGGGCAATATACGTGCCATTAAAACAAGAGAGGCTGCATGATTACCATCTGATAACAGAAGAGCCTGAAAAAAACTGGTATTAAAGGAGAAAAAACCAACAAACAGCTTTCCTGCATAAAAAAACAAGCTACAGTTAGTAATGCAAAAACCTTAGTTTTGCAGCTGTATTCCACCAGTATGCCGCCAACCTTTTTCCATTGAAAAATTACCGGTAGCATCTCCATACAGAGACTATTGTACTGACTGACTGATAGCTGACACTCCGTGTGAGCTGTGATTAGTGGCCTCCCTGCACTGATCCAGGGGGTACAAGTCTGTGGCACCTGAATTCAATGGAGAAAAATACCCAAAGAATCTATGCACGCAGAGCTGTGAAACAAAGGCATTTGCTTTTATTTAAAATGATGGTTTTCATGGAGAAGTTGTTTGGGGCCTTTTGTTCTCCTTTAACAACGCAGTGTTTGCTGTCTGCAGGCAGCTCTGTTAACAGACGAAAATCTTGTAGTTGTCACCTTGTGTGATAGTACCAGGAAAAACTATGCTATTTTATTTAACTGTCCAAACAACAGTAATCCCTGCTTATGAATAAGGAACACATGCTTCTCTTTATATATATCACTGTTTATTAGCTTTACCCATCAGTGGATTACTTCCAATCCGCAGATTATTTGTGACACAGATTGGCTACTTTTAGACCTGGTGGTGAACAACTATAATTTTCTGGCCTCTTTTAGGCTCTTTGCTAGACCTTCTGATTTTTATCTCTGCCTAAAAATGCCAATAAATAAACGTTGCATAAGAATTAAGAGAATTCCTTACTTAGAAAACGGTAGCAAGCAGGTACAGACGTTTCCCAGTGTTTACACAATGCACAAAGTGACAGCCATATTACTTTATGGGCTGTAATCGCACTTATGTGCAGTTATTGCCTTTCGTGTGTTTGGGTGAAGAATGAATGGATGACCTAGTTCAGCCAATGTGGCTTTTGTCTCTGTGTATATATGCACAGCCTAGAACTGCTGCACAATCACAAAAACGACTGACAATCAAGTTAAGACAACCCTACAATGTATACCATAATCCGTGTACTGTAAACTAGGAACTGGTTGAGGGGGGTGAGGTTGAGGCTATTTCTCCTTGTCCCAATTGATCCTGAAAAATATTTTAGTTTGTTCAGCCAACTGATTGTCAAGACTATTATGCCAGGCTCATTTTTAATGATCGCTGGTAAATAATGATAGATATTGGTTGTCTGTGTATATTTCTATTTTCCATCAATCCAATGGGAAAGTAAACCTGCTGGATTCTTGGCCCAACCGATCTAACCATTGGGTAAAACGATCTGTAATGTTTATTTGGAGCCTCGGTTTGGGCAGGGAGGTTCAGTCCGTGGGTACCAGGCCTTACACCTACACCATGTGGAAAGGCAACTAGGATGCTTTCAGATAAAAGGGTGCATCCTTTTATTTTTCCTTCTCTCTCTTTTTTTTTTTTCTTTGTTTTTCAGTTGGAATCTGCCAGATTGTAGCCTTGCATATGGTGAATCTAAAAAACACTTTTTTCCTAATCTTCTCTCTGACCCCCCTTTTCATACAATCCACAGATGTTAGAGAGCTACTTCCTGTTCCCACGTGAATGTAGGATGTCTCTCTTAATCTGAGCAATACGTCTTATCAGCCTGCAGTATAAATGTTAATGTTCAAGGGAGAAATGTTATTTGCATGCCATATGGTGTCTCATCACATTTCACTGTCTATTTATAAATTGGTCAAAATATGGTAGATCATTTCTTTATGTTAAAATTTCATATACATAATATACGAACCAGGCCCTTTACATTTAAAGTAAAGCTCATTTGCTGGTTGTTGTGTTTTGTTGGCCTCCTGACACAAATGAGTGTGTGCTAAATGGGTGCTTCGGCCGATAAACTGCAAGTGTTTAGCTGTTCGTTCAGCTGTCATTGGTGGTCTCAACCATGATGCCTGACTGAATGGCTACTCACGTGCGGTTATCGTCTGAAACGCCCATTTAGTAAATCGAGCATGTCCACGAAGCTTAACGTTTTAGTTCCCCTTCAATGTCTTTATGCTTTTTAGTTAATTTCCCTTTACAGAAGAGGAACTTGAAATCTATGTAGTCATTTATGTAACTAAACCTTTCTTTTGTGAACTGGTTTTGCTAAAATTATCACAGGGGGAAAAAAAAGTAAAGCAGAGCGAAAAAAGGACGTGCTTGGCATATTGGGCCTATGTAAAGGAAATCCAGCATCCTCCTGTGACTGTACTAAGTGTGCATTCAAAAGAATGCTATGGGAGCCAAGTCCATAAATGTTTAAAATAACAGCATTGGTTGACTACCACCTCCCCCCACCCACCGTTGGTTGTTACTATGGTAACACGAGACCCAAAACACAGGGCGCAGTGCTTTTGGGAATTATTTTATGCACATGTAAAATTAACCTCTTCCTCATTACCAGCGTAACGAAATGTTAGCAGCGTTAAGATCATTGGTTTTTCTTGTTAAGTTATTAGGAAACATTTTGACAATCTGATAAATAGCAATTGTGTACGTGGGAAATTGCTGCCTTTTCTCTTACAAAATATAGGTGTCTTGCATTGTGCAGAGGAAAGCAGTTGGTGTGGCTTGAAGCACCTTTAGGCTGTGTACGCGCAGCAAGACAGAGAGGTTTTGCCTGAAAAATTGATTACAGCTGGTATTTTGGCCCGACAATTGGAGTCGATTGGAGTGTACACAGCCTTAGGTTAACCAAAACTGGTAGTAACCTGTCATAGCCAGGAATAGGGCTTATGTACCAATGTAGTTAGATAGCATCTGATTGGTTGCTGCAGATTAATAGCAAAGACAAACTTTGCCTTCTCTTGGTACATAAGCCTCATATATCTCTTATGTGCAGCTTTAAGTCTATTCCCACTACTGAGCCACAACATTATTTTTTCTGTCAGGTCATGCAAACCGAGTGCTGCAACCTATGTAAAATAGCGGATGCTGCTGTTTTGGCATCAAATACCAACTACTGATTGTGTTTTCTCCTATGGACCGCACGATCGTCGCAACGACATTCACCGGGACCGCCGGCGATTTGTCCCCGGCCGACCGATCCTTAAGTCGGTCATTCGTTATAATCATGTGTATCATCTACGCTGTTTACTTAACTTTTTTTTGTGTATTATACGCAATAATGCATCTCCTTTTTTAAGATAGTCTGATATAAAAGCACTTCATCTCTGACCTTGTGCTTTAATATAGTTGATGAACTCCTTGGTAATTTTTATTTTTCTATTCTTTTTATGTTACACCAGAACTATCAACTTTCAACTGGGTGTCCTGCCTTTCTGTAAATAAAGCAGCCCATACACCTGTGGTTATGATCACGTGTTCAGGCAGATTTGAATGGTCGGATCCGACGTGGTTAGTCTGCTGTCGGCAATGAGATTGAGTAGAAGGAAAACCAATTGAAATTAGAAAAGGCCAATAGTTTCTCTGCAAGCAATAGTTAAGCTATCTGTTGGTTAAAGGGACACTATACTGAAAAAATGACTTTGCTTAATCTTCATCTATTATTGAATACATGTAAGTAGCACTTACTCTGCAGGTGTGTGTGTTGCTGCATGCCTTCAATGCAGCACACATTTTGTTTAGGAGCAGTTTTCTCCCCTCCCTATTTTAACCACTCCCACTTCCATCTGACCTGACTTTTTCCCCACAAACCAACTGTCAAGCCTGCACACAGCATACAGCATTCCAACTGTCAAAATTCTGTCACCATTCCAGCTACAGTAAAACTGCTCACAGAAGAATAGTTTTTGCAAGCAAGAAACTTGATTGACCGTTTTAGATTGGATATCTAAAGAAATAGGGGTTAGATCAACAAAAAAACGATACAGTGGTGGTTGTGAAGAATTATAGTTTCCACTTATGGTCAATTTTAAAATAAAAAAAATTTCGGTATAGATGCCCTTTAAGAATTCTTAAATTTATTCATCCTTGCTGGGAGGGAACTGAGAAAAACTAAACAAAGGAACAGTACCATATTTGTTTACCACTATGCCCATTTAATTATTGTTATTGCTGCTGCCAAGTAAGTCAAAAGGCAACTCTACACATAAATGCTTTGTGAAGGGAGAGCAGATTCTCTCTGTGCCCAATTCCAACAGATGAATATATTATTATTAAACTCTCTGGTAATGGGAGGGGGGTTATTAGGCACAAAGGGGTTTCCCATAATCCGTGGCCTTGGAACTGAGGGTTATTTATGTTATATTCCGATATCCCTCCCAGACACAGTGTTAATTTATCTACAGACTAAGATTCCTGTTAACCCCTTTTATTGAATTGACTGAGTTGGCAAAATTCTGCAGAAAGAAGGCGCCTCTAGTTGGTTGCTGGGCTCATTCTCTGTTCTATTATTATTTCAAACCTACCAAAATGGATACAGCTGATAACATTGTTGGGTTTTCCCTTAACTAACACAATGAAGACTTTCTGCCTGTAAACTTTATTTTTGGTTCAAAGGATTTGCTTTTAATGTTGCCCAACTTGTAATAAGCCTTGAAATACTGGTAATAACTTAAGAAGATGTATCCATTGCTTTCTTGAAATACTAAAATCCTTCCAGTTTATCATGGGGGGGGGAAGGAATAACGTAAATATATATAGAAAATGAGGCAGCAACTCCGTTCCCCAGATTGTCATCCTATTGTTTTTAAAATTTAATTTTAAATGGCAAGTCCAGTTCAAATGAAAACGTATATACAGATATCCCCCCAAAACCCCAAACAGTAATAGTTTGAAATCTGAAATTTATAAGTCTAACCTGATATCCTGCACAATGTCCTGTTGCCCCTGTTTCTGCTTCCTGGTTCTTCCAGTTAGCGACTGTCCGTTTGTCAGTCCAATGACTGAATACTAATGCCCTAGCTGCCTTTTCTGAGCATGCCCAGGTTCAGTACCAGGTTTCTAAAGCCGAGTACACACCATACAATAATTCGACCCGACCAACATTTCAGTGTTTCGGTCGGTCGGGCCAAATTATTGTATGGCGGCTCCGGTCGTCGACCATTCCTTCGTCCGAATCGGAGGAAAGCGCAATCGGACAGGTGGGAAAACCACGACCAATCATGCGGTCATGGCTAACTGTTGGGCGTGGCTGCTTTTGCCATGACCAACAGTCCTTCCTCCTGGCTGACCGGTCGGAAGCCTTGATCAGTCGGCCAGGAGGAAGAATTGTATGTGTGTACCCACCTTAAATTGCTCAGTATCCATGAGGCACCCAGAAGCATAGCAGGCATACAGAGGACAAAGTAGGAAATATCAACATATTTTAAAGAGGCCATTCATTATAAGGCTGGGTACACACAAGGGCACTATTTTCCCCGGGGAAAATGTCTGTCGGTCGTGGCAATAGTGGCCGCGGCCGACAGTTTGTGCAACCGATTGTACCGTCCCATAGGGAACCACATGATCGCCCACGATTTATCGACACATCCGTTCGTCCGAACGCGCACCAACATCTGACGTGGCGGTGGCCAAAAGCGACTCAGATTTTTCCTCCCAATCGACCGATACACGGAAGTATCGGTCGATTGGTCCAAAAAATCTGCCCATGTGTACCCATCGTAAAAGATATTATGAGGATGGAGTTGTCCTTTAAAGCTAGAGATCCTTTAAAGCTTTAAATCCAACCCCATCACCAGCACACACTCTCTGCTTAAAGGGGAACTGTGGTCTCCAAACAAGTTGAGTTTAAATGAAAGGCCAGTTTCCTACCTTTCAAACGAGCCATCAACCACCTCTCTACGTGCTCCACAGCCCAAGATACACAGAAATGACTGACCAGAAAGTTAATGGGTGGGAGGCTGACATGTGACGTTCCTGAGGCTTCTCCTGCACAGTGCCGCTGGTGAGCACAGCCTCAGACTCCCTCAGTGTGTGAGGGAGACAGGAAGTGCCTCCTCCTCTCTGCTGTGCAGCTGCAGAGAAGGTAAGGAAATCTACAACCCTTCTCTCTCACAGTGGGAAAACAGCCTTTTCAGGCAGAGTTTCCACAGGGGGTGGGGAATGGAAATATATTGCAAAAACTCAGGAGAGCAATTCCTATCAATTTACCTAAAGTCATTTGTGGACCACAGTTCCTCTTTAACAAAGGGACATCTAGCAGGCACAAACCAGCCAACCAATCACCTAATCCTGTATATGTTTCCTAATGTCTTTCTCCTGCCTACATAATTCCACACACCAATTGCTGTAGTTTTTACAATTAGACTAAATACTTATTTTGTTATGGATTTCTAACCAACTTGTAGTGTTGAATTTGTTAACTTTCATTCAGTGGAGGGAGAATCAGGTGTGCATGTGATCTTGCCTTATTTAAAGCTCCATATGTGGCTTATTCCCATTGGTTATTAAATGGAATTTTTCTGCTCAGTGTTCTGTGGCCTCCCTTTTCACTAGGGAGGATGCACATCTTTAACCTTTAAATATAACATCTGGAAAAATTGCATATAGCATTCTTAAGCCACCCAGAAATTAAAATGGGTTTTATGGATTTTTTTAGAGTTTACAGATGTTCTCTTTTACCCTTTTAAAGGATATGTACACTGGGATTTTTTTTTTATTGCCCATTGCTCATCCGTTTTTATTTTTATTGTCCAACTGTCTGTGTTTTTGGTGTTTTTTGGGGTTTTTTTGGGGGGGGGTTTGATCTGTTCCTTATTTCTTTAGATATCCAGTCTGAAACAGCTTACATTTTAGCTGTCAATCAAGTGTCTTCAGGATGACTTGTACAATTGTAATTGCCACAGATTCTTGTACAAGTCATTCTGAATTGAGAGAGTCGGATGACTAGCGAAACATCTTCAAGAACTAAACTTCAAGTCCAGTTGTTCTAATTGAATACAACAGATATATCTTCTGTTATGTATTTTTGTTATCGCTGGAATGCTGACATTTGGTACGTGAACTGCATTTTGGGAAATTCCCTCTCCCAATGCTGCATCATAGAGATTACTGAGCATGCTTGCCCTCACAGAGAGTCAGATAGTCTGGCAGGTACTGGATTGAAGTAATGCAGCAACACAAACACATCAGAGTAAGTGCTGCTTACGTGTATTTATTTATAGATTGAAATGAGGCAAAGTAATTTTTTCAGTGTACAATTCCTTAAGTAGGAGAGGGACCTGCCAAAATGGTTATATTCAAAGGTAGACTGTCAGTCTAGTTTCATATTTTGTCCACATGCATTCATGAAATGACTTATCTATTGCCCATCAAAATACTTAAATTTGCCAGCATTTCCCAGCAGTGACAAAACAACAACTACTCTATGGCCGCCTTAAGTCTGTGATGCATATCTTCACCCACTAGAAAAACAAATTATGTAATGTAGGGCATCCCTGACCACCCCCAACCGTTATATTAGATTTATAAAAAAAGAATCCCAACTCTACTTACAGCCCCTTGCTTCAGCAGCGCTCTGATCTGGCTCCCTGCTTTCTGAAACTACAAGCAGCGGGACAGGCTGGCAACCATGGCTGTGATTGGCTGAGAGGCAGCCAATAGAGAATGCCACAGGAGCGAAGGACTGTAAGTACTGTTTGATTCTATTTTTTTTTTTAGACATCTAATATAGGAGTTGGGGGTGGAAGGCATGCCCTACATTATAAATTAACCATTATACGCTAGGTGAAGGGCAGCCAGGGAGGGATCAAGGGGGAGGGGTAAAAAGACTCCCTTGCCGCTGTCCTCTTAGAGGACAAGGAGGAGGCAGAAAACTTTTGGATAGGAAGACAGCTCCTACTCTTCAGTTTCCTGGACTTTGAACAAGCACTGTAGGAGAACCATAAGGAGCAGAGATGTAAGGGGAGGATTTTTTTTAAAACTACACAGTGGGGCTAGTAGTACGTTAAATTTTAGTTTGTGGGGTGGGCATGACCTTTAAAATCTTTCAGTAGATTGCCATTTATCCTATTTAATTTGCATTACGAGTGAAGAACAAGGATCATGAACCATTTTCTGTAACAATGACTTTATTTAGCTCAGGACATATTTTATGTCCCAATGAAAAAACTTTTTATTTTCTGCTAGTTCAGGAACACTATCCCATTGTGAACAAGAGTGAGGCTTGTGGTTGAAGAGAGCATTTCATGCTGTTACTTGTGCATAATCGCTGAACATCTACTAAATTCAGCTCTCCGTCCAAGAGGCTGTATTTTTCCAAAGTATCAAAGATCGCATACCCTCCAACTGTACCGCTTTTCCCGGTATTGTACCAGTTTTAAATGTGCTGTACTGGGCAGAAGGCACATACCGACTTGTACCGGATTGTGAATAACTGTACCGGAGCAGGGGTTGCTGACTAACTTTAAGGAGGCAGAGCTTAGGTCACACTCTCGCATTGCATTGTAACACTCCGGTACAGTTATTCACAAATTTCGTTTCCCTCACCTTCCCGTGCTTTTTGGTGGGCGGAGTGGCTTTGGGTTCTGGTAGCAATGGGGAGGGGACGCAAGATCCAGACATCCTGATTTAACTGCACACACAGTGAGTGTTAAAAAGTAATGGACTGAAGGAGCTGCTGGGTTAGGAAGGAGGGAGGCTGGGGACAGATAATACTGCCTGGTGTAATGTCATGTATCCCATATTGTAGGATCCATACAGAGATAGACATATAGAGAGAGATAGACATATAGATAGATAAAGAGAGACAGAGTTCAATTGCAGTATTATCTATCGATCTGTCTATCTATTATCTATCTATCTGTCTGTCTATTATCTATCTATCTATTGTCTATCTGTCTGTGTCTATCTATCCATCTTTCTATCCATCTATCTATCTATCCATCTATCCAGCTCTTCTATCTATTTATCTATCTCTATCTACAACTCAGCAATAACTTTTAACTATTTCTTTACATTTAGAAATAATTGGTGATAATATCAGGATTTGGAGCAGAGCCATATATTTTTTTTGGGGGGGGGGTGCTGTGGGAGGAGTTTGGGTGGTGCAAGGGATGTGTCCAAGTGTACTCTTTTTGTCTTTGTGAGTTATTCCTAATGTAATCTCCCACCCCCCACTGAACAATCATCTGACCCATTAAATAACCACATCCTGTGGTAATGGGAACTGATCATGAGTTAACATTATAGTGATGGATCTTCACACAGGCAGTATCTCCAAGAATATGAACGGGAATCTGTCTCTGATTTGATAGACGGAAGCTTAGCAACTGGGATAAAAAGCTCAATGGTAAAACCTTATCTCTATAATTAGCATAGCAACAAGCAGGGATCTATTGGCCACAGCATGATCAGAACTTTGATAGCGTGTGCTAATGGCAACCCAGGGAAGTAGGAATAGGCTTGTCTACCTCCCTAGGAAGTGGACTTAATGGTTTTAAAAGTTTTTTGGGTTTAGATTCAATGAAACAAATTGTTACAAGTTACTAGGTAAGTTCCATGCCTGACTATCTGAGTTTAAGGGCATGACCCCACTTATCACACATCCTACCGCATCTTAAATCATAGCGTGGTTTTGTATTGGTAGTATGCATGCGCTTCTGGGTTTTAAGTAAAATAATGCCGAATGACAACGCTTGCGATGCGCACCAAAAATGGTGATCACGTGCGTTGTCAAATCGCAGGGGAACTCAATGCACCACAGCGCGCAGGTAGGATAGTATTACTAACTATATGGGGTATATTACCATGTAATTGTGAAAAGCAAATGCAATCTGAAAAATGGATGGCATAATGCATTTGCACTTGGACTTTGGACATAGTGGGGTCCTAAGGAACATGCCAAGCATTCTGGATGCAGAGCAGCTCAGTTCCTCCCCTGTAACTTGAATGGAGGTGTGCAAATGCAGATTTTCTAGGAGATGTACCAATCCTTAAATATAATATCTGTAAAATGTTTAGTGGTCTAAGGGAAAATCTGTTTTGTCATAAGATTTTGTAAATTAACTCCAGACTGCTCTACTGTTTCTTAATTTGCAATGAGTGTGAGTAAAGGTTTAACGGAAGGGCAGTCGGTGGTTCTCCAACTTGGGCAACATGTTTCTCATCTGTGGTTCACATACGTACTTTGGTGTAAATGTTTCATTGCGCACTTCGTATTTGTTTCATCAGTGTACATTTACACAGTGCGTTTCTTTGTCTCTCATACATTTCTTCATTTAACAGCTTTAGTACTAATGAAAAGTTATATAGACTTTTTCTATACTTTTATAATGAGTTTCCATAAGGCTAATATTAGAATTAAAGGGGAAGTTCAGTGCAAATACATATGCTTTTCAGAAAAAAGAGCAGTATTTGTTCATCCCAATGACCTTAATCTGCCAATTCGTCATTTTGTCTGTGTATAAATAAATGCTTCCGAAATACTGACTTCCTGTTTGCAGGACCCCTAGTAGAGACCGTTATGGTCTTTCCCTTGACCCAGCGCCTGGGTTGATTCAGTTGCACAGTAGAGATCTGAGCATCTCTGACCCATCCAACAGCCAATCAGTAAAAAATACTGCTAGAAACATTCCAAGGAAGTGGTGCATCGTGGGAAGAAGGACCGTTAGAGCATGAAATGTCAGCTCACTAATGTCAACATCAGGGAACAGCAAAGGGTATGAAATCAACTGATTTTTCAAAATGGGAGAGGATATGTAGAATAACTAAGAAGGCATTACACAAACTAACAATATATTGATAATTTCCACTGAACTGTTCCTTTAAGCCATGTCTTACAACAGTGTAATGTTCCAAACTGTCCTCTCTAACTAGAATGACTGTCACTAGTGTCTGTATGTGTGTTGGACCTACCCAGGCAGTGATGTTAGCGGTATTGAGCTGGCTAAAATAACAGTGGTAGCGGGGAGTCACCTGGTATCCTATGTGTACGAAAACACAAAACTATAGTGCATATAATGATTTTAAAAATGAAAAGTACCTCGGACAAAGAGGTAGAATTTGCTTATTCCTACCTCCCAATATAATTTTTGTGAGGCATATCATGAAAAAAACTGCTTTTGCCAGGCTTTCTTTTGGCTTCAGCACTATCTTTAATACAGGAATGCCCAGGACACTAACCTGGCAGATGGAAACTACATTTTAAAGTAGTTGTCCTTTAAAGAATGAAGCAGATGATTACAGAATGCTTTGCTGTGAAATTTCCTTAACATTTATTATATTAGCAAGGGAAAATTCAATAGTTCCAAGTGGACCTAATCTCCGGAAGAATAATTGAACACAATCAGTTCTGTGTTTTAAAAGTCAGCTGGAAATTCATTTGCAACAAGCAATCCGTTATTGTGGTCAAGGATGAGTCTAAAGGTTCTTTTGAATGAGTGTCTAAGAGCAGATGAATTCCTGAAATGAACTGATAAGTGTTTCTCCTAAATAAGTTATTTCCTTCAGGCACTGCAAAAAGCCTGGGAAGTAAATACCAGAGAAGGTTACATTTCTCTGCATTTCTAACAATTTAGTCCAGCAACGTCATTCCTAAATGAGTCTCAGTGCACACACCACCATTTCAAGCCTGAAGAGGAGCGTGGTTATTCATACAGTACAGTGTTCTACTCTAGTATTCCATCTGTTCTGACAGAACAGAAAGGGTACTTAGAAAGTATTTCTTTTTCCTTTGCAGTCCCCGCTGACCTGACTCCTGAGGAGCGTATCGAGTTAGAGAACATTCGCCGGCGCAAACAGGAATTGCTGGAAGAGATCCAGAGGTTGAGGGATGAGCTGAGCGAGGCCATGAATGAGGTGGAAGGCCTTGAGGCCAATGAAGGAAGGTATGACTCTTGTGTATTCCTCTGTGTAATCTAATGTAGACATTCCATCCTTTGTACCGGACATGGTTTCTGGGCTTAAACTAATTTGACCAACTTGTTAAACTAATTGCTTTTATTTATCCAAGGTTTATGGCAAGCAACCTTATGGAAATATAGCCAATATGCATTTAGAATTGTTTGTGCACTAGAATTCTATTAGGTATTCTATTTTTGTTCTCTGGTTGCACTTTAATATGGATGTACAACAGCCCTATTTTATATATATATATATATATATATATATATATATATATATATATATATTTGTGTGTGTATTGATTGGTCACTTAGAAAGGAAGTTTGATATTTACGCTACGTAACTTGAGAGAGAGTTAAAGGGTATGTTCACCCTCCAAACTAAATGTTTATATCTTGTAGGAAATTGCTATAAACCTCGACCTCAGGTTTGGGGGATGGACATACCCTTTAACATTGTTAGCAATAACTTCCTTTTATTTTGTTTATAAATTCCTATTTGGCTCAAGGTCATGTTTATTACAATGATTTAGTAAATGACTGAAAGTCTAAACAGTGGAAAGGAATGCATGTATTTAATGACAATTTGGTTTATTTTCCCATTACAGTAAAACGTTGCAAAGAAATCGTAAAATGGGGATGGGAAGAAAGAAATTCAACATGGACCCTAAGAAGGTATTTTTCTTTCTTTTATCTGTCTGATAGATAGAAATAAAGTTTCCTAAAGAAGTACAGAAGTGGATAAACAAGTAACAAGACAAAATTAGCGTGTTTCATT
Source organism: Hymenochirus boettgeri (assembly GCA_019447015.1). Lineage (NCBI taxonomy): Eukaryota > Metazoa > Chordata > Amphibia > Anura > Pipidae > Hymenochirus > Hymenochirus boettgeri. Next base: position 194,821,686 of record CM033475.1, read on the forward strand.
TTATTGGCAGATAATTCGTTTAGGGCTACAGGATGATGTTTAATTTGAATAGTTTAGTGTGCTGGGCAGTCCATACACAGCTTTGGTGATTTTCAGGCTTGTTGAAATGTTTTCTTTTCATTGGGCAAAATTGTTCTGCACAGGACATAATGATTGGTATAGGCTAACCCTGCCTTTAAAGGACAACAATAGGTTTCCCATCCACCCTCTCCCACGAATAGTATCCAGGGGTGAGGAGCCTGTTAAATCAGAACCAAGATGTCAAACTTTGCTTTGAGTTTCCACCTTGCTTCTCCCTCAATTGGCCAGGGCTGGACCAACAATAGGAAGATGTGCTTCTTACACAGCATGCTTGTGAAGGTTCTCATTCATCCTGGTCATGGTATATCTGTTGTATTCAAATAGATCAACTAGACTTGAGGTTTATTTCTTGAAGACGTTTCGCTAGTCATCTGACTGGCTTTCTCAATTCAGAAATTGAGAAAGCCAGTCGGATGACTAGCGAAACGTCTTCAAGAACTAAACTTCAAGTCCAGTTGATCTAATTGAATACAACAGATATTCTTACACAGCACATTTTCCTATTGTTCAGGCTGCGGGACTGAAGAGGAAGTGGAGCGAGAAGGCAAGACAAAGCAAAATTAGATAGCTTTGTTCTGATTAAACAGGTATAACCCAGGGTTGAGGACCTAGCTCTTTAGGTCCTCACCTTGGATACAAGTGACACGGAGTAGAAGATTAGCTGGGCTGAGGTGAGTATAATTGTTCTTTAAGCATTTTTACTGAGTGCAACATAGATTGTTTGTTCTCTGGCCTTTTAATCATTGAATGTTTTATGGCACTTCTTTTGATTTAAATTTGTCTTTTGTATTTTTAGGGGATTGTTTACCTGCAGGAGAACGATTTACTCCGGAACACACCGGAAGATATAGCACGTTTCCTCTATAAAGGGGAAGGGTTAAATAAGACTGCAATAGGGGACTATTTAGGAGAGAGGTAATCATTTAAAATAATTTAGACCTGGTATATGTTTGTGACGCCAGTATATTCTGAGTTATTCTGTATTTATAAGCAACTTCTAGTACAGTTAAAGAGCATCTATATATAATGCTCTAATCATAGGGAATGTATTATTATTATTCCTACATTACCTTGTGGTTTAGTATAGATGCACTTACCCACCAAAGATGCCTTTCAGCCACATCTAACCCTTCCTTCTTTCCAAGTCATTGGCACAGACATGCTCAATGTCCTTCACAGTGGGTATCATCCAATGAGCTCTGTATTTCTGTTTGCTGATAATAGTGTGAGTAAAAGTACCAGTAGTGAATGATTTTCAGGCTTTTTCAATAAGGTGCTAAATTTGCCTGATAATTTGCCTCAGATTACTTTACTGGTCTACTACGTTGGAAAATATTTGATAAGATCTTATTGAATGCTGCAGGTTAAGAACACTGGCAAATTTTTGTTTCTCAGTCATGGAAATAAGTCTGTTAAAAGGCATGTCTATTATAATTCTCACTAATAGCAAAGTAGGTCGGTATAAATTTTCTCTGTCACTTATTTTATATATATTTTTTCCCTTTTAAGAGACGACTTCAACATTTCTGTTCTTCATGCCTTTGTGGATCTTCACGAGTTTACAGATCTGAACTTGGTACAGGCTCTCAGGTCAGTAGCCTAAATTCCTGTAAACAGATAACTGCGTCTGAGAACTAGTATGACAGAAACAAAGTACATAACCACAGAGTGGTTCTTTTGTTATTGTTACAAGCACAATAAGAGGAAGGCAGATGTAAAGGGGAAGTGGTCATTTTTACCTCAGTCACAAAAGCGAGTCTGTTTCAGGAAACTGCCAAGCTATGGAAACAAACTGTGTTCTGAGCTTTCTTCCCATTTTATTATAGCCCCTGTACATAATACTTAGAATGCTGGTATCTAAACTGGAAAAATATATATATATTTTTAAATTGCCCTAAACTGGCAACTAATCTTCTTCCTACCTATCACTGTACCATTTTTGTTGGTCTGTCCCCTATTTATTTAGATATCCAATCTGAAAGAAATAATAGTATTTACAAATGTAAGTGATTTCCTGGACTCCATTCTTAAAAAATTTGGTATTGCTGGTAATATACTGCACTGACAGTGCTAAAGGTAGCCATGTAAAGACAGAGATATTTGGTCAAATTGGCACAACATCTGTTCCCACTATGATTTTCAGTAGATTGTGGCCACAGGTTCTTAAGAAGATTTTAAGCTAAACAACTTCTCAAGATTGCTAATGCAGTATGTTATGTCCCTTCACCATTTACATTTAAGTGGAAAGCAGCTGTTAAACTACATGGGCCCAGGCCCCCCCTGCAAGTTAGGTGATTGACCTCTGACACACACACCCCTCACCAGAATACCGCGATCAGCTGTTTAAAACAGGTACTGTTCTTTTTAAGGTATTGTACACTGAAAAAAATGTCTTTGCCTAATTTCATTCTAGAAATGAATACATGTAAGTTTTGCTCAAGCTCAGTCCCCAAGTCCCCCAGCCCCCTGACAGACTACTTCTCATGAGGGCAAGTATGCTCAGTAATCCCTGTGAGACAGCATTGGGAGAGGGAATTTCCCACAATGCATTCTAACTGTCACCATTCTAGCTATGGTAAAGTAATATATAACAGAAGAGTTTATATACTACTATATACTATGATACTAAGGCACTTGATTGACGGCTAAAATGTAAGACGGCTCAGATTGGATATCTAAAAAAATAGGGGACAGATGATCAAAAAAATGGTATAGTGATATATCTGTTGTATTCAATTAGATCAACTGGACTTGAAATGTAGTTCTTGAAGACGTTTCGCTAGTCATCCGACTGGCTTTCTCAATTCAGAATGACTTGTACAAGAATCTGTGGCAATTATGTACCCTGGAAAATCCCAATTATATCACAGCCAGGTGTTAAGGGTGTGATTAGATAGTGGCAGAGGTGTTATAAGGAACGCCCAGAGTAAGGTGTTTAAAACTGCATTGTACATGGCAGACAGTTGGTGTCGAACCCCCCCACCTCTATTTAGGCTTGGTTTCTTTATTTCACATAAATGGCCTCCTTAACACCTCTCTTGAACCAGTCACGTTCCTTCGCCAGTTTGTTAACATTACAATCTTCAAAGGTATGTCCTTTATCCTTAAGATGCAGATACACGGCTGAGTCCTGACCCGAGGAATTGGCTCTTCTGTGCTGGGCCATACGTTGATGCAGTTGCTGTTTGGTCTCCCCCACATACAAATCAGAGCATTCTTCACTGCACTGCACTGCATATATGATGTCGCTTTTCTTGTGTTTAGGTATTGGGTCTTTCGGATGTACCAACTGCTGCCTCAGTGTGTTGTTCGGTTTAAAGCAGACAGGGATACGGTGTTTTTTGAAAATTCTTCTTAATTTCTCGGAGACCCCTGCTACATATGGGATGACCATGCTGTTTTAACACCTTACTCTGGGCGTTCCTATAACACCTCTTAGCCACTATCTAATCACACCCTTAACACCTGGCTGTGATATGCTAATTGGGATTTTCCAGGGTACATAATTGCCACAGATTCTTGTACAAGTCATTCTGAATTGAGAAAGCCAGTCGGATGACTAGCGAAACGTCTTCAAGAACTACATTTCAAGTCAGTTGATCTAATTGAATACAACAGATTATACCATGACCTGGATGAATGAGAACCTTCACAAGCATATTTCTAATCATTTTGGGGAGAAAACCTCAAACTTGTACGGCAATATGAAAGACAGACAAAGGAAATTGGCAGACTACAGAAACCACCTGCGATTTAACCTCCGATGCAGACAACAAAGGCTAGTACCATGCTTTATACGTCTGGATTCCACGGTTTAAAGGCATCAGAGCCAAACAGATACTGCAAAAGGCCAAAACACAGCTCCTAAGTGAACGGGTACGACAGACACATTTTACAGTTGATGCTTTAATGCACAACATTAGTCAACTGAACGGGACCTGGCCTCACAGCTACCTGTGTCCATCTGGGAAAGAGTGATGGAGTTCACAAACAAGCACAGCTTTCTCAGCACTGTAAGGGCAAACAAAGGCAACAGAACAAGTTCTCTATTCTGTCATCCCAGAACAGCCCCAAGGAGAACTACCTTGGATACAAAAGGAGGGAAGTGTCACTTCATCAAACAAGGGGAATGGGTGAGAAACTTGTCTAACAGGACCCTGACCCAGCCAGAAATGGAAGTCCTTGGTAAGGGCTTGATTTTGCCATCACCCCTAAAGCCATCCTGTGGTGGATATTATAGCAGCCACAGAGCCTCTATCCACAGTAATAAGGTATCACAGAGTGAGGCAGAACAACTTTGCCTTAAGGTATCTGAGCCTTAGCCAGGCTAAAACTCCTTCATCTACTGTACAACATCATCGAAAGAAAAACATTTAAAAAAAACAGAGTGACCTGCAAAACAAAAGAAAGAAATAAAAGCGATAAAAAAAGAAGACGAATACAACGGATAAAAGAAGAGCCTTAACTCCCTCAAGAAAGATCCAGTATCACCATCTACCGCAGATAAAGGAAGATGCAAGTGGTACTCACCTCAGACCCATGATAGGTGCCATGCTCCTGGCCGATAACAACACATATAGGCGTAACAAGGATCCACCAGCCGTTACAAGAAAAGAGTCAGACTTACTACAACTTCAAAAGGATAAACCATTGACCGAGCAATGTATCATGCCTTACCCTGGTGAGGCACATCCATGCATATATGGATCCCAAAGATACATAAGAAGGCCCACTAAGACCTAAGTCAGCAGCTCAACTCGTAACACAAGGTGCAAAATATCTAGCTAACTCTAGGACCTTGGTGGGGAAGTTCTAAGCATCACAACCAGAACTCTCAGATTGGTTCACCAACAAGATTGAAGATATAGTACCCGGTGTAGAAGAAACTATGGTGTCCTATGATGTGACATTCTCTTCACTTGTATACCCACCAAGGAGGCTGTTGACATGGTGAGGAAAACGCTGGCCAAGACAGCACTCTTACCAGCAGAACTGATCTCAACCCAGAACAGGTGTGTTCCTTACTGGACTTGTGCCTGAATACCACCTATTTCAAATACAAGGATAAGTTCTAAGCAAAAACACGATGTGCTATGGGATCTCCAGTTTCACCCATTGTAGCCACCTTTACATGGAGGCGGTAGAAAACACTGGCGCTTAATACCTTTAAGGGCATAGCACCCAGCCACTGGTTCAGTATGTGGATGACACCTGGGTTAAAATCCACCAGAAGGAAGTACAAGCTTTCACAGAACAACATTAATGCGGTAGACCAAAACATCAATAACAAGGGAAGAGGTACAAAACAACAAACTGGCTTTCTTGGACTGCTTGGTAGAAGTCAGGGAGAATGGGAAACTGGAAGTAGAGGTTTACAGAAAACCAACACACACAGAATCAGTATTTGATGTTTGACTCCCACCACCCTTTAGATCACAAGCTCGGGGTCATCAGAACCCTGCAACACAGAGCCGAGAACATCCCACTAGCACAGAGGCGAAGGCTAAGAAATGAAACATCTCAGAGGAGCCCTTAAAACTTGTGGATATCCAGACTGGCCTTTGTCAAAAGAAGTAGAAGGAAAGAAAGAACACGATACCAACAGTGAAGGGGAAAAAAGACAGGAGGAAGAACATGGTCATCCCATATGTAGCAGGGGTCTCCGGAAATTAAGAAGATTTTCAAAAAACACGTATCCCTGTTGCTTTAAATCGAACAACACACTGAGGCAGCATTGGTACATCCGAAAGACCCAATACTAAACACAAGAAAAGCGACATCATATATGCAGTGCAGTGCAGTGAAGAATGCTCTGATTTGTATGTGGGGGAGACCAAACACAACTGCATCAACGTATGGCCCAGCACAGAAGAGCCAATTCCTCGGGTCAGGACTCAGCCGTGTATCTGCATCTTAAGGATAAAGGACATACCTTTGAAGATTGTATGTTAACATATGGCAAAGGAACGTGACTGGTTCAAGAGAGGTGTTAAGGAGGCCATTTATGTGAAATAAGAAACCAAGCCTAAATAGAGGTGGGGGGGTTCGACCCAAACTGTCTGCCATGTACAATGCTGTTTTTAACACCTTACTCTGGGCGTTCCTATAACACCTCTTAGCCACTATCTTATCACACCCTTAACACCTGGCTGTGATATGCTAATTGGGATTTTCCAGGGTACAAATTGCCACAGATTCTTGTACAAGTCATTCTGAATTGAGAAAGCCAGTCGGATGACTAGCGAAACGTCTTCAAGAACTACATTTCAAGTCCAGTTGATCTAATTGAATACAACAGATATACCATGACCTGGATGAATGAGAACCTTCACAAGCGGTATAGTGATAGTTGGGAATTCGAAGAATTATACAGGGAGATTCACCCAGAGCCGCAAGCACTCTGGGCAAATCTCCCGTACGGGATTTACCCGAGGCTGCGTGGCTCTTGGTGAATCTAAACTGCACGTAAGTATTTAACGCCCGCTATAGCTGGCATTAAATACTTGTGCGCTAAGACCCACACAGCTTCTGATAAATCGCTTTGTGACGACTGCGCTAGTGCCTCTTCCGACACTCACGCAGCCGCCGCAAAGTGAGACTTAGCGCCGTGCTAACCGATCGTAAATCGGTTAGCGTAATGTTATGGGCTGAGAGGAGCGCTGTGTAGCCACAGCACTCCTCGGTGAATCGCCCTTTTAGTTTCCAGTAATGGGCAATTAAAAAAACACGTTTTCCAGTGTTCACATGCTTTAAACAGTTTACCACGTGTATTTTTACTGCATACGTGCAATCATCTGTTTAAACATAGCTGATCGCGGGTCCTTAGTCCCTGTCCCTGCAGGCCCGATAGTTACACCCTGTTAAAGTATCAATAAAATTACCTGATCTATCTGTGTGTACGTAAATTAACTTTTGCTTGGCAAAATGCTAGGCTGTTTTGCTTGTCCTATCCTGAAACCAGATTTTTAAATTCTGCCACTATACAGCTTTTCTCTCAGCCAGG